>JARGGL010000004.1:21321033-22521033 GCA_029955375.1 Rubus parviflorus
AATCCAAGAAAAAAATCAATTTGGATATAAACTTGCAATGTGCAGTAAATCTCTGTACTTTGGCATTTTAAGTATGTTCTTACCTACAGGATCTGTAGAAACTTTTCCTTCAGCTTGAAATGCCTTTGCAGAAGCTTGTAAATTTCTCTTCATAAGGTAATCATATATATACACATCCAACCTATGATGCAAACAGTATTATAAAATGCCCACATGTCAGAATCCAGAAAACTTTTAAGCTTTCTGAGAAAACACAGAGAGTTTAAAATGCAAAACATGATATCTGACATTATGCTAAAACCACCAATCCAATGCCAAGAGAATGAATTGAAATGCCAAAAATTTAGCTTGTTAGTTTTTGAAACCTGAATCAAATTCTTTCATTAATTAACCTTTATGCCTGGTTAAGCAATTTGCTTATTTACTAAAACAAGCCACAGGAAACATCAGATTCAAAAGTTTAGTTTCTATCAAAAGACTTTAGGCCAATTTTCGTGGTACGGAGAACAAAAAACACTTTCTGGAGCTCCTATTTCCCTATGATCTGGGCTCCACTTAATAAGCTATACTGTTTAAACAAAAAAAAGTAACCTTTTTTTTTTTTAAAAAGAACGAACTAAGCTTTGGTGTTCTTAGTTGAGGAAATTCTCAATTTTACTAAAACAAATACAAAATAAAAACTGAAAGTTCAACTTCTTTCCTCTTTACCAGCTCATGTTCTGGAGATGAGGACAAATATGAGATATACGAAACGTGCCAACAAATATTAACCCAGAACATGTGAAAATCAAAATACCCATTACAGAATAAGATCATAAAATAAGAACCTTCAAGTCCAAACAGGCAACAACTCATAAAAGCATGATCCTTTAATCATAAAAAAGAAAAATCACGAACACAAAGGGAAACCCAAATGCGAAAAAGGAAAACACCATGAAATACCCATTTGGGAATTGAGAAACTAATGGTGCCCCCAAAACTCAATGCTGCCCTAAAATTAAAAAAAATTCCCTAAAGCCCAAGTGAGACAATAAGAAGAAGAAAATGAAAAGGAGCCAGAAATTTTAGACGGGAAAAATTATAAATACTTACATTTTATCAGCTTCCCAATTGGTCTGAGACATGATGATGATGATGACGATGATGATATCAACCAAAGCCCTAAATCTTCCTCACCGAGAAGAAAACTGGGTTTGAAATGCTCTTCAAGTTTGTACTTTGCTCCTGTGCTTTTGTTTTTTTTTTACTTTCTTCTTCTGGCTTCTTCAGTCTTCTGTATTAGAAAGTTGAAGACCGTAACCTCCTCATTGAGTCAATATTAAACTAATTAAAAAAATATTTCCTTATTCTCGTTTCTTCAGGCTTTTTGCTCTTTTTTAAAAAAAAAAATTTTGTGGGTTTTAATTCCACGCAAACGGTATTCATGCTCTCTTTCTTCTATTTTTCTTTTTCTTTTTTGTTATCAAAATATTAATACAAATTTGGTGGGCAACAGGTAAGTATGCATGTTTTATTAGCCTCTATGGCTACGTGGACCGGTTCAAGATCTTTTCTCTCTTTTTGAATTTTGATTTATTTATAATGGGCAAATTGAGATTCTAACGAAATAGATACGTTCTTTATTCTCCGATTTTAAGTATTACTTTATAAGCCCTATAACCAATGGTGAAATAATTGATTTTACTTAAGTCGTGACTCTTTTCATCTCATTTTTTAGGGATAAATCATTACGTATCTTGCTGGATTAAAATCTTCTTTTAAAAAAAATATATGTCCAAGCAAATTCATTAATTCATATTTATCATATTAGGTAGGAAAAAATTACTAATTCATATTAATAAAAACATGAATAAGAAACATTTTTTATTTTATTTTTTGTTTGGCTTGTAAAAGTTGGCAATATCATATCAGAGATTGACAGTGTCAGAATGGTCTTTATGGTTTACCTGTCTGTCAAAATGTCTTTATTTACCTATCCCAGAAAAAGAGAAAATAATAGTTTGACCGGACCTTGCAGTTTGCTGACAAAGTATACAAAAAGTCAAGGACAAAGTTGTTGGCAAAATCATGATGCCCTTTATTTATTGATTTAGACAATCCGCCTTCTAATCCCTCGTTTCCATAATCAAGGTGAATCACTGATTAGATAATCAATGATTTAGTGCCAATTAAGCAGCTAAACCATGCCAGAAACATAGTACACCCACAGACCACAGTCACTCACTCGATGCTATTTTTCATAAACTGCTGGTAATGTAAAGAAATGAGGAGCACAAAAATAATCCTCCCTCTCTTTTTTTTCTTGGGGGTGGAGGAGATTGAAGTTTCAATTATTTCCCAAATCTAGAACAAGGAAATTCCTTTCCCCAATGTTCTTAGCTCTAAATTACCTGAATCCAAAGCTTTTCCAATCACAAGAAACTTAATGCAAGCATGACCTAATAATCAAAGACAGCCATCTCTAACTAGCAAACTATTCCAACAAAACTAGAAGTACCCAGAAAAAGAGGAGGGTACTTCTCATTCCTTGAAGTCATCTTTGTCATCAACAGGAAGGCCTTTGTTTCTCCAAAACACAGCAAGACCACTGCCACCAAGCTGCAAGTCGGAAAATTATGAGAACAAATATAGTTACTAGTTCGGAGAACCCCCATAAAGTAACTCGGAGAGATTTTTAAGAGAGACATACCGCCATGCAAACGACGCTAACAGCAGAAGGGACAGCAACTAGGGGGTTTGTGAAGTGCTTTTGAGCTAGTAAAAATCCAAGTGCTGAGCTCTGCAAATGAAATGAAATTGCCAAGACAGTAAATTAGAGGGCACTTGCATCTAGGAAATACTAACGGAGAACATGTTTACTTACCTGCATCCCACACTCTATGGATATGGTACGAGAAGTTGATTCACCAAAAGATATTCTTGAAACCCAATAGCCAATGGCAAATGCAGCAGCATGTAGAGCAGCCACCGGGAGTATTAATTGTGCTCCTTGTGTTTTCAAGACTTCAGAAACTTGTCCGATCTTTAAAAAGATAAGAATTAAAGTTACCTCATTAGACTTATGTGCAATGCAACTCGCATTGTGAAATACTCAATCCAATATATTTTGTGAACTTACCGGGCTTGCACAGAGTAGAGTGGTGAGAATTACTCCAATCAAAGGTGTCACTGAGCTTATTTTTGAAGTGAACTTGGGGAAGTACTCATTTGCCAGTACTGTCACATAAAGCAGGTAGTCCATTATAGATTACATCAGGAATATCCGGATGCATTAACTAAGGAAGTATATTTTCATATTCTGATCTAAAGACATTATAGTTACCTCCAATAATCGTTGGCACTAAAACAACCTGGAAAGTGCTGAGTGCTAGGCCCTGCAAAGATGATAATACAAGATATCAAAGTCAATACCTTTGTATAGGCAGTACCGACTACCGAGAATCTTAATCCTACTGCAAAGTAGTAGAAAGTGCCTAACTGCCTATATAGACAATGTCAAATTTTTTTTTTTTTTTTTTTTGAGTTTTTCCTGAAATATTTATCAAATTAGATAATTGTGAATGAGTGTTTCATCTGTTGTTAATTTAGTTGAATTCTCTTTTCCATACTTTTTCATACTGCACCCTCATAACCATTGAAAAATGCATCCTATAGGTTGGGCAATATTAGTGTGTAAACAACTTTTGTTCATTATTGGTTCAGACATCACACGGTAGGCAGTGATAACTCTGACCAGCTATACATAAGACTGATAGATTAAGTACATTGGTTGATCATCAGTATCGCACTAATTATCCATCATGTTTGAACTTACCGCAGCATCAACTGGAACAAGCTGGCCAGCAAGAAGCTTGGTAAGAAGCGGTGTCATAATAATAGCTCCTATTGTTGAACACCTACACAAAGCCCACAATATATTCATTGCTTTAATATCTGACATTAAGATACAGTAAAAGCATTGATTTTTGTTTCATAAACAATTACATGGTATGCAACTTACGTTGTCATAAGAACAGATAATGCAACATTCCCCTTTGATATATAAGTCGCAACATTTGATGCCTGACCTCCAGGACAGCAGGAGACCAAAATAAGACCAGTCGCAATAGGTGCAGAAAGCTTTAGAGTCTGAAATAAGAGAGAAAAATTCTTGACTACACTAGCAGGTCGTGTTCAATCATCATCATACCATCCAAAATATGTTCATATGAAAAGCCATATAGTCATCCATAAAACTTTATCCAATCACCCTCCCCCTTTTTGTAGTGGAAGAGAGGAGCTTAAAATAAGGGAGGTAAGAATGAGCTTTTGTGCTAAGGTCTGAACTAGCATATATTTAACATATAATTGCAGAACGTACTGATACCTATTATATTATCTGAAATGGTATAAAGGAGAAACTCTTTCAAAGAGTAAAATACACAAAAGCCAATAAAACTTTACCAGGGCAATGACAAAGCCTAGTAAGGGTTTGATTATGTATTGAGCAAGAAATCCTACACCCACCTGCAACATAAAAGTTAATAACCATTTAAACTAGCTCATTCTGTTTGTCAAAGTTCACCGACTTAGATGAAAGAGGATGCTACTCACAGTCCAAGGATTACGCAAGCATCGTCTAAAATCCTCAAAGGTTAATGTCAAACCCATAGAAAGCATCAGGAAACCAAGGCCAAGGGTGAAAAGGTCTGTCTCCAACCAAGTTACCTGTTAAAACCACAACATTAGGCTACTTATACACTAGTTGATATGCCAAAGATCAAAGAGCAGGCAAAAAAATCTTACAGCAGATGGTTTGTAGATCCCAATAATGGTGCCCAATATAACCTGTTCATGGAAGTAGGAATTAAAATTTGTAAGTTTTTGTTTTTCCAGAGAAACTGTTTATAAGAGAAGTATGCCATAAGAAAGACTGAATATGAGAAACAGGATCATAGTTATTATGTGTGTGTGTGTGTGTTAGTGTAATCTGATACCTACCCATAGAGGAAATAGAGTTGTCAAAGTTTCAATTATTCTCTCGTACTGGCTCATTCCAGTAGGAGTGGGAAGATTTCCGGATGCATTTGTTGCAGCCTTGCACAAAACTATGGAGTTCCTACATATAGCAGTAATATATAAAGCATGTTGAATTGAGTGGTCATTAACCCAAAAGTCCAGATTATCTTTGAAATAAAGAAGTCCTAAAAATCCTCTCAAAAAAAAGAAGTCCTAAAAATGCATAAAAAGGGAAGCCATCTCTATATATAGTTGGCTAAATGAGGACACTTCATAGTTTTGGAAGCACTACTGGTAACTCAGGTAAGTGGTAAGTACTGTAAGGGATTCCACCAGGTCGTAAAAAAAAATGAAAAGAAGTAGAAAATAATAGAAACCTGATCACAGAAGGAGTGAAGATTAACTAAACGCAAGTTAATTTGGATTTGACTACAAACACATAGGTAATCTGAGACCAAGACCCCAATCTTAGTCATGATTTAAGTAATATTGCACCATAATTTCACCATAAATCATATAGGGATATCAACATTGCTTGAGACGATTTCTCTAAATAAGTAGGGCCTATCTCTTCTCCTATTAGTGTACACCACGCCTTTTCAAGTTCTCTAAACAAGACTAACTAAATGACAACAAAGTAGCTTATTCGGGTCTCTGCTTAAAAGTGAACTAGGACGCCTATTGTTCCCACAAGGCAGCATATTAGCCAGAAATTAATTGACATATATGCTCATTTATCAAACACGTAGGAAAATGGCAAACTAAGCAAAGAAGAAAAACAAAACCCAAAGCACACACCTTGAAGTTTGAACAATTGAAGAAGCGGCAGCAACAATAGGACTCCATGGCTTGCTTTGGATTGCGCAACTTCTTCCACTGTCACGCACAGAAATTTCACCTCTTACATCTGAAAATCATTCAATTTTCGAAAAAAAAATGAAATGTTTGAAACAGAGGGAAACTAAGAACTGTCACAATCCCCACAAAATGGGAACACTGAAATCAGTAAACTTGAGCTGCCAAGGCACCAAATTAGCCGAACCCAATTGCCAAAAAGCGCAGAAAACACTAACCCAGAAAGGAAAAGCGTAGAAGTCAAACATACCAAGATGGGTTTGCAGCCGCCTTGAAGATAAAGAAGAGCTTTGCCTATAGTAAGCGTCACAAGTGTTTAACTTGAATTCTTTGAGAGCAAATCTAGACATGGAAGCCATTGCGCCAAAAACTTGTATGTGATAGGAAAAGATCAAAAGGTGATGGGTTTGAATTTAAACTTGGATAGTGAAATGGGAGATAGGAGTTTTGGGTTTGCATATCTCCGCATGGCTCCAAAATGGGTTGTCTTTTTTTGTGTTGTTGACGGTCGTGGAAACCAATGAGACACACATATCTATAATCTATCCAAGCAAATCTATGCCTCATCCAAATCTGGACAGCCAAAATTGATTGGTTTGTTTGTTGCCGATTTAAGTGACAGATATTTACATAGTGACATGGAACTCCCCCAACTTATGATGTGCAACTTTCGAACGGAAAATGAAAGCTTTCGGCTTTTAGTGTTGATTTCTCAACGGAGAAAGGGGGAAGAAGACCACATTTAGAATCAAAATATACATTTTACATTTTGGCCACAAACCATAATTTGATAAAAAAAAAATCTGTGAACTGTAAGAAATGAATACTTTGACTGTGTCACTGTGTCTTGCAAATTGCAATGTGGGCTTTCGATCGTTTATCTTGTGATGATATTAGTGACTGGGCCTTTAACATTCTCAGTGACCCATATTGTGAATCTTTGGTTCCTGGTCTTTGGCATTTGCAAACGAAGCGTACTATTTCCAGGATTTCTACCTAGGTAGGTAGTCAGGTGTAAATTAATATATAGAGAGTACAAATTAACCAGAGTAACTGTCTGTACCAATTAACCAGATCGAGCAAAGCATATACGTACTCTTTCATCTACATATATAGCAGGACTTGATAAAGGTTGGTAAGACATTAACAGAAAAATAATGAAAATGCAGAGGGTTTTAATTAACAGAAATTCATGCATGCATGCACATTTATGTACGTAACAGTCACTTCATCACGCATATATATATATATATATATATATATATATATATATATATATATGGAGGATGCAGGGGATAATATATAGCAATGGAGGATGAAGAAAATTAATCAATTATATATATATATATAGCAAACACAAATTCAGTCTATTATACCAATAATAGTGTAGACCAAAGATTCTAAAATGCAATGTGTTTAATAACTAGAGACTTAGAGAGTGAGACTGGGCAGTGAGTGACACACATAATTAATAGACAATTCCCATCTAACCTAACCTGTCTGCATGTTTAAGATTTTTTTTTTTTGGGACAATGACATGTTTAAGATTTTATTATCAATTTTGTGTGTGTACGTGATATGGGTGAGTGGGGTCCCGATTCCAAAGGCAAAACGCAAAAAGAAGATCAATATATTGTATCATTTTGATTTCTCTCTGAAGCTTCTCTTTCGAGGCTTTTAGTTAAAACGATATATTTCTCTTTTTAATTTCTTCATTTCTTGTGCAGAATTAGTATGGCTACAAATATTATTGCTTTTCCTTGCCAAAAAAAAATGATTGCTTTTCTGAAATTAGTTTTATAATATATATATATATATATATCATTGCTTTTTTGAAAAGGATGAGATACATATTCAAAAAAACTGGGCGTATTTATAACTTTTTGCATGTTCATGAGGGCTATTTTTTGCTTACTCAGTCTATTATAGTAGTATCTTTAAGTCATTGCTTACTATTTCTGCAGTTTTTCTTTATTTAAAGAATTTAGTAGTTTAGTTTATTTTGCTTGCTCAATTTGTCATTCTTTTAGACTCTTTGAGGGAAAATGTCTAACATTTTGCTTAATTTCCTTGCATTCTTCTACGTACTTGAAGAAGCCACTCTGGCTTACTTTCTTTGCTGCGTATGTTGTCACTGTTTTGATTAGTCTCGAACTTTGAAGTAATTCGTCCAACGTCTTGGTTAAGTACGTACGTTTTTCTAGAAAATCATACTTCCCTTAATTCTACTTCAATTATTTTAACAAACAATTTGTTTTCGTTCACAATGAGCACAGTAGCTTATCTTGAATCATCCCCATGTAGATGTACGTAGGGACAGTTAGCTGTGGGAGAAAGAAAAAAACACTGTATGATTTATGCCATATGGCTTAATGGATGCTAAGAATGAATCCTTTGCCGCGCGGTTGCTTGCTGGACTTGCATCATTATCATCTTCATGATATTATGATATCATTGCTGGCCCCCCTATATATCTACGCTAGCTGCTTTATTCCATCTTAATTCTTCTTCTTTTTCTTTATAACAACATATATATTCAGATATACGTAGAAAAAGAATAATTAATATTCCAAATTAACCCATTTTTCAGATCAATCACATAAACATGGATCAGGATTAATGAGGAACATCAAGTAGTAGAGACAGCTGAGGCCTGCATATCCTTATCAGAAGGACCCCATATGTATGGTTTAGGGTAATGTACCCTATTGGAAATGTGTCTTATGCACTAGCACTCGTTCAAAAAAGCAAAGCTTCATGGCTCTAGCCACTTTCATCCCACCTTTTGGAGATCGATTTGTTACCTCATCTCACTGCTTGCTTTGGCCAGTTTGGGTTGCCTTCGAAACCTTGTTTGTCCTCGTCGATGGCTGTGTTTGATTTACACCGTAAACAACTCAACACCAGATCGAGTTTAATATACTTCACTTTGTCTTTTACAAAAATGAATATAACCCATGCACCTTTGCTTCTATATATTTTAGGTCGAATGGAAACAATTAAGAAAGGCTATAGTATTATTCATTTCTCCACCATCATTCAAAGTAATTAAAAGGGATTATAGTGTTGGTCACCTACCCCTTTCTTCTGTTTTTAAGGCAAATTAATTACTGCACATTAGGTTTGCATATATATAAAAGTTTACCTCTATTTTGCCTGGAAATTACTAAAATAAAATTATTAGTACTTAATATGCATAAAGTTACCTACTCGAGTTGGTGAGACTTGACAGTTGAGATGCATTATTTACTTATTAGACTTGAAAGCCTATTATCATACCAAACATACGTGAAATGACAGATACTCATAGCTACTCAAAGCATAATTTAATGATTAAACAATACAATATCTAGTTATGAACGTAGAGGAAGGAAAAAGAACACATAGTTCTCGAATTGATTCAATGTTGTAATTAAATCGATAATTTAAGAATTTGTACTCGTTTTCAGCTCATTTGAATTTAGCTTGCGGATGGTAAAATGTAAAAATGTATAACAACAAACATGGCTTTCAATGAATGAAATTAATATTTTTTTTAGACTTTAAGACTTTTGACTTGTAAAACAAAATAAAACAAAAAACAAAGCTCTAACCATTATGAAATTCAATAAGTTTCAAGCTAATTTTGAATATGTAATTTGGCTTGTTTATGAAAAAATGTATTTATTTGACTTTGACATGCTATTCATAAGTAGTAATATCAGGACCACTCACGAGTAATGCAAAATCTATTACCAATGAAGTGATTTTATTTCCATAACTAGCTACCCGAACTTTACAACGTACCCTAAAATTTGTTCTATATAAATTGTCATTTGAGACTCCGATCATTTTTCTCGTCGTATGACATTATTTCTACAAAGCATATCCTGAAATTCATGCCCACATTGCCGGCACCGTAAATGCTTCTCCTCGTCATTGCTCCATAAACACTACATTTTGTAATTTCAAACTCTCCAATGGTTTCGAAATTTGTTTCAACTTCAGTCACGTAAAATGATTTTAACAAAATTTGCACACACAACTAATTATGCAATAGTAGTAAGTTTATTATAGAGAAAGTAATTGGATTTTTAATTTACATTGTAACGTTTTAATAGTTAGGTTTCAAAATGAAAGTACGACTATAATTAAGGAAGTGAAATGCAAAATTTCATCTAATATCTAACTCAAGTCTAGCTTAACTCCACATTAGTCAAACCAGATCTGACAAGCTTGATTTTCGGTTTGAGTCGGATAACAACTTTATATCCTCACAAGCTAAAAAAAAAAGTCCTCACAATTCTTACTATTTAGAGATGGTAAAAATATGATCAATGTATACAATTTAGGGAATCGTAACCCTTGGATCACCAGGCCCCACAATTTGATGTCCTCATCAGATAAGATGTGGATCCAGCATTCCCTCTCTTATTCGCATGGAAGACACACCCAATTATAGCACCATAACCATTTTACCTCTTAAGCGGCGCGTGGAATACACTTTTCTTTTTGTTTCTTTGGTTACAATACCTTTTTCTTTTTTGATTATGTGGTCAAGTGACACAACTTTTTAACCTCTTTTTTTTGCCTGAAACTTTTTAACGCTTTAAAACAAGAGTAAAATTCACGTGAGTGAAAAAGTATAAAAATTAATTCTCACATACTATCAATTTAATGTTAATATTTAAAATTTTAAAAAATTAAAAAATTGATTAATAGTCTGGCTGCTTTTATATATGAATTTTGAGCTGTCTTCCACCGGATTTTGATTCACGCAGGCCAAGCCGAAGCCAATCGCCTGGTTGCCACAAGGCGAGTCTAGCACAACCCACGCGCCTAGACAAAATCAAAGTACGTTATTTTTGTAATTCTAATACCACAATAAATAATTGACCAAAATAAAATAATACCACAATAAATTAGTAATAAAACGTTTCCACTACTGCCAGCTTACTGCTTCTGTTTTTTCTCAGCTTTATTGTTAACTTTTTTCACTTGCCCTCGTGATACCTTGAAACCTTGTCTCTTACAAAACCTCTCTCTCGCTCACAATTCATCAACACCCACTCACTCTACTCTATCGCTCTCTGATGGGATTTCGCCGGAAAACCATTTATTTTGTCCAAAACCGCCGTCAGAAACCTCCATTGACATCCACCACTACTGTATAGGCCACATTAGAAAAATTCCCATTGTTTCATTTTTCTGATTTTTGTTGTTGTTGTTGTTGTTGTTGTTGTTGTTAAGAACTTACGTATAGAGAAATGTCAGCGAGGAGGACTGTAAGCTTTATAATCGTGCTTGGGTTTTTGCTATTGAGTTGTGGTGTGCAAGTCAATTCGGAGCCGACTCAGGACAAGCAAGCCCTCCTTGCCTTCATATCTCAGGTGCCACACGCGAACCGCCTGCAGTGGAACAATTCCGTTTCAGCCTGCAGCTGGGTGGGAGTGAAGTGCGATGAGAACCAGTCCTACGTCTATTCAGTTCGCCTGCCGGGTGTTGGCCTTGTGGGACCGATTCCACCCAACACACTTGGCCGGCTGGGTCAGCTCCGAGTTTTAAGTCTTCGGTCCAACCGCCTCACCGGTCCAGTACCCTCAGATTTCTCTAACTTAACTCTGCTCCGGAATCTCTATCTCCAAGGGAATGAATTATCCGGCGAGTTCCCTCCCGGATTGACTCGGTTGGAGCGGTTGAATCGGCTCGATCTCAGCTCCAACAACTTCACCGGCTCAATCCCATTCGCAGTCAACAATCTCACGCAGTTAACCGGACTTTTCCTAGAAAACAATGGATTTTCGGGTAGTTTGCCCAGCATCTCTCCCCCCGCTTTGGACAAGTTCAACGTCTCCCACAACAAACTCAACGGCTCGATTCCCGCGAGCCTATCCAAGTTCCCTGAATCTGCATTCACCGGAAACGTAGATCTATGTGGAGGCCCATTGCGATCTTGTAACCCGTTTTTCCCAGGACCCGCTCCGTCACCAGTGAGTCCGCCCCTAATCCCAGTCCACAAGAAGTCGAAGAAGCTCTCTACCGCAGCCATTATCGCCATCGTCGTTGGTTCCGTTTTGGCCTTTTGTCTTTTACTTCTGATCCTCTTGCTCTGCCTCCGAAAGCGGCGACGTCAACAGTCCCCCAAGCCGCCGAAGCCGCCGGTCGCCGCGGCCCGGTCCGTTGCGGCGGAGGCCGGAACGTCGTCGTCCAAGGACGACATCACGGGCGCGTCGACGGAGGCGGAGAGGAACAAGCTGGTGTTCTTTGACGGTGGGATTTACAGCTTTGACTTGGAGGACTTGTTGAGGGCGTCGGCGGAGGTTTTGGGGAAGGGAAGCGTTGGGACCTCGTATAAGGCGGTGTTGGAAGAAGGGACCACCGTGGTGGTGAAGCGATTGAAGGACGTGGTGGTGACCAAGAAAGAGTTCGATATGCAAATGGAGGTTCTGGGCAAAATTAAGCACGATAATGTAGTTCCCTTGAGGGCATTCTACTTCTCCAAGGATGAGAAATTGCTTGTCTACGATTACATGACTGCTGGTAGCTTGTCTGCTCTTCTTCACGGTATGATTCTAATTTTTCCTTTTAAATTTTGGGCCACAAATTAAAATACTGAAATGCAGATTGTTTGCTTTGAATTCTGGGTATATTTTATCTGAAAGAACGATTCTACTTCTCCAGGTTTAGTCATTGATTAGGATCGTATACCTTAATTTCTGGGATAATATCTGCATTGTTTTTCCATTTTAGTGGTGGTTGAGCTGTTTCAGCCGTGAAATTTGTTAAGTAATGGTTACATTAATATAGGACCCGGTATTAATATATTCGTACTGGTATTAGAGGAATATTAGGCAGAATTAAAACAGAAATACTGTGAATTTTCATTTTCTAATCGGCGCAGAGTGCGCAAATTCAACAGTAACATTGCCGTTTCTTTACAAACATTCTTTATGTGGAAGCTACGCTTTGGGTTTCATTGTTTTTTTTTAAATAAAAAATCAATAGGATGAAAAACAGAAATGCATGGTGGTCATGATTCACCGATATCATTTCACTTTGGTTCTAGGAAGCTTTTTTCTTCTTTTTAGAAAGTGTCCACCTCATTAGCCAAAACTCAGGCCCAAAAAGAGGGGGAGAGAGAGTTTGAAATTACCCAAATAACCATGGTGTGGTGTCATTTGATTGCAGGGAGTAGAGGCTCAGGTCGCACGCCACTGGACTGGGACAACCGGATGAGAATAGCGCTAAGTGCCGCAAGAGGCCTAGCGCACTTACACGTGTCGGGTAAAGTGGTCCACGGCAACATCAAGTCCTCCAACATCCTGCTCCGACCCGACCACGACGCGACCATTTCGGACTTCGGGCTGAACCCGCTATTCGGAACGTCCACCCCGCCGAACCGGGTGGCCGGCTACCGCGCACCGGAGGTGGTGGAGACCCGAAAGGTCACGTTCAAGTCCGACGTGTACAGTTTTGGGGTGTTGCTGTTAGAGCTATTAACGGGGAAAGCACCCAATCAAGCTTCATTGGGAGAAGAAGGAATCGACCTCCCAAGGTGGGTCCAGTCCGTGGTCCGCGAGGAATGGACCGCTGAGGTGTTCGATGTGGAGCTGATGAGGTACCACAACATCGAGGAAGAGATGGTTCAGCTTTTGCAGATAGCCATGGCCTGCGTGTCCACTGTGCCTGATCAACGACCCGGAATGCAAGAAGTGGTACGTATGATTGAGGACATGAATCGGGATGATGGGTTACGACAGTCGTCGGATGATCCTTCCAAAGGATCGGACGGTCATACGCCTCCCCAAGGGTCCAGGACCCCACCAAGTGTCACACACACACCTTAAGAGTCTAAAAACAAGGGACAAATGTAAAGGGGTTGGAAATGGAAGGTGGGTATGGGTTTGGTTGGTGCAATATCTGTTTTTTTTTTTTTTTTAGTTTTAATTTTGTTTTTTTTTCTTTTCTTTTGCGCAATGATTTTTATAGGTGGGAGGGTTTTTAAATTTGTTTATGAGGTTGGGAGGGTGGGAAGTTCCATGAACTGATTGGAATTTGACAATATTTGATGGACTTGGTTTATTTAATTCTTTTCTCTCATTCACAAGACAATCTCTGTCTGTTACAACAAACTTAATTTGGTTCTTAATTTTGTTCAACACAATATTCTTCTTAAAAATCTATTTGCAAAAAACCCCCAACAACTTGTTCTTATTACTTGTTGGCCCAATTTAACTAGTTGCATTTAATGCGCCACATGATTGTGATTTGTTCACCGTACGAGGGTCCACCGAGTACAAATGATTGAAAATCAGCACCGTTGCGTATGGAACCGGCGGTTTAGACGGTGGTTGCGGGTCTACCTGTCGGTGGGGATAACTGATTGAGTAACAGAGACCGCCACGTGGCGGAGGACTTGTCCGATTTTCGTTATTGGGGTTAGGGAAGGAATAGTAGGATGGGGTGGGGAACAGCCTGGCCGGATTTCTTCTGTGTTCTCTTTTCTTCTGACGAAAAGAAAAGAAAAGAAAAGAGAGCGTTTGACTCAGCGATGATGTAAGCCGTTGATCTACGCGACCTCGGACCCCACACTTTATTCTTTAATACCTCTTTTCGTCTTTTTCATCGTCCTCTAGAATCATTCTTTCCACGCGCCCCAAAATGCGTAATTAACCACACGCTAATACTGTTTTGAACGCCATTGAAATGGTGACTGCTTTTGACCATACCGATTAGTGTTTAGGTTTTAAAGGCATTTAAATAAAATTTCAATGTATTATGAGCTCACTTTCACTAATATGGTTCGTTTTTATTTTGGGAAGGTACATACATACATGCAAAGTGTGAATGTGGACCATGACATTGACTTTACATCACTTCTTTTTTCTAGTTGAGACTTTTGATAGAGATGCTTCACGTATTTATGTGCTTGTGTAGTTGTGTTTGTGTGGAATCTCTACAAAACTTATGTAACATGGTTTAGGCTTTAGAGTCAGACATCTACGACTCTATCGTTCTTAATCCTCTACGTGTTCAATCTCTGAGTCTAGCATATTACGTTCCTTTGCTGTATTCATATGCTAGACTCCTTAATTTTTTTTTTTTAAAATTTGTGTACTATATATCGATTGAACATGATCAATGCCATGAGAAAAAAGGGTACTGTGATTAACCCTATTTGAAGTCTTGAGGAAGATTGTCATTCACAGCAGTCCACAGAAAAAAGGGTGTGTTGAAACTTGAAAAATGAATGATCTGGTGACACTGAAAAAGCTTGGTTCTTGGCCTCATGGATATAACATTATTCTGTGGTCCATGTAATTGATAAAGCTGTCTGTCTTTGCAGATAAGCAAGCATCCTCAACCTTCTGATTATCTACGTTTTCCAAATTCCAAGTATAGTTAACCTAATTAAGTACAGAAGATGTATATATAATATTTCATTTAATTATTGACGCTTCACCTAAAACTTACTAGTAATAGAGTTGATTTCCATTAACTAATAAGAAAGAAAGATCTCTTATCTCATTCTACTTGACCCTAATTAGAGAGACAAATGCTCATCGCCGACAGATGGAAAAGCAGAAAATAAACAAGTGGGGATGATTGACCGTACCTGTGTACATACAGTTCGATCAGTTTCTTGTCTTCGAAGTTCAAGTTTTAAATTTTGAAAACAACATTTGGTTGTATATAACTTTCATGTTTCCGAAAATGGTTCGTGAGGTCATCCAAGTCAATCACGATTTCAGCTCATCATAACAAATAGAATAAGGTAAGCTCTGCAGATGGACTTAAATCGACACAAACTAACTTAAATGTAGCTCGGGAAGAAATTCAAATCAATGAACATGATGTTCAGCGTTGAATTTAACCCCTACGTACAGTAGCCACTTCCTGATCAACACAGAGTCACAGACGGCTTTTCTACTCTTACCCTACTAAACTAGGAATTATTTATTTTGTATTATTATTTTTTGGACAATAGGAATTATTTTGCATGTTTGTTAATTTTTATCAGTGTTTTATTTTTTTATATCACATTCATTTCGTTTAGGATTTAGCTCCCAATTGAAACACGAAAACTAAACTCTAAATTCTCGGCTTCATGTATCATCACCTATCTAGCTACATTGTAAAATAATCAACTTGAATTTTTAAACCGGGTCATATGTCAAGCAAAATTCATTAATTATATATGTTCGTCATAAAATTCATTAATTATAGTTCATGAACACGAACCATTTCGATTCCCAACAAAGCCAATGTCATATAGATTTTCTCAGTTTCAGGGTGTGATTTGTCAGCAGCAACAAACGCATGAAGTTCTTCTCCAATTTGAATCCAGCTGCATCCAGGAATCTTTCTCAGGCCCTTTTCTTTCATCAACTGCCTCACTTTTTTTACCTCATCCCATCTTCCTGCAACTGCATACGCATTTGAAATAGCTACATAGTTTCCAGAGTTCTCTGGCTCTAAACTCAGTAATTGATTGGACAAATACTCCTCTAGTTCTATGTTATTCTGTTCTCTACAAGCTGCAAGTAATGATCCCAATATCTGTGCATCAGGCTCGCAAGGCATCGCAATGACAAGCCTAAAAGCTTCATCCACATTGCCACACCGAGAAAGAAGATTAACCACACAGCCATAGTGCTCAATACTCGGATTTATATTTTGATTTGATAACAAGTCATCCAAAAGCTCCAACCCTTCACTCACCAGACTGGCATGGCTACATGCATACAAGGCATTAGTAAAGGTTACACTATCGGGTTGTAAGCCTTCTTCCTTTAAACGCCGATACAGTGCAAGAGCTTCCACAGCTTGACCATGTAATGCATAACTGGATATCATCGCATTATAGATAGGTAACTCCTTGTCCGAAATCATATCAAACACCCGCTTTGCTTCATCTACATTACCACATTTAGCATACATATCTACTAAAGAGGTTGCAATTGGGATTGAAAGGTAGAGGGAATGCCGAATTAAATACCCATGTATAACTCTTCCGTTCTGTAATGATGCCATATCTATGCAAGCCTTAAGTACACAAATAATGCTCACAACATTGGGTTTGATTCCAGCTTCTTGCATCTGATGGAATGCCTGAATTGCTTCGTAGCCAAAACCATTCTCCGCCAGACCAGATATCAGAGTAGTCCAAGTGACCAGGTTAGGCTGGACACCAAGGGACTGCATCTGCAAGAACATATCTTGAGCCTCATGGACCTGGCCATTTTTCAGAAAACCAAATATTAGAGAGTTCCAAGACATCGCATTTGGAGGCACACTCTCCAGTTGCATTTGATAGAACAATTTCAATGCCTCACCACTATGACCCAATCCTGCATAAGCAGCCAACAATGTGTTCCACAGTACAAGATCTCTAGTTGTTGCAGAGTCGAAAGCTCGTCTTGCACAATCAATTTTCTCACATTTGGCATACAGGTCTACAATGCTACTTGCAACAACCACATCAGCCTCGAGGTTGTTCCTTATACAATAACAGTGCCCCTCCTTGCCAAATTTCAAATTTCTTGTATCTGCAAAAGCAGACATTAGGGATGCAAGAGTTACTGAGTCAAATCTCAAGTTTTCTTGTCTCATTAAGCGGCACATATCGAGGGCTTTGTCAACCTCTCCAATTTGCACATACCCAGATATGAGTAAATTCCACGTAACCACGTCTTTCTCAATCATCCTACTAAAAACTAATTCAGCATCCTCAATCAAACCAACCTTGGAATAAAAGTTTATAACAGAACTCCCCAATATGGTATTCAGTTCCAGTCCACTAACAACTGCTACCGCATGTCCTTGCTTACCTTCTTCTAGTGCACCTAAATTAGCTGAAGCGGAAAGAAAGCTCGATACAGTAACATGAGTAGGTTCAACACCTTCCTCCCTCATGTCACAGAACACCTTCATAGCTTCCTCATTCAATCCATTTTGTACATAACTCACAATCATCGAATTCCACGTGATTACATTTCTTTCAAGCATTTCATCGAACACCTTCCTTGCTTCATCTACAACCCCACATTTTCCATACATATCTACAAGACTACTAGCAACAAAGACACACCCACTACCACCCAACTTAACCACAGACCCATGAACTCCTTTCCCGATCCCAATCCACTCTAAAGCCCCACAAGCCTTTAACGCATTCGGAACAACAAAATTATCAGGCAGCAACCCATTTTCTTGCATTTCCAAAAACCCTAACAAAGCCTCTTTGTAGAAACCCATCCTACAATTTAATCCAATAATGGCAGCCCAAGAAAACACATTTTTTAATCTAACCCTTCTGAACAAACGATTCGAAGCTTTCCGAGCATCGCACTTTGCATAGAAAATCACTAATTTAGTTTCAATGTACTCGTTTCTAGCAAAGACTTCACCTTTCTTGATAATCCGAGCGTGAATTTGCTTACCCGTATGAAGAGCTCGCTCGTAGACACACGCCTGAAGGAGCTCGCCGTAGATTTCAGGCCCAATATGGAGGTTTTCGAGGTCCATTTCGACGAGTAAGTTCACAGCCTCTTGAATTTGGGTCTGTTTGGACAGAGACGACATCTGATTGAAGTAAGATTTGTACAGAATTTGATGGTGGCTTGCATTTTCTTGAAGTTTTGTGAAATGGGTTTGTGATGGTTTGTGGTGTTCTGTGGGTTTGGATGAAGAGAGGTGTGGATTTGGAATGGTGGAGTAAGACAGAGAAGCCATGCCTAAAACAGAAGCAGAGCAAAGATAGCTAGAAGTAGAAGATATTGTGTTTTTGGTTGGTCGTTGATAAAGCGGGAAGCGCATTATCACCAAACCGTTTTCCTAATGTATTGGGCTTTAGAATTGGGCTTTTAACTTGCTTTTGGGCTAAGTCCAACACATATTTGCTTTACTTAAATCCAAAGATCCTTTTTGACACTCTTAAAGTGTCTTTTAATTTGTGACGATAAATAACTTAATTAATAGTTGATATCTTTTCCTAAGAGGCCGACCAAAGTGATTCTAATTCCATACTCCACCCTCACCTGTTTCAGATGCTATATGCACTCATGGTTGATATTTTTGGTCAATTAAGAATGAAAATTTCTTATACCAGCCACATTAATTAATTGGCATTCAACTAAAGTATTTTGAATCATGCATATATATAGAAGAATATTAATATTATTACTACTTTGATAACACAATCTTTTTAAGGAAAAGAAAAATTCTCCATCTTGGTGAAGTACTCCTCTCATTGTACAATATATTCAACAAACTGATTTTCAACACGTACAGCATACAACTTTTGGTTAAGATAAGTAACAAGTATCCAAATAATTCATATGATCGTTCTCAGCACAGCTTGCAGTCATTGATCCATAAATAATATATGAAATTCTGATGCCAAAGTGAGGAATATATCCTAAGTGAGTTAGAGAATTTAGAAGAACAATTCATTTCTTTCATGCATCAAATTTTTTTTAGTTCATGATGATTCTTATTTGACAAACCTTACAGCCCCTAAATGTAGCTTTCATTGGCTTTCCGCAAAGTTGATTAAGAATATTTCATATAATGCTACGTAAAGCTCATTCGTTTTTTTTTTTTTTATGATTTTAACCTCCAATTTGAAACAAGTTGATGCACTCTTTGAATTTTCATATACAATCAGTTCCTGAAAGTGGATTTAGATAAATTCGATTAATTATGGATAGAATAGAATAGAATCTAATATTTTCAAATTCCTGTTCAAAACTTTGTTGTTGGTCATACTAAGGATTGAGAATTTGAGAGACTCGATCTCGATCGATCTTTGTCGCGTTTCTTGCATATACCAAGTCATGCATGTAGACTATGCTTATTTAATTAGTTTTGATAATAATTATTTGAAGGCATATATATAGTACATATATATGTCAGCTTTCAGTTATGTAGTGCCCTAATAAGTAGAATATATATATATATTTAAGATGGTGTTTAAGGATAACTAAATACAATCACAAGACAGAAAGTAAATACAAAGTAAATAGCACAGGAATAGATCATCTCTTTATTAATGAATAGGTGCCTCTATATATAGAGAAACACAAAGGTACAATCCATGTCCCAATAGGACTTCTATTCAATAAGTAATCCATATGCTAACCTAACTAAGATACTCCTAGGTTGACAAGGCACACACAAAGTAGGTTTCCTTCAACACTTCCCCTTGTGGCGTCAACACTAGGTGGTGCTCCTCGCGTTGTCTCATTAAAAACCTTGCCAAGTAACAAAAACCCAGTGGGATAAAAATAACCTTGGTCGAAGGGAAAAAGAGTACAACACACCCTTCACATTTGGAAACTTTGCATGGACGCCAGACTCCCCCTGAAGTCTGCGTCTCCCCCTGATTTCCACAATCATGGGAGGTCAGATAACTTAAGCAAACCAATGCTTTTCACATGCTTTTCAAATGTGGATTTAGGCAGTGACTTAGTAAATAAGTCAGCCACATTGTCCTCATAACGGACTTGATTCACTTTAATCTTAAGGAACTTCTGCTATTGCTGATTACAAAAGAACTTAGGCGATATATGCTTGGTGTTGTCGGCTTTGATGAAACCTTGCTTCATCTGCTCAATGCAGGCAGCATTATCCTCATAAATGGATGTAGGTTCATCAGTGGTTGACCTCAAACCACATGTACTTCTTATATGTGTATCAATGGACCTTAACCATATACACTCACGAATTGCTTCATGGAGAACAATAATCTCAACATGGTTCAAAGAAGTAGCGACAATGGTCTGCTTAGTAGACCTCCAAGATATCGTGGTGTTACCCATGGTAAAGACATAACCAGTTCGGGAACAACCTTTATATGGGTCAGAGAGATACCCAACATCAGCAAAACCCACCAAAACATCACAAAGATTTTCGGAATAATGGGCAGCAGCACTCGTGCGATCGATCGTGACATTCTGCGATCGATCGCTCGATGGCAGAAGCTCGGTACGATCGATCGTGGCATATCCTGCGATCGATCGCCCGATGGCGGTAGGCACGGGTTCTTCACCCATTTTGCCATATTTTCATGCCTCTCTGCAGGTAACGTGCCCTTTGTGCTCCATCCGGACGGTAAGTCCTCGTTCGGATGCCCGGGTCGTTCAACCGCAGCAAACATAGGTTCCTCACCTAGTTTCGACTCTCTGTAGGGATAGAACAAGCTCATATCAATCGTACCCTTCAAGTAACGAAAGATAGTCTTTATGCCAGTCCAATGGCGTTGCGTGGGCGCAAAGCTAAATCTAGCTAACAAGTTAACAACAAAGGAGATATCGGGTCTTGTACACTGTGCCAAGTACAATAATGCGCTATTGCACTTTGGTATGGTACCTCAGCCTCTAAAACGTATGCACCATCATCCCTTGGGCGAAACGGACCCTTCTTGGATCTAGGCTGTGACCAATCATGGGAGTGCTAACAGGATGGACTTTATCCATATTAAATCGCCTGAGCATCCTTTCCCAAGATCTTTCATCTCAAACACGGATTTCAAGTATTCAGTGGCACTTGCAAATCCGGAACTTGTTTTCACGCAGGGGCATAATTTATTGTTCACATACCATCTTCCAATCAAGTAGTCACTTAGACGGGTATACCACATCCGTCCGGATTGTTTCAATCCATATAGTGAACGTTGCAATCTTATTGCAAACGTGCTCTGTGGTCTAGAGCCACTTGACTTGGGTAAATGAAGCCCATCCGGGACCTTCATATAAATCTCCATATCTAGATCCCCTTAGAGATATGTTATGACCACATCCATAAGCTGCATGTTCAGTTTTTCGGAAACTACCACTGACAAGGTAGCAGAACGTTATGACGTCCCTTACGAGAGAGTATGTCTCATCGTAGTCGATTCCAGGGCATTGTGAGAAGCCTTGCGCCACAAGGCGAGCTTTATATCTCGTTCTCTCACTACGCTTTCTAACAAAGACCTATTTATATCCAACAGGTTTTATTCCAGAAGGTATTGGCATAACTGGTCCAAATACCGTTCTCTTTGTTAGTGAGTCCAACTCAACCTGGATCGCATATTTCCATTTAGGCCAATAAGCTTCTACGTTGGCATTCATCAACGGAGCGAGGTTCAATATCATCATTCTCAATGAACTCTTGTGCACAAGCATATGCAAACACATCATCAACTGTGATGGAGTTTCTATCCCACGTCTCATGTACACTAGTGTAATAATCGAGATCTCTAGGTTCCCACGGATAGGTCTTAGCGACAGGGCGTCCCCCGAAGATGTCTTTTGGACATAACCACAATCCGGAACGTTTTCATGGACGGATTTTGAGTATCAATGATGAGAGGGTTTATTTGGTGCCATCGCAGCCTGTTTCCTAGGGCGCGAATCCCTCGAACCTGGTGGCCTCCAACGCTTCCTCAGCGGAGCCACGGCCTAAGCCACATCACCACCATTACTGGCAGTGGCGCCACCAGCTGTCCCTCCCATAGGGTTAGCTGCAATAGCGACTTTGAGTCCAAGTCCTTGTTCAGGCACTTGCATCCTTGCAGGCATGTTTGCAGCTGGTATATATGATCTAGTCACTAAGATCTAAGAAAGCGTCAGGAAGAGAATCTCTGACTTTCTGAAGATCTATAATTCTACGCATTTTCTGCAGTAGGGGGATCATTATGAGACAGAGTGGGGACATGCCACGACAATTCCAGTCGTTCATGTTGAACGTTCACGTTCTTATCTCCCCCTAACGACGGGAAGTCTGTCTCATCGAAGTGACAAATAGATCGCCTGTCAAAGGTTCTACATAGCGGATTTTGGTTGGAGACTCAAATCCAACATAAATACTCATTCGTCTCTGAGGACCCATATTAATACGCTGTGGCGGCGTAATGGGCACATAAACAACACACCCAAATATGCGTAAGTACGATATGCTTGGCTCGTACCCAGTCACTAGCTGTAACGCGGACAAAGATTGGGTGGTGATGGGCCTCAGACGAATAAGCAAAGCTGCATGCAATACTGCGTGTCCCCAGGCAGAGAGAGAAAGATTGGTGCGCATTACCAATGTCCTCGTGACCATTTGTATTCTATTAATGGCAATCTCTGCAAAACCATTCTGGGTTTGCACATGTGAGACTAGATGCCCAACATCTATCCCATGCAGTAGTCATCGAAAGTTGTCGATGTAAACTCCCTAGCATTATCAAGCCTGATAGTTAATGGGATGATCCGGGTAGTGAGCCGGCAGGCGAATACTCTGTGCTAGGAGTTTAGCATAAGCAGCATAACGAATGGACAACATCATGACATGTGACCAGCATGTCGATGCATCAACCAACACCATAAAATACATAAATGGCCCGCTTGGTGGTTGAATATGTCCACAGATATCCCCTTGGATTATCTGTAAGAATGGAAGAAGTACTTTAGAATCCTTTGCATAGGACGATCTTAGTCCTTTATTTCCCTTAGGAACACGCTTTGCATAATGAGCGTTTGGCTTTGGGAGCTTCAGAAGCATAGGAGGAATTGTCCACATCCGAGAGAGAGGATTTCGTTCTATGCGATCGATCGCAAGGGGGGTGCGATCGATCGCCCGTGCTCTCGGGTTCCTGAAACAATGCAGGATGGGACATGCGATCGATCGCAGGGTATGTGCGATCGATCGCCCGGGCTCTCTGGTTCCAGAAAACGTACAGGAAGGAACCTACGATCGATCGCAGGGGGATGCGATCGATCGCCTGAGCTCTCGGGTTTGTTAACGACGCAGCCTGGAAGGTTGCGATCGATCGCAGGTATCGTGCGATCGATCGTATGGCGTCGGACAGTGGCAAATTTGCTCTTTCTCATAACTGTCTCATCTCCTTGAATCGCTCTTCGATTCATGCTTCAATTAGCTCGAAAGAATGGATGTCCGTGCGAGGTTTTCAATACACGGATCATCATATCACGACCAGGGTGTCACAACCTGTCGTGCCAAAGCCAATATGTGTCTGAATCCAAGAGGTCATCCCTAATGACATTGTTTGATTCAATAGCTCGAATAGTGGTAACATATTACCCACTAGAGAGACACAAAAGCTTCTCTAAGATGCGCTTTCTACCGCAGTCATTAGAGGTAATGCAAAGGGATTCTTTTCCATTCTCATCATGCATCTTAGCATGGAAACCATTGGCTCTTATATCTTTAAAGCTCAACAGAGTTCTATTTCCTCTTGGAGCGTAGAGAGCATTTGTGACATCTATTAAGGTGCTATCAGGCAAGAGGAATTGGGCATATCCTCTTCCTTGCACAAGATTCGATGGTCCTGCCATCGTAGTCACAGAGGAATGTGTAGGCATCATGCCTATGACGCAATATGACATGCGTGGTTCTGCTATTTGCGAGACTTTCAAGTTCTCCAGAACTCATTCCTAAAAGCTCATCATTAAAATCGAGGCTACGAAAACAACTCAGATTTTATTAAAGATATTAGCCAAGGCTTTACACTCAAAGTTCCATCTTGATCTTAAATCAAAACTAAATCCAATGTCTTGGCAAACATGCCATATATCATCAACTTGGAAAACATAAAGACTTGAGCAAAATCAACTTCCAAAGTCTTTAACCCTTAAACTCGACGTCTTGATCATTGCAGTTACATCTTCATATGTATTGCAAACTATGGCCCATAGATCAGACGCTCCATATCATTA
This sequence comes from Rubus parviflorus, assembly GCA_029955375.1. Classification (NCBI taxonomy): domain Eukaryota; kingdom Viridiplantae; phylum Streptophyta; class Magnoliopsida; order Rosales; family Rosaceae; genus Rubus; species Rubus parviflorus. The sequence goes on from JARGGL010000004.1 coordinate 21,345,573, forward strand.
ATAGACATCATGAAGAGGATTCTCCATTGATTGAGGTATACAGGCTCAGTACTCACGGTCCCTAGGACGGTGGCAGATTACCTTGGCCGGTGGCGGTGCTGCCATAACTAGTGGCGCAACAACGCTGACCAGCGGTGACCGGCGGTGTCCTTCTTATAGGGATGGCGGTCTTCTCTCACTCTTTTGCGGCCCTATGCTCGCATGATCGCTTATTCTTATGGCGATCACCTTCATAAGCAAATAGATTCTACGGACCAAAATGTCCGGGATCGTCCCTAGATTTAGGGTTTTGCTCGTGGCTTCCTCCCATAGGGGCGCCATCATTGTCATGCCTTTCCTCAAGGCAGAGATGGAGAAGGTGGTGAGAGATTCCTCAATCAATTGTTCATCTGTGATGATTATCCACAGAGATGCATCAAGTCTTTGATGCGGAGAATTTCCGAATTATATCCCATGACTTCATCAAAGTCAGAGAAGCGGAGATTAGTCCATTATGCTTCTAAATTCGGAATGATGAATGTTACCATTACATTCATGAAGCGCTTCTAGCGCTAACCTCTTTCACGAACTCAAACTGGAGTGCCATATCCATATGGCGATTCATCAGGAAAAAATAACCTGGCATTGTACATCTCAGTTTGAGGGTCTAGAGCGGTTTCTTCAAAACAACGCTCATGGATTCGAGCTAGAAGCTCTTGTGCGAATAGGTACATTAGGATATCATGAGCCCATCTCAGAATCTAATGTCCGCAGAATCCAATGGAGTAGAATCGAGTTATTCATGTTCGATATCCAAAATATGGAGAACAAGAATATGGTACCTATAGCGACGATCCGTTTGTCGGCATAAGATAGGTTACCAATAGCGACGATCCGTTCGTCGGTAAAGGGTATGTTTTGGAATTGATATTCTCACAAAACAATAGAGGGTTTCTGAGCACTATTTGCTTCCAAGAAACGTTTCCAAGGATTTTGGATTTAGGCGAAACTTTGGTGTCGTATGGTCATAACCTTAAACCTTTTCGGTAGCTCTACTCAGATATAACCAGGTAAGTTATAAGAGATGTCGGTGGAGCAAGCTCTCTTAATACCACTTATCTCAAACTCCTTACCTAGACATCATACCTAAGCAGGTGAGCCTAGTTGGGAATAAGTCATAAACCATAGGTCGTTTCTTCTCTACGGATTCCTCATCCGGAGGTAAATCATTCAATGAACTCCTCGTTCAAGGTCTCTTCTCTCTACGGATTCCTCATCCGGATTATTAGCTCGAACCCCCACAGTTCGGCTCTTGAGGTCATCACCAATAGCATGATGACATTAGAGGTGCTCATGACTTACACATACCGCAAGCGATATGAAGCTCGATCACTTCCCTAATGCTTCTCATAGTTTGGCGAGTCTCGTATATTATCCCACGTTATAAGAAAGGTGGGAGGTAGAAGAAGGGAGGTTGCAAGTCCCCGGAGAAAAAGAAGGTTGAATTAAATTCAGAAAGCAGCAACGTTTATAAAAGCTTACTTGGATTCTTTTCTCGGATTATCTTGAGTACCTCTTCTTCGAAGTTATATATCAGGAGATCCAACGGTCGTAATTGGCTGAATTTTTAACTGGGGTTATTAGACTCACGGAGGAAGCTCTCGTCTAAATTTCAGCTTAATCCAACGGTGGAGAAGGGAGAAAATCGCTATCGAAGTTGACTGTTCTGTGCAGGCAGATTCTTGAACTAGAGGAGATTGCACGGAGGTACTATTCACGGGTACTGTTCATCCGATACTGTTCACGCGCACTGTTCACGACTACTGTTCATCCGGCACACCCTAGGGTTTTGAGGTTCTAGGGTTTTGGCGCTAGCAGGATGCTATGCTCAAGAGTTTTGGTTTTTGATTCAGAGTTAGAGGTTCGTGCTGATAACGTGTTTAAGGATAACTAAATACAATCACAAGACAGAAAGTAAATACAAAGTAAATAGCACAGGAATAGATCATCTCTTTATTAATGAATAGGTGCCTCTATATATAGAGAAACACAAAGGTACAATCCATGTCCCAATAGGACTTCTATTCAATAAGTAATCCATATGCTAACCTAACTAAGATACTCCTAGGTTGACAAGGCACACACAAAGTAGGTTTCCTTCAACAGATGGATATATCTCAAGTATATATTGGAGATCGAAGGATCACATTCTACCATGTATTTTATTAAATTAAATCAAATCATTCATTTGTTAAGTTTCTATCCAATGATTGCTTTCGATGATCATTTTTTGTAAAAAAAAAAAAAAACCAACAGAAAACTACTAATTAATTACCATCAAATTAACAAAGAAATGCAATGCTTCTAGTACATATTGAAATTAATAAACATGATGATCGAGAAGTAAATGGTGAAATAGGATGATTGTTTACGATGATAATCATAGATTTTTTTTTTTGGGAAATTCTGGACTGTTCAAATCATTAGAAAACATTGTGGCTGTAGTGGTCTAACAAAGTAATTTCTCTCAATTAGTTAAGTACCATCAATTATTCGATCTTTGTTCTATAAAAGGTTTCATGAACACTTTTTAATTAGTAATTTCATGCATGTGCAGTAACTTACAATTATTTGAGGTTCTGTAATTTTTTTTTTCTTGTCTTCTTACAAGCTTAGGGAGGGGAAAAGGGAATTTTAACTTTAATGTTAGTATTTGGAAAAAGTTGGCGTTGGAGGGAAATTTTGTGGGTGAAAAGAGTAGTGGTCCTTGATTAACTGGGGCTAAGGCTTTACACAAAAGTAGTTGTCCATAGGTTGAGAAAACAAAAATACGATATAGGCTATTTGGGGACTCATACTTTTTGGCCATGTGAAAACCATTTGGAAACTTCAATGCATAAGCATATATACATCAAAAACACATATAATTGTTAAAGCACTCGATTAAGTAAGAATTGAATGGTCTCTGATTAGGGCATAAAGGAAGCTAGTAGTTAAGTCCCCCACAGCTTTCTAACTGGGTCAAGTCGCGCGATTGATAAGTCATATATATATATATATATATATATATATATATATAGATAGAAATGACAAAAATTAATACTTAGAAGTATCAGTCAGTCATTATCAATATATATATCTCTCATTTTTACTATTTCATAAGAAGAATTAAAGAAAATGAACAGAAAAAAAAAAGTTAAGGGTTGTGGATACCTAATGAGTAGCGATAAAAACTTTTGGCATGCACCAAAACTAAGGTAGGCTAGCTAGTCCAATTGTAACCCTAGAATATATATGAATTTTAAGCTGGTTACAAGTTGGGTTATGTTACATGATTTTCAGGCTTCTTCTCCTCGGTTTCTGTTTTGAACACAAAATGAGAGTAGTACGTTTTCGTGGAATGGGAAAGCTAAAGGAGGAGGATGGTGGGAATATTCCTTTATTTTTGTGCCAGACAAAAGGGATATTCAGAAGGACGAGATATGGGGGAATATCACGACACGTGTCACGAAGAATCTCTTTCCCTTTCCTGCTTTGCTTTGCTTTGCTTGCCTTTGCTTTCCCTCTGGAAACAGCAAAAACAAAAACAAAGAGAAACTTAATTGGATTGGAGATAGGGAGGGGATAGATAGAGAGAATCTGGGGAAAAGGTGTGGGTTGGAAGGTAGCTTGTTCGAGAAGAATGGTTTCGTTTTAGAAAGTGACCAACCATCATTATTATAGCACTCTCTCTTTGTGTAAAGATAGAGAGAATTCGATGCAAATTGCAACCTCTCCATGCATGCATGCATTCAGTAGAAAATTAAGGGCATGTCGATCAGCATGTGTGTCAGTGTGTGTATATATATATATATATATTTATGTATGTATAGCTCCATCGATCCTCTTCCATCTTGCTAAGATATTTGGCTGCAAATTAATGGGGCCTCGAACTATTGCATGCATTAATTAATTCAGCATGCAAGTGCATTAACCACATTAATTAGATTAGGTAAACAAGGCTATAGCATACCTCTGCATGGATAGTTAAGTACTATACGTCTGGCATGCATGACTATAAACTAGTTGATACCGAAGGCAAGAATTATGGCTTTGATTTCTACCACAGCGATTTATTCATTTCGATTGATCATGTTCTAAGCTAGCTCTTCGAGTTTACTTAAGACGTGGAAGACCGAGATTAACATGTAAGCTAGCTCTCCCATGGCCGGGGGTTGGCTTTGGTTTACTAAATTAAAACAAGCAAGAGATCGATTAACGTACATACATATATATATATATATGCATGCATGGGATTACACATGAATATTGAAGGGGCATTTTGGAGATGTATTACATTAATTAGATTAGTTATCAAGCGTTCTAATTACTTAGTTTTATTTGTCTATCAAACATTATTCCCTACTGTTATTGCCTTATTGGTAGCTTATGATTTGTATGTTTTTACCATTAATCCTGAATAAAAAGAAAGTGGGTATATATCTCTCTGTTCTTTTCATTAGTACTTAAAAGTTAAATTCACTTTCCAAGAGTTGTAAGTTGTAACCCATTACCAGCAGTTAAGTATAATTAGAAAAAATCCTTGGATTTAATTCAAACACATTATACTATGAGCCTCTGATAATCAGATATATATACAAGCTACTCGAATCCGGATAAATTGTTATGGAGGTTCAGAACCCCATAAAAATTCCTCCAAATTTGTATAGAGAATCTTCTTACCTTCGTACCCACTTCATTAAAGGTAGCAGAAGAAGATTCCCCTCTCTTTAAATTCTTTTTTGGGGTTGTTAATGGTCTTTAAATTCCTTTTAAGCTTTGTGGGTTTTGTTCCCTTAATTTAGAGTCGTAGAATTGGAAGGAAGATATTCCTTTCCTTAGAGGCTTAATATTTTATTCTTAAACATGAATGTTTCATCTTTTTATTAGATATTCCCCTCTTAAAAATTTATTCACCTTCTCTCTGAATGCACTCAATTTCACAGCAATTATGCAGCTTTTGAAACCAAAAAGAAAGTTGCATGCAGCAGCATACATACATATGGAGCTAGGAATATTAATTTATATATCTTCAATATATTAAAAGATACTAATCCCATTTGAATATGTCCTCTTTTTTAGTTTTTTTTTTCCTTCATGCACTTTCTTTTTATCTCTCTCTCCAATTCGGTGGTTAAAAACTAATATGCATGGATGATTTTTAGTATATGCTTAGCTAGCTCCTCGATCAATCTCCGAAGCCCTTTTTTCATTTTAATATGTAATAATCCTATCATAGAATCATTTATACATATAATTATGTGAATGATAGAATACTTTGGTAATTAAGGAGACCCCAAATTACCACTTGGTCGTACATGTGTCCAATCTACAATCTGCTGTTTCGACTTTGGAGCTGAGGGTTGGACTTTCGATGTGATGCGTAAGATCACAAGTTCACAACCATGGAATCCAACCATTTCCTTTTTAGTTTTTACCCTTTTTGTGGTCTGCACTGTTCAATACGTATAAACTAACCAGAAGTTTTTTAGATGTTGTATTCCTTAATAGGATGTATTATGGTTACCAAGGATTTCTATGTATGCATGATTGGCTTATCAATTGTATTTGATATTTTGGTAGATGTCTATATAATTTTTCATTTTCGAGGTTTTTGTTTTGGTTTTGAATTTCCCGTTGCATTATATTACCACATGTTAAGTCTCTACTTATATTAGTTACGTTGTTTCACATAAGTTTACTATAGAGGTAAAGTATATGTTATGCAATACATGGAGAAATAAAAAGTTCATCGAAGATTTTTACAAAAGTTCAGAAGAAAAAAAACGCACTCTAACTTGTATTTGATAGTATAGATATTTAGGGTCCTTGACCATAAGGTCCAAATTTGGACAAATATATACCATCAATGACAAGGTAAAAACCCGATGCCCACTCAGTCAATTAATTGACTAATTTACACTTCCGTCCTATATATTTTACAAAAATTAAGAAACTGTCACTAACAGATTTTATTGACCTCAATAAATTTTTTTAAAGAATCCATACTTTCCGTGATAGGAGGAGGGAAAGAACAAAGGAGCATCACCTTTGTGTATTTTATTGACCTCAATAAAATTTTAATTTCGAAAGTTTCCATTTTCGGGAATTACTCTCTCTCTCTCTCCTCAAACCCGCGCAGGTCACTATCTTTCTTCCCGTCACTGTAGCAGTTGGCTTTGCCAACCGATTTCTCCTCAATCCGGCAATCTCAAGGCTTGAAACTTGTCCCAAAATCTTCATCTCTTCAAGCTCTTCAATCCTATACTAATTTCTTACATCAATTTTTAGTATATGAGGAGAAATCTAAGAGAGAAAAAGTCTGTTTTCGCGCGGAACTGTTCTTCATTGCCGACGGCTTTTGGCCGAGTTAGAGAGAAACTTTTACTGGGTTTTGTAGCCCTCTTCACCACGAACCCAACACCACCAGTCTCACCTCAAGGTGTCGCCGAACGGCGACAGATCGAGCGGTCAAAGTTCGTGACCACCATTCAAAGCCCAGATACCAAGGGCAAAAATGTCACAAAAAATAAACATTCAATATTTTTGTCCTTAATGAGAGTAAAACAGGCCCAAACCAGGCCTGTTGGAAAAAATTAAAAATCCCCAAAGTTAATGAGGTTAGATATTTATTATTTATTTGAAGCGGATATACGGTGTTGGCTACTTCTAAACCATTCCATTCCATGGTAGCCAATTACATATCACAAGTCATGTACTGTCTCAGAGGATCTTCATTTCTCATAATAATTAAATCAAATGCTATTGGAATTTGCTAGAGTCCACTAATGGTACCGGTACTGATCAGAATTTGTGGGGTTTAAACTAGATAATAGGTTCATAAGCTAGTACGATTCGAAAGACGTACTTGAACAAAGTTTAAGAAAATAATTAAAAAGATAAAGGGGGATAAAAAAGTACAACACAGTGAGAAGAAGAATCATCTTTAAATTTGGTGAATTTTGAATTCTTCGTACACACACAGACACAGAGAAACCATTAAAGTCTATGCATCTGCTCAAATAAAACAAGCAAGGCTCAAAGCACATGACCCTCTACTGTCAGACACACCTTGATTCCTTCTCTCTCATTTTGAGCTTTTCCTCTTCATATTTTCGCCTTTGTTCTTTTGCAAGAAGTTACCATCCTTCTTTATCCCTTTGCTTTTTTCTAGCTTTCTTTTATTCACTCTCTCTCTCTCTCTCTCAAATTGATCCTCTATCTATCTCAGCATGGCCACTTTATTCCCTTGAACTCGCCCTAAAAAGAAGACGATCCTACCTCGATCCTCCTTGTGTTCAGAAGCAACCACCCCCTACCTTTCTCTCTCTTTATCTTCTCTCCAACCTCTCTAGCTTTTGCTAGAAAAATTTAGAAAGAGCCAAACAGCTTCTTTTGCTCTTGTTTGTTCCCACATACCCTGTTGTTGTTTGAGCATCATCTACAATATCTTCTGAAAACATTGTTCATAGCCAAAGTGAGATCTTATATATTGTTATTCCTAATCAAGAAACTTTCATTAACTAATCGAAAATGGGCGCAGCATCACCTTCTGAACTAAGCCTCGAGTGCAAACCCCACAGCTATTCCATGCTCCTAAAATCATTTGGAGAGCATCACCACCAGGCCGCCACAACGACGCCGTCTCATGACCTGAAGCAGCTCGAAGAGATCCTCTCCCGTCTCGAAGAAGAGCGTCTCAAGATCGATGCCTTCAAGCGCGAGCTTCCTCTCTCCATGCAGCTCCTCACTACTGGTACTTACGATTCAAAGTTGATGCATGTTGTTTTTTTTTTTTTTTCGCCTTGAAGTTAGTTTCAATTAGCTTGTCCAAACCCTTTTTCTTTATCCCTTTTTCATTTATAGAAGTTAGAGCTTGCTCAACAGATTTTCCAAAGACTGCGTAAAGCCAGCAAAAGAAGGATAAATTAACAAACAAACATAAAGATAAAAAGACTTTAAACTAAAATACATGTCAATGCATTGTAAGTAATTACATTATTGATTTTGTTATAGCTGTGGAGGCATCAAGGCAGCAGCTACAAGCTTACAGATCTTCATCAGCAAATAATCAAGGGCCAATCAGGCCGGTCCTTGAAGAATTCATACCTCTTAAACATTCAAACTCTGAAGGCTCAGAGAAACCCACAAACAGTTCTGATAAGGCAAACTGGATGACATCTGTCCAACTATGGAGCCAAGCTGATGCAACCAAACCAAAAGAACAAGGTGATATGGGGTTCAATGTCAGCCCCAAGCTAGCCCTAGACACCAAGCAACAAAGGTCTCTTGGAGGAGGTGCTTTCCATCCATTTTTGAAAGATATTCGCAACTCGGGGCCATCCCCGAATCTGCAGCCTCTTCCGGAGTTGGCTCTTGGCTCTCCAGAGAATAAACAACCAGACAATAATATGGATCATGACAACAAGGGTGAGAATGGAATTAATTGTGGTGTGGTTACTACTACTACTCAAGATCAACAAGGCAAGGCAATAGAAGGCCAAACCAGTAATATCACCACCGCCAACACCAACACAAGTACTCAAAATAGCAGTCATAGGAAGGCAAGGCGGTGCTGGTCGCCGGACTTGCACCGGAGATTCGTTAGTGCCCTTCAAATGCTTGGTGGTTCTCAAGGTAATTAATTATTTAATGAAAAACGTAACACAGTCATTATAGGATCATTATGATATGGTCAAATATCTGATTTGTTTGTTTGTGCTTTTTACAGTGGCCACACCAAAACAAATCAGGGAGCTCATGAAGGTTGACGGTTTGACCAACGATGAAGTTAAAAGTCATCTGCAGGTATTGACTATTGACTATTGAATATCTCTATCAGGATTCAGGATCAGTCGGTCTTTTCTGATCTAATCCAGAACAACGCATGAACCTCATGATTTTTCAACCTCTGACACACCCTTGTACTACTTCTGCATATTCTGAAACATTTTTTTTGTTTTTCATTTACAGAAATACAGGCTCCACACTAGACGGCCCAGCCCAAGCCCACAGGCAGCCGGAGGCCCGACACCCCAGCTGGTAGTCCTAGGTGGCATCTGGGTTCCACCAGAGTACGCCACGGCAGCTCACAATGGGCCCACTGCACTATACAGCCCAGCCTCCCACGCGCCAACGCACTACTGTGCAACACCGATGCCTCAAGACTTCTACACTACGGCACAACAGCAGCCGCCGCAGTCAGCTCACCACCAGTTGCACCACCACACGCTCCACCACCAGCTCCACGTGTACAGGACCAGCACTGCCTCCCGGACGCAGAGCTCGCCGGAGTCTGATCTGAGAGGGAACGGCGACCGTTCCGAGAGCATTGAAGACGGAAAGTCTGAGAGCGGTAGCTGGAAGGCTGGGACTGAGAGTGGTGAGAAAGGCATGGCTGCTCGGAGATCGGAAGACCGTGAGGAAAGCAATGCAAGTCAGATCACTCTCAAGTTCTGACTAAGATTAGGGAAATTAGGGTTAGGAGTAAAATTAGGGTTGCCATTTTGTATGCTTCTATTCTATGAGCAATTGAGCACTAATATGTTTAATTCTAAATTTAATATTTTAATGTCATGTATATGGGTTAACTTAGAGAGGGTAAAAAGGTCATAACGCTGAAAGTGAGTGTTGGTTTTGGTTTCCTTTAGACTGAGATTCTATTAATTTCTGACTTTTGTGTGTACTAGCAATCTAGCATATGCAAATAAAAGTGTGCTTTCCACACATGAATTGTTTCGTAAATAGCATTTTATTTCTTTTTCCGAGGCCAAACATTATGGTTATAATCAAGCTGTTAACTTGTTAATTACCCAAGATTGTTTGGTTTTGAATCGCCGGCAAACTAGGGTTCGATCGCTGCTAAAGATGAGGCACCGAAGTGTCTGGCTCAACTCCTTTCCTTTCCACTCTAATCTCTCAGAAGCTTTCATAGAGACACACGAAAGGGGGCTTTAATAAGTGCCTTTTCCTGTTTAAACAATTCTCAGATCAAGGAGGATTACTTGTGTTGTTGGCATTACACCCTGTCCTCATCTTTTGCGTTAAAGGTAGTGTTTATATTCCACACCACCACTCGAAAGAATATGATATTGAGCTCTAGATCTGCTTTCAAGTTTCATGGAGCAAGCAGTTTACATATGAGTCTCATGCAAGTCCCTGTCTTGAACCACACACATTCTAATTCAAAAAGAGTTGTTGTCTGATGGCGAAAACAATTCCTCCTTTGAAGAAAGTAGGAAGTTAAATAATCCATTTACGAGGAGTATCATATAGCAACAGGATTCAGAACCACCGGCTTGTAACACAACATGATATAGAATATACATCTCAGATATAATAAGCTGATTCTTCACTGACTTTGGAGTTACAAATCTACAAAAGCTTCATATGCAAAGAATACACTACAGTGTGTTGCAGATTCAGCTTTCTTCCATAGCTCAACATTACTTCAGGCATTGCCAATAGTCAGGATTGTGTCCCTCAAGCCAACATCGTCGATGCCATCCTCCCCTGTTGCTGTTTCAACCAGCATCTGCAAGCAAAATGGTTTATATAATTAAATCTAATATAGATAAAAGTTTTGCACTTGGTACAGTATATCAAAATTAGATATTGAGGGGAAAACAGGATTTGAGATCTCAGAAGACTAAATATTAGTGTTAAATGCCCAACTCAAATGGGTATTTGATTGCTTCTTTAGCTCAGAATGAATAAAAAAAAATCAGCTCAAAAGAAGATGGATAAAAATCTAGCTAGTTTTTACTTCAATTCATGGATAGACAAAATAAAATTGTTATTGTTACATTTTCTCAAACGATTCGTTTTTTCTTCTTTCCTCTCAAATTGTTCTCTTCCTGAACATTAAGGTTAGGAATAAAGACACCAACCTGAAGTTCCTCTTCACTGCTTTTAAGTCTTTCTCTGTAATCATTCACTTGCATAAAGCAATTATGTAGCTGCAGATAATAAAACAATGTGGCATTAACTTTAGGCAATGTCCAGCTGAGTTTACTAACAACCAATCTCATTGAAATACCTTGGTCAACTGCATCTTCTGGTGTGAAGTGTTCTTCTTTGCATTTACCAATGCATCCTCCAGTTTCTGTCTCAGCAGAATGGGAACCAAGTTTAGCATGTGAAATAAGAAGAGTTGGAGTATAGACGAGCAAATTAAAGAGAAAGACTGCATGAGCTAAAAAGTTACTTTTAAGTAATCAAAAGTACCTTAGATTTCTTCTGTAAATCCAATACCCGTTTTCCTTCATCTTCTAACCTCTCTTCCATCTGAGAAGTCTGACAACATAATAAAATTGAGTTTTACTGCCAAGATACAGGATAAGCTTTGGAGGTTTGTTATCTTATCTTCACTTTAAAGGTGAATCCATGGCACAAGTGTTTCTCTTGTGTACGTCCGTGTAAGTGTATGCACTGTGAGTGGGTATTCATCTGCATGCATTTATATTGTCCATAGTTTCTGATGAACAATTTATTGTCATTTGCATGAAATTACTGAACTACCATAAAATTTGCTATTGCCAACCCCTATTGGATGCACAAGTTTTGGCCTTTGTGAATCTTAGTTTCTTCTGCCATTAAGAAAATAGGTAAACATAACATATTGAAGGTTGAAGGATAAGCTTTGGAGGTGCCAAATGAACGAAACATGCTCATCTACCATAAACTCTGACTCTTTCTTATTGATATGACAAAACCTATCTATTGCACAACTTAGGCCTTTACGAAAAAAAGAGACCGCTAATGTATAGGCATTACTTAATCTACTAGAATTCTTCAGAGAAAACAAACCTCCTTTTTTAATTCTTCAAGCCTCTGTGTGGATCTTTCAAGCTGTTCTTTTACCTGATATTTTTAACAGGACTATAAGAAGCAAAGCAAAGCTGTAATTTATAGGAGTCAAACTTGAATTAGCATGGCACACCCTCAGCAAGAAATGCTAAAAATGCTGAACTTGCCTGATCATTGAAATCCTCGCTTGAATGGGATAAAAGCTCCCTGCTTTTTCGGTCAATAGAATTTGAACTGCGGTAAAAAAAAATAAACAGAACATGGTGAAATTAGAGTCTATTTTAGATGCCTATGTATTTAACTAATGTGATTGCTCAAATCGTTATTTCTCCTGCTCATCTCAAGGCACAGGATTGCTACTCAACTGATGACAATATACGATAAGGTCAAGATGGCAGCAATGTTTATACAGAGTTACAGACTATATAACTTCTACAAGTATTTGGGACTCTGCTATCTGGTCATCAATATAGGAAGCATAAAACACGCTAGACACAAATGTCAACTTATTCCCCATATTATATGAAGCGCTTGGTTTCAAAATACGAAAATGTACACTACATATGCAATATCTTCACGATTTCGTAGAGCTACATATGCATATCACAACAATTGCAACAATTTGCCTATCAAAGCCATCCAATATTGACTTCATAATTCCCATGTTTATGCAATCTAAATATGAAGCTTAGTTGCTTCCCTAGGCTCTGACTGGTGTTTAACTGCAAGCAACAATTAGAAATAAGAAGAGAGGGATATCTTACCCGTTCCATCTCCTTGACTGTTGATCTCTATCCTTGTCAACAATGTTATTCCGAAGGTCGGTTCTGTCCATCTCCTTCTCTCTATCAGATTCCACAGTATGATTTCTTTTCCCCCAACCCTGCTCATGGTTCCTGCTGTGCCCTTGCTCACTACCTTCCAAATCTCTGTCTCTCTCGCGATCTCTATCCGAAAAATGCTCACTCAGCAGATCATGATCTTCATGTCCACGCTCATATCCCCCATTTCTTTCCTCTTGGTACTCAAGAGACCGGCGTTCCCTTGACCGATCACTGTACCTGTCACGCTCCATAGACCGATCATTATATCTATCCTTATAGCGCTCCCTCTCAAGATCATAGTCCCAGTTCCTCCCCCTCTCAACGTCCCGTCGGAAACTCTCTCTGCCTCTACCAAAACCCAATCTTCCACCTCTAGTCCTCACTTCATTCACTCTCACAACTCGTCCATCAACAGTCTAATTCAAATTCAAAGTTCCACAATGTCAATTCGTGCATAAGAAACACAATTGCATGTTCAATTTCATCAAGAGAAAAATACTTACTCTGCCATCCATGTCATTGATAGCGTCAATTGCCGACCGAGGATTCCGGAAAGTAACAAAGCCGTAGCATTTTCCTCTGCTCGTATTATCATTGACAATCTGCACACCATGAGAAATTTTTGTAATCGAAGAATTAGCAGAAGAGGGAAGAAAGCCCCAAATTCAAATGTTGAGAACCCTATCAAGCTAAAAATTAAAACAAGCAAGGAGAGGAAATTGAAAAGGAGTTAGGTGACCTTAACAGCGACGACGGCGCCGTACAAATCGAAGACTCTGCGAACACTTTCCTCAGTGGCGTCGTACGGAAGGCCTCCGACGTAGACGGAGCTCTCGTCGTCGATCGTCATACTCTTCCACAGACGAGCTTCTCTCCCGCCTCTCTACTTTTTCTCTTATTGCGGTTTTCTACTTTAATTCTGATAATTACGAACGACAGGTCGTTCGCTCCTGCTCCTAGTCCTAACTCCCAACACAACTCGCTCACTAACTAGAACCCTCTTGCACTTTCACTTACTTCTTTGGGGGAGGGTGAATACACTTGTGACTACTTCCATTTGGGAAGATACGATTCAGATCGACACTTGTTTTTGTTGCTGAACATGAAGTGACGGTTGTGATCGCCACTATCCCTGTAGACTGTAGTGCTCCAACCCATTTTTGTGGCACTAGTAAAAAAAACTTCCGCACACAAAACATTGAATCTTCTTGTGCAGTTTTTGTAGGTGTTAAACATTGCTGGTGAGCTCTGTTGTGTATATGAACTCACAGTAAAAGCCTACTGTAGTCATGTATGAAGGTAGAGAGAGAGAGAGCCAAATTAAACAATAATACTTGAAAAGAAATGGTATTTTTTTATTGTCCTCAACTTATAAATTAAACTTGTGTCTATACGTACAATTTATTTCTTTTCGAGTATTATTATTTAATTTGGGTCTAGGTTTAGTTTCTACGTACATGTAAATTCAAGTTACAATCTCTACTCTTATTTATACACCATTACTGTATCCCAACAAGTAAAAATATATAACGTATATTAACCTATTAAGGATGAGAAATTCAAATTATGTGTATTAATTTACCTATCAGAGACGGACGGGATGAATTCAAGAATTATGTATATTAACCTAGCTATTAGAGACAGGAAACCCAAGAATAACTTGTTAGGGACAGGAAAATCAAGAATTATGTCTATTAATCACTGCATTTGAACAGAAAAATGAATGATACTGCATTTGATTGAATCTATCAAACCACATCTAAGTAATTAAATGGTAAAGAAGGCCATTAGTTAAAAACTGGTGAACTTGGGCTTGGGCCTAGGTGCTGTATTTGGTTTTTCACCACTCTTTTTTTTTTGGTTTTACTTTTCACCATTGAAAGTGTCAAGGTTATCCCACCCCACACACTCTCTTTAAGATTGTCGATTTTATTGCACATAAATTCTCGATCCGTTCAAATATTCTTTATCATTTTTTAGATTTAGGTCGTCATTGTTCTTAGGGGTTGAACTAGTCGGGGCTGGACTGTTGGATGCAGAGATCAACGCGCTTCACTCCCAGTGTTTTGAGTTTGTGAATGTTATGATTTGGTTTCTACAGGTTGCTTGCATAAGTGTGAGAACCAGGGCGAGGATGTTAGGTATATTTGGTGGTGACAAGTTGTCAATCTGGCTTCATAAACTATGTCGGGTGGTTCGATCTGATTCTTCACCACAAGCGGCTCAATTTAGTAGAAGAGAAAACAATTTAGCAACTCACCAATTAGCGCATTTTGTTTCATTTGAGTGATAAATTTTATCTATTGAAACATTAACTTTCATTTTGCGGTTAATAGATTGTGTTCATTATGAACATTTTGTATTTCTCAACAATGGTGTATCCGGTATTGCATCCCCCGTTCACATTT
This sequence comes from Rubus parviflorus, assembly GCA_029955375.1. Lineage (NCBI taxonomy): Eukaryota > Viridiplantae > Streptophyta > Magnoliopsida > Rosales > Rosaceae > Rubus > Rubus parviflorus. The sequence goes on from JARGGL010000004.1 coordinate 21,360,631, forward strand.
GTTTGTAATGAATCTACAAACATGTGACTTAGCCTTGTTAAATAGCGACAAGTGTGGTCTGTGGCCCATTATTGCGCCGATATTGTCCCAACTTAACCACCTATTAGGTGTTGGGTTTTATCACAATCTCAACTTAACCACCTATTATTCTATTAAGCGTTGAGTTTGATATCAAAAGGCCTCAGTGCAATTGGGAGTAAGTCACCAATTTATAAGTTATATTTTCTTTTGTCAATTTTTCTAATGTGGGATCTTCATTCTCCAACATGCCCCGCCCCATCATGCAATTGAGAGTAAGCCACCAAGTTATAAGTTATAACTTATATGTTATTTTGTCAATTTTCTAATGACAATAGTATAATGACACTTTGGCAGATTGAATACATGGGGTAACTACGTATGCCAATCACATTAACCAATACCACAGTATACGCAGTAGTCCGGGACTATATAATAATTTTTCCAATTCTTGTGGCAAACACTTGTTTTACATTTATACACTATCTCTCCAATATAAAAATAATTAAGGAGGAAAATTTGAACTTCACTCTCCTGTGCAATGAACATTTAGCTTATTGTCATTTGCAACCTATATACTTTTGCTTTCGTATTACTTTTGTTTCTAGTCAACAAATTCTCCGAGGTTTGTTGGTTAGGTTTTGTTGGCTAATATATTTCATTTTATTATTAATAAATAATCAATCATTATGCTTAAAAAATTGGCATCAATAGCATCCAATTTTATTTTTTTTAGAATATTCAAACTCCTTTTTTTATTATTATAATATCCAAACTCTTTTTTTAAAAAACCAATTGATATTAGAAACTGCTAGATTATCCTAGGAGTGTTTCTGCAGCTTTTACTGCTACCTAGTTTTGCTTTCTTTTTGTTATAGCCTTGGGCCTCCTTTGCACCAAAAAAAAAACTGCTAGATTATCCCTTCAAAAAAAAAATGTTAGATTATTGTTGCATAGTATACTAAATGATAATCTAGTGGAAAAATGATGCGTCCACATCAGAGCCAATTCGTTGTGAGACCAACTTGTTGATAGCTCATAATTAAAATTAGTATTATATATTATGGGGTGTGGATGTTTAATTTAAGAGACGTCCCCGTCACCATAAAAATTGACCTCATAGAGAAAGATTCAAAGATGAAGATAGAGGTAGAGGATATAGGAATACCATGTCGTTGTCAACACGTGGGAGATTACTGACACGTGACTCAGTCTCAGCGCCTGGCTTGGGCTACTATTACGTGGTGGTCCTTTTTCAAAATTCAATGTGGGAATAGTCCTACCTACAACTTGCTCTAAATATCCGTAACGGAATCACGTGAAATATTTTATAAAAAAATAACGCCAAAACGGTGGGCCTCTACGGTTCCGGTAATGTCCTGCGGGCCGCTTCCATGACTTTCCTTGTAGCTCTCTATTGTCTTGTCAAAACCTAATTCGTTTGGTGTTTCTTAGCATAATGATAAATGAGATTTCAAATTCAATTCTGATCTCTTTTATATATAAAAAAGAATTGACTAAGCACGTAAAATGCTACTTAAACTTGTGCTCTTACAATTCAATTAGGCTGTTTAAAAAAAAAACTGTTGAAATGCTACGTAAACTGTGGTGGTTCTTAGGCCGTTGTTCACATCTTTTCGTTAAGTGAAGAAAAACCACTCTCAAGTGTCGCCATGAATCAAAGTGAATTGGATCAATACTTTTTTGTGTTGTACGAGAACGAGATATCAGTTAAAATGTGCGCATGTAAATAATAACAATATACAATTGTATTGTCCAAAAAGGTTAAAGACAAATTATTTCGAATAAAACTTTGGGGGATACTTGATGCATTTCACCCAATGCCATATATATTTGTGGCTATGGGCACAAAGGGTGGCCCGTGGACGGTGGTCTTAAGTTCCAACCTCCATGTGAAGCGAAGCAGTGTTGAGTCCCCATTCATATTCATTATTACGTCGACGGGTCCCGTTTGCTTTGAACCCCCTTCCATCTTTTCCATTCTTAGCAAACCCACGTGCTCCCTCTGCATGATTAATTACGTACGTTGGCAACCACTTGAGAGCTCAAAGCTAGTCATCAAGTGAAACACTGAATTCCAATGGTTGGTTTTCATGTTAGCTCTTGCTCAGAATCACACTCATTGAATCAAATGCAGGCCAACAACGCAATGGTGAAAGCTAGCTATAGTGGTGGTGTTTGTCCATTTATGTTCCTACACTGCAAAAGTTGAGTCCATCTTTCCTCTTTTAATCCCTACAAATTTTTTCCAAAAAGTTACGTAGTTCTTTCAAATTCATCAGCCCTAAAAAAGTACGTTTATTTTGATTTGATGATTTGATTTTGTTATTTCCTCCCAACTCCAACATCGTAACATGCAATTTTACAATTCAAAACATATCGATTTGATGAGATCAAAAACGTACACAATCAACCCCAAAAGAAATTCTTGAACATAACTTTACAATACAAGTATATCATGAAAATCAAGAAGAAAAAAATCTGAGTTTATTCCCTAAATCAAACAGGAATAGGTGGAGATGCAAATTTTGATTCCAATTCCAGTTCCATCCGAAAATTCTACAATACTCCCAGTTCCATCACATACCAAAGCAATAGGCAGATTGTATTAGCTAGTGTATGGTCGAAGGTAGCAGTGCTCTAAGGGTTTAGACCCTAATGTAGATTGGGATACTAGACTGGACCCTTAAAACGATTCCTTCTTCCCAATATGGAATACGTCAGGTACCAGTGTGATTTCTTTTTCAATTTTCTTTTTATTTGTTTCTTTATTTTTTTCACAACAAAATCAATTTTTGAGGTCACCAAGAGATACCTACTTTTTTTTTTTCCAGCGTCCTGTTGACTGCTTCATGGGCCATACCGCCATACATACTTAACATGCACTTGGCTTTTCGTAATGGCAAATACCAAAAAGATTCAGTTTTTTTTTGGCAAGACAAAAAGATTCAGTTTTGGGTAATTTCAAACCTGAATCCAGAAATTTTGGGAATCTGGGATCTTCCACAAAACCAACATTACATAGACAAATTATCTTGTGATATCATGTAAGATATTAGTTTCTATTCGGATTCAACAACATGAATAAGCTCTTATATTTATTCATTTGACTAGTTATTAATTTTAGCATGTTTTTTAAGACAATTTGTCGAACAACTCGACTTAAATTATTTGAGTATTGTTATCTCTTAACATCTTTTGCTCAAAACAATTTTTTTTTCAAAAAACTTGTAACAATCATCTCACCTCTCCATACACTCTTAAATTGAGATATCCACATGCATGGAGCTACTAAATTTGTACCGTTGGAATAAGTGAACAACCAGCAAATATATCCTGGCATGGCTTCAAAAGTGAACAAAAAATATAAGTGGTAATTACCTTCACTAACACGGCAACCATACTCTTTCTATTTCTTTCTGCAATTCTTACCTAAACCCATGGTTATTTACGGATAGTTTCATTAATTTTATAGCGGGTGCAACACGATTTACCAACCATATTTCTATCATAGAAGTAAACATAAAAGGGCAAGGAAATAGTAAAAGAAAAAGAAAAAAAAGAGAGTAAAATTTAGACATGATTGGCATTGTGATTAATAATCCCAAGTGGGTTGGTCGCTGTTGCGGTTGCTTCAGGCAAAGGCATAACTTGCCAAGCAGAAGCCGCAATCAGAGGTCGGCTATGCCAACCCAGTGTCAGACACCCTTCGTTCTCTTCCACACGGTACCCTTCCGCCGAGAAAAGTGTCAGCAGCATACTCGCTTGCTTGAACGCATTGGACCCCAAATGCAGCGGCCTGAACCCGGCTTGTCGGAGCCGGGTTCTCCACTTGGCCAGCGGCTCGTGTCTCTCGACTCGAGCTGACCCTTCGCAGCAAACCACGTTGCATATCTCCCGCTGTATGTACATCTCCGCCAAGGCCTTATCCGGCTGCATCGCGGCGCAAGCCTCTAGGGAGTCGAACATGTTGGAGTAGTAATAGAGAGCCTCCGTGAACCGCTCCAAGAACCCGGCTTTGTTGTGGTCGGCTTCTTGCTCCACCACCGTCACGATCTTCGGGTTCAAGTTCCGGATCCAGCCCAGCATCATCTCGATGGGCAAACTCCGGTTCGAATCGGATCCGAGAAGCCGGTGGAGCTGCATGATCGAGTTCACGGCTACGGCTTCTTTGGGGCTGACTTGGAGCATCCACGGCTTCACATCCTCGAGGCGCGAGGCCGCCACGCCGCGAAAAGCGAAGCGGACGTTGACGGAGCGAGCCAAATCGGCGAGTCGTAGCCCGATTTCTCTGAGAGAGTCGCGTCCGTCAGGTGACGGCGGTCCAATGCCCGTCAATCGAAGCAAAGGGGGCCCACCGGGACGTAAAGCAAGAGCCTGAATAAGCGCCGGCCATTGAAGTCCGTGCATTAAGTTAAAATCGATGACGTGTACACAATCGTGGCCCTGAAACGTTTCCAAGATGGCCTGATTCGCCGTAAAGTGCGCGAATTTGAGGTACGGGCAAGCTTCGTAGAAGTAGTGGTAAAGAAGCTCGTTCTCGTGAGCTGAACAGGCGGCCGAGCCCACGCTCTGCGGCGTGAACACTCGGCGGCTGAGGGCGTCGATGAAGTAGCCGGCAACCTTGCCGATACCGCAACCCGTGTTAACACGTGTGAGCAGAGCCTGCATGTTCTCGATGAGGGAGCCAGCCAATGCGAGATCGCCACGCTGTACGGATTCAGCGCACGTGACGAGCAACTGGACGAGCCGAATCCCAGAATCTTCCTCCATGGCCGTGAAGGAGGTTATCTGGTGGTGGTGGTGGTGCGGCGGTGGCGCAGCCGCAGAGTGGTGGTCGGTCCAGGCGTCGTTAGGGAGAGCCGTCTGATCCATGATTGCGTCAGGGAAATCGAGATCGGACGGTAGAGAGATGGGGAGCTCAGTGTTGAAGTCGGAGGCGGAGAGAAGGGAGTCGACCCAGGAGGCGAGGTCGGAGGGGTTGTAGAGAACGGCGTCGGAGGCGAACTGGGAGAGGTCGTTGGGGGAGTTGACCATGACGTTTTCGAGGCGCTCGAGTCGCTGAGCAACGTGTCGTAGGTCGGAGGAGCGGACCTTGTATCCCGCCTCGGCCAAATGGTTATCCATCTCCGGCGGTTTGGTGATGGAGGAGGAGGAAGATGAGCTGGCGCTGCTGCTGACGCAACCGGAACCCGCGGCGGAATTACCGTACGGCTCCATTGATCGATGTTTGGTTGTGGAGAGGAGGAGGTGGATTGAATTGGATTAGATTAGATACGAGGAGGGTGCTGGGTGGGTTTTGATGGTGATGATTCTTCTCATCTCATCATGATCCGAAAAAAGCTGAGAGAGAGAGAGAGAGAGAGAGAGAGAGAGAGAGAGTGAGTGTGAGTGTGAGTCTGAGTGTGTGAAGGTGAAGGTGAAGGAGTTGAGTGGAAAAAGATAGGTAAGGTGAAAGGAGGAAATTAAGAAAGAAATGAAAGGGGAAGGAGAAAGGGAGGAGGGGGTTTTGATATGATATGATATGATATGATACCGAGTGGGAAATAGAGTGTGGGACACAGATAGATAGAGAAAGGGGCTGACTGCTGACATGTTCCACTGGTCCACTACCCACCTAATCTATAGTGTATATACTTACTTCTGTTTTTTATTTTATTTTTATTTTCAACTTCCACTAATTCTTATAAATAATACTAGAAATATTCATACACTCGATGATGATGATGAGTGTAAGAGTAGATAAAGAAAGTGAGTGGTTAACCAGTAAAAAAAGTAATATTATAGTTGATAGAGACTCTCCTCTTAAATAATAAGTATAGAATTAGTTTAGTTAAATGCCTAGAAGATAATTGATTATGAGTGGTTGTTAGTGTTAATCAAATTAAGGAGGTACTACTGCATGGTTTTCTAGAACACCGTAAATTGTAGAAATCCAGTGATCCACGTCAGGGGAGTCCAACGTGTCTCCAAATCCGCCGGCACAACATAAGAGACTGGGCAGGTCAACGTTCAACAAGCTAGACTGAAATGCTATTGACGACTCATTTGACTGCAGTAATTAGCTCTTCGATTCGTGTTTAAATTCCACCAGATATTCTCTTTTTGGTTATGAATTTCTCACCAACTGCCTTAATTGGTTAGAGATCTAATATTTCTAGCTCTACGTAGTACTTACATGTGCTTAACTGAGAAGATCGATATAATTAAGCCTGAAGAACTAAAGATTCGCTTATCTTAATTAATCTGTTGCAGCCAGGTGCATTCATGCAGAGAGTAATAATGAGCATTTAATTAATTAATTAATTAATATAAGTGGGTAAAATGCATGCCTTGACTTGAGTAAAAATTAAGGTCATGCCTATATATTAATCTCGATCATTCGATTTGTAATGGTGCTTCAACACCCACAAAGGTAGGTCGTTCGATTGCCTTCAAAAATGTTCATGCCTCTCACCTCATCAAGCAGCTTGTGGGATCAGTTATTGAATTTATCTAAAATATATATATAAATAATCAATGCACATTGTAACCTGTTTTCGTGCCCTACATTGACAATATATATATTTTTTCATAAATAAAGTTATAATAATGTCATATTTTTTTTGAGAAGATATAATAATGTCATTGTTATGCGAATATTCCAATTCAGTGAGACATGTGTCGTGTAAGGACACTAAGAGGTGTCACTGTTAATTAGTTTTGTTTATTTATTTATTTTTCTTGATGGATGTCATTGTTAATGTGAATCAAATTAGATTAGATAGAAAATAGATTAAAGGGTTTTCTTACTTACATAATTAAGACAAGGAAAGATTAATTATTTGATATAGCTATCCACAACTTGCTATTAATTAAGACATGCATGTCATATCAGCATACTATTAAGACAAGGAAGAGTAAGACTAATTACAATTAGGAGGACTTTATTAATGAAAATCGACGGAAGGACGACTCTACTTTAGTTTATCTCACTTGTCTTTCAATCACAAACATGGTTTTCAATCATAAACAAATCGATTTGAATAATCAATGCACTGTGCAAGAGTACGTGATTAAAAATGTCATCAACTTACTGGTTAATTACTACTAATCAAGCCAACCACAAACTTGTGTTTTATTTAATTTTACTATCTTTTTCAATTTTATTTGCTACATGAACTGAATCAAATCCAAAAGATGATGGGCATGTTTGAGATTTATTGTTTTTGAAAAGACTAAAAGCGTTTTTTAAATTTGGTAAAAACGTTTTTTTTTACGAGGAAGCACTTGTAAGTGTTTTTCAAAACCACTTTCAAGTGCTTATAAAACTCACCAAAAATATATTTTATTTTTTTTCAATTATTTTATTTATATTTATAATTAATTTTTTCAATTGATTCAAAAACGTTTTTGGGTCTCAGAAAAGCAATTCCAAATAAACTCACTGTTTCCTTGATATTTGGAAACAAGAATATCCGAATACAAAACCATATACATAATTGATTAATACGTATACTCATGGATTTATTAAATAAAAATTCTTTAACTGAATAATCCAGGAATATCATATACTTGGAGCACAAACTTATTTGTTAATGTTCTAATCGTGCATGAAAAATGACATGCTTGTCATTATATGTCACATCCTTTTCACGTAGCGTTTGATTTATTTTATGGTTTAAATTCAAATAATGTGAGTTTAGATTTAAACTTTCAAATATAAGAATAGTGACGATAAATTCAAAAAAAAAGTATGCATTTACTTGTAATCTTCGCCAAGTTATATTAATCATTTGTAGATAAACAAATTAGTATTCGTAAAACTCCATTAAATATTACTCTATTAAATATGTATTTACAAGAACGTGGATCGCCCACCAAAGTAGGCTTTTAAATGTAACCCATTTGTTCAAAACTCCATTCTTACAACTTAAGTTATTGCTGTTAGCTAGATATTAATGGAATGATGGTCCTCTCTCTCGATCAGTTCCTTTATTAATTCTAGCTAATCGGAGGACCTCCGTGCTTTAAGCTATTAACTAAAACCTTAATAGTGTGAGACGGAGATCTGCCCACGCTCGTGTACTATATTACATTTCGAGTAATCAGATTATTAAGATATACTGTATATGATAATTAATCAAGGTCTTTGAAAAGCTCAACGAATCAAATTCTTTCTGGATATGGTTCTTCACAATTCTTAGGACCTGTGAACTTTGTGGCCACCAAGGTCTATATTTGCATGTGTGTCACTGCTGCAATGGGGGCATTTTTATAATAGTGATTTTACAATCCCATATAGTAATTAATATTCTCTTTCGTAATCCTATGCATGACTAGGAGTCTAGGAACTAGGAAAGAAAAAGCCAATCAAAAATATGCAAACATTTTGAGATAGAGAGCAAATAGTTTGGACTTTGATAATTTGATGGTTATTTTCTCGGACATGGATAACATTCTGATTAACGTCTATGTCAATTAATACAGCTGATATTCACCAAAAAAATATTATTTCGAGTACATCGTTAATTAGAAATTTGTTTACAAGAAGCGAAACTTTAGCAAATATACAGTTCAGTTTTGTGAAGGAGCCAAATAAGATGGAGGGCTATTGTCCAAAAAAAAGAAAAAAGATGGAGGGCTAATAATTAAGAGTTAATTAGACGCGCGTTGTAATAAAGTAAGAGGTGGTGATTGATATTTCATATATAGAATCGAAGTGGTCCTTTGCAGTGGGTAACATGCATGCATGGAATATGGGGCCAGAGAGATCAGAGCAAAACATATTGTTATTATAGATCCTATAGATAGATATATAGATCGATATAGATATAGATATAGATATAGATCGCATAGCCCAAAAAGAAAGCATGAATATAAGTGAAAATTGTTATGCTCGAGGATGAGTAGCTAAGCCTAGGAGGATGAGTAGGAGGAGGAGGAGGAGGAGGAGAGGACCAAGAGTTCAAGTTTGATTGGGAAGGTAATAGGTTGTGGACACGTAGGGACTGACTCACGCAAATATTTCTGCAGCGCTGGCAAATATTGGCCATTTCAGAAGGTGGTGGTGGTGGTGGTGGGGATGGCCAACTGAGACTGCTGTTGCTGTAACTGTTACTGCCTCTTTCTGTGAGAGAGAGAGAGAGAGAGAGAGAGAGAGAGTTGGGACCAGAGTGAACATGCATGATGTGTATGGGACAGACATCTCTCTGGGTCTAGGATTGTGTCCCCTCCAATTCCCGTTGTTTTTGCTGACACGATCACGTTATGTTATTCATCATCACCCTCTCACCTCTGAACTATAATCATCTTTAATCATTTATTATACGTGTGCGTGAGAGAGAGAGAGAGAAACGAGAAATCAACCTTTGCCTTTTCACCCCTTATGATTAAACTAGATCGATCTGGGTCTCCAAGGGCATGTTAATCGATCAAGTTGTAAGAAATAAACAATTCATTATATTAAAAATGAAAACGTACTAATCATGCAACACTATAAAAAGTAATCTCTTTGGTTAATGTATATATAAACCCACCACAATCTTGACCCCAATCGTGGTATATTTAGATATGTTCTTCGTTGTTACTAAAACCCTAATTTTTTACAGGGTTGGTGGAAAAGTAACAGATATCGACATGATCGATCTTAATCTGAGGAAATGATCGATGCAAAGACTCTATCGATCAGTGTTCGTTTTGTAACTGTTTTTGACATCCTGGGTTGTGTGTTGGCATTTCTAAATTGGTCAAACAGATACATGTGACGTGGTCAGTAGCAAGGGCAGACATACTCATAGATTTCGCACTTGGCCGGATTACCTCAGCAAATATCCAGCTAAGCCATGCAACCACCGTTACCAACTGTATATCTCCCCACATGCAATCAGGGCTCAGCAAACCCTAAGTACTCAAACACCTTCGGAACAATGGTGGATGGCACAGCTGGAAAGGGACCAAAGTAAAAGGCACTCCCTTCAAGCCCTCATGATCGATTATATATAAGGATTCTGAGATTTCCTTGCAGTTACACAAGTTTTACCAGATGTAGAAAAAGTATATTTACTCTTTTACTTGGTGGACGTGGACTCTCTCTATTTGACCAAGCTTGTTGCATGCAGGTCGATCTCAAACCAACCCCACAAGCCAAAAGGTTGCAGATTCTCTAGATCTTCCGATGTCCATGTCATAGTTGGTCACCAAATTAACGGCATTAACTGCCTCCTCAGTGTCGCAATCAAACACAAACAGAAAAGTTACTCATTTACCTAAAAAAAGAAATAAGAGAAAACACTAAACTTACTACGTGCAGTAAAAAAAAGAAGAAGAAGCATTTTTGACTGCAATAACTAATCAGGAACAGAGTCACAGTGGATAGAGCAGCACCAATGGCTGCTCCGCTTTCCCTCCACCACATTAGACCACATTTCTTTTCCGAAAATCCACTCTTACACAAATCCACCACCACATCCACCGTCGTTACGGTCACAACCACCACCGCCGCCGGTACTAAAACTAACCAAATTCAACAACACCCATGTCTTACGTTACTAGACAATTGCTCCACCATGTCCGAGCTTAAGCAAATCCACGCCCAACTCCTCCGAACCGGACTCTTCTTCGACCCATTCACGGCCAGCAAAATCGTCGCCTTTGCCGCTCTAGAAGACTCCGGAAACCTCGATTATTCCCGCTTAGTCCTCAGCCAAATCCCCAATCCTAACGGTTACACTTGCAATTCGGTTATTCGAGGCTATACGAACAAGGATTTGCCCCGAGAGGCCATGTTTTTCTACCGAGAAATGATTGTCCAAAGCTGGGTACCTGATAGGTTCACATTCCCTTCTTTGTTCAAGTCCTGCGGGGATTTGCGTGAAGGAAAACAGCTGCATTGTCAATCTACCAAGCTGGGTTTCGCTTCCGATTCATACATTCAGAACACTCTGATGAACATGTATTCGAATTGTGGGTGTTTGGTTTCTGCCCGGAAGGTGTTTGACAAAATGACTGAGAAGAGTGTGGTTTCTTGGGCAACCATGATTGATGCTTATGCGCAGTGGGATCAATCCACTGAAGCTTTAAAGCTCTTTAATAAGATGGAGAGTGAGAATGTGAATCCTAACGAGGTCACTTTACTTAATGTTTTGACTGCATGTGGGATGGCGAGGGATTTGGAAACCGCGAAAAGGGTGCACCAGTACATTGAGGAGTATGGATTTGGGTCGCATTTGAAGCTCAGTACGGCTCTTATGGACGTTTATTGCAAGTGTGGATGTGTATCGCTTGCGCGAGAACTGTTCGACAGAATGCCTGAGAAGAACTTGTTCTGTTGGAACATCATGATCAATGGACATGTCGAGGAAAGTAATTATGACGAGGCTTTCTTACTCTTTCGTAAAATGCAACTTACGGGAGAAAAGGGGGATAAGGTGACTATGGTAAGTTTGTTGCTGGCTTGCAGCAATTTGGGAGCTCTAGAGCTTGGAAAGTGGTTGCATGCCTATATAGAAAAGCAGAAAATTGAGGTGGATGTTGCCCTCGGGACGACTCTTGTTGACATGTACGCCAAGTGTGGGAGCATAGACATTGCATCCGAAGTTTTCCGAACACTGCCTGAGAAGGATCTTTTGACTTGGACAGCCTTGATTTCTGGTTTTGCAATGTGTGGACAAGGGAAGAAGGCTTTGGACCATTTCCATGAGATGCAGATGAGCGGAGTGAAACCAGATGCAATAACCTATGTTGGGGTATTGGCTGCTTGTAGCCATGCGGGATTAGTGGATGAAGGACTTTCACATTTTAACTCAATGTCTGAAGTGTATGGCATTCAGCCTAGCATTGAACACTACGGTTGTATGGTTGATGTGTTAGGCCGAGCCGGTCGCATAGCTGAAGCAGAGAAGTTGATTCAGAAGATGCGAATGAAACCAGATCGTTTTGTTTTGGGAGGCCTTCTTGGTGCCTGCAGAATCCATGGCAACCTTGAGGCTGCAGAAAGAGCAGCTAAACAGCTCCTCGAACTTAATCCGGACGATGAAGGAACATATGTGCTTCTATCAAACTTATACAGCTCTATGGAAAAATGGGAAGAAGCTATAAGAATTAGAAAACTCATGGCAGAAAGGAATATAAAGAAACCTCCTGGCTGCAGTCTGATTGAGGTCGATGGAATTGTCCATGAATTTGTGAAGGGTGATTCGTCTCACCCACAAACCACAAACATCTACGCAATGCTGAAAGACATGATCAGCCGATTGAAGAAAGCCGGTTATGTTCCTCAGAAATCAGAGGTGTTGTTTGATATGGATGAAGAAGAGAAGGAGACTGCACTTAGTCTCCACAGTGAAAAACTAGCAATTGCATTTGGGCTCATCAGTACAAACCCTGGAACAAGAATACGAGTTGTGAAAAACCTTCGTGTATGCAGTGATTGCCACACTGCAACCAAGCTCATTTCGAAAGTTTACAACAGGGAGATTATAGTGCGGGACAGGAATCGCTTTCATCAATTTAAGGATGGATCCTGTTCTTGTAAGGATTTCTGGTGATGCTACATCAAAATTTGTTCAAATAGAGTACACTTCACACAGCTCTGGCGTATTTATTAATTCAAAGCATCTCCAAATATAATGTCTCAATAAATTAATAGAAGAGGAAGTTCTACGTGGGAAGACATATAACTTGAGAAAGTGAAAGGTTGCGTAGACAAGATGCCACCATCTATGTGTGTCTGTGTGTTCTGCACGTTCTGAACTATCCAAAGTATATTAGATTCTAACAATGGGATTGTGGGAAGTCTTTATTTTAAAGTGAAAACTGATCAGCATCTCTAAGGAAGCAGTGTGCTTAGAATCGTTAGTTCAACTAAATTAAAAAACCCAACACAGATAGAAAGACGATCAATAGAGTTTGCCATTAGTCATAACAAAACCAAAGCAGTTCCAGCAATCCACAGAAAAGGTTTAAACTGAAGCAAACACTCCTTTTCTTATCAAATCATCTATAACAAGCGGAGGGTCTCTAATCAATCCTATCCTAAATCGGTATCCCAAACTTATTTCAGGAAGAGAAACAAGAAGGTAACAGGATTAAATAAGCTAATCAACAAAGAAAAACATGAAAATTTTCGGCAAACAAATTGCTTGATTTTTGTATTGATCCTTGCGCTACGCAAGATAGCATGCAACCATTACTTTTAAGTGAAACGAACAAGACACCAAATAATTGTATGATGAAAAGAAAAGAGCATTATCATTTATCACTAGTGACAAAGCAGCTGTAGTTCTCTTAGATATCAATGTGTAACATAATACTTGTGCAGATAAATACTGAATATTTCCTAAATTACAGTCTTTAAGATAATCTCTAATCATGCAAGATAGGAATTCTCATATAGACCCAAGTTTAAACAGAAACAGCCTTTCCTTGATTTTCATTGTCAAAGTCATCACCATCATTCTCACTGTGAGTCTGCTTAGGCACTGCTGATTCGCCTTTTGATGGGGAACTGCTAGGTCCAGTTACAGATTGCTGATAAAAGACACCACCAACAATTGTCATCAGGAGGCAGATCAAACCAAAGGGGCTCGCATGCTTGTCCCATATCACCACATTGATGGCAACCGTAAGAAACTTATTAACAACACCAGTCACTGTAAATGCTGTTGCAGAGACTGCCTTCCTCGCTGCAAACCCAAAGAAGCTGATGAGCAGACCAAACACACACGACAATGACACCGCGAAAATTGCACCAGGTACAAAGAAATTCTCAGTTTTCGATCCCAAAGCAGCAAACACCTCAACATACTCTCCGGTAATAATCCAGAACGGTGGAGCCATCATCAATGACAACAAGTTGTTGTACAACACAAAACCCCAAGTGTTCAACCCGAGATTCGTAACCATATGTTTAATGTACACCATCTCAGTCGTAATGGTCACCAAATATGCAAATGCCCACGAATACGCAGTCAAAGTAAAGCCATAATCAGTGGCCACATACCCAACAGCTCCACCCAAAATGACCAACAAAGACAGAAACGTAAGCTTAGACGGGCACTTCTGTTTCCTAAATGCTGTATCGGCTAGTGCAACCAAAATGGGTGTACATGACCTAAACACTATAAATGTATCCACATTGGCATGGCGAAGAAGATTAGTGTTGGTGAAAATTGCAAGGTAGAACACAACTGCAGCAGGCAGAAACTTCTTAGCTGTCTCCCATGTGAAGGGATCGTGGTGCAAAAAGCCCAACTTTCCCAAAACCCAAACCCCTAAAGCAGAAGTTAGGTATTGCAGTGCGGTCAAAAGGCCTGGGTAGTTGAATTTGGTTATGGCAAACTTGTTTATCACAGCTAACAAGCTAGAGCAGAGTGCATAGCCAATCAGAAGACTACTAGTGGCGTAGTACTGCTTAGCATCAACTCTAATCCCCGACATTGAGACTAACTAAAACCCCCAATTCAAAATTCAAGAGCAAAATGTGGTACGAGATCTTCAACAATTTCAAGAGCTATAGATACAGTGAAGGAGTGACACCCAGAAAGGTAAATGAATGAAAACGAATAGTTAATAACTTCATAGCAAAATCTGAGATGTGGGTATTGAAGATTATACCGATCTACTATATTGGGCAGGAAATTAACTCATAAAAATTGGATCTTTAAATATATAAACTCGGAGAAGAAATGTTACATCACCGACACGTAGAAAAAGCTCGGATCTTGAACCAAAACGAAGCAGAGGATGACCTTGAGATCCAAGAAAGAGCTACGCAGAGCTTGGAGAAGCGAAATGAGCACAGAGACGTCGAGAGCTTTGCAATGCAGAAGACCGACGGAGGAGGAATAAGAATTGAAATGTCTACGGTGTTGATTTCTGGACATATATGGGGAGGTGAAACGGCAGCGTTTTGGGTTTAGACTACGTCGTGTTGGCGTCAATGTGTCCTGGCGTTGCTAATGTGGGTCAAGGGTGATATTTAATTATTTATACGAACAAACAAACTAAGATTTGTGGTACCAAAAACCAAATTTGTTGTACCCAAAAATAATTTATCAACAAATATCTGATGAGCGATTATCATATTCCACCGTCAAATGACAAAAGGTGAAGAAAAACAAAACATGTCGTCTAACCTAAACATTATTTCTTGTTCTTACCATTCTTGTGGTTTTCAAAAGTGAGGAAGACCAAAAAGCCAAGAGAGAAGGGAGCTTTTGATTCCACCAGTGTTATTGAAGCAAGAGGACGTGATCCGCAGGACATAACACATGGACTTCTTCACAAATTTGCTACAATATTGGTCAACACGCGCATGTGTTCTTGATCCATCCATCTTCTTCTTATAAAACGAACTCCATGTGGGATGTTATTGAACATCATGTCAAACTAGGTTGGGACTTGGGAGATTGCAGATATACATGCCCAAGTATTCGTAACGGCTATTCTTTAATCCGTGAGAATTCGAGTAGAAAACTATGTTATAACATACTATCAGAGCAAACTATTTATTCAAATTATGTTTCGAGCATAATTTAATGCGAGTGTCGAGTTTATGTGTTGGACTTAATTTATTGGGTTGAGATTTATTCGACACATGTGTGATCTAATCAATTTCAAATGTGATAATTAATTGCAAATATAGTTTATTGTATGATCATATTATGAAAGACGTGTTGAAAAATATATAGTCTCATATTAAAATTCGAGATAGAAACATTATATTATTCATTCAAATTGCATTCCGAGTGTAACGTAAGTGAACATATTCGAGTACACGTATTGGCATACTATTCATTCAAATGCATATGGGAGAACCCTTTGATCAGTTCGATGTGAATTGTAACCCTTTGCATAACGATATGCAACATTTTGAGACTTGATTTACTGTCGATTAATTTTAGATGGGTATTTTGAGTCGAACACTTATTAGGCCCAAGGCCTATTATGAACCAACCCAAGAACCAGCTTTCAGAGTTTCAGGTTCATTTCCTGCAAGTTCTGTGCAACAACTCTCCTTCTCGACCTCCGATCACAATGCTAGACAAAGCATCATGCAACCAACTCCTTCAAAGCTGCAAATCCATGAACCAGCTCAAACAGATCCAGACCCTGATGTTCCTTCTTGGACAACACCAACGCAGAGCCACCCTCAATAAATTCATGGTCTTCTGCAGTCACCCATCTCTCGGAGACCTGCATTACGCCGAGAAAGTCTTCAATCACATCCGAACCCCAGGTTTTCATTTACAATGTAATGATTAAAGCGTTAGCCAAAACGAGTAGCTTCAAAAGTGTCATTAAGCTCTTTCGGCAGTTGAGGAAAGACAGATTGTGGCCCGATAATTTCACGTACCCATTTGTGTTTAAAGCGAATGGATGCTTGGGAGAGGCACAGGAAGGCGCAAAGGTTCATGGGTTGGCCGTAAAAACCGGCCTTGGGTTTGATCCATATGTGTGTAACTCACTCATTGACATGTATGCGGAATTGGGTCAAGTTGATAATTTCAAGCAGGAGTTCGATGAAATGCCTGAAAGAAATATTGTTTGTTGGCATGTGACGATTTTGGGGTATGTTAAGTGTAGGAGGTTTGGGGATGCAATGATTGTGTTCCGGCGGATGAGAAATGAGAGCAACGAGAAGCCGGATGAAGCTACAGTTGTAGGCACGCTTTCGGCTTGCACAGCACTGGAAAATTTGGAGCTTGGTAAAGAAATTGATGACTATGTTAGAGGTGAGCTTGGGTTGAATGGTATAACTGGAAATGCATTGGTGAATATGTATGCTAAGTGTGGTTGTCTGGGTGAAGCTAGGGAAGTTTTCGATGAAATTCCGTTGAAGAATGTGATCTGTTGGACTAGTATGGTGTGTGGGTATGTGAATTGTTGTATGCTGGATGAGGCTAGAGACTTGTTTGATAGGAGTCCAACTAAGGATGTTGTTCTGTGGACGGTTATGATGAATGGGTATGTAAAATATTACCAATTTGATGAGGCAGTGGCTCTATTCCAAGAGATGCAATTTAGAAGAGTTCAAGTGGATAAATTCACAGTCGTGGCGCTCCTCACAGGCTGTGCTCAGTTGGGAGCATTAGAGCAAGGGAAATGGATTCACGGGTACATAGACGAAAATGGAATCAAAATTGATACAGTTGTTGGTACTGCTCTTATAGAAATGTATGCAACATGTGGGTGCATTGACAAGTCTGTGGAGATTTTCAATGGAATGAAGAAAAAAGATGCAACCACTTGGACTTCAATCGTTTGTGCGCTTGCGATGAATGGCAAGACAAGCAAAGCGCTCGAGTTGTTCTCTGAAATGAAGCAGGTTGGGATCAAACCTGATGATATCACCTTCATTGGTGTCTTGAGTGCTTGTAGTCATGGAGGATTGGTTGACGAGGGACTCAAGTTCTTCAACTCCATGAGAAAGGGCTATGGGATTGAGCCGAAGCTAGAACATTACGGATGTCTGATTGACCTTCTTGGTCGAGCAGGACTATTAGACGAAGCAGAGGAGCTGATAGAAAGGATTCCGAGTGAAAAGAATGAGATTATAGTCCCACTTTACGGTGCTTTGCTCGGTGCTTGCAGAATCCATGGCAATGTTGACATGGGAGAAAGAATGGCTAAAAGGCTATCGGATATTGAATCGAGTGGCTCGAGTGCTCACACGCTTCTGTCCAACATCTACGCCGATGCTGAGAGATGGAAAGATGTAACAAAGGTGAGGAGGAGAATGAGAGATCTTGGAGTGAAAAAAGTGCCGGGGTGCAGTTCAATTTAGATCAATGGCATTGTCCATGAGTTTCAAGGAAAGAGAAATCTCAGGTGTAGTAAGTTAATTTACGATGAATTAATGTACATGTTCTGAAAATTTGGATCACGAACAAATTTATTAAAAACAAGAACTTATTACATCACCAAACACAAATGTATAGGAATAATTAATATCATTCATTGTTGGATTTTGCTGGTCACTTACACAATATTAGCTACCTACCCTTGATGACATACACATATTAGGTCACTGGTAGCAGGATGAACATGTAGAGATGAAGACGACGTGCATGCATAAAATAAGTAGCATCATATATACGTACCAAATATCCTTAAGCCATCGTAATATGCCACTAATAAGAAGGTACTTAAGCCACTACAGTACGTACCATCAATTTATTTAGGATCATATATATGTAACCTAGGTAGGTACTTGATGGATATATATGTAACTTACGCAAAATGTATATAAATGTGATACTAATTAACTACGTAGCTAGATCGTACTAGCTAGTCTATCTACTTATGCAGCTGGAGCAAAATCATAATCTCCATCGTCATCATCATCGCCGTCGCCGTCGCCCTCTGAGCATGTGATCACAGCCAGGGCAATATCATGATTATATTCATCCTTGCCGTGATCTCCATTTTTCACATGCTCAATCTTGCACCACAAAGCAAGACCAATGTTGGAAATGGGACACATTTTATACCTCTGTATAAGTAGGAGAAACAAACAAATTGAGTGTAGAAAAAAGAGTACGTACGTTGGATTATTCAATATACTACTTTCAGAAGAACTAGTAGAAGAAAGTGACCAGTACTATGAATGGGGGATGAGTAAGTAGGGCTATGTGATGTCCTTGTATATATAGCTAGAGGGAGTCTGGAAGAAGATGGATGGAAGGTGTTGAACTTGATTAGGGCACAAGACATCCACGTGGGGAGTGTGAGCAATGCATGAAGGCTGTGCATGAACCATCGTCCGGGAGAGGTGGTGCTATGTGGTCCAACCACATCAGCCATCCAAGTGACAAGTCAGCGCCACGTAGATGACAACAGTACTAGATTCATGTTTGCGATCGAGCATCGATCTATCTTGATCAATTTGCTGATAAAAAGTGAATCTGAAAAAGATTGAATTCGATCCTAGTCAAATTGGCCCTGCCCTTTGGTGCATGATGGAGTCATGATAGAGAGAGATATAAACGTGGTGGTATTTTCCACTACGAACATATATTCGATCGAAATATGCACTGAAAGTGATATATAAATGGATGGATGGATGGGTGGTTTTTGACAAGGCCATGTAGTTTAGCTGTTTAGGGTTCCTAGAAAGATATATAAATGAGCTCATTTTAAAGACATTGTGCCGCGTATATATCGTCGTATATGGACTTTAAAGTTGTCCATGTATATGTATCAATGAACATATAAAAAGAGGGAACGGTTGGCATGCATAGATAGATAGATGGATATGACAAACCTGATCGATGATTTACGTGTTTGATCAATGTTCATGTTTTTGGTGTTAATTTTGACAAATCTTTGACCAAAGAAAAACAAGTTGTGACCTAATCAAGTTTGATATTAGTATAAAATTATGGTTGATCAATTCAGTGATCGAGAGGACTTCCAGAAGTTTGAGTAGTCGATCACGTACGTACTAGCTAGGTAATTATTATATAAGTTGAAACTTATATATGATCGATGTCTGTGCACGTCACAACTTCTTTGAGGTCGGAGAGTCGACGGAGCATATTATATGAGTATAGATTATGATTTTCTTACATAATTGATGAGTAGTGCATGACGAGTGATTAGTGTGGATGCACAACTTTTTAATGAAGGGCTGATTTACAAAGACGTACTACGTACTAAGAGTTCTATTCTCGCATTATATAGTTGCTGAACATTAGAGTTTAGGGTTTTATGGTTTCTTGGAGATGTCGTACATTTCTACCAACATTTACTCCAATAACCTTGCATTTACCGAATCAAATATAAATTGTAAATTACAAATTACAAATACAAATAGCAGTCTTTTTTGATTAAGTACGATGTAAATTATTTTATCGATAAGCATTAATTAATTAGGAGGTAAATCACTTAATTGATGTAAATTACAAATACAAATGAACATTAATTATTGATGTAATATGAACATTGGAAACATGTAAATTACTTCAATATTGATGTAAAGTACAAATGCAAATGATCGAACATCGATCAAACACCTCAACATATCTTGTTTTTTTTTTCTTCAAATGAGGTTTAGGAGGTACTAAGTAGGATCTATTTTGGTTGCATGTAAGAAGCTTAATTACTCATTTTCTTAACTGCACGTTAATTAATTTTAACCTTCGTAAGAAGTTTTCACCTATCTCAACAATAAAAATCTATTTTGTTTATCGAATATATGCTTGGTAATACACGAATTTGAGGTCATTGCTAAAAAAACAGGGTTAACAGTTTTGGAGTATAAAATTACTAAAACAGGGTTAATTCTTCAAATTTTAGTACTATCAAAAAGCTAACTAGCTAGTGTGAATTTTATATCAACCGTGTCAAATTAAATGTTCAGATGATCAGCAATGTGACAACGTACATAGAGAAATAGATTAAGTCGATCGCAAATAAAAAGAAAAGGTAAAGTATGAGAGGATATCATAAAGCAAGTGCGCTGAGCTGAGCCATTACAGGAAAGATGGAAAATACCACCTGCATATGAACAAATTATTATTATTTTTTTTTGGGGAGAACAGCTTTCCAGAAATGAGACCAGGTTTCCATTAGCATGATGATCAAATCATCCATATAAAATTATTGCTAATTATTTCAAGGCAAACTCACTAATTAAGCCAACTAGCTAGCTAGCTTGGAGATAAGGAAATGATCGAGACTGGTATGTATATGCTTGAAAAACACTGCCACAAAACCACGTACATTTTGCTTATTATTAATCAATTAATTAGATAGCATCCTCCCACTTTCAAACAGAAAATGAAATTAGACAACCATGATTCAGTGATTAATGATAAGAGATTGATACACTCTAGCTAGCTAGCTCATTAATTAATCATGGGGTTTACAAATAACTCCATGATTAATTTGCCACTCTATCATATCAAGAATGTAAGCAATGGCTAGTTATTTGATTATGCGGCTGGAGCATAATCATAACCACCATCATCGTCGTCGTCATCACCTTCCATAGACGCTGCCGGAGCATAATCGTAGTCCGAATCATCATCGTCGCCGTCTCCTTCCATGCACGCTGATGCCGCCGGGGCATAGTCATATCCATCATCACCATCGTCGTCTCCATCTCCATGCTTCTTCCACCATGATATTGAGGCACTCGTGAACTTTGAAAGAGCAAACATGTTATTCTTCGTATTAATTTGGACTCGTTGCTTTTCTTTCAATTCACATTCTTTCAGTTCGTGAATGTCCATGTATATATAGAGGGAAGATGATGCTTGGCGCGTTTCGCCACAGGGCAGTCGCGTGCTCAGAGTGTGGAATTGTGCTGGCAGAATGTGCTAGCCTTATGCATCTCCAATGTTTCACCTTTATATAGCTATTCTTTGTATGCACTTAATAGAGCGACAATTTTCCCATGTTTCGGAGCATCGTATATTTTTATGATATTTTTATTTCACATATTCTAGTACTTAATAAAATGGTACATCTTTCCTTTCAAAAAAAAAAAACAAACTTTTATCAGTGGCCTAAGATGTGCATTTTTGCACAGTGTGTTTTCTTTATTCTTGCACCTTTTGTACATCTCTTAATTTCAAACATTTTATCCTCATAGTTTTGATATGATGTAAAAATCTTTTAGGACTTGTCAGAAATTCAATTTGAACAGTTGTCCACATTTATTCTCCCTTTGAATTTGCTCCTAATTAATATGATATATTTCCTTCTTCTTTTTTCCAGTGTTATAAATATCAAATAGTTACATGGTTTGACGGATATTGATGTTTATTTTTTCCAAATTTATAAGGTATTTGCAAACGAGGAATTCTACCATTCATTCATTTATGCATACATGAAGACATTGTAGCCACTAATTTGGGAAATGAACACCAACCAATCAAATTGTGGCTAAGATTTTTCATAGCCAAAATACCAAATTGCAATGCATGTGCTGATGTGCACGCACCAAACTAACACAGTCACACGCCCACCAAATGGCCGGCACACAACTTTCCGACCAAGTTTTCAGGCCAATCCCAGCCGTGTGCGTCAGTTTGCGGCGACTGAGCACCATCAAGCCCAATAAGCTGCCATTCCATCCACGTCCCAAAGCTTTGAAACACAAACACTTGGGACTTCAGAACCACTCCAAGTGGGCTGTTAGGCTGAGCGTAGTAGACCAAAGCCCGCCAAAATCCACGGTCGACGTGGAACGGTTAGTCGGTTTTCTGTACGAGGATCTAGTGCATTTGTTTGATGATCAGGGAATTGATCGGACGGCGTATGATGAGCGTGTAAAGTTCAGGGATCCAATAACAAAGCATGACTCTATAACTGGCTACTTGTTGAACATTGCCTTCTTGAAGACAGTCTTCACTCCCAAGTTCCAGTTGCACTGGGTCAAACAGGTAACAGCTTTTAAGGTTTAGCATAGTACTGTGTCTTTCTCTTATTAAATTACTAGATAGACTATTGGGAATTTAAGGAATTGAATAATTGATTAGGTTGACCCAATTTAAGAATCTAACTGCATGGTTAGCTAGTTAAGTGGCTTTCAAAGAATGAAATGATGTAATTTAGTATTTTGGATGATGTAACCAGAACAACTTCACCACCTACATTAATATGACTATGTTGAAGATGAAAGAAATTGCTACTCTCATAATTTATTTTAGAAGATATGATCGATGTTGTCAAGTCAAAGTCAAACTAAAATATTTCATAGTTCAGTAACCCATATTCAGAGTCTTGAATACGATCGAGTTCTGATATTGTATGATGAGCATTTTAGGATAAGATATTTCATTTCTGTCTCAAACTCTTAACTTCAAAGTTTTCAATATACTAAGCATATATATATATATTCATGTTGATGTCCCATTGAACAATGCTACACATGTTTCATATGGAGTTGTGTCTGTTTTAGTTTAGTGATTAAGTTGCTAAATAGTCAGGACCATATGAAATCACTACAAGGTGGACTATGGTTATGAAGTTCATCCCTCTGCCTTGGAAACCAGAATTGATCTTCACAGGTACTTCTGTTATGGGAATCAACCCTGAAACCGGCAAGTTCTGCAGCCATGTGGTAAGAACCATCCACCTCATGACTCTTCATCTGAAAGATAGATATAATGGAATGTATTGTCTAACAAAATTTATGTTCATATATCCTTAATGTATATGTAGGACTTCTGGGATTCCATAAAGAAGAATGACTATTTCTCTTTAGAAGGTTTGTTGGATGTATTCAAGCAGGTATTGGCAGACTCATTGATTATTCTTTTTCGATTCGAGGATTAAAAATCATGTATAAAGATTCTTACTTTCCTAGTTTCTTGTATGTAAAACTTTGCAGCTGCGGATTTACAAAACTCCAGACTTGGAAACACCAAAATATGAGATACTAAAGAGAACAGCAAATTATGAGGTGTGTTTTCCTTTCAATGAATGGCCAATTTTGTTTTCATTAAAACTTTAGACTACATTCTTGAAGTTGATTCCCAATGAATGGAATGCATTAAATTTAGAGGGTGTTTTTGTCTATAACCCAATTTGATTGGAAGGTTTTAGTTAGTTAATTCCTGGATTGATGCTACAGGTAAGAAAGTACTCCCCTTTTATAGTGGTAGAAGGAAGTGCAGACAAGCTGTCTGGGTCTGCTGGGTTTAATGATGTCACTGGGTGAGTGCTTTATAGCTTAGCTAATCATGTTTTTTTTTTTTTTTAAACTTTTGTTCCTTCTCTTTGATGATATTGAAAATGGAATTTATTTAGCTATATCTTCGGAAAGAACTCGAAAATGGAGAAGATACCAATGACAACTCCTGTGTTCACCGAGGCATCTGATGCTGAATTTTCCAAAGTATCCATCAAAGTATGTCTTCCACTTGACAAGGATTTAAGCAGGTGGGGAATTAATAGATGTTAGATATGTACTTGCATTCATTCCATGTGATCGAATAGTTGTTAATAAAAAAAAATGTGCTGTGGTCAGTTTGCCAGATCCTAATGCAGAAACAATTGGCTTGAAAAAAATGGAAGAAGGCATTGCTGCTGTTCTAAAGTTCAGCGGAAAGCCTACCGAAGATGTTGTTCGTGAGAAGGAGAAATTGCTGCGGTCTAGTCTTATTAGAGATGGTCTCAAGCCTAAGACTGGGTGTATGCTTGCTCGTTACAACGATCCAGGCCGAACTTGGAGCTTTGTACTGGTATGCTCTAGTAACCTCAATGCTCCTAATTCTTATATATATATATATCCCTAGCTAGCTGTTTTATAAGGATATCTACCCCTTGAAATATTGAAATTTTCTTTCAGCATGGAGAAAACTTTAGCAAACAAGTGATATCTACCCTTTGACATTTTGAAACTTTGAAATTACTGCAAGCCAACCCTTGTCTAAGAAAACCATAACTAAGAATTGACATTTGTTCTGTTTGTATGACTTTGTCCTGATTTCTAATAGTATTAGTCCTGATTTCTAAACGACTGATGTACCGTTTGATTTGTTTTGGTGGTGATTGCATTGAAGAGAAATGAAGTGCTGATATGGCTGGAGGAATTCACATTGGACTAGCTAGCTAACTTGTTGAAAAATGGGCATCTATCCCTTTGATCATTTCTCTCCAACACAATAAGTTACTACTGTAAGTTTCAAATTTTCCCCTAACAAGTTACAGTTACAAATTTCGTCCAAAAAAAAAAAGTGACAGTAAGAAATTGCTTTTACTGTAAGTAACTATGATCAAAGATGCATATGCTTGATGCCAGATTAACCCTAGTTGGTAACATTTCCTTTTCTGAAAGCTTTCAATATTTGAAACAAACAAACAAACAAAACTGAGAAGTTTCCTCATTATCGAAGTTGATTCATTCTTTCCCTTATTAGTAGCTGATGATCATGATCATGTCATGGATGGAATTGATGAACACGGCTAGCTTTAGCATGAGGAGCCACTGAGCCAGCCAGCTGATATATACATACATATATATATATATATATATATGAGGATGAGGGACAGGGACAGAGAACTGTACCCTGTATCCCATGTGAACAACTCATCATCAACCTCGTGGATGGTCCCTCCCCAAGGCACAAGCTTCAACTGCCCTGCTCTATACTTTGGCTTTAATATCGAATTTAATTACAAGAATGAAATTTAATATCGACTTAGGCTTTGTTCATGACGCCTCCTTAACTGCAATGGGCGGCGGCTCAATTTATTGTATCTTTTTTTTTTTTTTTTTGGACGAATCTCAATTTATTGTATCTCACTACTTCTCTTCAATCTCACTTTTGATAATAATTAAAGACGAATTTTTTTTCCAATCATTATACCATTCGCTTGTCAATATTTTTGATTCATTTTGAAAAATAAAAAGGGCAGGAATATTACGGCTACTATTTTCTCATAAACCAAAGGCTGAAGGGTTTTTATTTTCCATATTTTAGGTGAATATTATGACAGATATTATTTTTGAAGTTTGTAGGTATTATACACAAAAAAGGAAAAAAAAAAACACATTGTTAGGCTTCAATTTTTTTTTTTTTTATACCTAGAATTCTCAAATTCGCTTTGCCAATTCGGACTCAAAATTGAAATCTTTTTCCGAACCCTACAATCTTTAAGAGATAAGAAACTCTAGCAAATAGTTAAGTGGGTAATGCAAGAGAGTACATGTGAGCAAACCACGACTCTCAACAAGCACATCGTTAGTCTTCGATTCACAATCCAAAAGCATCTAAAAACTGATCATTTTAACACAAATCACACACATCAATATTAGCATATGAGAGCAATATTTAAGAGCGTGTTCTTCTTGATTCACATATAAAAAATACACACAAAAATTAGAAAAATCACAACCAAAATTCCAAAAGCGCTTTGCCAACTCACAAGGGACAAATTACAGAAATTTCTCGTGGGAAAATAATGCAAAAAATCAGTGTTGGTGATAATATGAAGAGGGTAGAGAAAAAAAGAAAAGTCAAAGGTAGCTGGTCGCGCCGGCTTTGTAAACGCCGAACCACCACGCGTACTCTTCGCCGCTTTTATGGCTTCGCTTACCTCATCATCTCCTATTTAAATACATAGATATAGATATAGGATATTCCAACCTCTCTCTCTGTTCACGCGCTCCCATTTTTTAGTTTAATATTTCAATTCAACTTTTGAAGCTGTTTATTACCGTTTGCCTCTCTGCACGTTCCTTCCGATCTCTCTCTCTCTCTCTTTTTCTCGTTGGCTGGCGAGTGGCGACATTCCTCAGAGATCTGGTGGTGGGTTTCGGCAATCAAGGTTGGTCTTTTCGATCTGGGTTTTCTCTCATTTTGGAACTCCCAACATTCTGTTTTGTTTCTTGGAATTTTGATCTGTGCTATCTTTTATAAGATGTGATTTTTCCTTTGAATTTTTGAAAAGTTCATTTCTTTATGTGAATCTTTATCTGGGTTGCGCCCGATTTATCGTTAATCAATCGTTAATGTTCATTTCGATGGACTAGTTTCTTGGAAAGGACTATTTTTTATGGGAATTTCTGATCTGGGATTTACTTGGTTGGAGCTGAACATAATCTGCCACAGTAACAAATGGAGAGCTTGCAGGGGACAGAAAAGAGCTTTTTAGATTAGGTGCCATAATTTTTTTTGCCTTTTTCATTATCTCAATATGATGTGCAGCTGTAAATCAGAGAGAACCCTCTTTTTTGAAAACCTTTATTGGCTGGCTTTCCAAAAGTCATTTCTGACTCAATTTCAATTGAAAAACTAATTGCAATTCGCTTTCATATTCTGGAACAACTTTTTAACATCCTCTTTTGTCTATGGTAATTCATCTTCTGTGCTTAGAATTGTCTATTAAGCCACTGGTGTTATGATTTTGTTGTGCATTTGATCTGATTCAATCTATTGCATATTTATCAGGGAAAAATGGCGGAGCCAAAACTTGATACACCCTTGATCCCACCATCATCTACACCATCTTCTACACCATCATCTAACCGAAACCTCCCCGACTTCAAAAAATCCATAAAGCTAAAGTATGTGAAGCTTGGCTACCATATTCTCATCACCCATGGAATGTACCTCTTTCTGTCCCCTCTTGTGGTTGTTATTGCCGCCCAGCTCTCAACATTTTCACTTCAAGATCTGTATGATCTTTGGGAGCATCTCCAATACAACCTGATTTCGGTGATTATCTGCTCGACCCTCCTGGTTTTCCTCTCCACTGTCTACTTTCTTACCCGCCCGCGCCCTGTGTACCTTGTTAACTTCTCCTGTTACAAGCCAGAAGAAACTCGAAAATGCACAAAAAAGATCTTTATGGATCAGTCACAGATGACTGGTACATTCACAGAGGAGAATCTGCAGTTCCAGAGAAGGATCCTTGAGAGATCCGGCCTTGGTGATTCGACATACCTTCCAGAGGCTGTACTCAACATTCCTCCAAATCCGTCAATGAAAGAAGCCAGAAAAGAAGCCGAGGCTGTGATGTATGGTGCCATTGATGAGCTATTTGCGAAGACATCTGTAAAACCTAAGGACATTGGAATCTTGATTGTCAACTGCAGCTTGTTCAATCCGACTCCATCTCTTTCTGCCATGGTTATCAACCATTACCAGCTTCGAGGCAACATAGTCAGCTATAATCTTGGTGGGATGGGCTGCAGTGCTGGTCTCATCTCAATTGATCTTGCTCAAAAACTTCTTCAGGTGCATCCCAACTCTTATGCGCTGGTTATCAGCATGGAGAACATCACATTGAACTGGTACTTTGGGAATGATCGCTCAAAGCTTGTTTCAAATTGCTTATTTCGGATGGGAGGGGCTGCTATACTGCTTTCAAACAAAAGCTCAGACAGAAGAAGGTCCAAATACAGATTGGTTCATACTGTTCGCACCCACAAGGGTGCTGATGATAAGTGCTTTAGCTGTGTTACCCAAGAAGAAGACGATGCTGGGAAGATTGGTGTTACTTTATCAAAGGATCTGATGGCCGTTGCAGGTGATGCTTTAAAGACCAACATCACCACATTGGGGCCTCTTGTGCTGCCAATGTCTGAACAGCTGCTTTTCTTTGCTACATTGGTGGGGAGGAAACTCTTCAAGATGAAGATCAAACCTTACATCCCAGATTTCAGACTCGCTTTTGATCATTTCTGCATTCATGCTGGAGGAAGAGCCGTGTTGGATGAATTGGAGAAGAACCTGCATCTATCGGATTGGCATATGGAGCCATCAAGGATGACACTCTACCGATTTGGTAACACCTCAAGCAGTTCTCTCTGGTATGAATTAGCTTATACAGAAGCAAAGGGAAGGATAAAGAAAGGAGATAGAACATGGCAGATAGCTTTCGGGTCGGGATTCAAGTGTAACAGTGCTGTCTGGAAAGCTCTCAAGAGCATAGATCCTGCAAAGGAAAAGAGCCCATGGATGGCTGAAATTGATCGGTTCCCAGTAGATGTTCCAAAGGTGTCAACCTTCTAAATTTTTAAGTTGGTCTTCCCCATTCTTATGCCACTACCATTTTGGTGGCTTTTGCTAGATTTTTCTTTTTTCTTAATGAGGTGTTTAGAATTGGATTTCTTGCTTTTCCATGTCTGAGGTTTAGGAAGGAATTTCATTGTTTCTTTTAGGGCAGATTATTTGGTGGTTTTAGGGTGGAGTGCAGGATAATTTCACTTATTTACTAATGCTAATGGTTTTCTATCTGTAATGATCAAGTGGAATGTGCAGTGAGTTGAGAAGGACATTTATTTTTGAGTATTTAGTACATTGGAATTCGAGCCTTTCAAATTACGACCAGGGTTACGGAATCATTGGAATGTGGTCGTAGACGTACGTTGTAATTTGTAAATCTATACCTTGGGATGTAGAGGATGGAATTGGAGATTGGAACTAATTGAATTTATCCCCTTTTTTTCTGTTTCTTAATTATAGACGTTACTCAATTGTTGATCCAAGGAACTAATACCATCTGTTTTCAGACTTTTGGTATAAGCTTTTTGACTACCTTATAGCATTTAAAAAGTGCATCTCAAAATTTGAATGAGACCAATTACGCCATCACCAACTGAATCTATGCAAATTCTATGGTGCAAAAATTAAACATATCTGATATCAGGGATGACAATACGACATTATGACAGAGTTCCTAAAGTAAGCCTAAGATTAAATAAAAAGAACGTTTTCAAGACCACATTATCCATTACAAATACTATCAGACGGATGAAAATAAACTAGCAGAAAAACAAATTAAACATATAATCTAAGTCACAAAGGAGAGTCTCCTCATAGAACTTTGGCACTTGTCACTACTCCTTGGTCGACTTGTTGATAAGTGACTTGTGAATGTGAGGGATGACACCTCCACCAGCAATGGTTCCTTTAATCAGAGTATCAAGTTCTTCGTCACCACGGATAGCAAGCTGCAAATGCCTGGGAGTGATACGTTTCACCTTCAGATCTTTGCTTGCATTGCCTGCCAACTCTAACACCTCAGCAGTCAGATACTCCAAGATAGCTGCAGAATAAACAGCAGCAGTCGCTCCCACTCTCCCATTAGCTGTGGTCCTTTGCTTCAGAAGACGGTGGATCCTACCCACCGGGAACTAGAAATTCGTTATCACAGAATAAATCAGTAAACGGCATAAAATCCAGTACCAAACTCTAGTGATAATAATTCCTAAAACTGACTGCAAAACATACCACAACAACAACAATCTACAGAAGGATAGAAAGATCTGTCAAAGATAATATAAATCATAATCATTGGTTCGTCAAAGGAACAACAATCCTTAGAGGGAACAAGGGGATAAATAAAAGAACAAGGACATGAGGAATGCAGAACAGGTAACAGTCCAAATAAATGACTAGAGAATGTTGTCACATCCCTCCACGGTCCACACAAAAGAGAAACAAAGAACACAAAGATGAACACTTATTCACCAAGGCAGACAAATCTCATGGAGGCTTTTCCACCAGGCATGCACAAGTCACCTGGTCAATCTAATAATTCCACAATTAATGTCACAATCTCAATCCAAAGTAAGCAAACTGCAATATGGACGTAATATTAAAAATTGGTACTTTATTCTATTAACAGTAAACAGATATTGGAATACTTCCCTCATGAGTGGACGTTTCTTTGCTACAAGAGGGACCAATACATGGAATTTACTCAAAATTGGGAAGTTGCAGTCACTGGTATTTAAATCAGCATCTACCACACTGTACTAGTCTAATACCATTTTCCAAATAGTTTAGCATACCACTTTCAAATTCTGACATATTATTTATATCGTTGCATGAACCAAGAGATAATAAGCATATTTGATAGAGAGTAAGAGGCTAGTTGAAAACTTGAACGTGTGGGATTCCTAATGTTTGAGACTCCTTCCTGCGTATTCTAGATATTCACACTCGCATCTTTTTGAGACAATCCTCCCCTGAACAACAATCCTAAATAGATAACCACCAAAGCAGTGCCTCTATGTCAATCAACCATTATATGGACAACACAGTTCAAGGCTCATGACTCATGGTTCTACTGGATCACAAAGTCGAGTAATAAAAGAGTCTACTACTTTGAATGGAATTTAAAAATATTATAATATTTACATCATCGGGGAAGAAATACATGAATTCAAAATTTTCATTGTAGCTAGTCACTTCAAAGTCCAAGGTCAATGTTCCATGGTATCTAGTTATTTCAAATCTCTTTTAAATACATTCTATTGTGAAAATCATTCAAATCCTTCCTTTGAACCCATTCCATCCAAATGGATCCATAGGAAAATTGACTCTCAAACTCGTAAAAACTATGCACAGACCCCAAAAGAAGCAAAGCCCCAAAAGAAGGCTCCAATTTTTGAGATTTAGCCCAAAATCATCGTCGACAATAAGAACCCACATAATTTTAGAACCCTAAAGCAGAAATTGAGAAAGAAGAAATCACCTGAAGGCCAGCTCGAGAGGATCGAGAGGTAGGTTTCTTCTTGTCCTTGTCCTTGTTGTTGCTGGCACCCTTGCCCATAATCAAACCCTTGGCGCCCTTCCCTGACATCTTTTCCCGCGAAAAAGTTAACGAATTTTCGCCCGAGAATCTTTAGTTTTTAGATTCGCTCCGAGTCTCAGAGAGCTCTCTCGCTCGCTCGCTCGCTCGCACTGTTGTGTTTTTTTTTTGTAGAGAAAGAGAGAGAGTCCCAAAATCGCAATTCGCATATGGTCGGCCAGAGCTCAAGAGGCCTACTTATTCACGCCCACTTTGACTAAAATAACCCTTCTATTTCTATTCATTTACGATACTAGTACTCCTGGTTTTTGTGTTTCATTCGTTTTGTGAATCTAGAGGTTGATTAACTGATCAATGACTAACGTTTCACCTTTTTCACATATTTATCCAATAAATAAGTCCCGGATTTTATTCAGCATTCTCATATTAGCTTTCAATTTATTTTTTTGGGCTTATGATTAATCGATGACCATAATTTATTTTTGGTCTGAAAAAAAAAAGCGAAGAAACTAAAGAAATTTAGACCCAGAGCACTTTTAAGTTCAATTTTATAGATAATCTGAACAAGCACAGCGACAAGAAGTCTATATCTCAACAATGCAGAAGTGAACTAAAAGTTGTACAAAAAATTTGGTTTAATCTGTCTGTTTAACCAAGTAATTAACTAGGATAGATCTGAACTGCGCCAGGCATGGCTAATACACTCTCTGGACAAAGTCACTCATTCACTGCTGCTGCCTCTTCCTTCTCTTTCGACTTCCCCTCATCTGCAATTTGGAAGCCCTCAATCTTGCGAGAGACCTCTTCTACTGCTGGTACCTTCACCTTTCCGATTGCCCCATTTGCTGCCAGCGCCTCACTTTCTTCATGAGTCAAAGGGCCGGTCTGCCATATTCTAATGGTGCCATCTTCGGATCCGGAGGCGTATGACTCCCCTCCTGGCGAAAAACGCACGCAGTGTACTGGACCGTGGTGACCCTTGTTGCAAGCTGCATCCAGATACAATAGCATTAGGTAAGGATTCAGCATTGGAAACACCACACAAAATCTGAGGACATTAACAGCACCAGACAGAAGGTACAACTTTAACCGACAAGGACTATACTCCATAATTATCACAAATTTAACACATCTTACTCCTACAAGAAAATTCAGTACGAAAGGATTATCGTTGTGGAGCACATACCAATTTCATCACCAGTATGGAAATCAAACACATGAACCCACATATCCTCTCCACCAGCAATGAACTTGTTCCCAAACTTTGGTTCCAACGAAACTGATTCTACTGTGCAAGGCATGTTGTAGCTCTTCACCAACCCAAAGCTGAAAGCAAGTAAAAGCATCAGCTAACTGAGCAGAAACTCCCCAAAATACTGAACATTCTAACTCATAACTTACTAATTTGCATCCCAAAATTTCACTGTAGACCCATCAGCAGTTGTGATGTAACGACCATCTTGACTGACTTCGGAGCTGGTTACAGATGACTTGGTATCAAGTGTTTGGACTATTTTCCCAGTTCTTACATCCCACAATCTGTACATTTACCAGTCACTACCAGTCACTTTAAAGAAAAAAAATAAGAGTAATTAAATAAACAACAATGAGTCATTATAACATCAAATGGTTTCATAGAAATGGATACCTGACGCCCCCCATATCAGTGCAAGAACTTAATATGGTCTGATCACTGTGGAGCCATGCAGCGGTTCTAACTGAACCAGGGGATTTGTCCACTTCTCTTGGAGGGGCATCTGGGCGGTTCAAATCGTATATACGGATAACTTTCTCTACTCCTCCAGTGAGCAAAAGGTGCGTATCCTATTACCAGATTAAGAGAATAAAATTAAGACACAAAAATACGTAATAAGAAAAGGCAAAGCCATTGTTAATTGTATCAACACCCATGAACCAATTTTCATAAAAACTGGAGAATTCCAGCATGAAATCTCATAAACAATTGCAATTCGAAGTTTAAAACCAGCGTTAACTATAATGGAGTCTAAATATTATCATAAAGCTTTAGCTGTTGATACGTTACAACTAAGCTCCGTAAGAGCATTTAAAGTCTAGCATTATATTAAATTCCCTCTTTACATAGCACCAAGTCCACAAAGAAAGCATCTTCAAATCAGAGGTAGGCAGATAGCTACTTAAAATGAATTTAAAATCTTTCATTGAAAACAGTGGAATACACATTAAATTCAACATTATCACATTTCACATGACTTTTCACTTCACATTTAGCAGATAACATTACACAGAGGGAAAGAGCATATTTTGTATGTTCATTATTCTTATATTCTATATGTTCAGTTCACTTCTACAGAGCTATCATAATGTCAAGAAGATGTGCCTACCTCTGAGAATGCACATGCACGAACAATGTGCTTGTGTTCAAACGAGTGTAGCACATCTCCTGTTAATGCATCCCAAACTTTCCTGCATACAAAAATAACAGATGTAAGAAACAGTATTATGGTCTTCAGTTTTAACTCGCGTACAGAGAAAATCAATAAAAAGAAAGCTATTGAGCATTCATCTAAGAACAAAAATATTGGGAAATTAAAAGATAAAGCCATACGCAGAGAAATCTGCAGAAGCAGTGGCAGCCCTTAGAGCATTAGTATCCAAACAGCAACTCCAAACTGCACCCTTATGTCCTTCAAATGTTCCAATCCAATCTCCAGTCTCTCCATTTCTCAGCATGGGACTAGAATCTAACAGCACAAGCAAGCAAAACTTACATATAGGTTTGCCAACGACTCCCATAAATTACAAGAAGAATTTCATTTACAAACTATTAAGGAGCAGCTACACAACAATGATGTTAACATGTCGTATACTCAAATACGCCTTATTCGTCAATATCAGTAACTCACTATTGTTCAGTACACTATTAAGAGTGATAAGACGGAAATTAATTTCAACATGGGCTGCTACTTATGACTTCTAGTAAGGTTTCTAAAGGTGACTTAAACCACTGCATCCAAGCCATTTTCTTTCAGCTGGAAAACATATCCTAAAAGCATACCTCATAATTACAAGCATTACTTATACTATGAGGAGCCACGATCACATAGACTAGTCAAAATACTACATCCAAAGTCTCCACTTGGATTCAGAATCAATCTACATCCAGACAGTTATTGCAAAAACAAAAGTCCAATGCTTGTTCAACAATGATATAGAAGCCCATCAACTTATACAAACAGATAATGAACGATATAGCAATATATACAGTAACAGAGGCCTATTCAATTCAAACACATAGATAGAGAGACCGATTCGGATATTGATACATACCCTTACTGGCACTGATGAGGAAGAAACCATCGGGAGTGATTGGACTGTAAAACAGATCCACAACCGGACGGGAATGACCGTGGCAAACCAGCGGGACGGCCACCTTCTTCTTCTCCATCGTTTACGAGCTAATCCAAACAAAAAAAAATGCTATTTTTTTTCTTGATCTGTATCTAGAAAATTGAAAGACAAAAGAACCCTAACCCTATCAAATTTCTCTTTTTCTATACAGATTTAGGCAAAAACAAGCAATCATTCACGGATTAAATTGCCTAAAACAAGCTTCTGCGTGTCAATTTGGGGATTATAGTACAGAAAGATGTTGAATTTGGAGCGAGAAATTGGCGGTATTTGGACACAGGTGGGAAACGATACAGTAAGAAGTTGAAACAAATCCACACCTCCTAACCCTCGACAATGGCTACGGAATCAAATCTAATGCGAATTACAGAGAAAACCTAAATTGGAAATCTAAAACAAAATGGTAAAATGTTAGAGAACAGGCTCACAAAGGGCTAGGCGCAAGAGCCAGTTTGGGCAGTGGTTTAACTTATATACTCTCACGTTTGGGCTTTTTGCTCCTTTTCATTGCTTATGTTATGGGCCTTCTCACCTCGATAAAGACAGCCCAAACACCCTCACATTTTTCTTTTACCTATTTTCTTCAAATCAGTGTTTTACTGTTAAACCTCAAAATGATACAACAACATCCCATATAATATGGATCAAATTTGTGTTTATGAGTTTCCCACTCCTCTAAGGTAACAATTTAATTGGTATTTTTACTATTTTGTCCTTTTCGTTTTCCCTACGTGGCAAGCTAACTTCACCAAAAAGAAACCCCTCCTCTCCTAATAAGTAATAAATAACAAGCCAAGCACTACCGTGATACTCAGCGCCTCTCAAAAACCCCCAAATCTCAAAACTCACAGCGCTTCCATTCGATTCGAACGAAGCGAAGAAGAAGAGGGCTTTGCTTGATCGCGATGGCTGCAGTCGGCGTCGAGACCAAGCCCGTCGAGGCCGTGCCGGAGGAGACATGCTCGGCCAAGGCCGCATCCAAACAAGGCGAGGGGCTCCGGCAGTACTATCTCCAACACATTCACGATCTCCAGCTACAGGTCCGCCAGAAGACCCACAACCTCAACCGCCTCGAAGCTCAGCGCAACGAGCTCAATTCCAGAGGTGCGGTTCTAATTGAAAAATCTATTTTCAAATCCCTAGCCCTAGCCCTAGTAATTGATTCTTAATTAGGGTTTATTTGGATTGGTATTGGTCCTCAATTGAGGGCAATTTTAGGTTTCGTTTGTTGTGGTTCGGGTTTTGTATGTTTAATTTTATTTTGGGGTTTAGGGCTCGCTGATTTAATTTGATTGGATTCTTATCAATTGTTTGATTGATTATGAAAAGGTCTTGCTTTTACTTTCTATAGGGAGAAAACTAATGCAAATATTTTCTTTTGGGGCTAGTTTATAATATCTGTGAGTTTGGGAGTGTAAATCTTGACGAAAAAGATGAGTAAACAAGTGCACTAGAATTATATTCGAGAAGATGTTGGAGATCTTTGTTTGTCTGGATTATTGCATTCTTTGGTATATTAGTATGTTACTTCACTGAATTGTTGTAGTTGTTGGGTTGATCATTGAATCTTAATGTACTTGCTTTGAACAGTGAGAATGCTCAGGGAAGAACTACAGCTTCTTCAGGAGCCTGGGTCCTATGTCGGTGAGGTTGTCAATGTCATGGGAAAGAACAAGGTTTTGGTTAAGGTAAGTGGCTGTATTTTTTGCACCAACAGTGATATGGTTTACGCTCTTTCTTTAATTAGATAACAATGATATTAGTTATTTGACCTGCTTTGTTTCTTTTCAATTTCAGGTTCATCCCGAAGGGAAATATGTGGTTGATATCGATAAAAACATTGATATCACAAAAATCACGCCATCAACAAGAGTGGCTCTCCGCAATGACAGCTATGTTCTTCATTTAGTCTTACCAAGCAAAGTAGATCCTCTGGTCAATCTGATGAAAGTTGAAAAAGTTCCAGATTCTACATATGATATGATTGGTGGTCTGGATCAGCAGATTAAAGAAATCAAAGAGGTTTTCTTCTGCACATTCTTATTCTTGAACTAACATTCATTGCTTGCTACACATTTGTCTAATTTGGCTTGCGTTTCTGTGATAATACTTCTGCGCATTCTTCGACATGTGTAAATGATTTATGTTCATCTTACCAGGTCATTGAACTCCCGATTAAACATCCCGAACTGTTTGAGAGTCTTGGAATAGCTCAGCCAAAGGTAGAATAATGTTGCTAATTTACTGTTTTTTGATAATTTGCTTACTTGGTTGTTATTGATTCCATGGAACTCTTGCTTTCATACAACAGGGAGTCCTGCTTTATGGTCCACCTGGCACTGGGAAAACATTGTTGGCTAGGGCTGTGGCTCATCACACTGATTGTACTTTCATCAGGGTCTCTGGATCAGAGTTGGTTCAGAAATACATTGGGGAAGGCTCTAGAATGGTTAGAGAACTTTTCGTCATGGCCAGGTTTGTTTTGATCTCTTTTTGTTCATCCTACTCTTCATTCTGTTCGGTCTGTTGGCATGTCAATATTGCCACTTGATTTCAAAAATCTGTTGCTTTTTAATTAATTTTCATTTGATTGTCAGATTCTATAATGGGGCTCCAATTTGTGTAGTGAAATTCCAAAGTAGGATAAGCCTTTTATTGCAATCTGTATTGTATTTCTAGTGTTATTGAAATTTGCTGATACTATGGATAGAATTAAGGGATATTTTGTCTGTGTCCTTGCCATTGTCACAAAGAAGTAACAATAGAACATTTTCTTTGGAGTCTCTCTCCAAAATTTAATGCCTTTTTTCAAAGCCACGTTTAAAAATAAAAAACTAAAGCTCTTGATTGGGATATATAACACCTTTCTCTGCAGCAAAGATATTATCTGTGGATGGGATCTTTAATCATGTAATAATCTGCTTCGTTTTAGGCTTGCAGTCAGAATGAACTAAAAATGATTAGAGAATGCATGCACGTAGTTCCTAAGATTCTTCTCGTTCTATCACTTACCATTTTCTCACTACATGTTTACTGTTATATTCATACAGGGAACATGCTCCATCTATCATTTTTATGGATGAAATCGATAGTATCGGATCTGCTCGCATGGAATCTGGAAGTGGCAATGGGGACAGCGAGGTGCAGCGGACTATGCTAGAGCTTCTCAACCAGCTGGATGGATTTGAGGCCTCGAACAAAATCAAGGTACACTGAATCATGTGGCTTTTGAAAATCTATAACATTTATGAAGAGTATCCATCATTCTAACCACCACCCACCATATATTAATTGCACCTTTGACAGGTTTTGATGGCTACAAATCGTATTGATATTCTGGATCAAGCCCTACTGAGGCCAGGACGCATAGACAGAAAAATTGAATTTCCCAACCCTAATGAAGAGTCTCGTTGGGACATTTTGAAAATCCATTCAAGAAGAATGAATTTAATGCGTGGAATTGACCTGAAGAAGATTGCCGAGAAAATGAACGGTGCTTCTGGTGCGGAGTTGAAGGTATTGTTGAAGTTGTTTTTACTGGGGGAGTTTTATTATTAGGAAGTTGGGGTTTTGGTCTGGAGGACTGGAGATATTAAATCTTTATGCGTTGTTTTGTTTTCCTTGTTCCTACAGGCTGTTTGCACCGAAGCAGGAATGTTTGCACTGAGGGAGAGGAGAGTTCATGTAACCCAAGAAGACTTTGAGATGGCGGTTGCCAAGGTTATGAAGAAGGAGACGGAGAAGAATATGTCCCTGCGTAAGCTGTGGAAGTGATGCATCATGCATGTGGTCTTATGTCACTGCCAAGTGTTTTTTTAACTGTTGTAAGCGCACCAAAGTTCCTTTGTTTGTTTGGGATCTTTATGGTACAAATTTCAGTGATTATTAGACTTGAATGTCTATTCCGCTTCAAATTCACTTTCGTCTTCCTTCTAGTAAACTATTGGATACCGCAATCATTGGGTGAACATGTCAATGTGAACTGGTTCATTGGATCAGGATTGGAGGAGGCATTGATTATGTAGTGCAAAAGTCAAACTTATTTGGTGGGAGTTCATGCAGTTTGTATTTTAATTATGCCCCCTTTAATTATATTTCTGAAACCCAGTAGGAAGCAAAGCATGACGTAGGTCATACGCCAAATCCCTGACCAAATTTCTGGATTAGAGAAATGGTTTCCTTTTCAGTACGGTAACGTATTACTCTAGTGTGTAGATAAATTACCTGTAATTCTAGACCAAATGAAAGATCCTTAATACATATTAATGTATGTGTCGTCTACGACCTCCAATTAGGGGAACGAAAAGTAAACTTCTGAGATGATCGAGTTCAAAACGCATGTGCCTTACGTTGACGGCGCGCAACCCGCGTTATGAGTTGGCATAAAAATTCTCTTCTCTTTTTTGGAAAATAGGTTTTAACTTCAAGCATTCGTTGACTTTGAATATCTATCTTGTGGTTTCCATCCAATATTCCAATTTAAAGATCGAGGGAGCTTATCCTCCAAATTCCACAACGTACACTAGAGAGTTTCTGCAGAGAAAAAATGCCCAGAACTCGTTCACAAAATTGGCAAGTCCTTCCATTATTAGTCGTCCTCTTGTTTCCACAGCTTTTCCACGCATCAAACGGCGACGTTGGCACTGCAGCTCAGTACTCTCCCCCTTATCTACGTGAGCGCATCGATCTTTATTCTTTCCCCCTAGCTTGAGAGATCATGATGAACCAATATTTACCATATGATGTACATATATATTATAGCATATTGTCCTAATTAAACGTATGTATCATGTATTGCCACTCTTAGCAACCGAGTGTTATGGAAGCGACTCGTCGCAGTTTCCGTCGAGTAATTTGTTTGCGGCGGCCGGAGACGGAATATGGGACAATGGAGCGTCGTGTGGGAGGCAGTACTTGGTGAGATGCATAAGCGCCGCTATAACCGGGACGTGTATTCCGGACACGACCATTCAGATCAGGATTGTGAACTATGCTGCCAGCGTTGCTTCGCCGCCGTCGGCTGGTGGCACCACCATGGTCTTGTCCCAGACCGCTTTCGCAGCTATTGCCAACTCAACGGCTTCTTCCATCAACATTGAGTTTCAACAGTAAGTATATATATGAATTACCATTCAATCCATCCAAATCTCTAACATCGATCGATCAAATGCAAAATCATAACTAAGACTACATGAATTATTTGATTTATTTTTCACCATCAATTTAGATCGATCCACTGCATACTTCTATTGATGATGAATTAATATTAATGATCGATACTCTATCTTTAGTAAATTCAAAACAAAATATGAACAAATTTCCATATCCTTGATTAATTGAATAAAAGAAGTAGTAATTAAACCTATCCTTGATTTTATTAATATTTCTGTTTTGTTTTTTATGCAGGGTTTGATGTGGGAAATGCATATATATATATATATATATATATATATATATATATATATATATATATATATATATAACAGAGCACATCTGGGGTTTGAATTGTGTATCATATGGAAGTTAGCTAGCTAGCCCAGCTAGCTATCCATGGCGGTGAAAATACGTGTATTTAAGTTTTGTCAATGTAATATGTAATTACACATTGGGTAAAATCCTTATTTGGTATCCAAACTATCACAAAATGCACTTTTTGGTACTCACAAATGCTTAGGGAGTCTGGTGGTACCCAAACTATGTCTCCGTTAGCCTTATTAGTACCTCCGTCCAATTTTCCGTTACAAAAAAAAATAAAAAAAATCATCAAGTCAGGCCAAAAACACAAAGAGTGAGTGATTTTACCAAAGTGCTCATGACAAAAAAAATGAAATGTTTTTGGTCTAACTTGATTAATTTTTATTTTTTTTTTGTAACGGAAAATTGGACGGAGATACCATTTGGGGCTAACAGAGTGATAGTTTGGGTACCATTAGACTCCCTAAGCATTTGTGGGTACCAAAAAGTGCATTTCGTGATAGTTTGGGTACCAAATGAGGATTTTACCCTTTTGATTACTCATTCTAGAAACCCTTTTGATTAGTCAATACCAACGTACGTTTAAGTTTATTAATATACACAGACTTGTACCGAACAGCAAGATGTCATTTTCATTTTCTGCTATATATATATATATATATATATATATATATATATCGTATACATTATTAGTTGCCTAGCTAATACTTTTCATCGATCACCCATGGGAACCTTCCTGGTTTCTGCCTCTGCCTGCGCTTTGGAAGCTTCTGGTCAACTTATGTTTGGTGATGTACGTGGAAATTAATCAATCAATTACAAACTCATGCGCGATTTTAATTTGTTCAAAGTAACTCAAACTCTATAATTAACAAATCATTATAATTCAATTAATTTGCTTAAATTGATCGGTTGAGATTATTAATTGTTTGGTATAATGTGGAGAGAGATCGATCAGTACGTATATGGTTGTTGTCTTGGACATATATATAGGACAATTAATTAATTAAGCTTTTGATCGATGATGGATGAGGTTATTTCCAGGCTTGAAAATCAGCCACATATATGTATGCATGAAATTGATCCAAGCTCCATCGATGATCGATCAGAGTGCATGTCTATATCATCATGAAATTATTGGCATGCATGGGTCCCTTGGAAGTGAGTAGTAGCTAGCCAGTGACTCGAGCTCAGACCAGTCAAAAAGGCCAAAGACTTGAACCATGACTTTATAAGCTAAGCATTCACATTCGTATAAGCACGTAGTCAACACGTCCACTCTACTTTAATTTTTGTGCTTGTGGGTATCACAACCATCTAGAATTTCAATAATGCTAGAGGTCACCAAATGAGGCAAATATGTTTCTTACTTGTAACTAATGCTAATGAAGTTTTACCTAGCGAGGAGGAGGGTTGTTGTGGGTTCGATTTGGGGGAAAATTTGCAACCAACAAGAGTATCCGGTTATTGACCGGTTAACCGACATGACAATTTTCTAGCGATTCAAATTAAAAAAAAAAACAGTGGTAATTGATCGGTGTGCTATTCAAACCAACGACAATTCCTGGCAATTTGTTTTAATTATGGTTAGAAATTTGTCTGAAGCTTGCAATTCAAGAATTCCCTCTAAGGGTTCTCTCAAAAATTCTCAATTGATCCATATAGTAGCTG
Source organism: Rubus parviflorus (assembly GCA_029955375.1). Lineage (NCBI taxonomy): Eukaryota > Viridiplantae > Streptophyta > Magnoliopsida > Rosales > Rosaceae > Rubus > Rubus parviflorus. The sequence goes on from JARGGL010000004.1 coordinate 21,402,187, forward strand.
TCTCTAGCGTTTCATTTATAGCATTTAGAGTCATAAAAAGTGTAATTATAAATCTTTACGTACTTTCAAGGAAGTCGATCTCCAAGAGTCTTAGATCAATCTGATCCCACTAGAATACATTACCTAAAGAAAAAGCGGAAATTATTCTATGCATGGACCATTTACTTGTACGTTCAATCTCAGCCTTTAATTTCATCTTGGCCGTTCTTTCATGATAACCGACGTTATGACGGCAAGGGACATAAACAAACAAAGTTAGGGAGATCGATGGTCTCGCTCTCAGTCGATCATGGTCTCATGGATGATGCAATCTCAAATTCCTTCCACCCTCTCCATCGGAGGCTCCTCCTCACAATTGCAGAACAAGCCGGAATTCGGATCGGAGTTGAAGGCAGGCTACAGAACTTGGGTCGGAGCATGGACCTGCCTGGAGAGAAGAACACCCTGGGCGACCCAACTTGAACATTCGGGGAATCGAAGTGGCCAAAGACTTGACCTTTCCCAGCTGCAAATTCCTCAGCGAGGCCACCATTTCGTTCATCGAGCTCGAACTCAGAGACGACTCACTCTTCCGGCTAAATTGACGGCGGAGTTGACATAAAGGGCAGACCTTTCCCTCACGAAGCAGCCTTGATCGCCTGCCTGCCCATCGTACGACTCGGACCCAGCAAAGCATAGATCTCCATTTGCGACTTAGGGATGTCATGAGACGAATTCGAAATTGAAATCAAACCATAACGAACCGTTGAAATTTAACGGAGCGTGACTCTCACGTTCTACGTGCAAACGCACGGACCGTGCAGGGAATCCGCTCAGAAGAAAGAGCCCTAAAACATGTCGATCAAACCAGAAAAAACTTCTTGCCAAAAAAAAAAAAAAAAAAAACCAGAAAAAACTTCAATGCATGTCAGACCTTTTTGACTTCATTTTATGACACACAGACAATGGAAAACATGACTCAGATTGATGCTATCTCTCTTACAATGAGGCCCAGCCCATATATCCAAAATGAGCATACAATGCCAATGCCATTAAGAGAAATTCATGGGGCCCATCTAAACGTTCCAAAAGAGTAAAGGTGTGCACGGCACGTCGTATAGATAACATCGCTATCCTATACAAGTATACAAGCCAATAACACCTTTCGTCTTCGTAAAATCTCCGGTTTGCGATTTTCCCCTTTGATTGTTTCTCTGCAGAATCCAGGTAATTTATTCAGATTGAAAAATCAATTTTATTTGATAATAATTCACTGTTGAAATTCCATCGGACTCCGTTTTGTTTAGGAGAAAACTGTGTATAAAAGAAACAAATGCCACTCAGAAATTCGAATGGCGCTTAAAATTCAACCCTTGTCTTGTTGACCTGGTAAATTTTGAAGGTTTTGATCTTTGCGTGTTGGTAATTGGGAGTAATTTTAGGGTTCCTGAGGCCGATCAATGAAAGGGGAAGTGCAGCTAGAACCAGTAGGTGAACGGGAACCAAACCCTAGTGACTTGGACCCTCTCCTAGATAACCAGGACGACGATTCGTCACCAGGAAGCTCCAGTGAGATTAAGAATGAAGACGTTGAGACCGGCTCAATTGCCTGCTGTCGCATTTGCCTTGAAAGCGATGCTGAACCAGGTCAAATTTTAGGGCTAGAGATGTTACATTTACTATAACTGATATCCTTTTTTTGTTGAAATTATTATGCTTTGTGGTACTTACATATTTGGGAACTGTGAAAGATTGTATCTTGTTGTAGTTTTAGTGTATCAATTTGATATTTTGGAAATGAATTACGGCCAGAAGAGTTTAGGGCAGTCTCATCTGTTAATGGGTTGCAGTAATGTGATCCATTTGAGAGTTGAAATGAGAATGATCTCGTTTAAAATTTATAACCTTTGATGTTTACAATCTTTATCAGCTAGAGGAATTAATCTTTATAGGTCCTAAGTTTAGCTGAATTCTAGTGGGGAGTATCCCATAGGAGATTTGTGGTTAAGAGCAATAGAAAAGTTTGAATAGATTTTCTCATAGACACCTGGTTAATGTTAATGTATCTCTAGCACTCAGTTTTTCTGCTTAGGCATATAAAAATGTTTTATTGCTAACTTTCGACCTTTTTAATTTTACAGGGGATGAGTTGATTTCACCATGTTTGTGCAAAGGCACCCAGCAGTTTGTTCATAGCTCCTGTCTTGATCACTGGCGCTCTGTTAAGGTAAATGACTTTTTCTTTAGAGTATGAATAATTGTTATTTCATGTTGTAATTTGGTGACGTTTTCTCTCAAAGAGTGAGGAAATGGTATTTTATTTTGTAATTGCCTGAACTTATTCCTCCACAACTTCCCTTTTTCTTTCTAGGAAGGATTTGCTTTCTCACACTGCACAACATGCAAAGCTCAATTTCACCTCCGAGTTGAATCGTATGAGGACAACTCTTGGCGTAAAGTAAAATTCAGAGTTTTTGTGGCAAGGGATGTTTTCCTTGTATTTTTGGCTGTACAAACAGTAAGTGACTGTTCTTTACATTATGTTATATGAAATGGTCCATACCCAATGCTATTCATTTGTTTCCTTACTTTCATATTCTGTTGGAATGCTTATGATAAGCTTTCTTCTTCAAAGTTGCATGCTTCCAATCATTTTTAAACAAGAAGAGGTAATACAAAATCCATACCTCCCTCTCTGATTAATTACGTTCCAGATGATTGCTGCAATCGGTGGCTTTGCATATCTGATGGACAAAGATGGTGCCTTCAGGAATTCATTTAGTGATGGTTGGGATCGTATCTTGTCTAAACACCCTATACCATTTTATTATTGCATAGGTAAACTCTTACACCTTAAAACTGTTATTTAAAAATAATGTGGTGTAGTTATTTTTTTCTTGCTACATTGAAATGTTTCAATTCTCTGGTGCTCACAAGTCTCTAGTATCCAATGAACAACTCAGTTTAAAGTTATTTATATTCTAGATGCTTATTCCTATATATAACATGATACAGGAAACTATTTATACTTCATATTTGGTATAGTAAGGAACTGAACGGTAGATCTTGAGGGAAAGTTACGCTTTCTGACAGAATGAAATAATTTTTTTTCCCAATACACATACAACAACCCCCTTTGTTTGAAGTAGTATTGTGCACATTGCTAAGTAACATCAACGAAATATGTACTCTGAAGACAATAATGTTCATCATTCTTTGTGCTACTGACATGCAGTTGTCCTCTTGGCATTTCATTCTTTATACTAGTCGAAACTGTGAAAGCTAATTGTCAGTAAATTTTGCTGCTGGCTGTTCTTTGATTTCGTTTTATATTAAGGTCTTTTTTGTTGGTATGAATAAATCCTTATGTATTACTCATTTGTTATAACAGTCTCAGGGTTCTGTTTCTACTTATTTTTATGAGAAGGATTAGGACAGAAATATTGCATTTGTTTTCAGTCTCTTTCATCTATTGACATGTATTGAATCAATTGCTGCTTTGTTCACTTGTATATACCAGGGGTCTTGGCCTTTTTTGTGCTGCTTGGGTTTTTTGGGCTTATACTACACTGTTCGGCATTCAATAGCAATGACCCACGCATGGCTGGATGCCAGAACTGTTGTTATGGATGGGGAATACTGGATTGTTTCCCTGCGTCTATGGAGGCATGTTTTGCCCTGGTTATTGTTTTCGTTGTCATCTTTGCTATTCTTGGCATCGCTTATGGTTTCCTCGCTGCTACGATGGCTATTCAGAGAATCTGGCAGAGACATTACCACATCCTGACCAAGAGGGAACTCACAAAGGTTAGTTACTCACTCTTATCCTGTGCTGTCTCTGCATACTTGCATTCATTGTTCAATGATACTTTGGAGTGTGGCAATGACTTTGCATTAGTTTTCCATGAACTTACAAGAATGCTTATAATCTTAAAATTAATAATTTTGGTAAGGTGAATCATTCAGAAGTCAAAGAGTGCTTATAATTTTAACATGTTGCAGGAGTACATAGTGGAGGATCTTCATGGTTGCTATACCCCACCAAAATTGGATGCTGAACATGAAGAGCGTCTGAAAATGCTTAAGTTACTGTAGTGATAGATGAGGCGTTTCAACTCTCTTTCCAAGTGTTTATGCATGGTAACTCTTTAAAGGAGCAGAGAAGGTAAAGAATAGTTTCACACTACCTTGTATTCACCAAAATGTCATCCTGCTCTAGAAAAGATGATTGACCAACGGTCAACGGTGGTCATAAATGACGTTTTGAGACAAAATTGTCCTCAAGTAAATGCAAGGCTGTAAATTGTGTTACTCTCCTCGAAATCTTTAGAATAAATGGACAACGGGGTACTAAGTTGTACAATTTCATTGTATAGCTCTTTCTGCTCTTGTATAGTAAATAATCTTTTGCACAATGGATAACAAACTGCCCTCTACCTGAAATGTTAATTCTTTCCGCAATCTGCAAGGTAGGTGTACAGTAGCAATAGGAATGTCGGTTCAATCTTGTATAAATAGGGATGGTATTGATTTAGGGTTAAAGTTATGACATGCATCACGATTACCGAACATTTGTGTTCTCATTGCCGCCTACACCAGTTCCTAAACTCCTAGTTCCTAAACTCAAGACTAGGATCTTCCTTCTTGCGTTCAAAATTTATTGGTCTGTTTTAGGGTTTGTAAATTGAGAGAGAATTCAAGAGAGAATTGGGAGAATAATAACTGCTTTTATTCATAAAATAAGCCTCTATATATAGAGGTTACAAATACACAAAAGGTAAATACATTGAGTCGTAATACATCTCTAATATTGTAATATAAGAGAATAACTTCCTCTATGGTATTGGAGTCATAGTTTGACAAGGCACATAATATTGAATATCCTTAAACAGAAATTATAATTTTCTCATAATTTTTGTGTGCTTTAATAAAGAATTTTTAAGTAGATTGCCTTTGTTGACAAAAACTAATCAAGATGACTGCATTTTAAAGCACGATGAAGTTTCTTAAATTTATTAATGTTGATAATATGGCCTAGCTAGGAGTCGGAAATCCTCTTAATGTTTTCAGAATTATCTAAATAAAAAAAAAATTATACGACTTATAGCGACGAATAGTTCGTCACTAAAAGTGTGTCTTAGATTTTTTTTCTTCTCTAATTCAATTTGGTGTTCTTTAACATAAGAAACAAAAAATCAATTCTAGTGTGTCTAACAAGTCTTTCTCTTGTTATGTGGAAGGAATTATGAAATTACAATTTTCTCATAAAATTTGTGTGCTTTAATAAAGAATTTTTAAGTAGATTGTCTTTGTTAACAAAAACTAATCAAAATGACGGCCTTTAAAGCACAATGAAGTTTCTAAAATTTATTATGGCGATAAGATGGCTTAGGAGTCGGAAATCCTCTTTAATGTTTTTAAAAAGTATCTAAATAAAAATATTAAATTTTATACTACTTTTAGCGACAAATAGTCCGTCGCTAAAAGTGTATCTTAGTTTTTGTTTTCTTTTTTCTTTAATTCAATTTGGTCTTGTTTAACATAAGAAACAACAGATCAACTCTAGTGTGTCTAACATGTCTTTCTCTTGTCATGTAGAAAGAATTATGAAATTACAATTTTCTCATAAAATTTGTGTGCTATAATAAGGAATTTTTAAGTAGATTGCCTTTGTTGAGAAAAACTAATCAAGAGGACGTCATTCAAAGCACAATGAGGTTTCTAAAAATTATTAATGATGAATTGTTGATAAGATGGCTAGGAGTCGAAAATCCTCTTTTTCAAAATTATCTAAATAAAAAAATTATATTTTATATGACTTTTAGCGACGAACTATTCGTCGCTAAAAGTGTGTCTTTTGTTTTTTTTTTTGTTTTTCTCTAGCTCTCTCTAATTCAATTTGGTCTTGTTCAACATAAGAAACAAAAGATCAATTCTAGTGTGTCTAACTTCTTTTCGATGCTTATGAAGTTAGTTTATCATAGCATAAAATATGAATCCAAACGATTCAAATAAACTCTGAAAATCTCACGCCATAAAAGGGGTCGGGATGTAGAAGAAGGGAAATTTTTAAATTCCCGAGAAAAAGAAAAAGATGCAAGCAAATTAAACGAAAGCAGGAACTTTAAAAAAAAAAAACTTGTTTTTTCTTTTCTTTTCTGTAGCGAGGCTAATAGGGCCGGTTCAAGATTTCCGGTGATTGGTTTGGATATTTTCCGGCCGGTTCTGGTGGTTCTGTTTCCGGTTCTGGATTCCTTAGGTTGGAAGCTTCAAGGTGTGCAGTGATGGAAGCTAGGGTTTCTGATTTACGAAGCTAAGGTTAGAACTCGTGTTGATAACGTGTTTTAGGGTTTGTAAATTGAGAAAGAATTCAAGAGAGAATTGGGAGAATAATAATTGCTTTTATTTATAGAATAAGCCTCTATATATAGAGGTTACAAATACACAAAAGGTAAGTACATTGAGTCCTAATACATCTCTAATATTGTAATCTAAGAAAATAACTTTCTTTACGATATTGGAGTTCTAGTTTGACAAGGCACATAATATTGAATATCCTTAAACATGGTCTAGTTTCTCATTTCATATTTAGTTAAATTTTTGGATTATAGTACAGAAAGTAGTGTTAAACAGCTTCTGATTTCATCTGTACGTACTTCTTTGTACTGCATATGAGCATTACTGTGGCACAAAGAGTTGTGCCATTATGTTATCTTTTCAATACATTCAATGGGAAGGCATCGATTAACTCTAGTCGATATCCTGAGGTATATGAGAAACATTTTCAAATTGAATCGACCTTGTAAACTAGATTTGGTTGTATTTCTTTCTAGACAGATCATGTACATTTGCACATCGCGTTCTTGTGCAATGCATGAACTTGGACCTTTTTTTGGTTCAAGGTGAACCAACATTCAAAAGAAACCAAGGAAAATTGGAACTGCCATGTCCATGTCATTGAGTAATGATCGTCTTTCCGACTCCATCAGAGCCATGTCTATATTTTCTTGTTTCACCCCCAACATCTTAATCTGGTTTTGTCTGTGGTACCAAGCGTGGGAAGCAGGAAACAAAAATGGACTTCCCAAAGCATGTACTACACATCTTTTTTCGTTGGAATATCTTCGCCATTACATTCTTGCTGTTCATCTTGGCCACTGACAAAAATAAGATGATCACCGTCTCTAATCACCTCTATATCGTCAATTTCAGCTCCTCCATCTTTGCTTAGGACTTTAGCCGGCGTGAAACCGAATTTCTTAGCACCAACCTCAAGTAACTCCTCATAACTCGCAGGAAGTAGCACAAGCTTCCCTGAAACTTCACCCTTTTCTGGGCAACTAATTGTCACTCTAGCAGGGTTAGGGTTACTTCCACAATTGATGGGAGGAGTTGTCGTGGTCTCCCTAACAGAGCCGAACAAATCCTTCTCCTCTGTGTGGGCAGTTGACATCATACCAAACAGAGAGTTGTGGAAGTTATTAGTCCTACGCCTTGGGCGGCTTCGGCCCCATGATCCTCCATCTGCTCCTAAAAATGAGCCTTCCTGGTGGGGAGGATGGATATTTGGCTCGCTTGTAAATCTCCCAAGGAAGCGAATGCCAGTCTTTTTCTCAGTGGGAATAGTGATAACAGATTGAGTTTTTGGCTCTTTACAAGATTGAAAAAGGTTCTTAATGTCTTCTTGCCCTTGTTGGTCAGCTAGAGCTCTTGGGGTCCAACCCTGGAGGTCATGTTTGTCAATATCAGCGCCTTTGTCCAAAAGGAATCTCACAATTTCAATGTTGTCTTCGCACACTGCAACATGGAGAGCCGTGGTTCCATTGCTTCTACATCTTGTGACATCTCCTCCATGTTGAACAATTTCCTTGAGCAACTCCAACCTGTTTTGCTCAGTAGCAGTGCAAGCAAATTGACCAACATCCCCAGAGTTCAAAGTTGCACCATTATCTATCAGCAATTTCGCAATCGTTTCATGACCGTTCAGTATTGCCTCCCATAGTGGTACATTCCCCTCCGAGTCTGTAAATTCATAAGCAAAGTTCACTTCTTTGTTGAATCTCCAAGAATGGAAATGCATTGCAATTAATTTCATATAGTCAGCAGAAATGAACCATTATTTTTTCTTTTCTTTTTTTTTTTTTTAAAAAAAGCTAAATGATGCAAATGTACAACTTGGCAATAATTTTAAAGGAGGTAGGAAAATCATATCATGAATTCATGGAAAGGAAATTTTGTATTCCAGTTTGTTGTCCATTTGCACAAACCACGAGATTGAATCACCATCAAGAAGTGACATTAAAGCTAATGAATCTTTTCATTCTTGCTTGCATGATTTGATATATAAAATAAAAATATAGAGGACGCGGGATTCCATCTTTAAGATAATATACTAAAAAGGATTGGTATAAGATAACCAGATCCTGAAGAGCCTCAAATGTTACTAATCAAGTTATATATTATTTGCAAAATAGCAAGATGCAGGCCTCCCGCACTCATGTGTAATTAAAGTGATGAAAGAGCTGTTTTGGATCAGATTATCCGAAAATTCTTGCACACACCAAAGTGCATATGCACTTAGGTGATTTTAATCGTTGGATCGGCCAACTCTTCATCCAACCACACATACCCCCTGCATGCACACCGTTAGATCGCCCACCCCTGCATGACAACCGTTGGATCGCTCCAGTGCATATGCACTTCGGTGTGTGCAAGACTCTCTCCAGATTATCAAGTCAACTGGTTTTTCTAATACAATATAATATATTAAAGCTATGATGTAGTATAATACTATAATGTATTAAAATAAAAAAATGAAGCAAATAATTGTAGATATAGTTGGTAGTTTGATTAGAAAAGTCAACAGACATAATCTATCATACCCTTTAGGGAATGAAAAACTAAAGTCATTGATGTATGACTGTATGAGAAGGGAACAAAATCAGGTTAGGCCAATTCCCAATGTTCACAGGAGGACTTGGAGCCCACGCACCAAAAAAAAAAACAGATGTATGATCAAACTTTCAGCACTATGATAACAATATAAATCGGATATCTAGTAACTTACTAATAAATTTAAAGAAGGTCCTCTTAACTTCAAAGTCTTGTTAATAATTCTTATGTATAATCATAGTTTAATTATAATTTAAAGGCCATGGAGTACCTCTACTGTTAGGATCTGCCCCATAGTCCAATAGTAGAAGCACACAGCTCTCACTTCCTTGGGATGACGCTATATGCTGGTTTTACATAGAAAATGTGTTAGATAATCATATCCAGAATTTCATGTACTGGGAAAAAGTAAAATCAGGAGCAGAAGATTTCACACACCAGAGCTGTCCTTCCATTGTTGTCCGATTCATTCGGATCCAAACCTCGTTTTAACAACTGATGCAACAGTAAGTCATCTCCTCTAATTGCTGCAAAGCATAGACTGAGAGGTAGGTCCATTCTACCACGAGCTAGCATATTCTCAGTCTCCAACAAAACTCCCTCCATATTCTCAGCCTCCTTGATCTCTTTCAAATGCTGCCACACCGAGAAAGTGTAGCATGTCAAAATTCATTCAGAATAGAAACCAAAGAAATTTTAAATTTGGAGGAGGAGGTTATATCATGTTAACAGACCTGGAGGAGGTTATTCATTATTATGGTTCCATCTCCGACATTAGCTTGAACTATGCTTAAGAATGTAGTTCGGTTCAGCCGGAGTAGCTGAGTCAATCTTTTAGTCCTAACTGTAAAGAGCTGTGGCCTATAACAGAGTACCCCAATTTCACCAATGAGATCACCAGTTTTTGCCTCACCAATGACCTGCAATTAGTTAGAATACTAATTGTCATGGCTGCCAACATCAATGAAAGGTAGAAACATGTCCATCATGTTCCAGAAATTAAAGTTACCTCTTCAACTCCATTCTTGAGAACCACTAAATCCTGTTTAGTAATTCAAACAATCAGTGCATTATTCAGAAACCAAACTCGAATAGAAATACAGATAAATGAACAAAGCCTTTGAATTTTTTATTTTTTTTTAAAACTAGATCAAATTATTACCGCAGCACCAGTGACAAGTATGTAGAAATCGGTAGGTGCTTCATTCTGCAAGATTACATCTTCTTTGGGAGGAAAATACTCGGCTTTCATCTCTGAGACCTTTGAATTGAGAAAGAAAAATGTACACAACATATTTTAAAAAGTTGGAACAAGTTCACTGTAGAAAGAAAGAAGCATTTAATTGGAAATTTTGAGATTGGTTTGAACTTACCAACTGAAAAAGCAAGTCATTTGAAACCCCGTGAAACAAGTACACCTTATCGACAAGAGAGTAAAACAGATAATGTGAAATACTTGAGCGGATGGCTTTAGGAAGAGAATCAAGAGTCTCTTGTTGCTGCAGTCCCTCTGCATCTGTTCTGAACTTGAGACACAAGTGGGCAAGCATCTGATCCTGCAGGCGAACAGGCAGTTGGTTCCTCTGCGCAAAACTTGAAGCAGCTTGTATGGTATCCCTCTGTGAACAAAACAAAGGCGTTATGAATTTCATTTTTTGTTAATTTTCCTCCACGAAACCCACAAAGCAAGCAAGAGTTCACTAACAAATTTTCGTGTTCGACTTGTCCCATGGACAACCAAGTTGGTCATATTTCCGATTAAGTATGATGTCAATCCAAGGTTGAAAAGCATGTAGAATATGTCAAAGATCATCTCCCTTGTATTGACAGGATGCAAATCTCCGTAGCCAACTGTTGTTAGTGTAGTGATAGACCAATAAACTGAAGTCACATATCGAATCCACAGACTTTGATGAAGGAAGTCTTCCATTGTTGACCCAATCCATGTGTTCTTGGGGTTACGGTAACGTGCTGCAAGAAGGTAATAGAAGCATCCAGCACAGTGAACCGCAAACAGGGTGACCTACAGAAAGAGCATCCGAATCCCAACCCCAGTAAGATGGTACAGCATAAGAAATGCATTTTTCTCATGCAAACAATCTCAGGATCATCAGAGATACTTACACAAACAAGTTTCGCACAACGAACCCAAAAGTAGTTATAGTTCCTATCTTTTTCCAATCTGTTAAAACAAGAACAATGGAAAGTTAATACAGAGAAAAATGCATCTCCCAATCCACAACTTAGAAAGAAAAAAAAAAGTAATTTCATCATGCTATCTACAGTTGGTTGGAAGCTACCAGCATGAAGAAAACCCCATACCTGGAAAATAGGGCACTAACTCTTCGTAGACGCCAAAGACGAAGCATGTTAAAGAAGCCATAAGACTGGAAAGGTTTAGGGGAGATCTTCCTAGCAAGTTCAGTAGGAATTGTGGATATGACATCAAAGAGCAGCCAGGTACTTGCATACTTCCAAGCAATCTTTTTTTGATCGTCAACGAGTAGATATGTAGACTTATCCAGGTAAGCCACAAAGAATGTAAGAACAATATCCACAGCAAAGAAACCATTGACAATATTGTCAATAATGGAGAGTGGTCCCTGAGGTTTTTTAATGAAGCCAAATTCGAAGGGCGAGACCCATGCAGTATAGATGACCAGAACAACAAGAAATGTCTCCCAAACCCTGCGAGAAACAATTTAATCTGAGCCAATTTTAGCAATAAGATACTATTCTTTTTCTCACATAACAGTCGCCTTATAGTTTTGCATCAAACTAGTCGAACTGACTCTAGAATTCCCAGAATTAGTATGAAATCAAGATCACATGTACATATAACTATTGCACATTCGAAACATGATGTCTTGGTTCAGTGACTAGCAAATCAAAACTTTGACTTGATTTCCTATTCCACCTAACTCACAATTTTCCAAGAAATCAATAATTGAATCAGTTTTGATTGCTTTCCATATAAATCAAAAAGGATGTGTTCTAGGCCTCCAATTCAGAACTGCTCCTCTGACCGAAAGAAGCCTTCTTTTTTCTTTTTGCAAAAAAAAAAACTAAATAAATAAGACTACTGAATCTCATAAAAATGACGAATTGATATGTCAGTTTCAGTTTAGAATAGCAGTCCAGACCCGGTCCAAACTCATGTGGAGAAAAAGTTGAAAAACCAAGCAATTCAAAGACGGAAACTTTGAGACCCAAGAATTTTACCACTGAAATACTTTTAAGAACAACCACTTTACACAAAGCATTAAAGCAACACACTTTAAAGAAAACTAAAAAAAAATATGAAAAAGGCAAAAGCAGAAACAAATGAATCCTTTTAATCACGGAAAAAGGCATCTGAAGATTCAATATCGTCTTTTCTAAAACTCGCAAACGATCAGAATCAACAAGAAAACAGAGTAAATAGAGACGGTAAAAACAAAAAAACAAAAAACGAAAAGAAAAGGACAAATATGTAAAAAAATCAAAACAGAGCACCAGTTGTAACGCTTTCACTAAAACACGAAGCATGCACAAACCCACCGGCGGCGACCAAGATTTCAATGCCGTTCTTCTCCCAACACAAACCCAGAAGAAAAGGTAACCCAATAAAAAATAAGCCCAGAAAACCAGTTTAGTCAAACCAATTATGCAACCACTCCGGAATATAGTACAAAATAGATTAAGTCAATTTATGAACACAAGGTGTTCGACGTAAGTATTCAGAGAGAGAAAAAGCGAACCTGTAGCGGCGATCATAGGGCGAAACAATAAACCGGCTGAGCTTAACTCGGCGATTACTAGACCTGGCGCCGAGCGAAGGCAATATCCCAGTAGAGAGACTATAGTGGCTGCCGTCTCTGGACAAGTCAAGCTGTTCTTGTCCGCACATTGAAACACGACTGAACGCCATTGCCGAGTTGCCTTTGGGATTCTTGCTGGCTTTGCTTTGTGTTTTTATACAAGTTCTCTTTCTCTGTGGTGCTATAAATAAGGGGATTGGTCTCCGTGAGAGTTGCTGTGTAATATATATATTTTTTTTATAATAATACGGAGCGCTTAATCAGTTCTGTTTGGGCTTTATTGGTCTCTTTGGTCTTCTTGCTCGCTCACACCGTCACTCTGTTTGTTTCTCTGCGCTCGATGCCAATATAGCCATGTTTGCAGTTGGTTTCTTTTCGGACCCGTCCCTACTAAATAGTGGTATGTCAATTAGTGTTTTGACAATTTTACCCCTGTAATTTTATAGTCGTGTCTCCACCGCTTTGCGGCCGAACCGACTGAATTGTTATTGTTTTATGAGAGTTGGAACTAGGGGTGGCAGTGGAGGTAATTTTGTGCGGGTGGAGGTTTTTGTAGAATTAATGAGGGTGATGTGTAAGAGTGAAGGATGAGGCTATCTAGGTTGTTGTAAAGTGAGTAACGGAGCCGGGGTGACCTAACCATGTTTAGGGGCATAAACACACGCCATGTCGAAGCACGTTGAGCTGTCACTACTAGAAAAATAAGCGAGCACCTTCTCATGTTTCATTCATCATTAGGGTTTCGAATTTACTGTTTGGATTATGGGCTCTGCCTCGGTAAAACCCTAAACGTACCCTTTAACATTTTAATACACCAATCGACTTAATTTTATATTCTTTATATAGATCATATATATGTCGAGTAACAATTCATCACATCGTAATATGTATGTGCATAATAAATTAATTGGCGTGGGATATCTTTCTATATAAGCATTATATAATTACTAAACAAACTCTAATTGACCATTAATTTTCAACTCAATTCTAAAATGAGATCGTTCTGAAATCAATTTGAAAGAGATAAAGAGAAAGATCGTATTCCCTAGAGGATCCTCTAATTTTATTATGTTAGGACCATTTCCATTTTTACTTTGATACCTTTCCATAAATTTCATCTATCAAAAAGAATTACGAAAGAGATTTTCAGAGAATAATAGAATAAATTAAAAATCACCTTTGCTCTTGTTTCTTTTTTCCATTCTCTGTCAAAACTCTTTGCCTCCTTATTGAAACGTGGAATCCATCGCTTTCTCTACATAGAAAAACTCCAAACATACCCATTGTAAGAAAAATTAACAATGAAGTGAAGAACTCGGAGGTGAAAATTAATCCAGCTGATTAGAAAAGAAAAACAAAACTACGCACCAGTAGAACCATGTCTGCACTTTTCCTTTGAAGGGTTTTAAGTTCAACGATGAGCCAAAGGGTTTTGACATATTTGAAGAATAAAGGACTAGGAGCAGAAAAGAGGTTTTTTCTGTTTATACCATTATTTTTTTTCTTTCAAAAAATATTCGTTTCTGTTAGTTTGATCCACGGTTGAGTTTGAAACCAGAAGAAAGAAACAGCATGACGTCTAAATATGGGAAGGACAGGTTTGAGATTCCATTTATGACTGCTTGGGTAAAAATAAAGAAGAAGAATTTCGTTCATGATTAGGTTAACTTGGCACGCAAGATAACAAAGTGCTGTCCTTGTCCATGTAAGTCCAATTAATGACTATTTATATAATTCACATTTTGATGTGAGTAGATGAGTCAAAATCACTGACTGTGGAAAATGTCTCTGAACGTACATTTATTAATGAATAATTTTATTTTTGTGTTTAGGGCACCAAGCTAGGTTTCGATGGAATTGAACACAAACTGACAAGAATGATCGAGTTGGAGCAATAGTACTGCTCGCCCATTCGAGCAATACGTACTTTGGTATTATCTCTCATACTTGTTTTAATCATCTGGATTTATGAATTGAAACATTCGGTGTTTTATGTAATTATCCTAGATTTCAAGATTAATAAAGCTCTGGAATCTTCATACTTCTTGCATGCATATGACTCGGATTTATTTGTCAATGAATTAATCCAGCTTTTGGGGGCTAGCTAGAACCAGCTAAACACCGATCATCTTCTTATATATGTGATTTAAGTCTTTAAATTTATCAACAATTATTATAAATTATATAGTTTTGTTTTTTAGGCCATTGATATTATATCAGCCAAATACTCGTCATCTCTCATGCGAGGCCATGAAAGTCTGTCGTCTCATTTTTAGGTTTCTTAATTATGGGTTTGATTTAGTTTGATTATTTTTGTCAACTTTGATATAGGAAGATATAATTGATTAATTTAACACATCTCAAAGTTGTGTTCTTATTAATTTTCCAATTGTCTAAATTAATGTCTATGGATAGCATACGAATGCATTAATTGGTGTTTAATTATCAGCTCTATACATAAAAGTCGTCCAAATGTTCTAACTAAATAAAATTATCCGTATTGAAACCAGATTGTTTGACAAAAAAACTTTTCCTCCTGTTTGTTCTTAAAATAATAAATTAAAAGCTGTTGAGTTTCCTATTCTGGCAAAAATGATATCTCCGTTCTTCTTGTTGAGAGCCAGAGTTATCGGTTATTACTCGGATTTTCTGTGCGCAAGCACATATACATCGTAGACTTGTAAATTGAGCGGATTTGGAGTGGATCGACCTAAATTCGGATTCGTTTAGCAACAACAAATTTTCAACCCGATCCAATCTGTTAACCCGACGGATCACTAATAAGTCAATCCAAATTCGTATTTGGCGGATTAACGGATACCCGGTCCACAATCCGGATCATTTTATTATCAAGTATTATTAAATTTTAAATAAAAATGTTAAATTTTTATCATGATACTTGATAAAACATTGAGACCCTTAAGGCCTTAATTAGTTAATTATTAAAAGAAAGACTTTTAGTCTTCGGCAAAGTTTTTTATAATATGTATATATTTATTATTTTATGTTTTATAAAATAATATTTTATTATTATAAATACGGACCAAGTTATTAACAGACCGGATCAATATTTGTGTCTGATCCGTTAAATAAACAGGTTAATAGATCCGGACCATTAACGGATTGAATTTTCAATCCAAATCCGTCAAATAGTAACGAATCTGGAGCGGATCCGGATCAAAATCCAGTCCGTTGACAGGTCTATATACATGTATAACATTTGAAATGACTTTGCATATATATATATATATATAAACTGGATATTATAAATTTCAAATCACTAGATTTTTTTCTTTCAATGACAAAAGGCAAATTAACGGAATAACATTTGTTCATAGATAACATCCACTTGATTCTATATATTCTCATTGTTGTTTAGTACATCTACTATTGAACTCGCTTTCGAAGAAGTATGTATCAATGTATGAAACATATATATTTTTTAAAAGAAATTAACAAGCTAATTAAGAGATGTCAATGAACGCACACGTCACAGAGTTTTAAACGACAAGAAAACAAATTTGAAACGTATTCCTTCTAGTTGAATCTTGCTAATTTCATGTTGAATTAAACATCGAACTTCTTTTGGTAAAACAAAACATTTCGTGACCAAAACAGATGCAATGGCAAAAATAGGAAGTACATCACAAACTTGCTCACGTACATTTCACACTCACAAACCCCCGGTAGATAAAAGCTCACAAGAAATTTTCAATCGCCATATTGATGCTAAAATAGTAAGTTAGTTAAGTGTGAATTTGTGCATGTTACACTTTTTATAGTCAAACACCCGTGCAAAACTTGTATGATTCGATAGAAATAATGTCACCATCATCTGAATGAGGATTCTATTTCTACACCTATCTACTATATATGAGTTTCCTAGCCCCAAAATAGAATAAAATAAAATAAAATAAAATCTTTTTTTTTAAAACAAAATAAAATAAAATAATACCTAGCTGCCGGCAAATCCAGTTTTTCCTTCTTAGCAAGTCAGCATGGTCGTAATGTACACGAACATGACCATTTATGGGAACATGCATGGTTATATCCCTATGAAAGTCAACGCACGCACGGAATAGAATGGTTGACTTTTCATGCCATTTAATTTAACCCTAGCTAGTTAATTGGTTAGGTGTGAAGTGATGGAATACAAATTGCAGTTGAGAATTAATTCCTTCTTTTGTCAATATTCTTTTGAATTTCTCAAAAAATTAAAACCAAAATAATTATATCAGAAGAACGAATTTGATTTGGCAAATTGTTCATATAGAAATGATAAGATATTCTCTTTAGAAAATTAAACCTCCACAATCTATATATGGAAAATATAAATTAATTCTACCTATAATACATAATAACTACGTGTTTATCGTTAGTTGAATTAATGATTAAAATGACTTGAAAGTGCTAGACCTTAAAATCCCGTCTCTTCAATCAAAATTAACGAGAAACAATATCAAGAGAACGGGGCGTGTGAAATAATAGTAAGTCGATACCTTTTAAGTCACAGTGTATTTGATGAATTGTTGTTGCTTGATATGTGATCAATATTAAAATTTTAAAGTTTTATTATTTAATGGTATACACCAAACACAAAAACTAATGAAGTCTAAACTCTAAATCCTCAAATGTGTAATGTTGTGTATCAGATATAAATAATGTTCTAAAAATCGCTAGACGTTAGTCGAGCGGCGGAGAGGGGCGTAGCGCCTAGGCGGGGACTAATCAAACGCCTACTCGGTTTTTTTATATTTTATTTTAATTTTATTATATAACATATAAATAATTAATAAGTGCATACTTTAAAAAAATTGTACTTGTTTTGAAAAATAAAAACATGCAAAATAAAAGTATATAAAGGTACGTACTATAATTGATTGAAAACATAGGAAAAAATTATAATTTTTTAAAGCCCGTCTAGGCGGATTTGCAATTAATCGAAGTGGTTGGCCTCCGCCTAGCGTCTAGGCGGGGATTAATTGTTAGTGCACGTTGGCTTTCAACACAACAAAAAACAATAACATAGAATTAATGTGCAAGCAAGTTTCTTACACGTTTTAGACATTGTGTTGAAAGCCGACGTGCACTAACAATTAAATTAAAGAGCCACTACTTAAAACAAATGTAGCTACATATAAAGGTAGTGCTGGGTTCATTAATCATTAATTGCCTTAGCACATTAGCCTTACTAGCTCAGTAGCTCCGACTCAAACAAAGAGCCAACAACCAACTATGAAAATGACATGCATTTGAGTACTCGATCATTCTTTCTTTGCCTTCATATATTTTTGCACTTTGTTACTTTTGAAGCCACGTACATACATTCTTCTCTGTCGACGCAGTGGAGAAATCTTTTTGACCATACATATATGGATCGAAGATTATGGAAGACAAATTAAAGACTTGCATCGAAAATTCAAAAAGTTAAATACAAAGTATATCTGTCATCATCGATCTAACAGCGTTGCATGTGCGACACGTTGCTAGCAAGCTTGATTGTGATTTGATTTTCATGTCGATCACAACGCTAGCTATTCATCAATGTGTGAAAGAATCAGTCTTTTACTTTCATGTGAAGTAATTGAAGAAGATAATACTCTGATTACAAAGTTAATAAGCAACTACTGTAATTATTGATTAAAGACGAGATGAAAAGCACCCCCGCCAGTGCGCCATTGGAATTTGCACATTGTTTTGTTCTTTTCTCTGGCCAAACTATTAAGGAAGCAACATGCCAACATACACAAGAGGTGGTAGCCGGCCTGGCCTTGTAGGCAGTAGACTTAATTTGAAAATTATCAAGACTGGTGACTCCATGAAGAAGTTGATGATTACCAAATAGATTAATGCGTTCCCAATTTTGACTAGAAAAACATAGAGACAAAGTGACGGATTGTCATGTTTTGTCTCCATTAATTAATTGTGTTCATCACGAAAATAAGAAAAATCCACTTTGTCCTACACTCCTACCATTTATGAATACCGGTGAGAAAGATATGACTATCTAGCTACTTCCCATTGCACGTACTTTTGTGTAACTGTGTACGTATACGTACATGTATATATATATATATATATATTAATTGTTGTTCTCTATTTGGGTTAATTTCTATAACCCCTAGCAAATCACTTTGGTACCCTTACTAAGTAACTCCAACGCAACTTTGCTTTACTCATTAAAGTAGTGTGTAACATTTTTATAAGTTTGATT
This sequence comes from Rubus parviflorus, assembly GCA_029955375.1. NCBI lineage: Eukaryota > Viridiplantae > Streptophyta > Magnoliopsida > Rosales > Rosaceae > Rubus > Rubus parviflorus. Next base: position 21,421,072 of record JARGGL010000004.1, read on the forward strand.
TATCTTTTTCGTCGTAAAAGATATATATTCGATGAATTATATTCAAATAAGTTAGGATAAGAACAACGAAACATTAACTAAGACAAACTAATGCGCGGACAAATTATATACATTTTGCTTTTAGGAAGAAAATTTTCTAAATCCAACCCGATTCTCCAAGAACCCTTCACGATTGTATAAGGGTGGACGTACCTCCACGGCTCCACTTGTAGCTTATTTCTGAACTTAGGGTTCTTGATGAAAAAAGGATGGGTACATATATATGTTTGAGATTTTCCAAAAATGTTACATTACATCATCCATGACGGCAGATGATTTGATGAAGGCAGAAAAGGAAAGGAAACTAATTAAGGAAGCAAAAAAATTAATAAAGGTTTTCAGATTCTCTTTCAGAAATCAGAATAGCTAGATATTAGCCAAAGAAGCAGGAAAGCTTAATTATAATAATTGAGTTGAAGCCTGAAGGAAGTATCTACCTGGTCCCAATTTGATTTCATGGGTCTACGAAACGCTTTGAAATTAGAGAAAAACCTCCATATGGTACCTGAACTATCACCAAATGCAATTTTTGGTACCTGAACTTTCATAAGGAACCTAGTGGTACCTGAACTATGCCTCCGTTAGCCATTATAGTACCTACCGTTAAATATTCCGTTAAGTGCTTATGTGGCATGGATAAAACAGTAATTTTATTTATTTTCAATTTTCAAAATAAATTATACAAAAAAAAAATTAGAAAAGTTATCCCAAAAGTCAAGACTAAAAATAAGAAAAATTATTTTTATTTTATAATATAATTTATTTTTATGTTTTTAATATAATTTATTACCATGTAGGTGGTTTTTTTATTAATTAAAAAATAAAAATAAACTATACTAAAAAAAGTAATTAAAATTTTTATTATATAAAAAAATGATAATTTATTTTGATTTTAAAATTTAAATAAATTATACGAAAAACAAAATTAAATAATTTATCCACAATTCAAGATTAAAAATGAGAAAAATTATTTTTATTTTTGTAATATAATTTATTGCCAATTTTTATGTTTTTAATATAATTTAGTACCATGTAGGTGGTTTTGTTATTAATTAAAAAATAAAAATAAACTATACTAAAAATAATAATTTAAATTTTATTATATTAAAAAAAATGATAATTTATTTTGATTTTAAAATTTAAATAAATTATACAAAAAAATATTTAGATAATTTATCCACAATTCAAGACTAAAATGAGAAAAATTATTTTTAATTTTATAATATAATTTATTACCAATTTTTATGTTTTTAATATAATTTATTACCATGTAGGTGATTTTATTATTAATTAAAAAATAAAAATAAACTATATTAAAATGCCACATAAGCACTTAACGGAATATTTAACAGTAGGTATTATAATGGCTAACGGAGGCATAGTTCAGGTACCACCAGGTTCCTTATGAAAGTTCAGGTACCAAAAATTGCATTTGGTGATAGTTCAGGTACCATATGGAGGTTTTTCTCTTGAAATTAATTATTCCAAGGGGTTTAACTGTCTTTTCGTGAATGGGTCTAACCCTAGCTAGTGTCGCAGTTTTGGTTTACATGTAGGCACACGGGTTTTTCTGGACCAGTCTTTTCCGGTTTCTGGACCAAAGTGCTCATTATTTCCATGTAATTAATGGACGTACGTACAATCAATGAATGACAGAACTTGACCACAAAGAAAGCTCATTCTTGTTTTGTATTGTACGTACATATACGTATATATATATTATATTGAATAGCTAGGGTTTCACACTTTAATTTTCACTAATTAATATCTTGAGGAAAAATTAATGGACTGAAATGGAAACCAACCTGACTAGCTAGGGTTTCACACTTTAATTTTCACTAATTAATATCTTGAGGAAAAATTAATGGACTGAAATGGAAACCAACCTGACTAGCTAGGGTTTCACACTTTAATTTTCACACGTGTGCAGTACGTAATGTTACCCTCTGCATGTCTTACCTCTGACATTTAAAAAATATATATATATATATATGATCAAGCTAGATCATTCCTTGAAGCATTTTCGTTTCCAGGCCTCAAAAGAAAAAGCTAGTTCTTTATAGAAATAATAATAAATCTATGATGGTTATGGTTGTACAGTTATAACTTATACGCACTGGAACATAAACAAGGAAAATTGGAAATTAAATATTAGAAAGAAAGTAGAATGATCGATTGTGCAGGACATGCATGCATGTTCTGCAGCAATAATGCAAAGCTTTAATTAACTTATGATTATAGAATAGCATGCATATATATTTGACCTTAATTATAGGACACTATGCTGCTATGCACAATACATGACCGAAAATTACAGAGCAGAGCTAGTTGCCTAGCTAGGTAGGAACCAACAGAGCATGCATGCATGTAGGCATGTAGCTATCTAGCTAGCTAGATTCAAATGACTTTCAATTATGAGACTCAGCAGACCATGTGAATTGCATTGCGTAGATTCAGGCATTATAGAGCTTAAAGTATGTACCTAGATGGCGAAGGAATCGTAATTGGTATGCTCGTGACCTTTTGTTTCTCCGAGTCTGGAGGTTAGGTTACACAAATGATCGAATCCATGGGCTAAAAGTGATATAAAGAGCAAGTGAATCTCAGCCTCAAGATGGATCACAACTTTCGGAAAATCTTATAGCCCTTTTACGATGTTCAACGTTGTTCAAGGCCATCTCCAATAGGGAGGTTAAAGGGTTGAAAATAGCCCAAAATAGTCATTTTTCATCTCCAATTGGGGGCTATATCAAAAAAAATAAAATCGAAGGGCTATATGGGTTAAGGGCTAGACTCAATTTAATCTTTGTAGCAGCCCATGATAATACTTGGGTGTGGCCCAAAGCATGTGAAATGAAAAAGAGAAGAAAGAAAATTCTAGCCTAGATCAATTTTAGCCTCGATCAGGTGGAGATGGTTAAATTATAGCCTACACTATTTGGATGAATAATAAATTTTGGAGGGGTTAAAATTATAACCTAGGTCAATTTTAGCACCTCGGAGATGACCTTAACACTCGCGTTATTGTTGGGTTAAGTTAACTAATGGTGACCAATGGAGAATTGGGTCGGTGGTTGAGGGGCTGAAAGTGAAAGGGGATAGGCCTAGGAAATTTGGAAGAAGCAATTAAGTAGCAGCTAAGACAAACCCAGTCAGCTCATGGAGCCCCATAGACCTAAAAATGCCGACCCAGCCACTAGAAAAGAGAAACTTGGCCCTTGGGGACCTGATTTGGGGACCCTTCCAAAGTTCCAATAGAGGACCTCAATGATTAATTGTCCCAGTTCCCTCCCACCACGTTAATAATTCATTCATAAAGATCTGAGAAGCATTATTGGAGATGGGGGATTCTGGGTTACTATATTAGCTATAGCCTACTATTAGGTTTGTTGTAGGAATGGACCTAGCTAACAAATTGACAAAAGCCTAGCTAGCTAGATAGCTAGAGAGATCGAAGATTAATTAATTAATGTCTTTCATACCAACTTGGGTTTGGGGAGAGAGTTCCTATCACTTGTCTTAAATTTTTGGCATGTGGGTTTGTGGTCTCCAAGTTTTGAAGAGCGGACCACAATACCCAAGTTGCATGGCAGGGCATGCATGTGAGATTAGCTAGCTTGCTTCATCAATTAACCAACAAGTAACCACCACAACTGACCATCATACTAATGCTTCCAATTAGTTGCGACTTTCGACTTAGGCTGATAGCTTTGCTTCATATATATTATTATATACATTTTTCGTTGCATGTAGCAGTCTCTTCTTTCATTCGGGATTGAGACAAAAGAAGATCTTTTCGATCGATTTGGATAACAAGTTAAGAGATATGTCCTGAGATCGAACCTTGATATTTTGTGGATGAACTAATATATGATGCAGCAACAGCAACTTGATAGGCACAAAGCTGGTCGATTGAGAAAATTTATAATTAACTACTACTAGTAATTCCTATGTGATGCCATGTTAAAGAGCAAGCTAACAAAGCATAACTGGTCACATTCTTGCATTAATTCTGTGAATAAGGTACCAACAATTTGGCTTAGCTAGAGTCTCAACTCGTATGCATGACTTGCTTAGTCATAACTTTGAGTCATAACTCGTATGCATTGACCAACTTTGATCTTCTTCTTCTCATAACTGTCTGTGTTTTCTTTAGCCTTCTTTGACCCTTTTCAAGCTCAACTTCGTTCTAATGGCCGGAACGTTGGGGAAGCTTTGCACTGACCTCACTTATATGTAACTGCAGTTATACCAACTCACAATTCAACATTAATTCGGAACAAGTCGGGTGGAGTAATGGGCCTTGCATACTTAAATAAATTTGAGCCGGAGGTAAAGGTTTCAGAAATGAAAACATCTCTCTTCTTGATAGCCCAAAATAAACATAGAGTTCTTTCTTCTTCTTTTTTGACGGAAATTGACTCAGTTGAGCTGGGCTCAGCTGGAATTGGGCTAGCTGTCCTTTGCATTTTGGGGCTTTCTAATGAAATTCCATCTCAATCCACACACCAAAAAGCACTAGTCACCCAATTTATGGCGGACATCGAAGTTCAAGATCAAGTCGTTTGCAGCTTCCAATTTGGAGGGCTGAGACATTAACACATACTAACAAGGCACTCATTCAGCATCGTTGAAATTGGCAAGTTGCTAATGCATTGACAGTGATCGAGTTTGTATTTATATGCCAGATAATTGATTTTAGAGCTCGCTCCAAAATTAACGCAGAGTTAGAGAAAGAACACGTGCGTGTCTTATGCGCCAACAGGAAAGCCAAGGGCCAAGGTCGATTTGAATCTTTAGCTTTAGGGTTTGAATATGACTGGTATATATATATATATATATGCATGCATGTGTTCCATTACTGACCGACCTTCTGCGTTTTGGGCAGAGAAAGACAAGCGATTCAAAAATGCAGGACAGACGACACGGGGCATCTGGGAATCTTCCTTCTTATACATCAACGACGCTACTGTTTTGTACCAGTTTGAATCATACTTTGGCCTCTTACTTCCAAACTTTGAAAGGTCAGTCGGGGGAATAAGTCAAGAGACCAAGACCATATTTCAGAGAAAGCTCTGCTTTTTCTGTTTTTACGATGGTAGACGACAACGTATTGGTTATTGCATTTTCATCTACATGGGATATTTTCATTCTTACTCTTCAAGTTAGGTTGAGAAAGGTATCATTTTAACAGTTGACTTTGGACTCGATTACAATTTCAAAACTATTGCATATTCAATGATGGCATGCTACATGTCTTGGAGAAAGTGGTTAGATTAATTAAAACCAATAAGAAATTTCTTAATCATATAAGTAAGAAGTCGTCTATTGGTATATACTCCAAATTTTTTGAGTCTGCCATTAGTTAAACTTGATATAGTGTTTAAAGTGAAACGTGACATGTATAATGCGTATAAACTCAAACATGTGTCTCTTTAGCTAGTCGGACCCATCTAGACTTCTAGGCAACAATATTAGGTGAAGAGTTGATATGATGTTACAAAACGAAAATCAAAGAATTTAGATTTGCTATGACGTTAAAACAAAGATTTAGAGGGAGCCCAGAAGTGAAGATGCAGCAGTAAAAATTGAAAAGCTGGGCCTATTGCTTTGATGGGCCTTTAAAACTTGAAAAAGACGAGGCCGTTATGGTCCATTGGCGACGGTGGCATCGCTTTCATCGAGACCAAATATAAAAACAGAAACGAAGAGACCGGAATAGCCGGTAAAAATCATTCAAAAGCCGGACGCGGGTCCCCCCACACACGTGCCTCGACTTGTTTAATGAACGAACACGTGGCGGTTCTTATCCGTTTTCCCACTTTTCCCCTTTAAATTCGCATACTGCAGACTGGCAAATACGCTCTACCCAACAATACGCTTTTCATTCATCTCACATTCTCACCTTTCTTTCCTTCTTCTCTCTCTGAAAATGTCCACCAATCTCATCCACTTCCGGCCCGCCCTGACCGCTCCATGTGCCACCGGAAACCGGAAGCCCGACCCGGCTCGCCAGGCGTCCAAGTGGTGGAGCCCCCTCTTCGGGTGGTCCGCCGAGCCGGACTACATTGACTCCAACGCCAAGTCCACGGAGCCGGCCGAGACCGGATCGGAATCTAAACCGGCGCGATCAAGGTTCACGCCTGGCTGTTTCACGGAGGAGAAGGCGAAGCAGCTCCGGATGAAGACCATCGAGACGGAGACGTTTCACGACGCTATGTACCACTCTTCGATCGCCTCCAGGCTCGCCTCCGATTTCAAGAACCGGTCCGATCTTTGAGCCGGCCGGCGTGTTTAGGGATGATAATGCTTGAATTAGATCCTCGAGAGCCCCAAATCATCTTTTTTTTTTTATGAAGTATAATTAGGGGTTTGAAAATGTGAAAGATCGTGACGGCAAGATCATGATGTAATTTACGATTAGTTTTATATTACTAAATTGAATTGCGTGAGTTAGACGATCAAGCATGTAATTATTTTGATTTTTGTATATATCATATCTCTTTATCTTCGCCTTTAAATATGATTAGCTTTTGGTTTCTGTTAATCAGTGAGTGACCACGTACCTAACCTTAAGTAAACTCAAGGTTAACCATGGTCTTGGATACAGAATATTTGGATCTTGGTTAGGATACTGAATCAATGAAAGCATCCGACCTGGGAATATGCCTCTGTGAATCACAACGATCCTGCTGAATGCATATAGCTCATGAAATGTCCATGACTCGTGATAAGGACATGTTGCCACCATCAACTACCCTAATCAGATATTTGGTACCAGAATATTTCTCAAATTCAAACACGAACTTCGCATGGCATCCAAACACTCGTTCATATTTAATCCAGCAGTTTTTGAATGATCGCATCTAAACCAAGTATCGCAAGTGTTTGTATGCCATGCGAAGTTGCGAACTACATTATAGACTGCAAATGTTCTCTAGTTTATCTAGCTTTGTAATTATTATAATCAGAAAAAGAAGTCGAAACTTCGTCCAGCCGGTGAAAAGAGAAAAGAAATGTAATATGAAGTAATCACTTCATAATAATAACGGGATACAATCCGGAAATCTTCCAGAGACAATATCAAAATCGCCTTAATCTACTCTGGGAGCCGTTGAAGCATTGTGCTGCAAAGAATCCGCAAACCAATTCAAGTTGTTGAAGAGATGTAAGCTACCTCATATCTGAAGCTACGCTCTGCAAATTTACTTGCTCTCAATATCATATAGATCAGTTCTGAACACATCTGTTAAGGATGACATCCAAACAATGAAGAAAATAACAACAGGAAACAGCGAGTTGCAAAAGCATATAACAGTGAAATATTCTCGAGTAGAAATTTACATGAACATAATTGTGATAATGTATCATTCTGAGTGCAAATTTTTGCTTGAACATGGTCAGATGCAAAGGATTACTCCTCAACAACAGAATGCCAATTCTCCATAGAAAACCAAATGAGGATGAAGAAAAGAAACTTTGACTTAGAAGCACAAAAGAAAGAATGAGGCACTCTATTATGTATTGAACTGAGCTCCATAGTAATCTATTCTAACAATTGAAAATCTCAAATCCATTACCATATTACCAACACAAATTTGAGCTTGTAATTCAAACTAATTTTCTAAAACAAACTATCCTATCACCTCCTTCTTCCTATAAAATACCATCAGAACATACCAGATAAATAATGAACAATTGGAACAAAAAGAAGAAAGCAGATGAAAACTTCACACAACTATACAAAGAGTCGTACTTTATCTTCCCCTTTGCTCTCAGTCGTGATTTATCATCCTCTTTTGCTCTCAACCATCGTAAAATGTTTATGCACAAGTCTACCGACCTTAAAGATTTACCTACCTCCTCTTTCCTATGAACTACCACCAGACTCACCTGGTAGATAATCCTCATTGGTAAAACAGAAAACCAATGAACACATTTACATGGTCTATACAAGGACTACAACTATACAAAGAGACGTTCTTTATCATGCTCTTTTGCTCTCAAACATCGTAACATCTCTGCGCTAACATTCATAGACACTCTTCAAAATCTAAAAGAATGCAGTTGTGCCTTTCCCTAAGTTCAGTTATACTTCATATTCTATAGCCACCCCTTGCAAATGCATGTTCCTACCAATCCGAAATTCCTTATTGAAAACGTAAAAACAAACATCTTCAGGCAATGTGGGTACAAATTATTTCCAACTCTTAACACCAAATCTTAACAATTTAAATGCAAAGATCAAAACTTGTGTTTTCTTATGGCATAGTAAGCATATCATAGACCTATCTGCGCAGTATAAGTCTATCGGTGAAAAAGAAAAGTCAGCTTCAAGAAAAGGATACACCAAATAAAAGCCATGAGCAAATGCTCCAACCAACACAGCAGTAAACAAACGGTCCCGTACAACTGGATTCTTCCGCAGAGAGAGTCGGACTGAAAAAAACCAAAAAAAAAAAAAAACCCCAGATGGAAATATGAACAAAATCACAGATTGAATTACGAAAGCTGAACAGAATTGTGAAACTTACTGAGGGGAAGAACGGGGGCGTATATAAGAGGAACCAAGAACTTAATCTGGGATGACTTGCTTCTCTTCCTTATGGCAGCAGCCTCCCTTTCAATAGATTTAGGCATACAATTCCATGATCAATATTAATATGGCGAATGAGTTTCAATGAATTGAAAAGAAAATACACAAAAGTGATTAGCAGGACTTACTGATTTGCAGGATCGGATGAAGAGGGCCAGGTGGCCATGGCGGGTATGAAGGGCTTGAGATCGGGGAGGTGTTGGGTGTTCAATTGCTTCTGTATTCTCTTCAAAACCAGAATCGGGTCATATATGGTATCTACTCCCGGGTTAATGCGCCCACTGTTTTTTTTTTTTTTTTCTAATTTATATTGATACTGTTTTTTTTCTTTTCTTTTCTTAATCTGATTTAAATCCTAAAAAAGAAAGGCAGATAATAAACAGTAAAATGATAAAAGCAATAATCACTACCGGCTAAAAATAATCTATTTAAAAAAAAAATTCTACCATTTGGTTAACAAATCTTTATAGTGTATTACAATTTCATAGTTAGAACTATTCATTTTTTAAAAAACCAAGTACATTTCATTTTCACAAAAAATTAATAAATTTGAAAATCTTGTAGTTTTCAACGTGTATAGGAAATTCTTTTAAAAAAAAAACGTGTATAGGAAATATTAATGCTAATCACAAAAATCTGAATGGTTACAATATATTGTTCACTTGTTCGATAATTGGCTAAACAAATTTCAATTTGATTAAGTTTTTTGCAGTGATGATTTAGACAATGAATAATTCCAAATATGAAAGATGCATATTCGTTAATCATAAATATAGTAAAGGAGCATCCCCCAATAGAATCAAGCATAATATATTTCTAGTTCAAATAATATTCTCCTCGAATTTCATCCAAGTAATTGAAATATAGTAAAGCAAAAATGTAAAGCATAAGAATCACATGTTAAGTGATGCATAAATTTTCCTTGAATTTCATCCAAGTCCCCTAAATATAGTAAAGTAAAAAATAAATTTTAAAAGAAAAATACAAGAGTTTTTATCATGTTTTGAATTATTCAATTGTTAAATTTACCTTAATAATAAATTTAATAGTTACAGAAAATCGAAGTATCCCATATTCTAAAGTATTTGTTACTAAAATACTTAGAAACCAAGTTTTATTATTTGAAGTTCTACATTGATTTAAAACTTAAAAGTAAAAGATCATTGAAGGGTAGTAACTACTAACTAGTAAGGCATCATGCTTTTCGAAAAATTACTGCAAATATAAAGAATTCATGAGAACCAAAAAAAAAAAAGCTTTGGGATTCAAAATTCAAAATTCAAATTCAAATAGAGTCATATTTTTTTCTGCACCCCAATTTATACTTTGCACACCCAGTCTCTTGTTATTTTTTTTTATTTTCCAATTAAAAACGGGTGATTCTAGAACATAGCGGTGGCAAAGTAATGAAATCAATGGCCGAGATAGTCGCGTCAATTTAAAGCAAATCCCACAGCCTTGAGCCGTATAAATACTCCCCTCGCTCCCCACCTACTTGTAAACCCCAAACGCCGTCTTCTTTTTCCGCCGTCTCTGATTTCGCTGTGATCAGCTTCTCTCGCAACAATCAATGGTAACTCTCTCTCTCTCTCTCTCTCTCTCTCTCTCCCTCTCGCTACGATTTGGGCTTAGGGTTTTAGCTATGGATCGACCTTTTGTTTTGTTTGGCTTTAGTTTTAATCGATTCGTTTAATGTTTTGTGTATTTGAATTTTGTTCTGTAGGCTTTGCCAAACCAACAGACTGTGGACTATCCGAGCTTCAAGCTCGTCATCGTCGGCGATGGAGGCACTGGTAAATTTTCCGATCTCCTGTATTGCTTTTGTACATCTTTAGAATTAGGTTCTGTTAGGAATTTAAGTCGCTCAAAAAGATGGTATATTTCTTTTCTCTTGTACACTGTAGTCTATTGAGTTTGATCGATTTGGTTTACAATATTTTTAATAATAACAGAAAAGCCTGTGATGCTTAATGATTTCACTTAAAACCATTTGTTTCCTTCGTTTATGAGATTTTGTGAATGTTGTCAAGTTAATGATATTCCTGGAGATTTTTTTGCCTTAAAATAATTCCGGCTAGGGTTTATGAATGTTTGTATGTGCTTGAGGCAAGCCATTGTTGGCTTAATAGGTATTAGGATTTGATTTCAAAATATTAAATCTTTTTATGCGACATTTCTGGAGTCTCAATAATTCCGAATAATTTAATTGGGGCTGAATGGTGTTGCATTGTGCAGGAAAAACCACTTTCGTCAAGAGACATCTTACTGGAGAATTTGAGAAGAAATATGAACGTAAGAGTCTTCGTCTACACCTGGTTCCGATTTGAAATTAGGATTCTTCTTTGCTGACTCTTGTGTTGACACTTATCCAATGTTTGAATTTGTTTTTTATTTTTCTTTGTAAACAGCAACCATTGGTGTGGAGGTTCATCCTTTAGACTTCTTCACAAATTGTGGAAAGATCCGCTTTTACTGCTGGGATACTGCAGGGCAAGAGAAATTTGGTGGTCTTCGAGATGGTTACTAGTAAGTGAAGATGTTGTTTTCTACGAATACTTTGATTGTTGATATATCACATAGGATATATCACATAGGAGCATGCAATTGACTTGGAGTATGATATTTTCAATATAAATGCTGTCTTTTAAAACCTTGTGCTGTATCTCGTAACTTTTTATTTTAATTGTTGAAAATTTCAGAGTGAGAATGTAATGAACACACATAAAAATAAAAATAAAAAAAAGGAAATCATTAGGGAAGATGTGATTGGGTAGCTGTTTCATTTTCCTTCACCAAAACTTAGGCACCAGTACCAAAGTTTGTCTCTATGGCAGCTTCCTAAGTGTTTCTAATATTTCATGATTTGGTTTTATTGTTCTTTGAGGAATGTATATCTTTTCTGTTATGATTTTATGATTCACTGCAACCTTCTGAATGGGTTTTGTTCAACCTTCCTATAAAATTATGCAGCATTCATGGGCAATGCGCAATCATTATGTTCGACGTTACTGCAAGGTTGACATACAAGAATGTTCCTACATGGCACCGTGATCTTTGCCGGTGAGTTGAGTGAGTCTAGGATTGAAATCTATTCTTGCTTTTATTGTTTTCTTTTTCCATTTATTGACAGCTTGGTACATTTGACTCTTGAAATATCAGGGTTTGTGAGAACATACCCATTGTTCTCTGTGGGAACAAGGTTGATGTGAAGAACAGGCAGGTTAAAGCTAAGCAGGTGACCTTCCATAGGAAGAAGAACCTTCAGTACTATGAGATATCTGCAAAGAGCAACTACAATTTTGAGAAACCTTTCCTCTACCTGGCCAGGAAGCTTGCCGGGTAATTAACGATGTAATCACATTTTGTTTTGATAGTATAAAAGTTTTGACATTCATACTTAATATTAGTATTGCTGTTATTTCAGTGACACTAATCTTCATTTCGTCGAGTCTCCTGCTCTTGCTCCCCCAGAAGTCCACATTGACATGGCTGCTCAACAACAGTAAGAACCTTCTCTCCATTTATTCATGAACTTGCCATCTTCTTTTACTCTCTACATTGAAATATTTGAAACTAGGTCGGTCATGGACAGTAGAATGAAATTTCTCAACTGAGACCTGTTTTTCTTCACCAGTATATCATCTCACTGTGTTGTTTGTTTATTTTCTTTCAGGCATGAGGCGGAGCTTGCAGCAGCAGCCGCCCAACCTCTTCCCGATGACGATGATGATGCATTCGACTAGAGGCCTTATTCGAAAGGCTTTGCTTCGTTCAATCCCCATTGTTTCTTTTCAGGATCCTTTTGGAAACTTGAGCCATATAGGCAGGATTTGGATTTTATTTTGAGCATAATTCTCATGTATTGAATACAATGGATCGTTTTAGTTAAGATGTTACTTCAGCTAATGTTATTTATCGTTTGTGAAATTCTTGTGCTGGTTTAATCATATGGTGGTTGTTCTCTATGCTCGTTAAAATTTGGTTTTATATCGACTGTTTAGAAAGCCAAAAAGTAAGTTGCCGCACTCTAGATGAGTAGTTCTAAGCTGACTGGGATGAGCAACTTTAATCAGTTTGCATTTGCGGATTGGGCTGGGCTTGTGGAACGAAGCCATTGGGCCGAAAGGCTTTTTGAGCAATTGGATATGAACTGGGCCTTGCGTCAATGGCTTTTGAACGGTTGATATTACTTGGGTGGTATCGCACCGAGTCCCTTCTACCCAAGTATAGTGTTCACCTCCTTCAACGTCACTACTGATTTGAATGTCGATGATAAGACGAAGATGGTATCTCTCAAAGTTAAAGTTGTCAGCCACAAGGAGGGCTACAACTTTAAATCGCTGGATGCTTGACGACCAGATCCGAGATGTCGTTTGATGTCGATTTTTCTAGTACCTGTTTTAATGTTGCAATAACTAGCGCATATGGTATGGTAGTAGTACTTTCTGCTCTGTCGTCGTGTCTTACGAGTTAGTTAGGACTTGGAAGCCTGGAGGGTCTGTGTTTTTGTGTTCCAATCATGTGTTTTGTGTCTTGTACCAACTTGTTACTCAGGAACTGTACAACATCAGTTAACTGTATTAGACAGTACTATAATCTTGATAACCATAACATGTGAAGTCCACATGCCATACATACATGTCCTCTGGTTTTCACCCGTTTAAAAGTCATATAATTAAAACATCATTGTATTTAATGTATTCATAATTTCTCTGCTTTTCATACAAAATTTTACAACTACATTCGTTGCCTTTAAAATGTACACGTGACAGTCTTAATGGTCCGACCGCCTGACTGAAGACTTTCACTTTTTTCTTAAAAAATTTGACTGAAGAGGAAGGAAAGAGTCGAATTTGGGACATTTGCCAACATTTCATCAAACACAAATGTCTTACCACTAGACCTAATGGTCCAATCGCTTGATCAAACAAAAATGCTTTACCGCTAGACCTAACCGTTTGACTGAGAAGTCGCTCTTGCTGGGTCTAGAGTACTCCTCTTGGCTTAGGGGCATACCAAGAACAAAAGCACAAATTAAGGACCCAAACAAACCCACTTGCTGGGTCTCAGGTTCTGCATTGAACAGAAGCAAGCAATATTAGTGAACAGTAGGCGTGCTTGTGGTTCATTGAAACGACAATAGTGGCTTACTAATTTCCCAATTGAAAAAGGACTTGTCCTTATCCATGTCTGTTCCGAGCACACTCACACTACGCAACCGAAACAGAACCGACCCTCTTATAAGGGTGTTTCACTGTGGGTACTATTGGGGTATCCACATCATTCCAACCATAACAGTGGAGAGGGGGGGCATGCATGTGAAAGCTACTGGTCTTGGGCGCCTAACTTTGCCAGCATGTCTCTCTTGTCTATCATGACCTCGACACTGTCCAAAACTTCAGGGGGGATCTATCTCTATATCTATGATCAAGTTCAGCAACACTTGACTGGCTAACATATATTCCCAACGACTATCAAGTAACAAGTAAAGAAGGGTGGCCCTTTGGAGCTGGTAAATCGTCGATTTGAAAAGGGTGACTTTCAGTGTCGGTAGGTGGTCGGCGAGATTGGCTTCATATAAAATGTGATATCAATGTGTCTTGGCTTTAGGCAATGGGCTATCAGCAGCACTAGTAGCACTAACAATTAAGTAGCAAGCAGGGCCACAATGAATATGACCGATCCCAAGCTAAGCTTCTTCTGCAAACTGCAAACTGCAAAAAGCCTTCTTCTCTCATAAGTCATATCTTTTCCAAAAGTCTGTTTCTATTGCTATTATCCTGAATGGGCTCTCTTTGCAATGACTTCTCCTGTCTTGCTTCCTTTTGGTGAAATGGCTATTCCATCCCATCTTTATTTTTGATCGCTTTTATTGCTAGCTAGGTAATAGGTATTATATAATATATCGCTTTTATACTTTTGGCTCAACCTCATACCCGTTTGACATCCCAAACCACTAATAAACTAGAAGAATTAATATCGACATTTTGAATATGTATATTTATTCTAAACAACTGAAACCCCATCAAATTGTAACATCATTCGTTCTAGATAATTGCCTTGGAACTCTCTCACCTCAAAAATAGGACAACACTTGTTCGATGAAATATTTCAAAGAGAAATTGTTCATAACACTCTCCGTAAAAAAGTACAAATTTTTGTTTTACAATATGCATTTGAGTATTGTCTATGTACATAGGCATTTATTGTAAATCTTGGTAAATAAATTGGAGTGGCGTAGTGAATGAAGATTGCGACTCATCCTTACTTGGTCCATCCATTGAGTAGATGTGAAATTCAAATAGGTGAAGGGAGGGAGGGGAGCATCAGTATTAAGTAGAGAGAAGCAATTAAGAGGCAGAGGTTTCATATGCTTCATACTCATATGTATATATGCAGGGTGGGGCATGAATGATGATGAGACTGATCGATCGAGAGGATGAGGAATTCATGTCATATATTCATTGTACTAGTATTAGCTAGCTGCTACTAGCAAAGGCCAAGTCTAGGGTGGCCTGCACTAGAAGTAACTATATAGTATTTCATTTTCATGTAAACTTGGAACAGAACAGGACATGTTCTGCAATGCCAGCATGTGCTTACGCGTAACGGGACTGGCATCAATGGGGAGGGTACCAAGCTACTGTCTTTGTCTGTGCCTGTATATTATGTGTGTGTACCTATTTCTAGCTCCTCCCTCCTCATCCTACGTATTGTTATGTTATAATATAGCCAAACCTGAATTTAATGCCACCATTCATATTCATAGTGGTTTATTTCACCTCCCCCTCTCTGTCTCGGCTTAAACATTGATGCGTACGTTAATTGTGATCGATGGAGGATAATCTATCTGGATTTACTTCAATTTCGTGTCACTTAGAAAGCGCAAGGACTTTAGCTATTGACATTAATAAGTTACCCTTAATTTCCTAATTAAGATGAGGAGGCCATTATCACAAGTGAAGGACTTGGAGGCTAGCTTAACCATAGATGTTCATGGGTACTTGATTTCAAGGATTTCAAAAACATGGTCGTGATCTTTTCATATCTTTGGAATGACTTGTCCTTGCCGTTGTAATGAGTAGCAATTTTCTATATTCTTGTGAGAATCCTGCAAAAGTTGATGGTGGAATCCTTATAACCATTGTGATTCCCCTTTTTGGGTATCTTGAGAACATATTCAACGATATTTATTTCTTGGTTATTAGAACAAATTAAGAAAATATAATCAATGATACTATTAGCCTAATTATGGCCAGGGATTAAGGATTAGTAAAGTGATCCAAATGTATATATATATGAAATGAAATGAAAGGAATAGTTTAAGCTAATACTGGGGTTTGTTACTTGAGTTGTCACATGATTGACAGTAAACATTCCTCCAGCATATTCCAAATGTGTACTTGGTGAAAATAAAAGTTGCTTTGTACCATGCTATTCCACGTGCCTCGATCTCACAACCCCATTTTTTATATCCAAAACAAGAAGAGCAGAATTTATCTTGTCTGAAAAAGAGATTGATTAAGCAGTAAACTAATAGGGGTGGGAATTAATTAACAGGCTAGCTAGGTTTGTGAGGCTGCAACTTAGAAGACATGGTTGTTGGGAAGAGACATGCATGGACAAAGATGGTTTTATAGAGACAAAACATATATATGACAATTTTCTTGATTGAAATGTGGCGCTTTGTGCTTCCAATTGTTACTTGTTGTTGTTATGCATAGAAATTAATAAGTTAGTTTATACCATTTTCTGATGAAAAGGAAAAGAAAAAATCTTGGGAAGGTAGAAGAAATTAAAAGGTAGTGAAATAGACATCACAGGTAGCGATGAACAGTACTCAAGTGCGTTTTTATATACAGTAACAGTAGGGTTCGATCGATAAAGTGGAAAAAAAACTGACCCTTGAATCACGAGGGTTCGATAAGAAAGACAAGTACGGACTCTGCGATTCTCTTATACATTACTGCCAGAGGTTGTTATGGATCTATCTTTGATCCATCAGTAGGACAAAACCTCCATCAGTTTTCATATATTTCTTGATCAAATTAATTAGCTAGCTGTGCATGGACTGCATGCGATCGATGTGGTTTTCCAAAACTACCCTTGTCGGCTTCTCTAGGGTTTAACCACATCTTTCTTTTCATTATCTGTTTTAAGCCCTAGCTATGATTCTGTTATTTAATATATATATATGCTCTCATCTCTGATCGATCAGACAAGCTTCAAATCAATGACATTATTTTGCTTTGCATCAAAGACAAACAAAATCCAAACATTGCATGTTGCTGTTGGGTAGAATAGTAGATATGTCTATGTCCATTCCTTTCATTCAATTCATCAACTATAAGGTCAATCACATCCAGGTTAATTAAAGAATAAGTGTCCTGATTTTGTTTTAGTATCTTTTGTACGTGTTCAATTGAAGAGCTTACTCACAAATGTTGAACACTAAAAAAATGAACATAGATCGATCATATATATTGTTCGAAAAATAACAAAGATTAGACAAGAATTAAAAAAGCACATAGCTTTTCAACCTAGATCGCTCTATTAAATGCACTCTCATGTTTTGCTTAGTCATTTCTATCTCGAGGAGTTAATTTCTCCTTTCCTAGTATTTTTGGTCTCTCAGTCACATCAATTCTCTAAAATTCCTAATTGGTGAATAGAGAGTGGTATGAAGGATGATTTAGTAATTTAGAACAACAAAGAAAGTAACGCCGAATCTGCCAAAAGCTTGAGTTGATGTAACGAAATGAAATGGCTTTTGTATGCGGACAAAAATTCAGAGAAAAGTCAATGATTGGGCGACACGTGGCAAACACGGATTTGACGTGGATGGAGATACTAATAAGACACTGCAGCTGGCGCCTGGAGGCTCTCAGTCTGGACCCGTCACACCGTTGATTGCGTGGACGGAAACACGTTATTCATGGATCATGTGATGCAATATAGTTTCTTTAACTAATACTTCTTTAAATTTAAATTAAAATGTCAAAGATTTCTGCTCCCATTAATTTCACTTCTAATTAACAATGGCAATGGGTTAGGGTCATGTAACTAAATGTTTTCTTTTTCTTAGTTTATACAAATTTATTCTAATCAATTAGATTACGTGAAGGATTGCCAACGTGTATAGTGAGTTCATTTGTGCTACTCTCTCTTGGTTATGGTTGCCAAGTTCACAAAGAGTGCTTAAGCAACCTCATTTGAGAAAGTTCGGATGATATGTTTGTTGTGATTTTAGGGTTTTTAGTTTTAAATTTGTTAATTTCAGTCACTTGAATAAAGTATGTAACTCAAGCTCTAATGACGAACTTAAAATAGAAGGTGGTGAACATCACATTTAAGTATCTAACGGTAGAATGAATGTGAGCAAATTCACATTTAATCATATTCTAATATTAGAAGTGTGCCGTACGTAATATAACTTTGTAATTTTTATAAATTTTGAGTTGTACGGGTTTGTTAATTTGTTTGATTATTCTTAACCTCATTAAATCTTTCGGTTATTCTTAACCTCATTATTGTGACAATGGAAAGTAAGAAAAGGATTGAATTACATCATTTTCCCAACAAGTCAACTTGAAGAAAAAGGGAAGAAAATTCTCTAACAAACTCATTCAAAGTGATCTAAACTAAACACAAAATTGTGCTCTTTTGCTAAAAGCATGCGCATACGCATGCTCTTTCATTTGATAGTGATTGAAAACCAGTCCACTTTGATTGATTGACCATCTTTCTATCTATCTAACCTAAGTAAGTGCGCGTTATCAAATCAAATGTTGTGATCGATTACCCTTTGGCATTATTACTTAGATGAAAAACAAAAAACAAAAAAACTTAAGGATCACCACAATCAAATCGGATTTGGCATGAGTACCTGTGGATACTCCAATTAAGCTTCTCATAATGGAGGTCAAAATGTCAAATTGTTTTATATTAACCAACTTGGTGAGGTAATGCCCATATGTGGAATGCCATGTGTATTATTAGCAGCATATCATATCCTTGTTTGTAGGATGAATATAGGGGGGAGCGGTGACCTATGATTAGAAGAAAAAGATTTATGTGTATATACATATACATATATAAACTTGGTGGGGGAGGGATTTGTTATCTAATCATATGTGCAAGATCCCATCTTTTGCTCTTTGTAGCTTGTCTTTACCAACTAAATCTTTTTTATCACCTTCTTCTAAAGGCTATTCTTCTCTCTATCTTGTAGGAGAAAAAGAAAACAAGTAATTGCCTAGCTAGCTTAAATTATTGTCAATTATTTTCATCGCACTTGTCCCAAAGTCAATCAATGAATCTAGCTAGTCAATCATTTATATGTGTATCGATACTTAGATAGGATTTACTCTGAAACAGGTTTATCTTTTCTTTGCAGTTTTTATTTTTTAATATTTAATGGAAATATATAGTTAATTTTTGGAAGAATTATTCATGCAATCGGCGAAATTGGAAACTATTTAGTTATATAATAA
Organism: Rubus parviflorus; assembly: GCA_029955375.1. Lineage (NCBI taxonomy): Eukaryota > Viridiplantae > Streptophyta > Magnoliopsida > Rosales > Rosaceae > Rubus > Rubus parviflorus. The sequence goes on from JARGGL010000004.1 coordinate 21,440,200, forward strand.
CCATTGTTTTTTTCTTCAATTCTTATTTGATATACGTTTTGCATTCATCTTTATGAGATATGTAGATTAAACGTTTTTCGCTTTGACGGGTATTTTGACAAAATAATTTTGCTTAAAAAGCTAAAAAATGAACGATTCTTTAAGTTGGATGGTGGTCGGAAAGAAGGGTTCTACGAAAATTATTTTTGCGACATCATCCGCTTCAAAACATGCATATTCGGGCCTAGTTTTTTTTTTTTAAGCAAAAGATTTTAAAAATTTAGCTATTCCGGCCTAGGTTTATTTTCAAGTACGTATATGTGGAGTTAAGCAGTCGTAATTTGCAGTAAATCAACTACGAACTAAAATGTTTACTTATTGTGAAATATGCACACATCCATATTATATGAAGTGACAGCACAAAGATAAAACATAATGGTGTCACAAAAAAAAAAAAAAACATAATGGGACACATACATTGATTGATCTCTGCAGTTTCTTCTGGTTGATCCCCTGGGTACGATTTAGATCATTATAAAGGTTGGAAAATGAGAAAATAAAGTGCAATATATATAATATATATATAAGTTTGCAAGCAAAGGTACCTCATGCATGAGCTAGCTGCTGCAGCCTTTCTTGGTTGGATTATTTTGGTCATTTTCGAAAACTCCAGACCTCGTTTAAGTGATTGCATATTCTGCTTTGTCCTTTTGTCTTTTAAATTTTGCAGAGCTCGAAAAAATATGGTTGTAAGTAAACCTAGCTTCTGATCGGTTCTGTGTTTGCCCTACTTTTTAAAGTTTGATTTGTATGATTGTATTACCTCCCTGCATATCTAACTAAAGTTAGACAGTGAACATGCCTTCAAGGACGAGTTCAGATCTTCCTTGAAATCTACAATTGGATGCTCTTGCTTTCTCAGAGCTCTCCCTCTCTCTGACTGACATCTTAGAGCTTTTCGATTAAACTTGATATGCATGCTTTTATGTTATGGAGGCACAACCAGCCTTCTCTAATCGATATTGATATTGCATTATTGCTAGCTAGCTCCAACATTAGCCTCGGATCATCGCTTGTATATAAACTTGAAATTATGGACCAAGTACGTACGTTAACACGTACGTGTGTCCGATATACAGAGTTCCTATACAACGTATAAATACAAGGACTTATAATTGGTAATATATTAGAGGTCAATGTACGTGAAGGGTTTCTTTGTCGATTTAGGGAGGGGCATGAAGATGAAGGTGATCAAGTTTGTTGGGGTGTCTAGGCAAGGCCACCGAGGCCAGGCCAGTGAGGCCAGGCTTGGCTTGGTTGTAGTGACTAGTGACTTAGTGAGCATGCAGCTATATGAACTCGATCGACCTTATATGTAACGGTTGAGTTTGTTTTAAATTTGTAGGACCCATCAAGGGCACATGGGCCAACATGTCTTGGGTTTATTAGGACAGGATTAGGGGAGGGTGCCTTTGCGTGGGTACCCCATTGTTGGGTCAACTAGAGCATATTTCCCCACCTAAACCACACAAAAGAAACCCTAAAATAGACAGCCTTGTTTCCATGTGCTCAAATTTAAGAGCAACATTCCAAAACTACAACCTTCTTTGTGTTGTGCTCCCTCCCTATCTCATCTCTCATCTATTTATCTCATCTCTCTTTCTCCTTCGATTCCTAATTCCCAAATCATCTTTTTGGGAACAAGGAACAAGGAACAAGCTAGGAAAGGAACTATACCACTCCATCCATTTGGACATTCTCTATATCCTTCCCTTTTCAAGGAACCATGGTTAGTTACAAGTAGCTAGCTAGCTAGATCCATGTGTATCTATATTTTATTTTCAATTTTTTAAAAAAAAATTCATGTTCATTTATGCTATCACATACTTACATAAATTAGTTATTGGCACAAATATATGCATGTGTAAACTGTTTTAAACTTAAATGATTTTGTCAGTTTTTGTTATTCTTTATGATTTGACTTTATTACTATTATTAACGATAATTTTAATAATTTCACATGTTTTTTTTAACGTATAAGAATTTATATGCGTACGTTATTCAATTACAGTCATTGTTCAGTTACAATTCACAAAAAGTCTTCTCTATATAATAGTACAAGCTCTTTTATTAGATTATTATTGAGAGTTAGCTAGGTTTGAAATACTATGAGCATAATGTGTCGAATTGCTTATCACTAATTAGTTCAATGTCATTATTCAAGGTGTGGTGTAGTGTTTTGACACCAAAGTTGTCACATGAGAGATCTTAAATTCGACTTCCCAAGAATACCAGGATGTGTGTTCTAACGTCTTACAAAAAAAAAAAATTAGTTCAATGCCATTCAATGTATTATGGGTTTAAGGAACATGGGTTATTGCTATTGCATAAAAATCATGGAGTTGACTCAATAATTCTCATTCTAAATTATTTCCATAATACATACATGTGGCGTTCATATGTTTAGATTAATTAAGAAAAACAATAATGTTAGTAGTGAACATCAAATATTAATTGCCATGTCTCAATAAGGTTTATTTGGGCAAAACATGGTTATGACACACTATGCATATAGCTGGTTACATGCATTCTCAAAATAGAAGGTTAATAAGGACAGATTGGTAAGGTAATGTTTTGAAAATGATTTTCTATGTTACTATGTATAGAGAATTGCCAAATACAATACCTTGGACCATAGAAATTTTCATTAAGGCCTCGTTTGGTTTATGGAAAGAAAATGAATAGAAATTAATTCCTTATTCTTTCCACAGACATGAGAAACTGAAATTCTCATTAATTTTTTTTTTAAGTGTTTGACAACACTAAGGAAAAGAATTAATAGATAATAATATATGAAACAAAATTAATTTTTATAATTTCATAAATGGTTATTTTACTCATAAAAGTAATGTAATTAATGTTAAGTTAGTGCAATAAATGCAAGAAAGTAAGTAAGGAATCAATTTTCCCTATTTTTCCTTCCTTCAGAAAAGTATTTCATTTCCTTTTGCATTCCAAACACAGAAAATGATTGAGTTTCATTTTCTCAATTATGCGAATCAAATGAGGTCTAAGTTATAATTTCCTTGTTAGAGTAAGAAGGTTGAAACTAATGCCCCTCTAATTGGTCTCGAAAGAAATGCACACACAAAAATGAAGAGTAATGTATAAAAGGAGTTAGATCAAGAAAAACCCCCTTTAACTTAGGGTAGCAAGAAATAGTCATCCTAGTTATAGGTAAAAGTGTAAAACTTATATTTTAATTAGTGCATATTAGTTTTTGAATTAGCTAATGTCAATATAAAATGATAATCAAAATTCTCACAAAGCTTGGAACATTCTTACATTAGAATGTTCATCACCATGTCCATTACATTGTTCAACCAAATTTTTGGTTTTTCGAAAAATAAAAAGTGGTGATATTTTCAATAAAATATATGGAGAAAAAGAAAATAATTTTGAAAATCTAGAGGTGGGATATAATATTTCTAATAGGAAAAGAGAAGGGTATCATTGTCCTCAAAGAATTGAGAAAAAAGATTATTAACAAATCCCCCCTCCCCTCTCGCTGGTTGACCCTTAGAATTCCAATGGCGGCCCCTACGCCGTTGGCCTTGCTTACTTAACCTCTCCTCTCTCTCCCTCCTAAAAATTAAAACCCACCTTATTCTTCTCTCTCTCCCTCTCTCTCTTTCTAGTATTAAAAACCCAAGACACACTTCAAGTACCAAACACAAAGACTGAGGAGCTAGCAAGAAAGAGAGACTAGCTAGTGATCAACATGGAGCTATTGTCCTGGCTCAAGTTTGTGTCTTTATGTTTCATTCTTGTAGTTTTTGGTCTGAGGATTGTGGTGTTGCTTTGGTGGAGGCCCAGAAGAATTGAGGAGCATTTCTCAAGGCAAGGGATCAAGGGACCTCCTTACCGCTTCTTCATTGGAAATGTCAAAGAGCTTGTGGGCATGATGATCAAGGCCTCTTCTCAAACCATGCCTTCTTCCTGTCACAATATTCTGCCCAGAGTTCTTCCTTTTTACCATCACTGGAAAAAAATCTACGGTAATTGACCACTTCTCTCTGTCTCTCTCATCATCACATGGTTTTCATTGTTTTCTAACCAGAACCAAAAAAGAAAAAAATCAAGTTTTCTCAACTGGGTTTTCAATTTCTTGGGTTGATATCGCATTCATGTATTTGCTGATGAATTAAAGGGTATGAGAAGCCCTGATCTTTCTTCGGTTTCTGTGTTTAAAAAAAAATGGAGTCTTGAAGTTAAATGATTAAAGTGATAGTCATGGGTGTGCTATAGCTAGCTTGTAGCTGCTATGCATGATTGTTTCTTTAGCTTGGTTTGTGATGGTGATCAGAATTTGAGGCTTTTCATAAAAGGATTATTTTTAGTTTTGGGTACTTCTTCTTCAGCCTTTTTCAGGCTGCTTTTTCTGAGCTTTTGGGATGCTTGATGCTGAAGTTCAGATTTTGTTCTTTTCCACAGCTCGCTATCTGTTTTTTTTAACACGTCTCTCTCTCTCTCTGTTTAATCCATTCTTCTTCAAGAAAATGGTAGTAAATTCAATTTCAGACAAATTAATTTTGTGAGATATATATTGAGGTTTGCATCAACTTTTTGTGGGGAGTAAAGCTTTCATTTACTTTTTCAGTTTTCTCTTGTCGTCCTCTTTCGTTTGTTTTCTTTAGGGGGATTGGAGTCCCCAAATGAAGCCTTTGTATCTATCTATGTGTTTGGTATTGCTAAATAGCTAGTTCTTGAGTTGTCTTCTTCCTCTCTCTACTTTCTTTTGTTTTTGCACTCTCTCTCTCTCTCTCCCCCATATATGATATATGATAGGCCGGGTCTACACTATCCATTCCATGCTTATAACTAATTATACAATTTAATTAATTAATTAATCCTTCAATTAATTGTTTATAATTATTGTGAATAGGTGCAACATTTCTTGTGTGGTTCGGACCAACAGTTCGACTGACCGTCTCTGACCCCGATCTCATCCGCGAAATCTTCACCTCAAAATCGGAATTCTATGAGAAAAATGAGGCTCACCCACTGGTTAAGCAGCTTGAAGGAGACGGCCTCTTGAGCCTTAAAGGGGAAAAATGGGCTCACCACAGAAAAATCATCACCCCTACCTTTCATATGGAGAATCTCAAAGTAACTCTCTAGTCTTTTAACTTTTCTATTTAACATATATTGTTACACGTAATAACTCCAATTTCATTAATTATGATGATTAATGATTTCAGTTACTAATACCGGTCATGGCAACGAGTATGGTGGATATGATGGACAAATGGTCAGCAATGTCGTCCGACTCTGGGGAGGTAGAGATTGAAGTTTCCGAATGCTTCCGAACCCTAACTGAAGACATCATTACGCGAACCGCATTCGGAAGCAGCTACGAAGACGGCAAGGCCATTTTTAGGCTACAAGCTCAACAAATGCTCTTTGTTGCCGAGGCCTTTCAAAAAGTCTTCATCCCCGGTTATAGGTAACAAAATATTGCAAAAAAATAAATAAAACGGTACAATCTATCATGTTATGTTGTGAAACGTGACTTAAAATTTTATTTGGTTTTCAGATTTCTACCCACGAGAAGAAACATAAACTCGTGGAAATTGGACAAGGAAATTAGAAAAAAGCTCATGAAGTTGATCGATCGGCGGAGAGAGAATTCGGTCAACAATGTGAATGGAAAATGTTCCAAGGATTTACTGGGGCTTATGATTCAGGCCTCAGATTCTTCTTCACCCTCCTCCATCACTGTGAATGACATTGTTGAAGAGTGCAAGAGCTTCTTCTTTGCTGGCAACCAGACCACATCCAATTTGCTGACGTGGACGACGGTTCTATTAGCAATGCACCCACAGTGGCAGCTGCAGGCACGTGCCGAGGTGCTCAGGGTGTGCGGATCACGTGACATCCCCACCAAAGACGACGTTGTAAAGCTTAAGACGGTAAGCAACGTTAGGACAAAAATCATGTTTTGTCTCTTTACCCCATTTTTGTTTCCTCCTCGTAACAAAAACCGAACTGCCACCTTTTGCTTTTTTTCTTACCTTGTGTCTAAGGGCATTTTAGTCGATCATAATTTGTGATGGTGGATGTTGCAGCTGAATATGATCCTCAACGAGTCCCTAAGGTTGTACCCGCCTACGGTCGCCACGATCAGACGGTCCAGAACGGACGTGGAGCTTGGGGGAACCAAGGTTCCACGCGGGACCGAGCTTTTGATTCCAATCTTGGCCGTTCATCATGATCAGACCCTATGGGGAAACGACTCGAATGAGTTCAACCCGGCCCGGTTCGCCGAGGGCGTGGCTCGGGCTGCCAAGCATCCGGTGGCATTCATTCCTTTTGGGCTCGGCTTCCGCATGTGCATCGGGCAAAATCTAGCACTATTGCAGGCGAAACTAGCCCTCGCCATCATGCTTCAACGGTTCTCCTTTAAGATGGCCGCCACCTATCAACATGCACCAACGGTCCTGATGTTGCTCTACCCTCAATATGGGGCGCCCGTTATCTTTCAGCGTTTGCCCCAAGATCAAGGGTCCTGATCTATTACTACTCCTATGCATACCAATCCTTTGTGTGTGAGTGCGGGTATGAAATCCCAAAGTTTATTGACCGAAATACCCATTTGGTCGATTTCTTTAATTTGGTGTTTTTTTTTTAAATGTTTTTTTTTAATGCTGGCCGGGTTTTCATATAACTATTTAGGAGCTAAAGAGACGTATATCTTAAGAGAAATATGTTGAATTCCCTTTAACCTAGCGTTACTGACCCCCTCTTATGAACATGACCATGGTTTTTTACCAAAGGAAAGGTATTAACCGTGGCATGTAAGCTTTAATTTCTTTCTGAATCTAGGAGTACGTATTAGTAAATTGCTAACAATTAAGTAGCTAGGTAGCTCTCTTAATCTCTCTCGTTTGTATGTAATGTATATTCTCATCTGTTGCTACAAAGTTTTGTATCATCAGTTTTCCATCAATGAATCTTTATTTGTCGCATCAATGAATCTTCAATGCATTCATATTTTGTAATAGATTCCGGACCAGAAAGATCAAAATACAAGTATCATGACACTGTTTCGATCCAAACTTTTTATACGTCGTAATTAGTTATAAAATCAATTACAAAATTTGCTCGAGAGAAATATTAATTGTCAAAGAAGGAAATAACAAATATCTGAATTAAACTATTGTATCATTAGTTATAATCAATTCCCATTTTAAACAAGGTTGATTAGAAAACAAGTTTTTGGAACCCACAAAAAAATTTGAGAATGTATGTTACCAATGCAAATTCTGCGTACATCAACATTTGCTTATTTCATGGCTCACTCTAGAGCAGCTGTCTGTGAATAATACATATGCTTTCATACATGGCTACAAGTTAATAATTCGAAACCCAATGTATATATATATTTCTAATTATATATATAGATTCCTAACGAAAATTCTACCGAAGTGCCTATGGTCTTAGCCGTTGGATCGGCCAATTTTTCATCCAACCACACACACCCCCTACATGCACACCGTGGATCGCCCACTCCTACATGTCAAGCGTTAGATCGCTCGAGTGCATATGCACTTCGGTGTGTGCAAGACTCTCGATTTCTAATAGCATTTAGGGCAGCAATATTGATTTTGAAACGCATGTAAACCACAATTTAATTCACTTGTTATCAAATGATTAAGAAATTTGTGGTTACCAACGTACTCTTGAGTCTTGAATTTAATATCAATAATCTATAGTGAATATATGTATTTTAAGTATTTAAATTTAATCATTGATATTAAATTCAATAATTAGTGACTACAAAATTTTTGGTTAACTAGTGCATAGTGACTAGGTAAATACTATCGCATAAATTAAATCCTTGTTGTCTCACATTGCAAGAAGTTTTTGACTATTTAAATACATAATGAAAAAGGTACCCCAAAAAAAAAAGTTATCCCAAGTAATTCAACAGTGAGGGAGGATCGTTTTTCCTCTTTTTCCAACAAAAAAAAAGGGAAAAGGAGGTGCCCTTTATAATCTATCAAAACATGGGGTGCTCAAATCCTTGACTACCCTAGATTATTATTTTTAAAAATGAATTTATTTTTTTTTTTGTCAAAGGAAATGAATGTATTCTTAACTTGATTATGGTATTGTTACCAGAAGCAAGGAGTGACACATGCAGTACCCAAGGCATGAAATGTTGTTTTAATTAAACATAAAAGCAAAGGTGAATGTGAATCCAGCATGCAAATACACTTTTTTGATACACTCTCCTTTTATGGGTTTTAGGGCTTTTTGAGTTTTGAGTTGTTACTTTAATTAGTAGGGGGGAGTAAGATTTGTTTTTGTTGGGAGATGGTTTGTTAACAACCTTTCTTTCTTTTTGTATTGCTTTTTGGGATCTCCTCATGCTCTTGGAAGGTAGCTCTAGTTTTTGGGGTTTTTGATGGTCCCCAAAGTAGCATGTGGGTTTGGAGCTTTGGAGCTACAAATCAAATCTCCCCTCTTCTATTTCAATTTCTATTTTGGTGTATTTAGCTTTTGTTAAAGGCTTAAAGGAATCAATAGCATGCCAAGAAGCATGTGATCTCATCACTCATCCCTAATTTCCTCATATTACTCGTTACTTTCAATTTCATCTCATTTTAGGGAATGAAACGACCTCTTTTTCTATATCGTCTTCTGTATATGGAATCGGTTGTACACTATTGTACATATATCTTTCGTATCGTGCGAGCTAAACTTAAACTCTAAATCTAAATGTTATAAGAACAAAATAACACATAATTGTGTACAACATGTGATATCGTGATAAGATAGAAAAATATCTATATATCACTCTCTTACCATCAATTTTAATGGGGCATGGTGTATAATATGTATGGGGGCATTAATGGTGATTATAACCTGATTATTCTTCCTTATCACGAATCATGATTAATTATCTAAAAGATAGTGCTAGCTAGCTTAGCTACAAGCAAGGACTAGAACCATTATTAAGTATGCGCGCGCATTCCTTAATCTTGGGTGAAGTGTTGTTTGCTTTCTATCTGAAAATCCGAATAGAAGAGAGATATAGGGCATGAGGAAGAGCCAGAATTGCCTTTACGATACTCCAATCACATATATAAAACTTAATTAAGAATATAATGTTTTCACGTACCCATGATTCTCCTCCCAATTGTTTAGTCTGCAACACACTTCCCCTCATAAATAGTGATCCATGTCATAATCTTGGCCCTTCATTTTTAATCACAAAGCATGCTTCAACATTAACATCTAGGCAATGTCTCCCTCATCGAGCTAAACGACAACATCAACTCTCCAATGGATCCATCTCAAAAGGTCAAGCTAGCTCCATTGTTTGTAAATATATACAAGACAGCAATGCAGAAAAACTTGGAGTAAAGTTGAGGTTATTTTGAACCCCCTCCCCCATTTTCTTCGTGTGCAAGTAGCTAGCCGTTTGAACCCTAAGAACAGCAAGCAATTTTTATATATATATCTATCAGGATTCAGGAACAAGAAAAATTGATCTGTCTCATGAATCGAAATGGGTTTTTTGTCCCATGACCCTCTCACCAGAATTTAAAATATGGGTTTTATAGATCCCTAGAAAATGGTTTAAGATGTAGGGTTGTGGCAGAGTCATCCCTAATCTATAATTTTCCCTAATATATATACATATATATATATATATATGTATATATATATAATCAAATCAAAACCAGCTAGCAAGCTAGTTTATATTAATGTAAATCCCCCCACCAGTGTCTCCCAAATTTGCAGCCATGCCAAAGCAATTGAGCTGGCTCATGTAATGTCTGCCCTTGATTAATGCAACACTGTCGGTCTGTCATCATAGAGGCCCTTCTGTAATTCTCTTCTGCATTATATGATTGGCCATTGCTACCTCTTTCTTTATACTCTATAGTCTATATATATGTCATCCATATCTCACTGTTTTGCCTATATATCTTCACCTACCATTTGATATGTTACTGGGATTTTTCCCAAGTCTTAGTTAGTTGTATGGGAAATATGCCAGATGTAGCAAAACCATTTTTAATAGAGCATGATGAATGTCTCTTCTTGCTGAACAAAATTGTTTCATTTCAGCGTGACGGTGAAATTAATGTTGATGTGGTTTAATACGCGATCAAATATGGTTAGGGTCATCACATAAGGCCGATCGTTCCCAAAAGTTTCTGACAACAAAACCAAAACTGGTTGATTGAACTTTCATCCCAATTGTTTAGAACAGCAAAAACACGTTTACTTACCCCAAAAAAAAAGAAGAGGAAGAGGGATTTAAAACAATAAATGGTGTAGTACATCTTAGGTATAGGGGAAGGGGAGCTAATAAATATATAGAAATGACAACAGCTTATAGTTTTCCAATCCCATGTTATGTGTCGTTATTGGGGTAATTTGTACAGGTGAGGACCAAAATGTATCTGTCAAACCAAAGTTGTGAAAGAAGCTATCTCATAGTTAGTTATAGCACTGCATCTCAGCATCTGCATCATCGTAGTAATAGTAGCCACACCTAAAACATTGTGGAGGAGGTAGTGGTACTAGTACTACCCTATAGGTTAAGGTCCTTAAGGACCATTGAGGATTAACCCAAACAAGACCCAGACATCTCTGTCTATATCTTTCTCTGTGTGTCTCGGTGTTGAGAGGAGGAGCACAATCACATGGGAATAACAATCATGGACGAGAAGAGAGTGAGACAATAGCAGAGGATCTGGTGGAGCCAAATAAATGCACCACCACCCCCACACTCATTTTGTTTATCCAAAGACGCCTTTCTTTCTATAAATTTAAGAAAGGAATGACACCTTGGAACTTTGTTGCTCATTTCAGTGACAATGCCACCTGTGTAATTGCCTCTATGCTTCTCTTCAAGATTCTGAGCGAGAAGAAGAGCAAACAAAGTTGCCAAGTTTAATCAGGACGCGTCTGTAAACTTGAATAGTAGCATGTGGCTATCTGTATAGTCAAACACGTTTTGTGAATAAGATAGTAGTTGTACTAAGCATAGATAAGCTATGAATCATTCTCAAGATATGCTTTTGTTAGAATAAAGATGACTAAGAATCTTTAGCCAGATATGCATAAGATTGATTTCTGGGCAAGTTTTCTTCCAGGTCACACAATACCATAAAGATGAGATTCATTATGATATTAAGAAGTGGGTTGCAATCCAATATTGCATATATTAAGCCCAAGAATCATTTATGAAGCCCAAACTTGTAAGAATTCTTGCTGGTTTAGAGTGCCATACAACCAGCTGAAAGTGATGAGAAAGGTATAGTTGGAGGTTTCAATTAAAGTTCAAAGCTTCATCTGTCACAATGCATACCAACTTCAGACACTGACAGTTGGTCTCAAATAACATTAAAACCGTAGCAGCAGAAAGGAGAAAAGAATATCTGTCTGAAAATTCCACTGGATTATCCTATCATTCTCTGAAAAAGTTCGAGTACGAAAAACAACAAGAAATGAAAAATCCGGCTTGAAAATTCCGCTGGATTGTCCAGAAGAATGTCGGGACAAAAGTACATGAGATACAACTAATATGATATTAGCTGAATCATTTGATTTGCCAAAGTAATGAAATTTTGCTGATGCAGTTCAGTGATTTCATCGGCTCACATGCTCAAGATCCTTGAATATTGGCAGCAAAATGAAACAAACTACTGAGTAAACAAACGCTTCTTACAGTTGAGTGATTAACACCATTCAGAGCTTTATGATTAGTTTCCACAGGATTGGTACCAAATTGATATATATTTCCCATAGAATGAATCTGCAGCAGAAACCGTAAAACTCAAATTCAGGTCTTCGTAAATCAAAATTTGAAGCCAGACAACACTGAACACAGACACAAGTGATCAAGGAATGAACAGACATTCTGAGGTCATTCAAGCCGAAAGGGACATCCACAACAAAAAATTTCATTCGTCTATGTAAGCTCAGTGAGAAGAACTACAAAAAATCTATTGTCATGAATTTTATTACCTTGAAGTTATCCATACCATCTGCACCACGTTTATTCAATACTCTGCTCACTGGTTCAAATGAATAATTGACACAATCACCAAAGCTTAAAGCAACAGTGAGAATGCGAGGGCTCAAATGAGTGATGCAACAGAACCAGCCAAATAACTTTTAAGGAATACATATAAATACTACAAGAATTACAAAGAAATGAATAGGCTTTAGGAGTTCAGTAGTCTACACAATCAGGACACGATATCTTCTTACAGCTTACACTTGGAGACTTAGAAAATTGGTTACTGATTATTCAAAATTAAATTTATAGGTAATATGAGAGAAAATACATATTCCAGCTGATCAGTGTACCATGCCTACCTTTATGATATCAAGTATGTCACCATGCAAATGAAACAAAGACATATATTCAAACAACTACTTCAAAACCAATAATGCAGCTACGGTTAGTTGGTTATACATCTCTCAAGGATTATGTTTAGGAAGCTATCAAGCACCACCATCTTCAGTACACAAAGTGCTCAAGCAAGCAACACAGAGATGTGTGCAGATATGCATGCATATAAATGTAGATTATATTCATCATATCTTTTACAGAAGTTACAAGTAATATTTGATAAGTTACAAATTTCAGGGGCACCTATAAGTATGCTGTATCACAAGTAGGCTTATAAGCAAGTAAAGGTGGTTAAGTCTTTATCTCAAAATCATCATTGAAGTTCTGACTCGAACTCAAAAACTTGAAAAGAACCTAAACATCCTTAAGTTCTTCATACTATATATTTGGCTTCAGAATAATCAGCACAAGGATTTTCTCCTGAAAAGGTTTCTTGCTACTTCACTTCATAATAGACATGGTTTACATGTTTGACTGAATCAAAATATCGCCCTTATATCCAATTACAATATCCAAGTAAACAAGAAAAGGCACCAAAACAAGGAAAGGGCAGGGTGAACCATATAATGAACAACATTATGAAATGCAACTGTGTTCACAAGATGAATTTCTAACGGATTGAGAATAAAACAGAAATCAGCAAGTCAAATAAGTTATACATGAATGAGCTGAAGCAGAGGTTTAAAATAAAACCTTTCAAGCATCCACATCTCAGGTCATTCCGTGTCAGCCACAAGATTCTTGTCTTACACCCTTCAGCAAAACAGGCATCTGAGGCTCACAGGTGGCCTGAAATGGAAGAATGCAGAGACCAAATGTATTAAGGAAACAGCAGCATCATAAGCCGTCCTGTAATATATGCCCTCGTATATAGACTGAGAGAAAGCTGGTAAGCCCCAACATCAACTTTGGAGACTTGAAAGCAAGGGGACAATCATCCTACTTCGGCCCTGGAAAATGCAGGGGAAGCATCAATATTTGTCCACAAATGAAATTGCTTCCAAGTGATAGGGTGACAATCAAGTCATGTACTCATAGAACTATGGAACATATTTTTCATGATCAGGGAATCTAAGAGAAAGCTGCAAGCCTCACAAATAAAATAGAAGGAGCAAAGATATAAAGAACATATGCAAATCAAATTAGTTGATTGTCTCAGGCCTTTACTTGCAGAAGAACATCCATAACATCTTAAATAGTTACATATATAAGGAAACTTCCTACACTAACCATATGATGAACCTCATAATCATGATATTGCTATCAGTACAAGCCCAGAGAAAGACAAACAGAAGAGAATAATTGATACACAAAGATGACTTTGATAAAATGTGTACTTAGAAAAGTTTGTACTACATTGAGTTTGAAACTGAACCACCATGTGTTTTAACTAAATACAAAAGGATATGAAAACAGCTCATCTTGTTTCTTACAGTGCAGCCAGGTCATTATGAAAAACATTCATCAGATTCTACAGCTAGAAGAAAAATATGAATCACAAGACATAATTCCAGTTCTCCTGTCATCTAATTTGAATGTTGTTATCTGCAGAAATTAAGTTTCTAAGCTCCATTAAATGTTCATCATTTGATATATGAAGCGAAAGGCGAAGATTTGTCACCAATTCTTCTTGTTCCCAACTTAAAGGTCCTGATGCATGCAATGCCTCTATCGTGCAACGGTAGGCTTGCAGCTCTAACCTATGGATCTCAGCAGCCAATTCTTTCTTTGTGGGAAGGACAGAGTTTCCTTCCTCATATCCCAACTGACAAACAGATTCAGCATCACAAAACTGATCTTCAAAATCTCTAGTAGAACCAGAAGAAACTTGATGAGGTGGCTTATCGGGATCATTGCTACCAATGCTACAACTACCTACTGAGCATGTAACAGTATCGATATCATCCGACTTTAACTTAACAGCAAACAAACACCCAACATTAGCACTTGGTTTTCTCTTTTCTAAATCAACCTCAGAAAATACAGTTGTTCTGTTGTTAAAAGAAGCACATATTTCTTTTCCACTCAGCATATGTCTTGGTAAAGCAACCTGTTCAGCTAATTTAGATGAATTACTAGCAATTACTCGGTGACACCTGCCCTCCTTCTCAACTGCTCTAAACTTCTCAGTAGCTCCACCATATGCTTCATCTTGAGAATAAAAGTAGGACGATCCTCTCTTCAGATTCTGAGAGGATGCAGTGTGGGTTTTCTGGAAATTGACTTTCTGAGCTTCAAGGCATGATTTTTGGTTGTACTTTAGAGTTGAAATTGCAGCATGCTTTCCATTCTCATACTTGCTTGAACCCTGAGTGCCAGAAAGTGAAGAAGAAATTATCACATGGAAACAACACAGACAACATCTTGTGAAAGCTGTATTATATAGCCGTTCTAACAGACTGAAGTAAATTTTGAACTTCAAACGTTCAAAGTGAAACACCTAAATATTGGATTCAAAGAATAAATATTGGATGAAACATTGGTAACACACAAGAAGATCCTCAACACTTGAAGAATTTTGCTCATACAACTGCAAAATGTAACATAATGAAACTGTGAAGCAAAATAGATTCAGATAATATTACCTTTCCAATCACAACCCATTGGTCATCTTGCCAGAACTGTCTGACTCGAACTTCAAGTTTCCCAACCTTATATTCCTGGCAGGATCCAACTACCCTGACCAAAAAGTACTTGTTTCCTAAAATCTTGGAAATGGTTGCCATTTTCCACGAGTAATTGTCAAAAATCTCAATGACATCACCAGGAACCCAATTCTCTGTAACTTCCAGAGGAGGAGCGCAAGGCCTAATGGCAGTTCTGTGTACCCTCTCCACAATGGTTTCATCAGTAGCACCCTCAAATCCATCATATCTAACAGTGTATTTGTGGCCATCGCGGCAGATAATCTTGGCACAGCACCAAGACCCAGAAGGCACCTCCTTTTTTCTCAGGACTTCCACATTGCTCCCTCTTTTGAATCTCATGATGTTATTATACAACCGCCCCAATTCTCGATCACAAAGCCTGTTTTTGAACAATTGAACAAACTTAAGACACAAGGCAAAAATCTGAACAATACAAGAGTCTCAGTTTTGAAATGAGATGATAATAGTCTTAACATCTCATAAGGAACAGTACAGAGGATCAATGGTGATCAAATGACTGATATAACGATAAAAAGGAACATTCATATTTAGGGAATATTAGCAAACAAATACGATCTCAGATCTCTGTCTTATCTGGGAATCATTTAAAGTTCCAATTTTTATCCACCAAACAGTACATAAAATCTAAAAACTTAGAGAATTCCATTTGTTTTAAAATTAGAGAAAAAAATTGAAAAGGATCAGAAATCTATAAATCAAGCTGCCAAAACATATGCTTTGCTTGGCTGCTGACAAAATGCAAGAAGATAAAAAGCTCCATACTTACAATTCCTAAGTTTCTCATTGATTAAGACCTCAGAAAACTCAAATTAGCACTCAAATGAGCTTAAGACAACTCCACGGTTTAGTTTCATCGACCCAATTTCATCTACCAAACAAGCAAAATAAACGAAGACCCAATATTTTTCTTCTTGTTTCCACCGTTTTCTCCGCAACCAAGCAGTTGGGTCAGAGAAAAGAGATTGACCCAGGAAGAAAAATCATAACTTTTCTGCAAATTTGTAATCTTTATGAAGAAGACGAATTGAACTGAATTAAGATGCAAAGATTACAAAGCACAGAAATTGATTATGCATTCTAAATGCAGAAAGAGATGAGAGAAACGTAAATAGAGAGTTTAACTGACCTTAATGTCAATTCAGAGAGAGATTGGTTATCAGAAAAAGTTTGAAGTCTGTGATGATGATTCTTGTTGTTGTTTGATGTTGTGTTTGTGTTAGTTTTTATGATTAATATTAATTTTGTGGGTATTTAAAAGGTCCAAATATTTAGCTTAATAAGCAACGAATATGGCATGGTTTCCATGCCAAGTTGCCATCTACCCAAGAATAGCTTGTTGAGGTGGGCCTTAACTGTAATATCTTATGGTAAATCATGGGTGTGCACTCTACCCTCTTTCTTCTCTACATTTTTTATTTTTTTTTTCTCTACACATTGTAACATTGTGTAGTTTGTAGTTTTTCATTTTGATAATGCAAGTCAAAGTAATTAAGGTAAATCCTTGAGCTGAGTTATCAATTTTCACAACCCAATTTTCTTTTCTTTTTCTCTAGAAATATTTTGCATAGTCACGATGAGCTAATTGGTATTGGATTGTCATGCACGTTGCTTGTGCAATTGCATTGTCTTGTATGACAAGTTGAGATGTGAATCAATATTGTCATTTTGGAGAAATTTAAAGACTTTTTTTTTTGGCATGGGGAGAACTTTAAAGATTGAGGTAGATATGAATCCAAAAAACAGAAAAAGAAAAAGAGAGAAAATTTGTTTGGAATATTTTTCATAAAGAAGGATCATGCTTGGAAAGGTGGAGCCAGAATGCCCTACCCAATATGCTAAAGTTCAGTTTGGGAAAATTGCTCAAAAGAAGATGATAAGGTAGTGAAGCAGTGTAATAAGTTGGTCAAACGAGTGAACGATGTTGTTTTGGGTAATTTGACTTGAAAAACATTGAAGAGATTCCAAGCACAAAGTCTCACGACCCAACTATTAGCCCCAACTTTCAATTTCTTCTTCTACAAAATAAACATTGCCCTATATCTTTTTATCTGAAATCTCGTTCAGTTGATATTCGCATGTAAAATTTAGAAAGTGCTTATGGTTGGTACTTAGAAGAGCATTAAAAACAGAGGAGATTAGACACCATTGATTTCAAAATAAAAGAATGAAGACCATTTAGTAATTCAAACATAACTAGCTATATATATGTCTTTACTTGTAAAAAGACCCTATTAACTATCATCCTCGATCAATACCCAATCATATAAACCTTTTCAACTCATTTTTGATCCCTTCACCCACCACCCTTCAAGGTGAACAAATCAGTTGCTTTGGGTCCTAGCTAGCTTGCTGATAAAAATTGTGATATTGCAAATTAATTTTGTTAGTATTGGGAATGACATAAAATAGTTTCCTAATAAATATTGGAAGTGTAGACAAAGTGTTGAAAGGCTTCTTTGGACACGTGAGTTTTTGTATGTTGAGGACCAGTTTAGGAAGTCTCGTATATATAGAGTGGTCAAGTTGTCATGCTTTGAATTGTAAATGGCAGCCTTAACAAGATATAGATATGATTAGTGATTTTGACTAAACAAGTTTGAACATGTCAACACGCACATTGAAATAAAAAATGGGAGCAATCGATCTTAGACCGCAATCTCTCTCTGCTATGTATATATAAAGAGAGAGAGAGAGAGAGATCGATTGAGATAATAAGGGCAGTGACTGTACGTACGTTCGTACCTAAATTCCTAGTGAAGTGTTTAATTAATATTGCAATTACGTACCTTGGTTGGCCAAATGACTAAACTAATCCGATCCATGTTTGCCTAGCTAATTCATCAATTAGCTGTCGTTTTTAATTATCATGAACAATAAAGGATCATTAATTTTCCCTATCTTCTTCGGCAATACGATAGGATAGCCATGCATGCACCATGACATAGGCCATAGCTCTTTGGATTAATAAGAATGCTGTAAAAGGTGTCGTATATATGGAAATACACATCATCAAAACTACGTATGGTGCATATATAGAAGATGTACGTTATCTTAAGCAGTGTCGCGTTAGTTTGTAAAGCAACTTTATGTTGGAACTTGGAACTAACTAGCTAGCTTGAGCCTAAACTGAAGTATACGACAGCTCGCTGCGGCAGAGTTTCAGTTTGACATCGTTGTCGTAAAACATGGCAAGTAGGCTTCTGCAAGTAGGCACTAAGATCGTCGGAGTCGGCAGAAACTACGCCAGCTCACGCCAAAGAACTCGGCAACGCCGTCCCCAAGGAGCCTGTGCTGTTTCTCAAACCGACGTCGTCTTACCTGGAAAATGGAGGCACAATCGAAATCCCTCACCCTTTGAAGTCGTTGGACTATGAGGTGGAGCTGGCCGGCCGTCATCATCTCCCAGAAAGCTCGCGATGCCAAGGCAATGGATCGTTATGCACTTGCTGTTGATATATATGAGACTGCCAGAGAGAAATTCAAGCTTCTGTGAAGTCCGCATGCAGGTCTTCCATTGACCATATATAGCAAAAGGGCTGGACACCTACACACCAATCAGTTCTGTGCTGTCCATGGCAACGGTGCCAGACCCTGTCGATTTGGAGCTGCGGTTAAAGGTAGATGGAGAAGTGAGGCAGAAGGGGCTCAAGTACTGTGCTCAACCAAGGATATGATTTTTACAATTCCATTTCTCATCAGCCACATAATTAAGTTCCATTATGACACTTCTCGGAGGCCAAAAGATAACCGCGGCATAACAAACCTTGTGGAGGTTCATTTCAATGTTGAAAAACGAAGGAGGCATGGAAGTTCTTGATCTATTTGAATTAGCTACCTTGTGTTATTGCATTTGACAGTTCCATCAGGAACAGAGAAACAATGTTGATTGAAAGTTTCAAACCAAGGCAGACACGAAGGTACTACAGTCTTTGTTAGCATAAACTGTCAGTTCAAGAACTGTACGATACCTAAATTCAACATCTGTCTATTTATTTGATTTTTCAAAAAAAAAAAAAACTAGCTAAAGCCTACAGATAAACTATGTTAATATATATATATATATATATATATATATATATATATATATATATATATATATATGATCAAAAGCAGCTGGATCAATAATAAGAAACCCTAAAGTCGTACGTAGGTTAGCACGCAACAACTCCAACTCGTTCGATCTGTCTTATCTTGCACACCAATCAATCATTCATCATTACATCAATTAATTGTAGGTTACGATTTGCATAAACATATATAAAGCTAGTTAGTTTAAATTAACTAAACGTAGAAGACGTACGTGTACGTCTAGCAAGTCTTGGATATATATATATACGTTTCCTCTTACATACGTACGTATATGTATAGCAGCGTTGGCTAAACTTGTTGTTTTAATAAAAGAAAGTTGAAATGTCTCTGTGATATATACATATATATTCATGTGTTGCTTGGAAGCAAAAGACTCCACACAAATTAAATGAGGCATATATATGCACCAGATCAATCGAAAGCTGTTGTTGAAACGACATTCTCAACAAATTCTGTCATCTTTCTATTGTCGTTTTGCTTATTTGTTGTTTAGAGATGACAAATAGGACCACCAATAACTTTTGCATGATATTCCACGTACAGCTAGCAGTATTTCTTGCCATTAATGGCCTCAAGTTAAGAAGAAGAAGAAGAAGATCGAAGAAAACAAATTAATTAGAACTTTTGCATGCATTTGTTACTTGCGGAATGGGTTTGGTTGCATTGGGGTTCATCGAGATATATATAGCTGAAGAGACACTAGAATGAATCTGTCCCAGCAAAATCTTGATATCGATGATTTTTTTCAAGAGACCGATCACAAGGAAAAACAAAAAAAAGATAATATAATTTGAAAGTTTTCCGAGTGCCTTTAACAAATTTTATGAGTCCATGAAAACCAATATTGTCATTTCCGTATAGCAGCGAAGGTAAGTAGTTTTTTAATTTTATAAAAAATAAAAAATAAAGAAAAATAAAAATTATTAATGGGAGACATTTGCCGACGAATCATTCGTCGGGAAAGGCTTGTCCATGTTATTACTATTGGATTATCTGTAGTGACAAATAAATCGACGGTAAAAGTGTGTGCCTATCATAATTAGGTGACTTTTGGCTACGAATTCTTCGTCACTAAAGATATGTCCTTTTATTATTATTGGGTGACGTTTTCAAAACCTTGGTTTCTCACCAAAAACTGTAGATTATACCACACGGTTTTTTGGTTAAAATCACATTATCTTATTTTCAAACCAAAATATTTTTACCCTCAAATTATGATTTTTAAGCACTTCTTAAACTGACGGAACGCAAAAATCTAGACTCGATTTTTTTTTTTACGATTTTCCAAATTCAGAATACAAGAAAATTCGTAATAAAAAAACGGGATGAGATTTTCTTGTTCCGTCAATTGGAACACCTTACAAAAATCAACCTTTACCAATTGTGAGATCATGGCACATGCAAATTTCAAGAAACAATGGTGTTGACAAAATTTGACATGTTTCGGCATGCTATGGCTCCTCTAAACGTGTTAAACCATATCAAGCCCTTTCTTTTTGAAGTTTTCCCGTGCCATAATATCACAATCAGTAAAACTTTGGAAAATAAAAACAAATACTTTCCATACCGAAAAAATTCTGAAATTTTTTATGGTCATAGATTACATTATTCTTAGTGTTTGAACAAAAAGTCACAAATTTTTTTACCTTATAATGAACCTCCCAAATATACAATTCCTTTTCTCCATTGGTGTTAGGCTAGGAGTCTATACCTAGCCTTCAACGACCATTCCGGGTCCTCCTTCAAAGAAGATTCCATCGATGTTGATGAAGTTTTTGCGGTTGACAATGTGGAGGGATTATGAGATTTTGCAATGCTTGGTTTGGGTTTGATGAGGTTGACAATGCATTGAACAAAATTTGCATCGACACTTTGGTATCTCACGTTTCAACTCTATCACTTTTGGTACCAAAAATTATTATTTTGCATAGTTTTCATACATTTTGTTTATGACAGCGTCAATTACAATTAAGTCTTTATATGCTAGATGACATCCACGTGTCATGTGGTTAAACTCCATCATGGACAAAGATATGAAAGTTATGCATAATAATAATTATAGGTATCAAAGTGATAGAGTTGAAACATGAGATACCAAAGTGTTGATCGACCTTAAATTGGGGTATTGTTTGTGAGTTTTGATGCCTAATCGGATTTTCTCCATAATGATGTTTTGGAGTATTGATATAACTATCGAGATTGATGTGAGAATAAAGTTTTGAGAGTTTTATAATGTTCCAAAATATTAAAATTCTGCAGACATAAGTTGTTATATTAGTCACTATTTCGATAAGCTCCACATTAAACTAAACTAAACAATTTCACTCCCCTAAACTAATCCTTCAGAGTATGATCTATAATACTGCAGAGCTTCAAGACCCCTATTTAAACAAAACGCCCGACTTTGTTCAAAAAAAAAAAACAAAACGCCCGACTCATTGCGCGCACACACCAAAACCTGACCGTAATTTGAAAGAGAAAATACTCTCATCCAAATGAGTTTGGATGAGCCCGTCCAAACTATCCATTTTTGCGTACATTCAACTTCGTATTTTCATAATCTGTTAAAAAAAAAAAAAACAAAACGCCCGACTCATTGCACGCACGCACCAAAACCTGACCGTAATTTGAAAGGGAAAATACTCTCATCCAAATGAGTTTGGATGGGCCCGTCCAAACTATCTATTTTTGAGTACATTCAGCTTCGTATTTTCATAATCTAACCATGCATCTTTTAAATCACCCTGTAAAGATCATCTTTGCAAAAATTTAATCAAATTGGAGATCGTTTGATGATCCAAGTATATCAAACAAATGAACGGTTTCGGTGAAAGTTAACATTTTCATTACAACCGTTCATTTGTTTGATATTGTTGAATGATTAAACAATCTCCAATTTGATTAAATTTTTGCATAGATGATCTTTAGAGGGTGATTTAAACGACGAATGGTTGAATTATGAAAATATAATGTGTAATGAGCAAAAATTAGATGAGTTTGGATGAGGCTCATCTGTGTATGTTTTGCTTGTTTGAACTACTAAAATGTTAATTTTCAGCATCATTCATGTATAGAATGGTGTGGTTGGAGTCGTATAAATTACATGTTAACTGAGCAGAAAATTAAATTAGAAAGTTTTCTTCTGGGTGAACTGATCGTTTAGTTGCCTCAAACAGTCAAGGCAGTGGCTGCAATTTTTTTATTTTCCAAATAATGTTCTGCTTGGTATCTAATAACTTTGATTTGTGGTGGACTCAGAGTTACAAAGTTTGGTAATAGCATTCAATCCTAACAAAGAGTGGGTTTCTGAAATTATTAAACTTGAATCGAGTGAAACTGTGCTTTAAAGCCAGTCCCAAACTGTGCAATCAAACCATTAGATGCATCAGCTCACTCATAACTCGTCGATAGACGGATAGATGATGATACCATGACAGTATTTCAACCTAGAACTTACTCAAATATTCATACTGCTTGTAATAGTTTCTTCCTTATTAATGAAATTTTTTATGCGTTTGGTTGATAAAAAAAATAAATCTAGAACTCACTCAAATAAACAAGTTACAAATGGACGGGGCTTTCATTTTTCTCCGTGCACTTGTAAAAATCGGCTTTTCGTGGCTCCTAAACTTCATCAAGGATAAGAGTCTAAGAGTTCAAATTCAAGAGAAAAAGTCACAAACATTATCTTAACTTATGGCCAATTGACACTTTGGTACCTCACGTTTTGACTCTATCATTTTGGTACGAAAAGCTAATCAGAATAATAATTTAGGTACCAAAATGATAAAGTTGAAACGTGAGGTACCAAAGTGTCGATTGATCTTTAGTTGGGGTATTGTTTGTGAATTTTTTCCCAAATTCAAATCTTGACGCCTAATCGGATTTTTTCCATAATGATGTTTTGGAGTATTGAAATAACTATAGGCTTGATTTGAGAATAAGGTTTTGAAAGCTCTATAATATTCCGAAATATTAAAATGCTGGAGACGTAAATTGTTATATTAGTCACTATTTCGATAAGCTCCACACATTAAACTAATCCAACGTTCATGTTTTCAGAGTATCAATATTCAATACTGGAAAGTTCTATAATACCCCAGAGCTTCAAGACCCCTAAACAAGGGTCCCTTTTTAAACAAAACGCCCCGACTTATTGCACCCCACGCACCAAAACCTGACCCTAATTTGAAAGTTCAGAAACCCCGAAATTTGGGCACTAGGGTTTTGTAATCGAAAATGCTTCGGCGACCACCGAATTTCGTGGTGAATCTCCGTTCCGGCGACAAGCGAAACCTCCTCTGCAAGTCAGATATCGAGGCCTTGATCAAGTGCAAGGCCGAGCCGGAAAGTGTCGAGGTCCGTCCCTCTAACCTCATAGTTGCGTCATTGTTCTACCGGTGATGGGAAGACGCGGTCGAAGCGGCTCGACCGGGGGTTCACAATTTGTTGCCGGAGCTGAACCCAAAAGTATCGGTGCCGCCCCATCACCTCATGAAGCTCGAGGAGCGGCTGAAAGCCCCTGTTCTCCGACCGAATTAAGTGGTTAATCGAGGGCGAGGTGAAGAAGCTCTCCGATGAGGACGAGCTCGAATTGGTTGAGAGCAGGATTAGAGAGTTCAAGTCTGCCATGGATATTGTTTGCTTGCTTATGTTGGATGGGAAAGGGTCGGAGGACGACGGCGTGCCGGAAGTGTTTAAATTTGGTGGCGAAATTCGGAGGGATTGGAGTCGAATTCATAGCTTAATTATGCGGGAGTGCCGCAGACTTGAAGACTCTTATTGGCAACAAATTCTTCACCACCAGGTAGTCTCTTTAGCCAATCTGTTTATTTTGCGGTTAGGCATGATCAATTGTACTTTGCTAGATTTTTTGAGTCGCTTACTTTAGTCGATATCTAACATCTAACTAGCATTCATTTCCACTGGTCATGGTGTTGATTGGAGAGACTGGTAACATCTAACTAGCTTTCATTTCCACAGGTCATGGTGTTGATCGGAGAGACTGGTAACATCTAACTAGCTTTCATTTCCACAGGTCATGGTGTTGATTGGAGAGCCTGGTTCGGGAAGAGTACGCAATTGGTTCAGTTTCTTGTCGATTCTGGAATTGCTGCTGATGAGTCCATTGTATGCACTCAGCCTCGCAAGATTGCTGCTAGCTCATTGACAAAAAGGGTCAAAGAAGAAAGTAAGGGGTGTTATGGAAACATTGTCTGAGGAGCAGTTTCGTTCTAAGGTAACATATATGACAGACCACTGTTTACTGCAGTGCTACATGAATGTTAAGGATATATCCGGGATTTCTTGCATCATAGTTGATGAGGCTCATGAATGGAGCTTGAGTACTGATCTTCTTTTGGTATTGATCAAAGATTTACTATGTCAAAGGCCTCATTTACGGCTTATTATAATATCTGTGCTATTTTGCAGTTGCCAGTGCATATCATTGTTGTGCTATTTTGCAGTTGCCGGTGCATGTCAGAGGTAATCATAAAGTCTTTCCATTCCTTGCTGTTAGAGCTATTGTTTATTGGCCTCGAAACTGGACAGTTTGGTTGACAAGAGTTGGGATCTTAGCATAGCATCAGATCACAGGTACTGCCAATTGTTGTGCTATTTCGCAGTTGCCAGTGCATATCATTTTAATATCTGCATATGCCATTTTCCTTATTAAGTAGCTATAATTTCAAGGCGATGTCACGGGCTTCTTGCAGTTGTGGATATATCCCTTGTTTATAAGGGGAACTGAACATACCTTTGTGCCTGTTAAAAGGGTTGGATTTAGATTTTAGAGAACAGTTTGGAGGAATGTCCATCTAGTTGGGTTGAGTAAGCATGTGTGTCAACATAAGTCCTTTAATTACTTGGTCAGGAATGCATTTGCATTTCTTTCTGCAAATGGATTAAATATTTTGCTAGTTGGGTTTTTGAGATTAACTGTACCTGAAGTTCGTCACTAATGTGAAAACCATAAACAGATGTTCTACAAGTAGGCAAAAAAGTCCAATTAGTGTTGTACCATATTTGCTTATTTGATCTTTTGAAGCGATTATTCTTTCACATCATACAAGATATGAAAGAATATAGAGTTTTATCTCTTAGGCATAATTGAACAGCTCTTCTCACGGAAAACCTAATCTCCGGAGCTGTTGAGGCCGAAATGACCCTAGTTGCCATGCATTCAATTGTTTGTCATTCATCACCACTGTTACAGCTTCGTAGGCAAATTATAAGTCTTCTTCCTCACATCCGCATTCACCAGCCCCAATCAGCAATTCCTTCTCGGAGTCTTCAATCCAAACCAGTCCCAAAGGAATTGATCCAATCCCATCCATCCGACGGAACACTCACTCACGATGCTCTCTTGTGCTCAACGAAATCGAACGATGCAGTTTCGGCGGTTGGTAATCTAGGGTTGGGGGATTCTGGGGACGACGATGAAGGAGTGATGACGTGGAGGTAAGAGGAGTGGTCATAGTGATGATGGTCTTAGCAAGACTGGTGCCGAGGCTTCATTGATTTGGCGGGAAAGCTTTCCATCGGAGAAAAAATACCAACTACAGTTCTACTTAGTTCTGTTTCGGCGGTTTTCCAAGCTCAAAAAGCCCATCTGGCAAAGCCCAAATCGTCACAAAATAACGACATGTCATTTGTTATCACACTTACAAGCTCAATCGGGCCAGGTCTGTACTTCGCCCAGCCCACATCGTTGCAGAAAAAATACAAGAACGTGATAACATTTAAAAACTGAATTGGGCCAGGTCTATGCAGGGCCTAGCCAAGTCTTTGCATAAAAACGACACGTCGTTTATTCAAAAGCTGAATGGGCCCAGCCCAAATCGTTGCATTTAAACGACACGTCGTTTATTAAAAAAGAAAACATGGGTATACTGGCCCAACCCAAATTACAAATTACGACACGTCGGTTTTTAAAAGCTGAATTGGGCCTTATCTGTAAAAGGCTCGGTCCAAATCATTGTAGAAAAACGACACGTCGTTTATAAAAAAAGTGACTAGATTAATGGCCCGGCCCAAATGTGTTAACTTAAAACGACACGTCGTTTTCCAAAATATGTACTCGGCCCAGCCCAAATCGTGGAAGAAAAACAATACGTCGTTTATTACAAATAAATTGGGCCTTCTGTATAATCGGCCCGGCCCAAATTATTGTATATAACGGCATGTCGTTTACCTGAAAAATGATTTGGGCCTGGTATAAACGACACGTCGTTGGTTTTAGCTGAATTGGGCTTCGTCTGTACTCGGCCCGGCCCAAGTTGTTTAAAAAAACGACCTGTCGTATGTTACAAATGAATTGGGCCTGATTATTTTCGGCCCGGCCCAAGTTGTTTTAGAAAAAGAACCTGTCGTTTTTTACAAATGAATTGGGCCTGATTATTTTCGACCCGGCCCAAATTTTTTTAGAAAACGACAAGTCGTTTTTTGCAAATGAATTGGGCCTGATTATTTTCTACCCGGCCCAAATTGTTTTAGAAAAACGACAAGTCGTTTTTTACAAATGAATTGGGCCTGATTATTTTCGACCCGGCCCAAGTTGTTTTTGAAAAACGACCTGTCGTGTTTACAAATCAATTGGGCCTGATTTTTGGCCCGGCCCAAATTGTTTTAGAAAAACGACACGTCGTTTTTTTGAAATGTGTTGGGCCTGATTATATATTGGCCCGGCCCAAATCGTTTCGTAAAACGACGTGTCGTTATATAATTGGGCTTTTTTTGTACTCGGCCCGGCCCAAGTTATTTTGGAAAAACGACACAAATTAACTTTCGGCCCGGCCCAAATTGTTTTAGAAAAAGACCCGTCGTTATTAACAAATGAATTGGGCATGATTATTTTTTGCCCGGCCCAAATTGTTATATAAAACGACACGTCGTCATTAAAAATAAATTGGGCCTGGTTGGAATCGGCCCGGCCCAAGTCAGTGAATGAAACGACACGTCGTTTTTTACAAATGAATTGGATCTGATTTTTTCGTGGCCCGGCCCAAGTAATTGCATAAAACTACACGTCGTGTATTTTTGAAATGAATTGGGCATGATTTTCTTGGGCCTGAAGCCCATTAAAAATCGGCCCAGATTGTATTTTGTAATAGCTCGGGCCTCAAGCCCATTAATATCGACCCACTATTTATTTTAAAAACTTGGGCCTTAAGCTTGTTAAAATTAAGCTCAGAATAATATTTTCTAAATAAATTGGGGCCGAGGGGCATTAAGAATCTGCCCAGATTATATTTTTCCCAAATAACTTCGGCCTAAAACCCATTCAAAATGAGCCCAGATGAACATTTTGCCAAATAAAATGGGCCAGAAGCTCGTTAAGATTCGGCCTATGTTTAATATTTTCCCCATTAATAGGGCCTGAATCCCATTAAAACTCGGCCCAGTTTAACATATTCCCAAAAAAGTTGAGCCCGAAACCCTTTAAAATCAGTTTAATACTAGAAGGAGAGCCCGCGCCTAGCCGCAGGTTTAGGATCGACTAATTCAAGGACAATTCCATCGGTCTTCATCAACTACAATCACTTAGCTCCTCCATGCCCCAAAACAATAATAACAATTAAGAAAGAAATTCAATAACTATACTTAATGTCAGAATCATACAAATTTGCTTTTGCATAGCAACTATGTTTTCCTCGCGCAAAGCCACAAACCACTCCCATAATTCAATGTTAGGCGTAATTAATTTTTAAGTACATCCTATATCAAAAAAGGGACGCTAGAAATTGATAGAAAGTGATCAGAACCTGTCGGGATTCACAGTAACATCACATCTTAAATCAGTGTGTTAAAAAACATGAATTTCTATCATCACCTCGCTTTCTTTCCTCCATCCAGCATTCAAACACTAATTGAACCGTAAACATACCACAAAAATGTTCAAAAAATAAATAAATAACAAAGACAGAGTATGTGCTTAAAAGAGAAAACTAATAACTTGATAGAAAAGCAGAGAAAAGGGGCATCAGTTCTCCAAGGTGAAAGTAAAAGTAAAACTTCTAAGACCCCTGATTTGACTGAACCAGTGCTAAAAGATCAGATTTTTCCTAAAACTTTAACACCCAAGGGGGATGAATAGATGGCTTTTGTCATAAATTGAGGGAAAATGACTTTCGTATTACCTTCTCTACATAAGAACGAACCATGTTATCAATGTCTTGAACAATAATCTCTGGCTGTCCCTCTGTCAGTAACAAACATCTATAATTATGGCATTCAATTAAAAGGAAATGAATGTAGTTTTCACCTTGTCATGTTATAAAGGGCTACAGTAAATGAAGTATACCTACAGCAACCTTGGTTAAGCCAGGCAAATCTATCAATGTTAGATCAACTACTGCCAAAAGACAAACCATGATCGTCAGATAGCAGAATGGACTCCAGAGCAATAAGGAAACACTTAATCTAGCAAGTCAAAAGTAAGCTGTTCAAACTTTTATGCAACAGAGCAAGAAACATGATTAGAAACACCACAAAAAACAATGAATATTCAGACGCAAATTACCCATAATACCACGAGACTCATCACCTGCCCAGGTTTAACCAAAAACAGAAAAGATAGAAGCTTGGGTCATTTCAGATCCGTGTGAGTGAGATTGACAATTAGAGAGAGCGATCAGAACCACAGCTAATTCAGAGTAACATCACACAGTAAGTCAGCTGATTGAGGTTATGAATTTTTATCGTCACTTCGCTTTTTCTACTAACTAAGTTTTTTTATTCTTTCGCAGCGAGAGTCGGACTGAAAAAACCAAAACAAAAAAATCCAGATGGAAATACAAACAAAATCACAAATTGAATTACGAAATCTGAACAAAATTGTGAAACTTACTGAGGGGAAGAACAGGGGCGTATATAAGAGGAACCAAGAACTTAATTTGGGATGACTTGCTTCTCTTCCTTATAGCAGCAGCCTCCCTTTAAAAACAGCCGCGCCAAGTGGTGGAAAGGGGCTCGGCGCTGGAGGCGCAGCAGAGGTGAACGCTGGTCTTGAGCGGCGTCGAGGACGGGGCTGGTGCGACAGAGGATGGTGATCGTGGTTGTGGAATTGGGCAAAGCTTTGGGCAATCCGAGAGACCAATGGTGCTTCCTGCTGGTAGGGTTGAGTTGAATGATTCAGATCAGGATCAAATCAATCTCTCAGTGTATAGCAGCTGGTACTCTAGTACTATAAGATCTCTAACTACTACTCCTACTACTAATTTTCATAATTGTACTGATGCATATCCTAACAGCATGCAGCTATCATAACCCAGATGAGTATGGTCAGCAACTCCTTGTGTTCTTCTCTGGGTCATTACTTATTCAAAGTAACTCCATGGTCAAGTTACCCATTAACACTACAGTAATCAATGGATGAGTTAAAGGGTGTGTGAAACTTTCATGTGGTTTGTTTGGTCAATATTCTTTGCACATGTACGTTTTGAACCATTGATTTGTTCTAAAGAAAACAATTCCTGCATTTGTTGTTGATATTTCTATATTGTGAGTTATGACAGGCACCTCTAAAGCTAGCTGCCCATTAATTGGGATCGATCCTAGCCACATCTAGACTCTACAATAGTGTAGATACATTAGTAGTCACCCTCATGACCTCGACAAATAACTAAATTCACAAATTCTGATATTTTTTCCATCAACTTTATTAGACTTGAGGTTGACTGAACACACACAGATTTTGTATAAACGACGTTGTAAACTGAGACATAACTATATGCACAAAATATGATACATAACAATACATTCTTAACAAAATTTAGATAATTCTCAAACAAAATGCATTCTTGTACTATATAGCTGGAGCTTCGTCCAGTTTCTCCAAAAATACTTCATTCTCACTGTCATTATAATACCAAAAGGTGTATATCACTATCAGTAGCTTAATAAATTAAGAGAGAAAAACTATTACTTCAAGGCAAGATTATTCCAAAACCCCATAATTTCAATTACTTGGGCATCCAATTTACAGAAGCTACCAACAACAGGGCATTGAATAACTATTCAGAAATAGACGTACAGTGACTGGGAGGTAATTTCATGTTTTCATATCTCCTTAATTTAAACAGAAGAAAGATATTTCTTGAAACAAACGTCAATTTGCAGAAGGGTATACTTCTAATCCCTGAAACTGAGGAACTGGAAAAGTATACACATACCAGACAAACAAAATCTAAAAGGATTTCCAAGAAACACTGATGAACATAAAATATATCCATATCTTGATAGAAAAATGCCTAAATATGAATAAATAGGAAGAAATAAGTATCTTACCTTCACAATGTTTTCATGTTTCACCTTTGACAGCAAAGTCACCTCCCTCTGAAATTTTTCCTTGCTTTCAGAACTAATAAAACATGTTATGTTTGGCTGTATGACTTTCACAGCAACAGGCCTGGAATTGTACCTAGATACAAAACTGGAAAGCTTCAATACTCTACAATCCAGGACATAGAATCCCTAATTTTGAACACAGAAAAACACAGATTTATGAATACACAAAAATTAGACCCAACATAAGATCCATTTATTAATTAATCTTGCAATCAAATAAAATGCCACCTCACCAAAGAGAAAATTGAATGAAGATGGCTAAAAAAATCTCATACATAACAATTGTGACATGAACTTAATAGTTATATCTGACTCACTTGTTTCTCTTCCTCTATCTTGGCCTTGAGGTAAGAGTAGATAGCAACTCCAGCAATTGCAATGGCCGTTCCAATACCAGTTTGTATTGAAATCTTGTTACCTGCGAACATCAATTCGTTAAACGAAAGAAAAACTCAAACTATTTATTGATCTAAACAAATATCAATTCCTGCATACATGATTTGACTTTTATATTAAGCAAAAAAGTTACAATAAAGGAAAACAATATGGATATCAAAACTAATTGCTACCAACAATTTCAAAAAAACAATTTACATTAAGCAATGAACTACATAGATATAACTAATAGTATAATAATCAACTTAACCATAAATTGAATCATTGAAAAAAATAATACTACTAATATTATGCAATTTACTAAGCAATTTATATACTTCCAAATCGACTTTGACAAACCCTGAGCTTTGGTTTTTACTTTTTAGTGTTTAAAAGCAAGAAAACAAACCAAGCAGAATATACTCTCTTTTTTTTTGGAGTGAAGAGAGATAGACCTTAGCCAGTGTTTGTGCTTTGGGGACTGCAAGTACTGCAAGCTTTCGTCTCAAGTGCCATTCTCAAAGCTTTGGTCTCCAGTGCTGCAATTTGCCAAATTTACACAACCTCAAGCAAATCAAACACTTAATATGAACAAATAGAAAATGAAATAAGCAACACCACACTCAACTTCTACAACCCATTTCATCAAACCTGCAAAAGAGTAAAAATTGAGAACAGGAAACTCACTGCATGAAACTCACTCGTATGCTTTTTTTTAAGCAATAACTCACTTGTATGCTGCATGTGATATTTTCTTTATGATTTATGAACTGTTTAAAACCATTGATCTTTGAGATCATAGCAAAAATGAATGAAGCTAAAGTAAAATTATAGAAATACAAGAAAGGTACTTACAGAACTAGCATAGTACTGTCAACTCTGTGAGTACTTCTCTTCAGTTAGACAACAGAATTTAGTTAAGAATTTAGTTGACTTGACAATAACTCGCAACTAATTGAACCATCGTTTATTTTTTTTAAAGGAAAATATAATCATCCCATTAACAAATGGACAATCAAACAAGTGAAATTCAACATTTGTCATAACATCATTTTCATGGAATTAACAAAAAAAACCAAGAGTTAGATGGCCTCCACAAATGAAATCTCAGAAGAATACCTCATCATCACTAAAATGGCATCTTGCAACAAGGTACTCTTAGCTTGCTTAAGAATGCAGGGTCAGCTGAAATAGGATACAAAAGAACAAATGTTTAATGAACTCATAACTTCCTTTAACTAAGGACAATTTTCAAGTTACAAATGTTCCAATTCTGAACCAAATAATAAGACATGGTTGAAAGAAATTCATCTTTCTACATTGTTATGTAACTAAAATGAATGAAGAAGTGAACTGCGCATATATATTACTGAACACCATCTTTCACATCAGGGTTTGCATCTTCTCAACTACAAGGGAAGGCCACTTTCACAAACACACACACAGATATATATATATATATATATATATATATATATATATGTAGATAACCATGCTATTTGCCTTTGCTCTGTTTTAAATGAGAGCAGAGCCTTTGCTAGCATGATAATTCTACATATGTCCAGTGGTGGAACCAGGAATTGAAACCTGGCTGGGCTAACTCTCAAATTACACTACGGAGAGAAAACAAGAACCTAGCTAAACCCTTAATAAATCCTCAAATTGAACCAATCAACCAAAATAAGCAAAATTGAACATAGATATATACTTACAAGAAGCGAGATTGATGGGCTAACTCTCAAATTACACTACGGAGAGAAAACAAGAACCTAGCTAAACCCTTAATCAATCAACCAAAATAAGCAAAATTGAACATAGATATATACTTACAAGAAGCGAGATTGATGGGATAGGGAGAGAGATTAAGAGAGTACAGAAGATGGCAAGTGGCTTGAGTTCTCTGAAATTGAGAGAAATCAAGAACTGATGATTTTATTCAAGACATACGGATATTTTGGAAACTACATATACTTAATTTTTTTTTTACCCAAATTCTTGGTAGGGCTTAAGCCCTCCCAAGATATAACGTAGTTCTGCCCCTGCGTATATCTTCTAAGTTCAAAGTTCCTAACCAACTATGTCTGGAGAGGCTAAAACAAAATTGCATCATGTTCAAAACTACATCATACGATCATACTATCGTCACTGTACATGCATCTACATAGGTAACCAACACATAAACTAAGGTATAAACCTTCTTTGGGTCAGAACTAAGGTATTAACTTTAGTCCCCAATTACTGATTACTTAACACAATGCAGAGTATTCAGCAAAGTTTCCAAAGAATACAAGGCTCATGTGGTCCAAAAGGTGTGTCAATCACGAAGTGTACATGGCAAAATAAAATGGTAAAATGATGTATACTGTCTCTTAAACCATGTTTGAGTTTCAAAGGCACTGAAAATGGAGTAACTCATAACAGCAGAAAATAAACAAACAGTTTTTTAATGCAAAATACTGAAACATTTGTAGATTCAAAATGTGGAGTAACGAACCAGCAATTGAAAGCAGAGAGCAATCATTTCAGCTTTGTTGGGCCTTGTGTTGGATTTTGAATCTTTTGACCTTCTCCTCTTCCTACCCATCATAATCACCAAGACAGATAAGACTCTCTTCATAAGCATATATATCACAGCCTCTCTTCTTCGCTATCAGCTTTTATCACTTCGTTCCTCCTCTTAACAATAACCGCATCACTTTCCACAAGCAAAATCGGTACAAAGTAATTCATTAGGCCATTAAAACCAGATCCCTGCCCGTCAATCAATGGTGGACTCGAGCAGAGGAGACCAGATCCTTTTCTAACTGTTGCTCCTCAGTCTTGAACACAACTTTGTAGTCGTCGGTGGCCGAGACATAACCAAATCCATAGAGATAAATCTCGGAAGTAAAACCCGGGTCAGGCAATTTCCTCAAGAATCCGGTCGATGGGTTCCAGATGTAGAAGCTTTCGCCGTCGCCGTCGCCGTCGCCTGTATGTTGTTGACGCTATTGTCCGGAATCTTGAACGGGCAATTGAGCTGTCTGACCATAGATTTGCCTCCAAACGACGACGTATGCAACTCCAGGGATTCAAATTGAGGGCCGTCGCCGCTGAGGAGAAGTCTGCGGCTTAGGGTTCGCTGGAAGTGCAATTTTGAGACGCAGCGCTGGTGAGGATTTTCAGTATGATTTCATAGGGTAGGCAATTTTCCACCATTGCAATTGATTGAAGAGATTAAAGGGCACGGCGGCCAATTTTGAGAAGAAATGAGAAACCATGGCGGCCAATTGCTTTTATCTTCGTGGATTCAAGGGAAACAAAGCTAAAGGGCCCAGTTTGTTTCGGCCTTTTGGGATCGGACCCAAATATCGGCCTGCTTTTTTTTTAAAACCAGTCAACAATTGGGAATCACTCTTATTTTGGGTTAAGTAGTATCACTAGTATGCCATAACACATTAAAATATCTTATTTTTATTTATTTTTTATAAAATTAAAAAACTACTTACCTTCGCTGCTATACGGAAATGACAATAAAGGTGTGTGAGTATTATAACCAAGTGACTTTTGATTATAAATCTTGAGAAATTTTGCAATAACCCGAACACTTACACGTGTCAAGCATCCAACCCCACCCCACCCCCCTGCAAATGCATCCCCAGTTCCCCACCCTCCCCCTCCCTCCCCCCACCTTCCCCGTGTACTGAAGAAGCACCCATAAATCTTTCGTCACTAAAGATATGTCCTTTTATTATTATTGGGTGACGTTCTCGACGAGTATTAGATATTTGATAAACAAGTGAAATTATATATTTGATTTATATGAAATTAAATATTTGTCATCTCATTTTGTGAAAAAATAATAAAAAAAAGATGGAAGCGAAGTTTGATCAACGAGCTTGATATATAGACATGTTTCTAACTTTTGGATTGACTTTTAAATCAACGGTTGGAAAAATATTTTAAAGTTTAATTGAAATATTATTTTTTAAAGATAGTAGTCATCCAATCGTTGATTTGAAAGTCCTCACATAGTCTTTTTTTATTATAAGGTCTTTACTATAGACTCTTCCTTACACACATATATATATTAGAAGATACCAAAAACTAAGCAGATATATCATACATACACTTAATTATATGTCTCAATTATTCTCCATATTATTAGACTTTGCGGGAGATAGGAAACGAAAGCAAAAGAGAATAGGAAAAATTTGAAGTTACATATATATGGTGGCATCTATGCTTACAGTTTAGCTGGATGAGAGAAAATCCAAAGTGTAAAACCACAGAGAAATAAAACAAGGGGAATTAGGTGAATGACATTCTCTCCTGAAGGATGACGATGATGCAGACCAATTTCCTTTTTGGTAACGTGATCAGAATTTGTATCATACACAGGCAAGTCATCCAGGGAAGCAACTGCTGTAGTATTCAGAAGTGGAGAGCTTAGAGACAAGGACGCAGGCGAAAAGTTCACCAAGAACTCTTCGGAGGCTCGCGATGTGCTCGATGATCGATGCATTCTTCGGCTACAGAGCGATATGCTGGGGGGAAAAACTAAAGGCAAAAGGCCATGCTCTATCAGATCTTATAGTAGGGGACTAGGGGAAGAGCTAAACAATACTATATACAATGGAGCTTTGCCAACATTGCTAGGAAGCCTGGAAATCAAGGATAGCAGCTTTGCTTGTAGAGCCAAAATTGCATTTGAGTTCCTTGAATTTGGCCTAAAAGGTTCTGAATGGTCTTACAAGGATGTCAACTTGGTTTAAAAGCAGCTTCCAGTGTAATCAAAGGTATGTACGTCACCATCACCATGTGCATGTGATGCCAAGAAGTCAAATGCATACAAGAATAAGCTTTATTTTACTACTTTCTAGATCAGAGATTACAATAGGCTGTCATGTGTAGCACGATACAGAAGAAAAAGTGAAGGAAGATATAGATTTTTCATGGTGGCCAAGTTGTGCGATATTGCATTAGACCCTCGATTCAGAGCCATCATCAACCAAATGTTTGAGAAAAGAAATCGACTGTTGAGTTGGAGACATCATATGCTCATCTGCCAGAATTTGAGTCAAAAGTCATATCGATCTAAGGTTAAAATTCGATGATGACCATAGCTGCCATTCGCTATTAGTTCTCATGTACAAGATACCGTTCCTCAAAAGACGCCACAAGTAGATTTTAGTATTTTACTAGAACACCATGAAATTGAAAAAATCTTGAAAAGCAGTTGCATGTTGTGACCAACAGTTTACCGAAGCTGACATGTTAATATTTTGATTTTAGCATTTTAGCAAGCAATTGCCAATGTGTGTAGAGATACATTTTGCATTGTATAACCATCTAAACAGAAACCAAAAGACAAAATATATTGAAAGTTTAAACACTAAGATGGCATTGCAAAGCTACAGTAAGGGGGAAGAGGTCACTGTAAAGAAAATTCTTATGAAATTGACATAGCTCATCTAAAAAATAACAAAATTAAGAACACACGAAGATCCGAGTTTAGCAAAATGGCTGCAAAGCCTGCAAAACTCCCACAAAATTTTTGCAGATGATTTGTAGGTCTGATTCCTTCGGACAATCCAGACTTCCAGAAATATGCTGGTGGAGATGAACCTTGCCTCCACTCACTCTATGAAATATCTATTTCTGAATGGTGGGAGTAGCTGTCCAGAATACTGTTTAATCTCGCTGCTAAACTCAACCTCCATCAAACGATGATTTTCCTTATTGCGCTTCATTGAGAAAGAACCATTCAGTTTATCCCCTTCAGTGACACGGATTGGAGGGTTCAAGAGGAAAACCTGTTCAACAAACAAGGGATAAGCACCGAAGAATAAGGATTAAAAAAAAAATGAATATAATAGAATATATTTTGGTAAAGACCATGCACATGCTCCAAGTTATTTGTTATGCCTTTACTCATAATTTGGTAGCTGAAACTGTGCTACGTATAAAATGAAGGGAACAGACATCACACGCAACATTGCACATTATTTTTTGTTCACTGGTTGCAAATTTCAGTCCCTAATATAAGCAAAATGACTGCAGTGATACATAGCCAACCATAGATAGATGAAGTAAAGCTTAGCTGTGTTAAGATTTATTTTGAATTTTGCACAAAAGATGACCGTCTGCATATTGATTTCTTGGCGATAAATAAAAATACAGGACAAACCTGTTGGCCCCAGTGTGTGCCATTATCTACACTAGGAGCAGTAGTCAACTCAATTTCTTTCTCAGCTGGAATCTCCTTGCGTCCCTGGTACACCAGAACATATTAAGTTTCACGTTATAGTAAGCATACAAATGTTCAGGATACCTGGCATTCCAAAAGATAAAGGGATAATGACAATCAACTTACTCGAAAATGAACATCAAACCATCCTGTGAACCCACAGAGCCTTGTGTTCGGAAGAGTTACCGTCGATAAAAAGTTCGATCTAACTTCAAGGATGTCACTGACAGAGGCAGTTAAACAATCAATCTCCCTTAGTATAGCAGCTGTCCCTATAACTTGGTTGGGATGAAGGTTGTTCCACAATGATGTCTACAAAAATTTAATAGCATCAATTTAAGATGTTGACACCATGAAGGAGCATGCATTAAATTCATGTGTAAGTCAAGGGCAAATGATAATCATGTGGCAGATATGATTATGACTGAACAAGGATTATATTTTATTTTTTTCTTTAGAAAAGAGGAACTTGTAGTAAATTGGAAAAATCCCAAAAAATAGTGATAATTCAGAATAAAACAAAAAGGGAAGGCAAAGACCCCAAGTGCATGTTTGAATTAGAATTTTGAATATTTCAAGGGGCAGGGGTGGGAAATTCACAGGCAAGCAACGACTTTTTGCAACAAGTTTTTTCCTAAAGTAAAATAAAAATGATAAGTAAACGTTGCACAACAATGCACATCATAAGATAAAAATTTATCTGCAAACTAATCAACACTCGATCACCTGAAGATAGTATTTCTTCTGCTCTTCAGAGAAAGGTTTTGTTAGAGCACCCATATCAACACCATAATAAGCTTGTGTTTCATCTGTGAAACGATACCACTCTTCCATAGATGATTCATAATCATTTTGTTTTTGATCTCCCAATCCAGACCTAATAGGTGCCACCCACATACGAGCATGACTAGGATACCTGTAGAACCAAAATTAATTCCAAATCACAATGTAGTGCACAAAGATTGCCAAATCAATATACTAAAATGAGAGGCAACAGGCTTAAGATAAAATTCCCATCGTAATACAATTCCACTTCAAGAATCAAATTAAAGGACAAGTAAAAACAGAGGGGATTTGGCCAAAAAAGAAAAGCCTAGTGATTAAAAGGACAAGCAAATGATGTGAGCTTTACTGCAAATTATTTCATATAATCTGTCATGTAGCTTATTGGCTGCATTTAAGGGCTGCTACAACAGATGCAAGTGTTTCCTTTTTGGTAAACAGATTAAAGTGTGTTATTCCAGAAAAACAGAAGCCTTTTGCAATACCGTAGATCACCTAACTTCAAGGAAAGGAAACAACTATAGAAGTGTTCTTTCACAACACCGTTTTGCCTTCTTTATATACATGAGTGCCCTGTTTCTCGTAATCAAGAGGTTCTGAGTGACACACACTCCACAAAGTAAAAGCACAAAGATACAACTATGAGTTCTTTTCCAAAGTTACTACATTTCGACAATGTGACAAGTGTGGGGTTTCTAACATAGTTTCCTTACAAAAAAAAAAATAGGCTTGAGCAAATAGGTAAATCAATCAGCAAAAGAACCTATCATAAACTGTACATTCATATAATTGCAGTCTCAATCTGAAAAAAAAAAAAAAAAAAAAAGAAGAAGAAGAGGGAAATTGGCATTTGACAGAACCAACCAAAACTTTCAACATGAAAATGCGAGGGAATACTTACATGACTCCAGTTGGCTTCAACCATCGGTCACGGGCACATATCACGGAATCAAACATCGATTCACGCAGTAGGAAATACCCCATCCACTCCGAAATTATCACATCAACTGCACACCAGTATATAATCATATAAACATGACTATACAAAACAAAATTTGAACTGAACTTGGAAAATCTTAAGAATGCCAAACCTTTCTCTGGAAGTTGAACATCCTCCATAGAGCCCTGAATCACTTCAACTACATCTTGTACGTTATTCGCCTTCACTAGCTCACGTGCATGTTCTGCCATGTTAGTGGCTTCCACAGCATAAACCTTCCTAGCACCAGCTTGCGCAGACCAAATTGCGAGAATGCCACTCCCCGTTCCCACATCCAACACAACCTGTGGATTTAACCAAATTAACCCTAAAATTTGATACTTATAACAAAACTATCATGCTTCAAAAGAAGTAAATGTCTATTACAGAGCATAGCCAACTAAAGGTTTAACCTTTTTCAGTAAAGTTCAGTCTTCTTAGACCAAATTCAATCAACACAACCTTCCTCTGCAGCTCAACCAAAATAACCCCAAATTTTGATACTTTTAACAAAACTAACATGCTCCTGACAAGTAAATGCCTACTGAGCAAAGCTAAGTAAAAAGTCTAAGCTTTTTGCAGTAAAGTTTGGTCCTTTAATGTTTAGAGCTGTACCTTGCCATGGAAGTGGTGCTTGTTCTGAAAAACGGCGTTGTAGTAAGCGTCCATGCGAACTCGATCGGAGAGCATCTCCTTCTGGTGGTAGAGAAAGGCGTAGGTGCAGAAGTAATTGGCAAAGTCGACGCCTTTGTCCACCCCCGCAGCACCGTCGCCGCCATTGCTGGCGCCACTTTGGTCACCTACGACGCCGTTTGTGTAGCTCCCCATGTAGTTGAGTAAGTGGTCAATGCTCTCAAAGACCAAACACGAAAGTGAAAGAGAAGGGTTTTGGGGTTTTAGGGCAATGTAGTAGATGATACCATGTAGTCGGGTCCAGGGTACCCCGAATCCTTTTCAAATACTTTTCCAAATAAACAGGGTAGGTCCAATAATCTTACCAAAAATGGTAAGTGCGATAAAACAAAAAGTCCCTTACGATTAACTTCTTTCACGTTTAATCCATCCAACTCATTTTTTCTCTACACTAATCCAATAAATCAATCAATCAACCTCTTAATAGTTTCTTTTGAGCTAATTCATTAAATATTGCGTCTTATTTATTTTGTAAAGTTTTTACTTTATTAATGTTTTTATCTCATGTACGTTTAAACCGATCTTTATTTTAACAAATATCTTCTCATGGTATACTTAGTGCTTCTCTCCCACCTTTGCTTTCGATCCCTTCTCAGTCTTGACCTCTTGTATTTGTTTCATCCCCTCATTTAACAAATTGAATTGAGCCATTAGAAGATGCTAAAACATATTAGTACGTGCAAGTTCATGTGATTTGTTTGTAACAACAAGCCTAACCTCCACATGATATTTCTATTATAGACGACCCCAAGGGTTTAATATGTTGATACGAATCCTAAAACTTTGTCATGTTGCACATTGTTGTTTTCTGATAGTGATAACCCCATTTGCCATATGATATTAATCCTTATGTTTGTCCAAACTAATCACGCGTTAATCCAATCACCTTAGCATAAACTAATTAATTATAGTGCTGCTGATTTCTTCATCTCCTCCATTCCGTGAACTCGAAATTATTATGCAGATTGCAGGACTTGGTCTTGCAGTCTTGCTACTTTGGATACTAATCTTCAATTTTATCGAGCATTAAGGTTAATAAAATACGATTCGGTCAGTGTTGAAATGAATGTTTCAATGAAACTCTGTCTTGAGCACCGTTAAGGCCAAAGCAATGTGATTATGTTACCTCATCAGCAAGTGTTGTCTTGATGACTTGGGGGGTTTCATTAGTTTAAAGAAACTGAATGAGTCAAGAATTTAAAAACTCACTAATTTGTCTATGGTCAATGACCAGGTCAGATATACATTCTTCTTCACCTTATGGATGTGAAAATGGCTATTTGATATCACAAAAGGGTTTCTTATTTTCTGCAATATGTTCCCAAATAATTGGCCACATAAAAAGGCCTTAAATATTTAGATGAAAGTCAGACAAGTAATTAAGTAAACTTCTTGGTGGTTTCTGTGAAAATTTGGCTCCATTAATTTGATTCATGAGTAGAAAACACACTGACCCACATATTTCAAATTTCCAACTCTTGGCTGATCTGTAGATTGAAACGTTTCTACCCTTTGATTTAAATAATGTAAAGCATGTTAGACCCAGCCATTGAAGGAAATTAACAAAAAAAAAAAATTCAGAAAGTGGATCATGTTAAAAGAGAGAAGAAGTTCTTTACTTTCATTTCCTCTCTCTCTCTCTCTTAACCTGAAACCAAAGAATTCAACTTTGATTTGATGGAGGACAAGAAAGCCAACATAGTAGCTGCTTCATCAGTCATCACCCTCATCATCTTCATCGTTATTGCTCGCGTGTGTCTCAAACTTTCCAGTACTTTCTTTCTCATTTGTGGTGCAGGAATTGCTGTGATCCTTGCTGTGTTTGCATGGCTCCTAATCCGACATCACTACAATTTCAGGCGAAAACAGATGGAATCACAGTACAAATCCGAAGGTCGTGAGCTAAGGATAGAGTACAGCTTCCTCCGAAAAGTGGCTGGAGTTCCCACAAAGTTTAGGTACAAGGAGCTAGAAGATGCCACAGACAATTTTACGGCATTACTTGGACAAGGGGCTTCTGGTAAAGTCTTCAAAGGGATTCTCAGTGATGGCACTCCTGTTGCAGTAAAAAGGCTTGATGTGGAAGAGCGCAGCGATAGGGAATTCAGGTCAGAAGTTTCTGCAATAGCTAGTCTACAACATGTGAATCTTGTGAGGCTTCTTGGATATTGTTGTGTTAATCCTGCGGGGCCTCGGTTCCTTGTTTATGACTTCATCTCAAATGGCTCATTGGACAGTTGGATTTTCAATAGACAGGTAAGGCCTAATCGTCGCGGAGGGTGCTTGTCTTGGGATTTAAGGTACAGGGTTGCTATTGATGTTGCCAAGGCACTTTCCTATCTGCATCATGATTGCAGGTCAAGGATTTTGCACCTTGATGTGAAGCCGGAAAATATACTCTTGGATGAGAATTTCCGAGCAATTGTCGCAGATTTTGGCTTGTCGAAGCTAATGGGAAGAGACGAGAGTAATGTCATGACAACAATAAGGGGCACTAGAGGTTACTTAGCTCCTGAATGGCTTTTAGAGCATGGAATTTCAGAGAAATCGGATACTTATAGCTATGGAATGGTGCTTCTTGAGATGATTGGAGGCCGAAGAAATGTGAGCTACATCGAAAAGGGGACTCATGACAAGTCTCATAGGAAATGGCAATACTTCCCCAAAACTGTGAATGAGAAAATGAGAGAAGGGAGGCTCATGGAGATTGTTGATCAAAGACTAATAGATAGTGGAGGCATTGATGAGAGGGAAGTGAAAAGGCTTGTTCATGTAGCTATTTGGTGCATACAAGAGAGGGCTAGTCTTAGGCCTTCAATGTCTCATGTGGTTGAAATGCTTGAAGGGGGTTTGGTTGTGGAGCAGCCTCCTGATACCCAAATGACCATTGTTGATTTCTTGGCAGTAGATGAAGATGAATCACAGCCACACATTAATGGTCATCACAGGCCTGCAGCCTTGGCAGCACAACAAGTAGATAGAAATAATGAAAACTCATCCTCAGCGTATTCATATGCAAATGCAATGTCTGCTATAACACCAAGATAGCTCCAACTCCGTTATGGCGGTTATACTTAAAGATTGATTCTTTAGGACTAGACCAATTTTTTTTTTTTTCCTTCATGGTAAATTGTCTGCAGCTTGTTATATATGTGAGCTTTTTTCTTGTTATACCCAGAAAAGCTAGTGAATTGAGAATTCTCTTCTACATATGTGAATTAAATGTATGATCATAGAAACTACTGTATCAATGTGAAACCTCAAATGCCCATTCCTGCTCACATCATTGAATCTTTAACAACCACTTTTTTGGGCATCTGAACAACCACTCAAAACCCTTAAAGAGAGAGACTTTAATCAATCAAGTGGATCATTATGGCATTTAAGAAGTACAAGTTTTACCATTTCCCCATCTGATAGTTTAATTGTTCAGGACTCTAGTCAGCTTCTAACAAGAACAGTTATCCTCTCAATTTTACCACTTAATTATTTCTAGAAAATTTCAACTATTCAACTACTTAATGTCCTTCAGAAATTGGAGAAGATTACAAGGGTAGTTGGGTCAAATTGTAAGATAATGTCAAGAAAGTGGGGACCACCCTTAAAATAGGACCAATGTCCACCAACTTCTCATCTCAAATGTCTTGGGTCTATATACTGAGACTGTAATTTCTGTCCTCCACTTATAAACAACACGTGGCATACATCTATTGAGCTATCAAGTGAAGTAAAACTTCTCAAAGATCATGATCAATGGATGAGAATTCTCTTCATTTGAATGCTATAACGACGAGTAATGACATCAAATAAAACGACAGACAATGAACAAAAAAATTGGGAACGGAGTGCAAGAGAGAATAGAGGAGGGAGTGAGATCAGCCACCAAAGCTAACTGAGGTCTGTAACAATGGTGCAAAACCCTAAAACCCACTTCTTTGATTTCTTTTTCTGCTCAATTTCAATTGGTTATCAATCATTTGCATCCCATATTATAAATATACCATCTTTATGATTCTATATTCATGTTTCATGTTGTTTTGCTCTTTGTTCAAGTCAAGCTTTAGTTTATGAGTACTGGGTACTCAACCGTTACCATTTTTTGTTTATAGTTTGAATTATGTTTCAGATGGTGTTAAGGTGGCACCTGTTATGATTTTTCGTTTTTCTTTTGGACATTTCTAGTTCTGGTTTCTGGGTTAAGGGGAGTGTTGTGGACAATGTTAAACACTTCAATCACACCTGGGTATCTCCAATTGACATATCTATCTAAGGCATGGACCTCATCTTAGGGGCCCAAATGATTGACATGAGTCATGCAAGCACCGTATTTGGCTCATGTGCATCTGTTTGATGTTTGGGAA
The DNA here is from genome assembly GCA_029955375.1 of Rubus parviflorus. Lineage (NCBI taxonomy): Eukaryota > Viridiplantae > Streptophyta > Magnoliopsida > Rosales > Rosaceae > Rubus > Rubus parviflorus. The sequence continues at coordinate 21,484,148 of JARGGL010000004.1, forward strand.
AACTAAATTCCCAACTTGCAAAACCCTTGCTTATTGTTGTTTGTGTTAGCACTTTCTTATTAGATTATATTTTTCAGTTCAATAAGAGAGGAAGAAGCCAAAGTTTAGGGAGTAGTTAGATGGCCTCACTGTTTTTCCAAATCCTCCACCCTGCTTATTCGAGCTATCCACAAGTTGAGTTTTTTTTTTTTTCTTTTTTCTTTTTTGGTGTGAAAGTTAAGTTCTTTTCCAAGCTGTAGGATTTGCTCCAACATGTTAAGTGTAATTTATATGTTTGAACAACTGGTTTTGAAGTTGAGAACCTAAAGAGATTGTAGGTGCCAGCAAAGAATCAGATTCTGACTATGGTTTCTTAACAATAACAAACATAAATTGAATTTTTGCTAATTTGGTTTGTTGTTTTGCATAAATGCTAATTATTTATAGAGATATATCTGAAATTGCTGGTGTTTGGTCGCAGGTTTTGTGCTCCTTAGTCTTTACAGATTCTGCAGTAGGAGTGGTTGGTGCTATTTTCCTTGAGGGTGCCTAATATGAGCTTTACTTCTCCATCTGTGGGTTCTGGTTAGTTTGTTTCCCATTCTTAATTTTATTGTAGTTTGGTAAAGTGGTCTCATTAATAGTTGTCTCTTGCTGAAAATGAGCTTCACTTCCATTTTCCTTGTTGAGAATATTGTGGCTTGCCTTCCTAGTTATCATTTTGTCTTGCTTTTCTATGTCGGTATTGAGCAGATTTAGTGAACTAAATTCTGTTGTCTCTCTCTCTCTCTCTGTCTCTCTCTCTCTCTCATGTTGGTTCTCTTGATTGGATATCTTTTCTTATTACAGGTGGTAGAACTGTTAGAAGGGCATTTGAGTTTGGAAGGACCTATGTAGTCAGACCTAAAGGCAAACACCAGGCCACCGTAGTTTGGCTTCATGGCCTTGGTGATAATGGCTCAAGGTGGTTCTTGTTCCCATTGCTTGTGTAACCTATTTCTGAGAAAGTTGACAAATATTGAATTCACAGTTTTTTATTTAAGTGACTTCCTTTTATTTTTCCATACTATATTTATCCATTTTTCTTTGATATGCACCTCATGCTTAGATTTTCATTTTAAGCTTTACTTTTTCTATTTGGCAGCTGGTCCCAGCTCTTGGAAACCCTCCCTCTTCCAAATGTAAGAATAAATACATTTACACTATTGAAAGTTGAAGGTTCTCGTTGTTGATGTAACTATATTTAAAAATATTGTGATACAGATTAAATGGATTTGTCCCACCGCTCCTGCTCAACCAATTTCAGCTTTTGGTGGCTTTCCTTCAACTGCTTGTAAGTTTTTTTATTTCCTTTACTGTACTCATGTTAGCATATGTTCAGCTATATGTATTCAACTAGGAACAGCATCTTGTTTGAAAAGAAAATAATTGATTCATAGTCATCACTCTCATTAATAGTCACACAAAAAGAAACTCTCATCTGTTGTATACAAGAGAAGTCATCACAAGTACCCTGAATTGATTGTCTGATATAAAACAGGGTTTGATGTTGGAGAACTTTCAGAAGATGCTCCAGATGATATCGAGGGCTTGGATGCTTCAGCAGCACATGTAGCTAATTTGCTGTCAACAGAGCCCGATGACAGTAGGTTTCCTCTTGCTTGGTTTTAGCATTTGATGATTTCTTATATTGTTGCTATATTCTGTTTGAATTCTATTGTGAACCTTTAGAGAAGCCTTAGAGATTTTAGACTCCTTGGAATATTTGGGATGTCTTGAAAAGATAACTTCAAATCATCATCCTCCCACCATAGGCCTTTGAACTATTTAGTATAGGTTTACCTCTAACGAGTTTCTGTATTATATTAAATTAAGTTTCTTTCTGCTGCAGTTAAACTTGGAGTTGGAGGTTTTAGTATGGGTGCAGCTACAGCTCTATACTCTGCCACCTGCTTTGCTATAAAGAAATACGGGAATGGTACTCCATACCCATCCAATCTGAGTGCAGTTGTTGGACTCAGTGGATGGCTTCCATGTTCCAAGTTGGGCTTCTCACACTCCTCATCTCAGCTTGACCCCTCTATCTTCTTTTGCAGTTAGTTACAAGTCCTATTCTTTTTCAGGACCTTGAGTAAGAAGTTTGAAGAAGCGAGTGAAGCTGCAAGATGTGCTGCCTCCTTTCCACTTTTGTTATGTCATGGAAAAGGTGTTTTGCATCTCTCATACACACATATCATGAGTCTTAATTGTCTTTTACCTATACCGGTTTAGTTTTTGTCCGAGTTCACAATACTCTGCCGATATGCACAACGTTATATCAAGTATGATTTGATGCAGGTGATGATGTGGTTCCTTATAAGTTTGGTGAGAGATCTTCACAGGCCTTGAGTGCAACTGGCTTTCAGGATGTGACGCTCAAATCCTATAATGGGTATGTAGTCTGTGATTTTGTGGAAAGTCGTTGATTATGGTTTTATTAGCTGAAGGAAATATAAGAATGTTCTGTTCGAAAATGCAGGCTTGGTCATTATACAATTCCTGAAGAGATGGATGAGGTTTGTGTTTGGCTAACTTCAAAGTTGGGGCTTGAGGGAACTTCTTCTTAGTTCGGCCCCATGAGAAATCTAAAGCAACATCAAGAGGCAGAAAATGGAAGGGGGTTGTAAGAAACAGGAAATTTTTAGTGGTTTGGTAGCGAGTTATGACCTACATGTCCTTTAAGGCTTGTTATTGTTTGGCTGGTTGGATAAAATCCATATTTGTATGTAATAAGACATTCATTATTTGAATCATAAACATGCCGTTGGAACTTGGAACATAGATGGTCACTGCTTTGTTTTACTTGCTGAGATTTGAAATAACAGAAAGAGGAGCTTATTATTAATTATTGATAACCCAAATTTAAACTCAAGATATCTTAAATTCTTAATATTTCACGTTGCTATTCACTTTCGAGTTTCGAGTAGCTGAAACTTGACTAGTATGTGACATTACCTGACAAATCTCCATCACCATCAGGACCTTTACAGAACCCTTTTCCATCATGAATTACGGACAAGGTATATGTCTTGGAGCAAATTCAGATAGAAAAACAGCTCCCATTCAAAGCCTTCATACACAAATCATAAATTATAACAAACTACCCTCTAGTTTCAGATTTCACGGTTCCAAAAAATTGAAGTGCAAAACGTTGTTGAAATGGTACCAAAAAAAAACTCAAAATTAAAGCAAATCGGATCAACACTAGTGCATATAAACAATGGATACAATTCAGGCAGCTTTGATTCTGAAAACAGGAGCAGCTGCTGTCCTTCCTAGTAAGCCATCCACAACACAGACATGCAGAAGAATGACGGGCCTAACAGCCCTCTCCAGGAGAGTGATTCCTTCCTCTTTTCTCGAAAAAATGGGATTCTTATTTCACTTGTGAGCCTCTTTAACAAAGGTCACATCTCCACTTCCAGACACCGGTGACATTGCAGCCAATGGTGACAGCAGACGCTTTTCTTGATCATCATCAACTTCTGTAGACTCACGGGGCGTTGCAATTGATAGAGTTTCAGTACCATCTTCTTCTAGACACAACCAACCAGAAAATTAGCACAATAAGTTCCAAATGTTAATGGTATAACTATTGAAGACACAATACACACTCTAATATCGAGTTGAAAATACTCACCTGACTCATGGTGGTATTCAGGAATCTGTTTAACAGTAGTCACTTGAAGGCTTTCTGGAAGAAGACAACTGCACAAAGAACCTGAAATTCCAACCAAAACATAGACTCAACAAACTCTTCACTATTGGTTTAAGCAAAGAAAAAAACAAAGGCCCATGTCTGAGTGCATATGTCTCCAAAAATGACCAATCCCGAGAATATGAAATAAAATAAAGATGCAAAATAAACAATTAAATCAAAACCCTCATGCATGGACTCATGGCTAAAGTTAAAGCCATCATGAATGATATAATTTTCCACATTTAAAAGTCATTCCTAGCCAAACAACAAATATATATGCAAATAGAGTGGTTATGTTCATCTCAAAGATTATTATCCACCAACCACAACAAAAATGGGTGATTTTCTTTCCAGCAAACACATATTGCTAATTGCTTTTGATTTATGAACATTGTTCTCAACAACTAGAAGACTGCAGCAATGAAGCTTATTCTGTCCGAAAAAGGTCAATCCAACACACATGAAATATACGAGTACTACATTAATCAATAAAATAAATTCTCTTTACCTAGCCGAGCAAGCCGATTCACCCAACCAGGGATCCGTTTTTCTGTCAACCGACATGCTATGTCATCTGTAAAATGGTTGCAATTCTTGGAGATGAGGTGATAGGTATCCCCATGATACTCTGAAGCAACATTCTCAATAAATGTCCGAAATTCAGAGGGAGGCATGTTTATACGGCCAAGTGAAATAGAGCATCGGTATATAAAACCTGGGCAGCTCTTTGGTTCCACTTCAAAAACTCCACTAACTGGGAAGTCATGGGCTCCAAAACCATACTCTTTACCATGAACTGTTCATACAGGAGACAGAAAATATGGTTAATAGTATCTATTAAAAAAAAATCAAAAGTTATTGATCAGTCAGATTCAATTTTTTCAAACAGAGGATTCTAGCTTCTATTTGATTTGTAAGACCCATAATAGCTTATAATAACATATTCCAAGACAAACCAAAATTCCTTATATGTATGCAACTTTTAGATCGAACGAAACAAGAAAAAAGAACTCAATCAACCTCAAAATGATCTGATTCATCTACCACTACATCAAAAGCTATCTTCTTGTACACACCCACACACATATCCAGTACATTCCAATTGGCAGTTCTTTCATAAATCAAACAACAAAAATATATAAAAGTGGCTATAAGTCCTTGTTTAATTAGACCAAGGGCCCTAGCAACACTAGTCCTAACCACAATAACCTCATATATAATTTGCTGCTATACATCTAATTGCTATTTAGTGCGAAAGAAACTCGGGTACTCAATGACATAATGCAATAATAAGCTAGCTTTTATGCAGATCAGAAACCACTGAAACATAACCCAATGAAAGTATGTTTCAAGCACAACATACATTTGGCACACAGTCATATCAGATTTAGACCTACCAGTTTCAAATTCCAAATTCGACTCCAAAACTGCATATAGGATTCAAGCAAGCCCACAAATCCCAGCCCTTTTGTTTTCCATACAGTACACCAATCTTGAAAATGCATACAGCCCCACATAGAAATGCATATTCATCGCAATTAAGAATACCCAGAAAAGAAAAAGAGCAACAAAGCCATTGCAAGATAGAACCACACCCAGATCAGCAAAACAAACCAATAGAACAACATACATGATAAGAATAAAAAGAAGGGACAATTTGAAATAGGCCCAGACCTTCAATACCGGAGTGGAAGATTCCGACCCCGAACCAAACGGAGTAATTGTTGAGAGGGGTGAGGTCGTAGACATTCAACATCACCGGAGTCTCGTAGCCCTTATCATTCCGCTCAATCCCACCGGCCGAATTGGAGGTGCTCTCCTCCCCCATTTTCCTCCACAAATCTATTTGAAATTCTAAAACAACCCCAGATTCCAAAGTTTCTTTCCCTTACCAGTCCATTTGGGGAAAGAGGGCCAGAGAAGAAAGGTAAAAGCTTTGGGACTTTTGAGGAATAAGAATTGAGAGAGTGGACCAACATATTAAACTCTTGGTTGTCGTTCTACAGACGGATTGTCAATTTCTCGGGAGGTTTGATAAATATCGCGAAAACTCGTGCGAGATATTCCTTCTCTTTTAGGTTTAGTTATCGTATTTGTCTCTAATAACACGTTTACTTATTTGAAATCGAAGAACTCATGAATCCGATCCGAGCTCATTTATTCTCAGTGGTATTGGCATTGGCAGGAGATGCTTGTTTAGGTTTCAACAATTTTGACCTATTAAACAACTGCTGGACATATCTGAGATGTAGACTAATCCAACACGAAACCGAAGGGTTTATTTGAACTAATGAGCATAATAAAGGAAGAGACCGAGTTGCGGAAACAAATATATAGAATAAAGTTTTCAGAAAATTACATTTCTTTCACTCTCTGGATAATTTATCTCAGCAACGCTTCTCCGCACTCCTAGTAAGGAAGGAGCAGATTCCGTTTCATTCCTTTCAATTAATCCACCCGAGTCCAAGAACACGGGCACTTAACCACCACGCACGCACATTTCTTTAATCGGAATTTCAATCATCAGCAAGCAACTGACAGCTGCTGATTACAGAACTTTAGCAAACTTACTTTTCAAGCCTTAAAAGAAAAACAGTTTCGCCGTCTCTACATTCTTCTGCAATCATGGCCGGTTGTTGTCTGGTGTTGTCCGTCGCCTTTGCCGCAGGCGCGCACTCTGCCTCCTAGTAGGAGCTGAGTCACCATCTGAGGAGTCATTATCCGCTTCTCTAGAAGAAGACGGAGCTTCACCCTCATAGCTTTCTCCCCAAAGTCTGGTAGCTCTCCTTCTCATACTAATTTGTGCTCTAGTTCTTGTGGTAGGAGACCAACTGCTGCTCCTCGAACTGGACCCAGATGTAGGTCGATAGATTCGAACTAGAAAGAATACAGTCAGCCATCCCCCATCCTGTTCTACTGCCAAACTGCTGTCATCACCTCTATCCTCTCCAATTGAAGATTGGAGTGTGCTGAGCAGATCACCAATGTCCCTCTGCCGCTCCAAACTCCTCCAGGAACGCTGTCGCTCTGGGTCTGCCTCTGACGGGCGTGCTTGCGGGTGCTCCAGCCTTGCATGCTTTCTGAGATCTGTATAGGTTCCGCTAAAACTACACGTCTCACAAGAACAGTTTCTTGATTTTGCATTCATGAAACAACGAGCAGGCTCCACAATAATCCAATCTTTTACCTCCCCACGGCAGAGCGGGCACACAAGCTTTGGCTGTTCCTCGTGTTCACAAGATATGGAATTCATGGTAGGGGGTTCTTCCTCAGTTGCACCACTTTGCACATCAGTAATTATTGATTCAGAAGTTTCAAATGGAGGAAATTGAGTATCTAAAAGCTGAGTCTCTTCTTGTGGTGGCATCTCTGGTGAGGTTTCTTCTGAAAATGACTTGCAGAACTGGTCTAGACAGTTTGAATGGCGGTAGCTTGTGTCACACATGTAAGGGCGGCACCCCTTCTCAAAAGATGAACATATCAGGAGAACCGCATTGTGTGGATGTTCCAAGCAAACTGGGCACCTGGCTTCTTCCCATTCTTTGACATTTTCCTCGGTTTCTGAAGGAATTTTGGGTGAGGGACGTTTTGTATGGCTGGAGCTGCATGGATAAGGAGATGCTCTGCACCTCTCCCGAGACACAGAACGGTCCCTTCTTTCCTTAGGCATTTTGAGCTATCAGAGATACTTCACGCTCTCCCCAAAAGATAGTCGCAGAATTGTTGAAACTAAAAAGGATCACATTATGACATGAGTAATGGAATGACAATCTGCTTGATACAGATTAAAGACAATCATATAAGTGCGTACCAAGTATGTGCAACAACAATATCACTCGCATATAGATAAATAGAATCAAATACAAACTCATTAAAGAAGGTCTTTATTCATCCAAGGATCAAGAAATTAAGCCAAAAAAAATACACACAATCAAAAGTACCGAGTATGTGCAAAAAAAATATCAATTACATATAGATAAATAAAAATCAAATACAAATTCAATAAAGAAGGACTTTATACATCCAAGGATCAAGAAATTAAGCCAAAAAAATATACAAACAATCAAAAGTATGAGAACAAAGAAGCTCCCAAAAATTATAGGCCATGAAAGATAAACATCGAAATATCTAACTACACACTATGGCAAATATTCCTATGAGCATTGAAAACCAAGCTTCATCCTAGGAAGCAACAATTAAAAACCAAGCCTCAAGAGTACTTCGAAACGATTCTAAGCACTGCCATTATTCAAAGAACAAAAAACAATGAGCTCACAACATAGAGTTCAGTAATTCACTATACCTCTTATATTTGACAATCAGAAATCAAACTAAGAAAGAATGGTGACGCAGTTCCCGCAATCACACAACTACAAAATATCACATAGCATCAGGGTAAATTCCCTTATTTCTTTCAGGAAAATCAAGTAAAGTTTTAACTACAAAGATTGAAAGTAAGGATAAAGCAGCATCAAACTGAGAGTTTTTGAAAAAACTCAACTGTTATACTACACAATTCATGGTCACAGTTTCAAATTGGGTACCACCCAATAATCCTGAACTACGCCAAACCATGAATAATGAAGGAAAACCAAACGCGTATTTTCATTTCTCAGAATCAACGATCATACAAAGCAAAATGAATACCAATTTGACAGCTTCACCAAAAACATAGAAAAACCAGAAGGCTCAAACCCCCAATTTCATAATATGGAACTAGAACACCAGCTCAACTCCAAATTCCAAAAGTCCAACAACCACAAGTTTAAACAAAAGCCACAATAACCGAGCCCTTAAGAGCTTGAATCGATACAAACAGACGAGAGCATTCAGATCCAGCTACAATCGGACCTCAAATTTAGGTGAAAGGATTAGAGAATTACCGGATTAAATTTTCAAACCCTAACTTGAAATTCCCGATTCAATTGGATTGGATTTGACTCGGCGGAGACTGTAGAAAGCCCTTTAAAAAAAAGCAGGCGATTGCTTGAGGGAGAGCTGAAGAAGGAAGCAGCTTTAGCTTTTCTAGGGTAACTGATTGAGCAGCTACCGAGAGAGAAAAGAAAAATTAGTGGGAGCCTGGAGAGCTATATATACAAACAATTTATATTCATCTATTCTCGGACATCGTGGTCGGTGTAAGGGTGTGAGCTGACGTGGACCACTCATCTCCTCGTGTATTTTTGCTGTGTTTTTATTTATTTTTTTGCTTTTGTTTAAAGTTTTGATTTTTGAATGCATGTTGAAAATTTGAAACTGATGAGGTTCTGTTCAAAAAAAAACTATTCAAAAAAAATTTTGGCTTGGAAAAGGAAATAATTGACTTGGGATATGAATCATATCATAATTGGTGATTAAATCTAAATTTAAATTTTGAACCGAGAATTGTCATTATTGTTGTTAGTTATAATATTTTTTTAATTATGACACATTTACTTATTTAGAATGAATATAAAAGTAATTTTATTATGACTTTCCTTGCATTTACTAACACAAACTTTTCCTACAAATAATGGACCAGCCTTTTTTAGGGCCACAAATCCACAATCACAAAGAAGAAGGAAATCTAAGAAAATGGACCATCAAATTACAGCAAGGAAATCCTCCGATAATTCAATGTCCATGCATTGTATCCTTTTCAAATGCCTCAGATTTTTCTACCAGAACTCACACGAAGAGCTATGTCTATTACAAGCAACAATGAAGGCTTTGTTCTTCCTTACAATTTTTGTCAGGACAATCCAACTATTGAAGCTCTGTCTTTCACATACTTCTGCATCCTATACGTAACGCTAGCAATTACCCTATTACAAACCGGTGATTGCAAAAATTACACCCAGCTTGACTATCCCTAATGCTCTAAACACATGACAGTGGACGGCAAAATTAAACCATGTCTCGGCATGTGCACTTCCTGCTGTTCAGCCTGCTCCCGAACTATTTACACTAAGCGATCTATAGTCACTAGTACCAGAGATATATATATATATAGAGAGAGAGAGAGAGAGAGAGAGATACACGATTCAAACAGAATGTGGCTCTGCTCATCTCAGCTTCAGTGGTGTCACTTGATGTTCATGGCAGTTGACATTGCACGTAACTCCTTTGCAATTTCTGAGAAGGGTGGCCTAGATTCAGCATCAGATGACCAGCACCTCTCCAACAATGATCTCCATGTTGGATCGCACCAGCTTGGTATTTCAGGACGAAGACTTCCTTTGATTATACCAGCTGAAAACATCAGAAAAAGTTGTTTTCAACAAATTTTGATCACTCGAAGACAAGAAAACAAGTTAGTAGTTCAGTGTTTGCATAAGGAAATTGAACATTACCTATTATTTCCTCTGAACGCAAGTCTGCATAAGGTTCCTCCCCAGTCAAGAGTTCCCACATTACAATTCCAAATGAATATACATCAACCTACATACAAGTACAAGAGCAGTCATCAAAAACCAGTATAGTATTTGACAGAAGATAGAGAGTAAATAGACATCTCTGATCATTTAAGATTGACCATCCTTTACCTTTTCTGTTACCAAATTGTTCTTTCTGTGGCTGTTCAAAAGTTCTGGAGCCATCCATGGTACGGTGCCTCGTACTCCACCAGAGACGAGTGTCCTCTGCTTGATTTTCGATAATCCCAGATCACCAATCTGAACAAATTCAAGTGAAATTTCAAATTTATAAGGGGAAGTATAGGGAGGCTTAGATAATGGTGAGACATATTATGATAAAAACCAAGAAAACGTCTTCTCAGGTTGGATACCTTGCATACTGGTCTCTGAGGGTCCCTCATATTCACAAGAAAGTTATGTGATTTCAAATCAAAATGGACAATGCTTTTCTCATGAAGATATTCCATACCAAAAGCTGCATCCATCGCTATAATCAACCTCTTCCGACGATCTATAGTTCTGTAAAGCAGATCAGAAATGAAAGATGATCAGATAATTAGCCTGCATCTGTCCCTTTTCACTGCAGTGTTTCCGGGGGGGGGAGGTGATACACTGATACTAAAGATGAGATAGTCAGGATATGCACCACACTTTTAGAATTTTAGTTGTATTACAAGAGCAACTAGTGACTATTGCCACACGTACTTGAAATGAGCAAATGACAGCACAACGCTCTCACGAATTCAGGAAGCAGGAATTCAAACTACTTGAAATTTATGAAAACTCTGGTACACCCACTGAGACAACATGTATCTTATCAAATTTTCATGCGACTATATATAGTATGAATCCAATGAATTTAAAATCATTTGTTTTCACTTTGCATCTTAATGATTTGGATTATTTGCAGGCTAATATTATAGCTTGTTCATCCTCCGACTTTCAAATCCTCAGTTTGTTTTTACCATTACATGTGCTAAGCTTTGCAGAAAACATAATTCAAGTATAAATAACAATTAGCAAGCTGCATGTAAGAAACTGACACAAAAATGAATAATCAATTACATTATGCAATACCGGAGAGAAAAAGAAAGTGATATCCGTATACTATTTTATAGGACGTGATGTTATCCATCTTACCGGTCTTTCTTTCGCAAAACTTGTTTTAAGGAGCCATTCACCATGTACTCTGTCACCGTTGCCAAATTTGTCACTGGTCCATCTGTCACTACACCATAGAAAGCTACAATGTTTGGATGGTGAAGTTGACCTAATATGTGAGCTTCTTTCCAAAAGTCAGCAAGCTGCACAGAAAATGCAGGTATATGTTGATCAACTATAGTAATGAGAACAACCTTGAATATTTTTTCTAGATAGAGTTAACACATAACAGGCAGTATACTTTCTTACTTTCTACTCTAATTAGTATACAAAGGCATAACTATGTAATTTGCAAACAATTAACAAACAGAAATTTTTTAAAAAAATTGAACTGTGGGAGGGAAAGTATAAGATAATTACCAATCGATCCTCCAATGTGCCATCTGTAAAGCAATTTGGCTTGATCTTTTTTACGGCAACATTAGACCCTTTCCATTTCCCATGGTAAACGGTTCCATATGTGCCCGAACCAAGCTCTTTTATGAACTCAAGGTCACAGTTTTTGATAGTCTGAAAAGGTTAAACAAAACACACATTCAATGTTGTATAATAATATTTCATTCAGCCTCCGCAGGCTTATCAAGCAGAATATGTATATGTTCCAACGGTTACCTGCAGCTCTCGAGTGGCTATATGAGTATAAAATGCAGCCAGGTCATTACAGGTTCCACCAATTACTTTAGAGCAATTAAGACTTTCTCCATTGTTGGCCTAAGAAAACAGAATCACATGTCAAAGCTGAGTAAAGGTTTCTTCCACTAGTCAAATAGTAAAGCTACTAAAAACCTATGAGCATATTGTTTTTTTTGTCCTTCTATTTGTTATTTCTTAATTGGAGCTGAATGAGATAAGATGTTTTCAAGTAATTACCTCTCCAGTAAAGCTTAAACTAGATGGAGGGTCATGTTGAACCTCCTCAACATGCTCACTGCCTTTCTCTATCTTAGCTGAATTCTGGAGTGAAGGATTAGATGCAACTCCATTTGATTCCTTAACTTGAGGGCCTGAGATAAATTGTCCTTCATCCATGAGATCTGTAGGCTTTGATTGAGGTTCCAGCAAGGCATCAGAAGTCGCAACACAGCTAGCATGAGAAGAGAGCTGAGGACCTTCCACTTTTTTCGACAGTGAAAGGTTACGCAAAGAAATGTTCACCAAAGATGTTACTCCATTATATGAATCTTGTATGTCATTACTGCCATTTTTAGAATTGTTGAAAGAGTTGATGACTCTTTCCTCTTTAGGCAACTTATTATCAATAGTGCCAGAAATGTTAGCAACCTTCCGGATGTCTTTTAGGCACGTCTCCTTGTCAAGAGCACAATGAATAGGTTCCCATTTGCTGGTCACTCCATGAACACTTTCATATGAAGTCTGATATTGACCTTCACACTTTCCAAAACCAGAAACAGTTACGAGAATTTCGTGAGTGTCCATAGTCCTCACAGATGGAGTCAAACTCTCAGTGACCTCACATTTCAAGAGAGATTGATCACCCGCTCTAGTAAATGCACCATAATAACCTAAACAATATTCCTTAGGATTAGCATTCATATGCTGTAAAAGTCCAGGGCCGCTCTGTTTACTTCGCTTCTGGTTACTATATTGGACTCCACTCAAGCACCTGTCTTTGATTGAGCTAGGATTCATCATCCTCACCCTTTCTGCCATTGCATACTCAGAAAAACCAGCATAATGCCTCGATGAATTGGGATGATATACTCTCACAGCCTGCCCCTGCTTTGCAATGTTCATATGTGGCCTAAGCCCAAGGTAGCATTTCCGTGTCGAAAGCCTCCCATCCAATCTAACAGTTCGATGGTTCCCCACCTCAGCTGTGTTGCTCCGATGGTTCCGAACACAGAATGGATAACACCGCTGATGTCTAGTATCATTCACACCAAATCTATGGTTACGAATGCTGCTATTTAAGCCACCCCACACCCTATCATCGGCATAGAAAGGTTTCACAGTTTCCACTAAATTACAATTGGCTCCCCAAGGCATTATGTTCTCTCTGTTCAGGTTAGCAATCCCAGCCATTCCATTGTTCCCCAAATCCTTCTTAGCATCACAACCATTACACACCTGTTTCATAACAGAACAATTCAGTCGTTTCGAACACTGTGTTGTTGAGACTGACTGACTAGCTATCCCAACCCCATTGCACAAAACCTGACCAGACCTCCCCAAAGTTTGATCAACACGCAAATTCTCATCTCTGGGATTCAATGGATTAGACCTAGACACTGAAAACTGCGCTGGATTACCACAATTCAAGTCGGGTTCATCAGGGCCTAAATTTATAAGCGGCGGTTCATATGGTTCACATTGCTTGGTCTCACCCAAGCCACCAATTTCCATATCACTCTCATAAACACCAAAACCACGGACTAAAGCCGATTGCTTGGCCAACAATTGCTGTTTCAACACCATCTTTCTCAGCGATTCATCGCCGTACCTCACTCCCCCTAAGTTCTTAACCGCCACTTTATCATCTACCTGGGTTTGGCTCTCGGACTCAAACCCATTACCCGACCCGACCCGATTCACATAACCATTAACATAATCGCTGTCACTGCTACAAACAAAGACCCAGAGTCTGGCGGACTTACCGTAGCTCTCGAGCTTGTCGTAGCCTTCGATCATGCACCGAACGTCGTCGTCTGAGTCGATTCGGACGAGCGGGGCGGCGTCGGAGTTTGACCCGGGGGGCTGGTATTTGAGGACGAACGAGGGAATGTAGGGGCAAAGATCCGAAATCTTTGATCGGAGCTTGGAGAACCCGATGGTTCGGTCCACGGAGACTATTCGGGTCTCGCCGCCGACGTAGCGGAGCTTCCCGGAAGGCGGCCTGGGTTTAAATGCGCCATTGAAGCTGCAGACGAGCTTGAGCTTCTTGGGCTGGTTATGGTTAGAGGGTCTTTTGCGACGAGAGAGAGGTGGTTCTTTCATGGATGTCATTAGAGAGAGAAACAGAGAGAGAGGTAGAGAGTGATTCGTGGGGTGTACGGAGACGGAGTGTGAGTTGTTTATACTTGCATGGGAGTGTGGCAGCGTGTAACCTTTTGCCCTTGTAGTCGGTTGAAATTTCCAGATTGCCACTCTCTTTATGAGTGTTTGTATTACAAGTTTACAACTGTGTGCCTGCTTCAGCTTGTGATTACTGATTTTTTTTTTTTTTTAGAATGGAAAATATATATTGTCGTGAGTGAAAGGTTTTGCCTTTTTGGACCAAATAATCCCAATTCTAAAGAAAATGTAAATGGCTATGGGAGTATAGTATTATTGCATTAGATATAGAGAATGAAACTAATGAGGAAACAAAGGATGTGCGGATCGGATGTGCCCCTTTGTGAATCCTAATCATGATCATTATAGGACACATAAGAACAAAATGAAAAGGATCAAATTTTAATTGGAATAAATTAAGTGAAATAGGCCAAATGCGTCTATGAACATCTTAGAAAGATAAAATAAATATTCAACATTAGAGAGATATAACAAAAATATTTCGGGCTAATGAACTACGAACATATCCACAAGCCATTTTAGTTTTTTCACAATGTGATGAACATATCAACCTCTACTAAATCTAAATGCTAGCATACTGAAAAGTTCTTTTATGTCCTTTGCACATTTGAGTACCACTCCAAGTTCCATTTCCCATAGTGCACAGTTCTATATACCCCCGAACCAAGCTCTTCTATGAACTCTAGGTTAGAGTTTTTGCTGAGTTATTCTATTCCATCTAAAAGTTGTCCCTTTCAGAAATCTTTCCATCAGTCCCAAGAACTCCAATAACTAGGTTGTAGTACAATTGTACAGGATGCCGAGAAGATGATCCTTTAGCTTTGAAACTGGAGGGAGGCAGGCCGCATTACCTTTTATCATTATACTGTTAACATCCCAAACCTCTATGGCCTGTCCTTTTTCATATCGGTTCAGCATACTTTGAAGTTTACTAAATCTATATTGGTACGAAAATGTTCATATGGTTTTTCTCCAACATCTCTATAAAGCTCCCCCTTTTTCGAATGAAATGTTTTTTTTTTGTTTAGACATGCATAACCTTTGCCAACATGTTATTCTTGACCTTCAACTTTATTCATTAAAGGAATGAAAATAATATGACATCTCATAAAAATATTGAGCTTTCATAACTAATACAATTGTTGATGAAAATATGATTATTTCACAAGAAATGTAATTCCCTTGAACACTCATGAAATTCATGATACTTCGAATACCCAATACTTCTGATATTATCCACCCCCAATATCATTTTCTTGATGTAAATACTTTTATAGCTGTAATAAAATTTAAGAAATATAGATAATTTTTCAAATATCTCAGTACGTCACTGCAGTGTTGGTGAGTCATTGATTTTGTGCCCTTTAACTTCAATATTCCATCCTAGTTATATTCTTATTCTCGAGATAAATAGTGATAAATCAAGTCCAAGTTTTGGCCTGCTCTTCATTATATTGCGGAAAATATGCAAGGGTGGGCCAACACTGATGGACACGTAGTTCATGTAAAACAACTTAGTTTTGGATTCTTATTAGAGCATCTTTAGCAATGTTAGCTATTAGAGCAATTCTTCACGGTTATACTCAAATACATGTTGAAGGTGACTCAAAAATCGTCATTGATTGTATAAATGGAGCAATTTCCATCCCTTGGAGAATTAAGATGCTGATCAGAGATATCACTTCCCTTGCTCAGAGATGTCAAAATATCACGTTCAAGCATATTTTACGAGAAGCAAATTTCGTGGCTGATGCAATTGCAGAGTCTGGCCATTCAGTAGGTGTCTCTCTTTGGAATCACTCTTTACCTCTCAATGCTTCAAATGCTTTTTTGTTTGATCAGTTAGGTGTTGGATGTTTTAGGGGCTCTTCTCTGTAGCCTTTGTTGTATTTTTCGCATCGAAAAAAACAGAGTAACCAAATGAAAGTCAAATTTAACTTTTGTCAAAATCTATAGCTATATTTAGCTACATAGGAGAGAGAAAATAACTAAATCCTAAATTAACTTACAAATAGCTACCATTTGCTGAAGCCAAAGTAAAAAATTAGCTAGCTATATTTGGAATATAGATAATTTTTCACCCTAATATTTGGAATAATGATATTTTCATTCAACTATAAGGCCAGGAAGGTTTATATGTCAATCAATATTCCCGCGAAAACTTAATCTCAAAGAGTTCTAATAAAAACTACTCATTACAAGGATGCTAAAGCTCGTTTATTGGGAACCCAATTAACAAGTGAGCCTACCAACTAATACACTAGCCCCCATCTCCTAAAAGCTAAACAATTCTATGAGAATATAGGCCGCATGCAATCAGGACAGATTGCAACAAACCAGGACAAGGAAAACAATATTATTGCAATGAGTGATGGATACTCACTCATCATAATAACTAACAAGTAGTAAGAAATCCATCCGGATAGTTAGATTACAAATTAAAGGAGCTAGCATGCATACAGAAAGATGAACATAATAGTACGTACAGAAGACGACGTTGAACATAACACAAATACACGATCGAGTTAAGTTATTAGAGCACAAAGCAACCAAGTGTATCAACCAGTGGAAGACTGGATGGGTTGGTATGGTATTCCAAGATGCGAGGAGGCAGGAATTGGACGGTCAAACAATCTTCGTTGTCAAATTGAAATTGAAATGGTAAGGCAGCACCCCGTAACTTATGAGTCCCAGGCTTAAAAAAGTCAGCAGGTCGATCTTCCCATGGGATGATGATTTCGAGGATGACAAGGCAGACATTGTTACCTCCTAGATGGAACAAATGATACCCTCTTGGATCACCAGGGACAGGGAGCTCTGGCAGCTGCAACTCATGCACCGGTGTGATTGTTTCATGGTTTCATTCAAGGACATGAGATAAATAACTAGAGTACCAGGCAGCTGGCCGTGAGTAATCAGCATCCTAGCTCTTATTGTTATGGTGTTCCAGTTCCAGGACTAAAGCTTTGCCCAGAAAGAGAAAAGAGCCGCCTTGGCACATACTAGGGACTGGTCTCCATTCATGTTGGTTTGGGTCGGCCACGTCAAAGCAGCACACCGGCATGTCCTCATTGGTGCCCGCAATTGCATAAGAGAACCGGTTACCACCAGTTGGAAATTCTGGCAGAAGCGACCAACTCCCCAGTTTGGGGTCAAAAACCTCAAATGAATCAAAAGGAAAACCAAAGGGCTTACCGGACAGAACGTAAAGTTTACCAGCCACCTCCACCGTCAATGGCAAGTGTTTTCCCTCGTTTAAAGTCCCATCCATGCTGGACCAGTCAGGCCATACAAGTTGGGTTTCAAGCCGCTGGTAAAAACAAATTGGGAGCCCAACACACCGCAACCCCCATGAGCGGAGAGATCTTCGCCGGCCCTATAAGCCACTTGCCGTAATTCTAAGGAATTATTGGATGATAATTAACAAATCGCTGAGATCGATGGCGCGGACAACATAAGCACCCCAAAACTTGCGACCGTCTAGGGATTTGTTAGTTTCAAAGCTACAAACGTACAGGGACTTGCTACTGGCGGCAAATCCACTCTTGTTCTGAATCCTCACCATCCCAATACTTTTCTCCTCTTCCATTTCTTCTGGTACGATGATGCGGTTTCAGCGATAGTTCTGCCTTTATATATATATATAAGATATCTATTCTTTCTATCCCTAAATTATAATTACTATTGAATTTGAATCCCAACTACATTTGGATTGGGATTATATATAACTCCATCTCGATCAGTGCGGTTTGAGAGGGCACACCATGGTGATCAGTGCTGAACAAGACAACAAGTAGGTACTTTCAACATAATTCAAACCCCTAGCCGCGCTTCAGGGTGCACTCTTTTCCTTCCTTACAAAATTAACAAACATTCCAACTCCCAAAAGTCATTACAAGGCTAAACATAATCTATTAATACAGAAGATGGATGAACATGAACATAACACAATTACAAAAGTTATCAGAGCACAAAGCAGCCCAGTGTTTCACGGCGTGGAAGACATGATGGGTTGGTATGGTATTCAAATATGCGAGGAGGCATGAATTGGACGGTGAAACAATTTTTCTTGTCCTGGTCCACCTTGGAGATGTCAAATTCAAATTGAAATGGTATGAAAGCCCCCTGTATCTTTTGAGCCTCAGGCTTATAAGGTCGGTCTTCATATGGGAAGATGAAATCGGGGATGACAAGGCAGACATTGTGACCACCTAGATGGAAGAAATAATAGTCGCTTGGTTCACCACCAGGGAGCTCTGGCAGCTTCAACTCAAGGATTGGCGTGATTGTTTCTTGGTTTTCATACAAGGACATGAGATAAACTAGTAGACGACTCCGGCCACCATCGCCATCATAATTCTCAGCGGTAAACATTATCTTCTTGTTATGGTGTTCCGGCTCCGGCAGGTCCAGGACTAAAGCTTTGCCTCGAAAGGGAAAAGGGTTGCCTCCCCACATACTAGGCACTGCTCTCCATTCTTGTTGGTTTGGGTCCGCCACATCAAAGCAGCACACCGGCATCTTCTCATTGGAGACGAAAAACTTGGTGCCCGCAACTGCATAAGAGAAGACATAACCAGATTTTGGAAATTCTGGCAGAAGTGACCAACTCCCCTCTATGGGGTCAAGTACCTCAAATGAATTAAAACTCCGACCAAAGGGCTTGCCGGACAGAGCGTAGAGTTTACCGGCCACTTCCACCACCAACGGCACATGCTTCCCTTGGCGTAAAGTCCCATCCATCTTGATGATCTCGTGTTTGGGGTCATTGGTATCAAAGACATAAGCTTCTGTGCTGGAATCTGGTCCAAATGGTGGACCAATCGACCTGGAGTTGCGGTTCAAGCCGCTGGCGAAAACAATTTGGGAGCCCAACACACCGCAACCCCCATTAGCGGGGAGTTCTTCGCCGGCCCTATAACCCACTTGCCGTAATTCTAAGGAATCATTGGATGATAACAAATCGCTCAGATTGACGGCGCGGACAACATAAGCACCCCAAATCTTATCGGACTTATTACATTCAAAGCTACAAATGTATAGGGACTTACTAGCCTCTTTCTCCTCCGTCAACTCCAATCCCCGGCCCTGAAGAAGACGAGGCCTAGCTTCACTATTCTCCTGAATCTTCACCATCCCAATGCTTTTCTTCTCTTCCATTTCTTCTTCGTATTCACCATAGCTTTCTAGGTTAAACGATTTTTTGGACATGGTACCTTTTTTTGTTGGTCTTTCTTCTGGTATAATGGTGCGGTTTGAGCGATAGTTCGGCCTTTATAGACTTGATATTAGTTACGTTTGGATTGGGCCAAGTCAACTGTGGTTTGGATAATAATACTAATTGGGCTCCAATCTTTCGCCGACTACCTCCTTAAAATTTGGGCCCATTTTTACGTGCCTACACTTTAAGTGGACCCATTTTTTAGATTTAGTAAAGTGATTGTGGGCCCATTCGTTCTCTCTTTAGATTAAGCATTGTTTTCTGATAAGTTGCATTGGTCATTGAAGCTGAACACAAGCTCGAGCTTATTGGGCTTGAGCCCCGTTATTATTACTATTCCTAACTACACTAGGAGTTCTATTCCGATTGGAATTAGGATTCTATTCTTTTGGTATCTCCCGGTGACGGCGGAGTTGGCCGGCAAATTCTACTGTATGTCCAATACGCTCTTCGCTATACCTTATGATTCATTTGAGGTATTTGACCCCATAGAGGGGAAGTGGTCGCTTCTGCCCGAATTTCCAACCGCCTATGGTACTGGTACTAGGTTCTGCTCTTATGCAATTGCGGGCACCAAGATTTATGCCTGCACAGAAAAGACGACGGTGTTCTCTTTTGACGTGGCCGCCAAACCAGAGCAACAAAATTGGCAGGGTTTCTGGGGAGAAAAGGGTTTTGCCGGAACAGAAGAAGATGGTGTTTGCCTGTGAGACTAGCTTTAACAATCCCTTACGTCCAGTAGTTTATCTTCTGTCGTCGACCTCATCTGGAAAGCTCACAAAAATCCATGAATTGAATCTGCCAGAGCTGCCGACGGAGCTGTGTGGTGCACCAAACGACATTCAGTTCATCCATCTAGGAGGTTACAATGTCTGCGTTGTCATCCCCACTTTGGACATCCCAGGTCAAGATCCCGATGAATTATTTTCCAGCTTAGTTAATTTGGACTACTCGAGCTTGCTGGTCAAGTAAATTTGTTTCATAGAAAAACAAGTGGCGTCTAACCAAATTTTTCAGAGGTCAGGTCTTGGCATAGCTCCACAGTTAATGAAATACAGTGCTTACTCGAAGTCGAAGAAGACCATTATTATGTTTGCATTAGTCCTTGATTGTTGTGCTACTTGAGTTTTGTTTACCCCATATTTTGGTTTCAGGCTAGGGTTCAAGAGTTCTGTAATTGGATTTGAGTCGCAAGGGTTTTAAATCCAGAGAACCAGTGATGTGTATGTCCAGTGTATGAAGTGTCATTGAGCCCCCGTTACTTACTTGTGGGATGTGTATAGCCCTTTCTATACTGAGAGGTAAGGCAATTTCATCTGGTCTCAAGCTTATAATGTTTATTTCTTCATCTGGACTGTCCTAATAGCCGAGGCTGTTTGACTTTTATTAAGAACTATACAAGAACTTAAGGCTTCTTGGGTTGCCATGATTTCATCATTATATATCTCAAAAACATGAATTTCGCAAGTCCTCCTTCAAGCCGTACTCTAAAGAACTGCAGTCTTGAGGTTATCAGGAAAATGTTTTCACTAGTATAATAAGCCTCATCAAAATTTAGACATACATCATAAGATTTATTTAACATATATGGAAACCACTGAGAGCTTTTTCTGTTCTTGCTTGTACCTTTATAATATGTTTTTGTGTGTGCTTATCTTATGTTCATGCATCAGAAAGGGGGCTTGGAAAGTTTTTACTTAGCTATGACAACTCGTGGACTTTTCGGAATGGTTTTTTTTTTTTCCTCAGCTCTATTGATTCAACCAGTGGATACTTGGGAATCTGGTTCAAGAGTGACAAACACAAAAGCCCAGTTTGGGTTCCAAACAGAGAAAACTCTCTTCACCAAGTACTCTAGATTAAGAATTGTTCATCGAGACCTGAAAACTAGCTAGCAAGATATCAGACTTTGGCTTGGTTAGAATTTTATCTGGCAAGATAGCAGCTTTAAACTTGTATGCTTAACTCATCCAAAAGATTCATTGTTTCTGAACCAAGAAATGTACAGATTTATTAACTTTAAGGTGCTCAATATGTACGTGCCTCCATTTATACCAATCCTGAGAAAGATGCCACCATTTCTTTTTAGCAACGTACTATCCCCTTTTTTGGTTACATTATGATATATCTAAGGTTTAGGTTAAAACCAAATTCAACCCTAAAGGTATATGAGCTAACACACAGCATAATGACAAAATGAATGTCTTGCATTCCATGATTTGGAGCTGCCCATTCTGATATGTCTCACACAATAACTATATTTAAGACAAAAAAAGATCAAATGCAGTACCTCAGCATATGTATCCATATCCTTCCTGAAAATTTATTCACTTTCACTGAAATTCATGCATATTAACTAATCTGACTTTTGTTAAGAAACCATTGGGTTCATAAATCTTTGGATTCAAATCTTATAATTATGTATATATACATTGTGATGTGGGGTTGTCAGATTGGCCATGAGCTCAGGGTATGATCTGTCACATTATTGGAGGAGTGGAAGTTCAGTTTAGACAGTGATATAGGTATGATATTGCTGGTTTCCATCTCCCTCATTTTGTTCAAATTTTTTTTTTTATATAAACACCCATTTCTCTTAATTAAAATGTTGTTTCTAAATTTCAAACTCATATATAGGCTAATAATCTCCCACTATAATTTGGACCGCAATCAAACTATGGATATTCCATTGTCTTACATAGCCTTTGCTGGATACATAATTAAAGAAATGAATGAAATCTCTTTTCTCTTCAATATGATCATTAGCAATGATGGCTGATATTTTGGCCCCATCCAAGATGCTATAATTAAAATCCAACTTTCATGCAAAACAGAACATAAACAAACCAGTAAACAGAAAAATTAAATTCTACCAACCTGTTTCTAAGAGAGTTTTGGTTCCATCAAAAGATTGAAATTAAAAAAAAACAAAACAAGGTCGTGGGATATCTTTATTTGTGAAGGGAGAAGAATGTATGGGGCAAGTGATGGAGCTTTGAGTCTTCCTATATATATGCCACTCTGCAACCCTGCAATTCTTGCTAGGTCTGCTGCCTGAAACTGAAACCAAAAACTGAAAGTGATAAGATCCTGCTGAGAAAAGTGAAGATTTGAAATATTGAATTATAGAAAGGGATGAAAATCAATTGGTTTTAGGATATGAAATGTGCAGAGGAAAAATTCAATGTGTTTCTGAAAAGTCCAAAGTTCAATCAAATAGGCAGAATGAGAAGATTTGGTGTCATCCCCACTCAATATTCACTTCATCAATCAAAACCCATATTGTATTTTCCCTCTTCTTTTTTTTGATAGAAATTTTGTGATCAATAATGATATGAAATGACCTGTGCTCATTAAGGTCCCACAAGATCAGCACCATGGTCTATGGAATGGGGTAGTGAGTAACAAGAAGTCCAGAACCACAGTGATTGGGTGATCTTTGTTGTCTGATGACTCTGATCTAAAGCTAAAAAGTGGGAATATGATGCCTTTGTATGGTGGGATTGATGAAATCCAAGATTGTGCATAATTAAATGGGATATTGAACTAAACCCAAAAATTAGTACTTCCAATGATCCTCTAGAAACTGTCAAACTAACCGCGAGATATATTTGTCCTCCTAAACGACCGCTAGGATGGTAAAACTAAAACTTAAACTCGTGTGTTTCAAACAAAATCGTTATTGATTAAGAGCGTTTCTACATAAACAATACCAAATATGCCTTCGTATTTGAATTAGGATTAACTTGCTAATCAAATTAATTTGTAAACCCCAGCGAAAAAAATATCCCAAAAGTGGTATATACTAAATATTGTTTAGGCTCCTAATTTTCTAAAAGAGGGGTATTTATTTAAGTCGCAATATTTGGACCCAATACAGGTCCCCTACAAGCTACGTACATGGGTTCACATGCTTGTCAAGAATATCATAAAAAGAAGATGATATAAAGGGAGCACCACCCCAAAGACTGAGGTGGATATGAATTTGGGGCACGGGTATTCGGTGCACCCACCCACCCACGGCCCACCACGCCTTCAGCTTTGCCTTTCCTCAGATTCATGTGGGCCATGTTTGTCTCCCTAATTTACCAAAAGCTCCCTCACTTTTTAAAGTAACTACCATTCCATAGCAGAATCCTTCAATTGGACTGGCTGATAAACAAAGACCGAGAAAAAGAAAAAGAGGTTGACTGGTTGATAACAGTGCGAGTAGCACCAATTCGGTCTCAGCACGACATGTCGTTTAAGCTAAGCGTGGGTTTGGATCTTTATCACTTTACTACGTTGTTTTCTTGAAAAACGGAGTAGGAGCTTTTAACTGGAAAGAACCAACCCTTTTTGACTGCATCTTTGGAAAATTGAGGCCAAATAACGCCACTAGTCCAAGAGCTCCGACGGAGTTTCGGTAAATCCGCAGTCATTTACTATCATAATTGGGGGTCGTTTATGTTATTTTTTGTTAAATGCGAACACGTAGTGCGCCGCATGGCTCTTTTTTTAAGTATCATTTTAGGAAAAAAAATAAATTAATTCTTTAGATATCATTTTTGCCGATTTATGAAATTATGTTAACATTTTGGAGATTATACATTTTCGACTTTTTTACAAGATGTTCATGTGTGTGTTACGACTTACGCGTCGAAAATATGAAAAAAGGTATTGTTTGAAAACATAGAAGAATGTATTGTTTTGGCTAACGGAAAAATATTATAGGTATCAATTTGATTTTTTTTTTAAGGTATCATTTTGGCCGATTCTTAATAATGCAAGTACCATTGTCATTGTCAGAATCAACCCATAAAATTTATATCGGAGATGGTTCCCTTCTCGAACGGTATAAGTGTAAATAACTTCATACTGTGGATGATTACTCTACCAATAAAGAACTAATTTGCAACTGCACAAGCTATACAATATTATAAACCATAAACCCTATACTCTTCCTGGTAGAAACAGAGATACGTGTACATCTCCACGATTCACGAACAAGTACTAGTGCGATTCTAAGACAGAAATATCATATATATTCTTCCATGGAAGACTTTTACATAAGAAGTTGACAAGGTGCTAAATTGGTGTATTAAAAATCAAAATCTGGGGGAGAGAAGATAAAGAATGAGTTGCAAACTTACAATGCCTTGGTTTTGGATCTTTTATAATTTATATGATGAAAGATGCGTCACCATTTTAATTTTGGAAGTCACTAGCTTTTTGAAAACAAAGCATAGTGGTTGTGTCAGCTGAGATAAGCATGCCTAGGATATCCATCAAACTAAAAGCTCTTTATTTTTTTGCAGTCTTTTGCTTGGTTGAGCTCAGCTGTAGTAGTAATCTTATACCAGGAAAAAAAAAATCCAGTATGGACTGCTCTCACTGTGCACCTAAAAGTGTTTCATTTCTTTATGCACCTTAAATTAATTTTAGGACCAAAATAGCAGTCCTCTTGAATCCTTTCTACTTGTTTTGGAAGAACCTCACATGATTCATCCGTAAAGTAAAAATGATGGCAATGCTGTAAAACGCTGTGGAACTAGAGGCATATAATTAATTACAGTGGCTGTCTAAAATAAAATATATTAATTAAGAATCCATATATTAATTAGTATATATATCTTTAGAGTAACTTCCATTTATGTCCGGTAATTACAATAAATTTTATTTTGGTACCTAACTATCAAAACGTTACAATTTATCTCTAGGTTTGTTCTATATTTCAATTTAATTAGGTACCTAATTATCATATATTATGTTTGTTGCATAAGTAATTAATCTTCAACGTACTAAGACTTCATTCACGGTATTTAAAGTTTGAAATTGAAAATTTGATCTTCAGACACTTGAGGTACTTTGTAAGAGACGAGTAGGAGCGTGGGCAATGTCAAATGAAAATGGATTTTAACACATAAATTGTAGGAAAAAAAAAACCAATTAGTTGCCAAAACAAAATCACCCTAGGAGTAAAATGTAATTTACTTTTTGTATTAGCAAAAGTAAGAGTTTGTTACTTTCATTGAACAGAATGTAGTACGTTTGCTAATTCCCACAAACTGTTATAAAAGCCCTCATAAAGCAAAGCAAACAGAGCGTCACAAAACACATACATGCTTTCTCCTCCGCATTTTCACAAACACTACTACAATGGCAGCCATTACAAGTGCTGAATCATCCGACTATGACAGTAGCTCTTCCTCCATAACCATGCCGGACTCTAGCCGGAGCTGGATGAGCAACCTGAGCTTCAGCAGCCGGCGCCGGAGCTCGGTCTCCGTCTGTAGCTCCGCCACTTCTGAGGCCTCTCAATTCAGCTCAGCTCACAAGCCGCACAAGGCGAACCAAGCTGCATGGGAAGCCATGAGGCGGCTCCGGAGCTCCAAAGGCCGAGTCGGGCTGGACCATTTCCGGCTCCTGCGCCGCCTCGGCAGCGGTGACATAGGCAATGTGTACCTTTGCCAGATAAGGAACCCTGCCGCAGCCGTGGCGGGGACGCCTCAGCAGCCGCAGTGCTTCTACGCCATGAAAGTGGTGGACAGAGAAGCACTTGCCATAAGGAACAAATTGCATAGAGCTGAAATGGAGAAGGAGATTTTGGACATGCTTGACCACCCCTTTTTGCCTACTCTCTATGCTGACTTTGATGCCTCGCACTACTCTTGCTTGGTTATGGAGTTTTGTCCCGGCGGCGACTTGTATGCTGCACGTCAACGCCTTCCCGGAAAACGCTTCAGCATCTCATCTGCTAGGTAATTAATTAATTTTGTCCCCTATTGGTTTTTTGAAGAAGCATCAACTTGTTCTAATTAAATGCGTGATTTTTTATTCTAATAGTGTGCTTATGTAAAAAATGACAGGTTTTATGCTGCAGAGACGCTACTAGCTCTCGAGTATCTACATATGATGGGCATTGTTTACAGAGACTTGAAGCCTGAAAATGTGCTGGTTAGAGAGGACGGTCACATAATGCTTTCGGATTTTGATCTGTCTCTCAAATGCGACGTCGTTCCAAAGTTGCTGAGGCGTAAATTGGACTTGGAATCCCATACCGCAAAAATTGTAAAGAGCTCATCCATGTCCTCTTGTGCTGCTCCCATGCAGCCTGTGCTCTCTTGCATTTTCTCAGCCTCCACCAAGAAAAAGAGAGCAGGCACAGTCACAACAATAACAGAACATGTTGGTGATAGTGATGATCATGACGATCAAGGTGTTAATCAAGTAGTACTTGACCCGGAACTGGTGGCGGAGCCGATCCATGCCCGGTCCAAGTCATTTGTTGGGACGCATGAGTACTTGGCACCAGAGGTGATCTCAGGACAAGGCCATGGGAGTGCAGTGGATTGGTGGACATTTGGGGTGTTTTTGTATGAAATGTTATATGGGAGGACACCTTTCAAAGGTGAAAACAATGAGAAAACCCTCATCAACATACTAAAGCAGCCATTGAGCTTTCCAAAGCTAGTGCTTAATAATAATAGGGTTACCAATCATAGTAGCAGCAGCAAAGAGTTTGAGGCAGAGATGGTCAAAGTGCAAGACCTTATAAGCAAGCTTTTGGTGAAGAATCCCAAGAAGAGAATAGGAAGCCTGAAGGGTTCAGTTGAGATCAAAAGGCATGAGTTCTTTAAGGGTGTGAATTGGGCTTTGATTAGGTCAGTTAGGCCTCCTCAAGTCCCTGTTAGCCATGATCATTTGCATAAGATTAGGACTGGTAGTAATAGTAGAGGTAATTATTTACCTAAGTTGAGCAAAAAAGAGAGGGATGAACCTTATCAGATTCCTCATCATCATATTGACTATTTCTAATTGCTTAGATTAGTATGTACTGTGTATGTAAATAGGTAAAACAGAAATTAAGTAAGCAAATTACTTATCATCATGCTTGACATCACAGAATTAAGAATTTTCCTGTTTTCCCACTAATTATATATTAATGACAAGGGTTTCTTTTGTTTTAATTTGTTTTAACCAAGTGCTAGATTCTTTGTCTATGTATCATTCTATTGTAGGATATTGAATAGTGAATTTGCGTATAGGTGTAAAAGTAGATGGATGTTCGATCCCCATAATTGTCCCAATGTGATTTTCATGAGAACTCCATGAAGTCGATCATGTGAGGACAATAATTACTCGTCAATGATGGAAAAAATTATAATAAAAAAAATAAATCGAATCATTTTTTTTTTACTTTTATAAAAATTAAATTGGTCTACTTTTATGCATATGGGCAACTTCGATGTCCACTCCTCGCATTCACATGCTCCATCTTCTTCTTTCTTTCTTTTTTCACCAAGAAAGAAACCATCATGCTTTCCTTTGCTTCTTTTTGTTCTTCTAATGTTTTTGTTCATTCATGGAGAAATGTCCTTTTCTCCTTTTACCCTTTTTTCATAGTTGATCGAGAGATTCCAAGAGCAAAACATTGTCAATAATTTTCCAACTAGGGTTCCATTGGATTCAAATGAACCTTTTGTTTTCTAGTGAGATTTTTAAGATCCTTTACTATAATAATATAATATCAAACCCTAACCCTATATATATGTATATCTAGCTTTCCATGCCATGATGGTGTAATATTATATATTTGTATATATATGCAGGCACTGATCGAGTCACTGACCCAATTAGCATGCGTAGAAAACTTAGGCATTTGATCATTACGAGTTTGTGTATCAGTTTAATCATAGTCTGCAATGCTGGGTTGGTACAATCTAACATGTATAATTAAGAATTTATTTATTTATACGTGAGTATGTACGTGACAGTAGGATATATATGTATGTCAGTTTATATATATATATACAGGTGGCTTTGGAAAGCTAGGGGTCTAACTTATTAAGTCAACGATATATATATGCATGAAAGGTCAATAGAGGTTTCGAGAGCTTCCCATTTTGTCTATACCATTGATGGAAACTCGGACTGATCGATTCAGTTTTCACAAGCACGCGTGAGGCTTCTTCTTCCTACCAGGGATAGCCCTAGCTATAATTAATATATATACGAATATATATATATATATATATATATATATATATATATATATATATCGATCTAATACTCATGATGGATATTAGGGACCGGGGTACGTACGTATGTCAGCAATATATATATAGGAAGTACTCCCAATCAAATTAAGAAAGACCAGATCGATCATGCGCATGCATCTGAAACCAAAGCTTCTTTTCTGTAATTTACTTTTGGGTCAATTTCTCTAGCTGCTGCATGCTATTTCATTGGTCAGTTTCAAGCCAATCTTTGGTATCAAGACTAGTACTTAGCTAGGTCGATCATCAACAACCTTTTTAGACAGCTTGTAGACTGTAGATCGATCGCATGGTGATTACAAATATCTTATATGATCCAAGGACATGTGATCATCAATGGAAGAAGATGGCTAAAGTACATTTCACCGGTAACAGTAAAACACCAAAGCTATGATCGATGACAAATTGTAAACTCCAAGTATTTCTGAATTGTTAAAAAATAAATTTTTTGAATTATAAAACTACAATGGGGAGTGTACGTACGTTTAATTTCTCTTACAATTTTATCCAAATTCATAAATTATTTAACAGTTCATAAACATATTGTGCTTATCATATATTCTAGCTTTTCGATGGCAAGATCAAAGATCATATATGTAGCTCTTTGACAAAAAATAAAAGATTATATATGTAGTTTATCACTCATCATCGATCTGAATTTAGATAAACTCGTCCTCGTCCAACTCTAAACAAAATTGAAATATTTTATTTTCTTTCAAAGTGATAGACTAGCTCAACAATGCAATTAGTAGCCTAAATGCCATTAATTATTATAATAATATCATATATAATTCATATAAATGGATGTGGTTAATAAAACTAATAGATTCATCAAAACAAAAATTATTATACAAATCTGTTTTTTTTTTCGATAGTATAATACAAATTTGTTGCTTTGCATTACTTGCCACTTCCCTTTAGCCAACCCATCATTGTTTTGACTAGACAAGCTGCCTTTCATAACTTTCCCACCTCCAAAGAATCATATAATTCGCAAATCATTTAACAATTCCATAAATATATTGTTGCTTATCATTCTAGCTTTTCGATGGCAAGAATGATGTAGCTAGCTTATTAATTTTTGTTTTCATTAATCGAAAAATATTAGCTAGCAGAAATTATTAGTCCCGGACGTTTTACCTTCAAACTGAAGGGATTAGAATGTGGAACTAAATGAAGATTACAAAGAGAGATGTGGGGATATAATTTTAACTATTATCAACCAACCACACAAAGTTGCAGGATTATTCATTTTAAGCAATTATGATTATAATTATTGATAATGATTATAATGTTTCTTATGTTAATTCTGATGTAGAGCATCATCAGATCAGATGTAATTTCATGCATCGATCTTAAAAACCATGATGACAAGAGGATCCTAGTACTAATTTAGGGTTTGTCCAAAAAATAGTATGAATTTGATATATATATTTGACACATAATACTTGTAGTTTCATTGGACATTATATAATTTTGATCAATTTTGGAACACTGCATGCTTAGAATTTCATATATTTCTTACATTTTGAATGAGGATCAAATTTTACTTATTTACTTATTGTATCATGGATATCACGTATGACAATGTGTCAACAAATGTGAGACACATTAGTACTAGTATTAGTGGTTTTTTTTTTTGGATAAACCATCAACAACGCGGGAGAAATTTATTAAAAAAAGAAGAAGAATACACCAATTCAGGGAGACAAATCGCCTAATCGGGATGTATTTGCCCTTGATCCTAATACAAAATGAAATCTCATGGTGGGCCAATATACCCAAGTTTATTTTTGGGTCCATACAAGTTGGATTTTCTAGTGTCACATACTAGCTAGTTTTTTTTTCCTTTGAGCAATTGAATGAATAGATTATTATTAACCAAAAGGGAAGCAGCCCAGAGACAATGAACATACTAGATTTTGCATGTGCCTTAAGATTAAATAACTAATATCCCAATCATGATGCTAATATAATCTTAATTTAGCTTTGAGAGAACACTAAGTAGCCATTTCTTTTCCAATTTCCAAGTTCAGAGGCTAGCTTGAATAAACAAATGGAGCTAGCTAGAGCTACCTACTATGTTTGAGCCAATTTTTCAACACGAATATTTGTATGATAAGACAGTCACGGATGAATTAAGTTGTGTAAATATATGCTTAACTATTACCATGGGCTACTGGATTAACGTTTGGAGTGACCAAACGTCTTTTTGCTGTTATTGGCCATTGAGTAATTTTTATGTGGCTGACTTGGTAGAACAAGAAGATTACTGCCTCTGTCTTATTTCCAATGAGTTAAGATATTCTCCACCAAAAAAGCATTAAAGCAAGCTACACAAAACCACTACCTCACAGCGCAAGACAGAAGTTGTATATCAATGAAACCACTACCCCGTATACAGTAGCCACTGGCCACCAACTCAAAGGCAAAACTATAAACTCATATAAACAAAAAGTATCTACCAGGAATTGAAAAAATAGTTTCCGTATATTGGTGTATCAATACATTAACGTAAATCCACTTTAATGTAAATTTAATCTATCACCGCGTATAACCGATTTATATTTATGTATCGAGAGCGATGTACCGTTAAACATTTTCCCAAAAATAAAACACAACATATCGATGCCTGTGAACTGTGGATCAGCTGCAACAGTTGCAGATCGATGCCTGAAACGTGTTCCAATCTCGAACACCAACACCTTCAGCACGTACACGTGCTCCAATCTCATGAGCAGAGGAGGTGCATGAAACCAAAGCTCCCTTGAAGGGCTACCCATGGTTTTGGGGCAGCTTTGTCCTAAACCAGTTGCAGTCTCCTCTCTCATTTCAAGCAAGAGAAAGTGACTTGCATAGAAGATGGAGTACTACCTAATAAAATAGTAAAAGACTATACAAATTGAAAAAATGAGTCATATATTTCTTGTGTCAGTACTCAGTTCTGTAACCCCAATGGATAATAGGAGCAGGATCTCTCATCTCTATGCTCTTCACCTGATCGGTGAGCACTTGTATTTACTTTGATATCCTCTACACATTCATTTGGATCCAAACTTTCCCCAACAAAACCATGGGCACTTGGGGAACATAAAGCTAAAGAACAAAACCGACCGTACATTGAAAACAAGCGACTCTTTTTTTTTTTTTTTTTCTGGTCTGAAGAAAACAAGTAACTCAGATACCAGAATTCAGTGAAAAACCATCTACTCTCTCACAGGTGACCTCTCTCTGTCTTAACCAGCTACTCACCCAAATCCTTTATAAATATCCACCCATGCATAACTTTACCATTCATCAAGTTTTCAAAAACTAGCTTCTCAAATTCATCCTAGCTCTTCTAACTTGTTTCATTCCATTTATTCAACTCCTACTAATTCTCTTGCAATATATGGCAAAAAATATGGCTCAGTTTCCCATTGAGAAACACAGCCTGACTTCATTTGACCAGCAGTTGGCTAAGCGCTGTTCTCATGGTATGTTCATGTTTGCCTATCTCAACTTTTTGACCAACTTGATTTATATATACATTAATTCATGGTTATGATTTATACTAGTATGAAGGTTTGAGAGGCATGTGGTAATTCATGATGTTAATCCCAATTCCTATGAGGTTCTATATATCTCTTGCCTTGAGCCTGTAAAAAGTATAGTTACAGACTGATATCAGATATGCTTATTATGAGATTTAGATTTTGTATTTGAACATAAAGGGCTTGTTCTTGATCAAATGGATATAGTATAGGACCACCCTTACTTGAGGGGGACCCTAGCTAGTACCCTACTGATACACTCATAGTTTTTGTATCCCAAGATTTTTTAGAAGTTTAATTCTTTTTGTTTTTTAATGGATAATCAGAGGGTGTAAAAGCTGGAGCTAAGGCAGCTGTTGTAGCTAGCATTGCCACTGCTATCCCAACTGTAAGTTTTCTGTGGCTCCATTTATTTTATACAAGTATGTGAATAAAAACCAGATATATGTATGAAAGGGGAAGCTATGATACCTAAAGATAATTAACACTATACTTTATATGCAGCTGGCTAGTGTGAGGATGCTGCCTTGGGCAAAAGCCAATCTCAATCCCACTGCTCAGGCCCTCATAATCTCCACAGGTTTTTAATCCTTTCTTTCAGCTTCTATCATAATCCTCATAAAAAGTTTCTTTCTTTTTGCTTTATATGTTGAAGGAATTTTTTTTAATTATCATGGCAGTGGCTGGAATGGCATATTTCATTGTGGCTGACAAGACTATTTTGGCAACTGCAAGGAGGAACTCCTTCCACCAAGGCTCTAACAATGAAGCATAAATTCAGATCACTAACTTGAGTTTAAATTACTGTTGTTGTTTGTATGTGAATCCATCATCTTGATTATATAAATAAATAGAGATGGGTTTTCATTGTAATAGCACTAGAAAATTTATGTACTCAATTATCAACCTTTATATAATGCAACTTTTCGTCCATCTCAGCAGATTGTGCTTCTATCTTGCATAAATAATCAAAAGGGGCATTTCAATTAAATAGCTAGGTAAAAAGATCATATATGTACATAGAAACAGAAAGCACCTGAATTTCCAGGTGATCTTCAGTTCTTCACCAATTGTCATTACATGAACAAGAACCATCTCTAAAATGGTGGAAGCGGTTTCGATCTCTTGCAATAATTTCCCTGTTAAAGATCTTGGATATCAGCTTTGTAGCTGAATGACAATTCCCACATACTCGAAGATTCTTTACAATTCGAATAGTTGTGCCTGGCTTTGTGCTGATCAAACCAAAAGCAATGGCCAACTTCTCACTATGATGACTCAAAACCACTTCCTTCCACTCCTCATCCATGTCATAGAGCACCTCAGATGTATCTGGCACAAATCCAGCCATATCCAAAAGCCTATCCACCTCTTTCAACATCTCATAGATTTCTTTGCTTAAGGGATGCGCTTTGTCACCAACAAGAAACTCATGAACAACACTATCCACCTCGATAGAGGTACTTCCCGGAACTTTCTTGATTCCCATATCATTCAGCCTGGTTCTTATTCTCGCTACATCATCCCACCTACCAGCTCCTGCATAGATATTTGACAGCAGCACATGAGCCCCAGCATTTTCAGGCTCCAATTCGAACACATGTTTGGCAACATATTCACCCATTTCCACACGCCTATGGATTCTACAAGCCCCAAGAAGAGAACCCCATACCGCACCATCTGGCTTCATTTTCATGGTCTTCATTAGGGCCTCTGCTTCATCTAATAGCCCGGCTCGGCCTAGAAGATCTATCATACATCCGTAGTGTTGCAGCTGTGGTGAAATATGGTAATCTTTGGTCATGGAACTAAAATATTGGCGTCCAAGGTCTACAAGACAACCATGGTTACAGGCCGATAATATTCCCACAAATGTGATATCATCTGGTTTGAATCCTTCATCAGCCATTTTCGAGAAAAGCTCGAGTGCTGCATTTGCATGCCCATGCATTGCTAAGCCAGTTATCATTGCATTCCAAGAGGCCAAGCTTTTGGCTTCCATACCATCAAAGACTTGTTTAGCTGCCACAATGTTTCCGCATTTTGCATACATGTCAATGAGACTCGTCCGCAGGGAGTTATTGGTCAAACTTTGAAAGTTCTTATCTATATAAACATGAATCCACTTGCCAAGGTCAAGAGCTCCCAAATGAGCACAAGCCGGAAGAATGCCTAAGAATGTGACATCATTAGGCTCTGCATTTGAACGTAGCATTAACCGAAAGAGTGCCAAGGCTTCTTTGTATCGGCTCTCATGTGTATAACCACCAATCATAACATTCCATGAGATTACATCCTTTTGGTGCATAGCATCAAATAAACCTCGAGCTGTGTCCAAAGCTCCACACTTTGAGTACATGTCAATAAGTGCATTTACAAGCCTAACATTTGAGGCAAGTCCATGGTCTTCAATCCAAGACGCAACCCATTTTCCCAATTCAAGAGACCCAGACTGAGCACAAGCAGAAAGCACAGTAAGCATAGTACTCTCATTGGGTGCCACATTTGCTTTCCGCATCTCCGAAAACAAAGCCAATGCTTCCTCAAACCGACCACTCTGAGCATAGCCCGAAATCATAGCATTCCAAGACACCGCATCTCTTATTGGAATTTCATCAAACAGGCGACGAGCATCATCCATAGAACCCGTTGAAACATAGCCAGTAATTAAGGCAGTAAACGAAACCGCATCTCTCAGAGGACTTTTATCGAACACCAAACGTGCATTATCCAAATCACAATTTTTCGCATACATATTGATCAGAGAAGTGTGCACAAATGCATCAGAGTCAAGTCCAAGCTTCAAAACGTGCCCATGGATCTGTTTCCCTTCCTGGGCCGCCCCAAATTTCGCGCAAGACTTCAGAAGAAAAGGAAATGTATAAGAATTCGGCTCAACGCCCGAAAGAATCATCCTTGCATAGAATTCCATGGCT
The DNA here is from genome assembly GCA_029955375.1 of Rubus parviflorus. NCBI lineage: Eukaryota > Viridiplantae > Streptophyta > Magnoliopsida > Rosales > Rosaceae > Rubus > Rubus parviflorus. Next base: position 21,519,183 of record JARGGL010000004.1, read on the forward strand.
TGTAATGGCTTTGATCCCAATGAGTAGCCTCGAATAATCGTATTCCAAATAATCTGATTGGGATTCTCGACAGATTCGAACACCAAGAGGGCATATGTGAGGTCCCCAAAAGGCGAAACTGCGCAAAACTCGATGAGCTTGCTGAGAGCAAAGTGGGTGTTGTGGAGGCCAGTTTTGACGATGTGGGTGTGGACTTGCTTGAGGTTTTGGATGCTTTTGCATTTGGAGAGGAGGGTGAGGGATGGGTGGGTTTGGAGGAGGTTGTACGGAGGATCGGAGGCGGGGAGTACATGGAGAGTGGAGGGTGGAATAGTCAACAAGGAAGACGAAGACGAAAATGAAAACGCCATTTCTGAGTTGTGGTGCAGAGCTGAGGGAGAAGGATAAGAGTAACAAAGGGTGACGAGTAACTCTTTGAAATACAGTTGGTCGTTAAGTTATGAAGATTACCCGCCAAAATTAAATTATTAATTTCATTGTTTATGGTCTTTCATAATCTCAGCACTACTTCAGCAAATGGTAGCATTATAGTCCTCTTAATTAATTAAACCCATTTTATCTAACCTTTCTGGGATTTTCTTGGACTTTCTCGATCTTCAATGCGTTTGATTTCCAAGAAGTGAGCTGATTTTGGATCGGGTAAAAAGAAAAGTTGTAACCAATGAGTCTGATCTCATCCATTTGTTCTTGAAGAAAAATGATATGATAGCTTATGAGTTCGATCTCATTCAACTTACCACAAGAAAAATTGTTAGGATTATGTAGGTTATAAGTTTGGTTACGTAAAAAACAAGCAACCTCTTATGTGTAATTGTTGATCAGTCCCTAAACTAGATGATTGCAAAAGCTAACCCAATTCAATCATTGCTAATACAGGCTCATGCATTCAAAATTCGATTCCGGAATTGACCCAGGAAAACGATAGTAATCACGAGCAATTTCATTTGCATGGTTTAAAAAATCTGAATAAAATCCACCAAAGAGCAAAGGATAGGATAACAAAAACTTTTGAGAATTGAGAGGGAATTATGATGTGTGGTCATTGTGATTAGTCACATACCCGTTCAATCAGCTTTTTCAATCACATTAAGAAATTGAAAGAAATTCACATGATGTGTGATTAAGGTTTGCAGCTAGTGTCATCTATCTGGAAAAAAAATATCAATCCACACATATTGATCATAATAATGAGATAAAAGAGACGTGAATATTCAAAAATTCGAAAGCCACGGCTAGTTTTTGCTGGTTATGGATGTTGGTTTGGGAATTGGGATGTGGAAATTGTGGAGGATTCTCCAAAACCAAAAGTGTATATTATTGAAGAGAGATGGCATCATCCTCTCTTTCCTTTTGAGAATAGTCATGTATGGAGAATAAAGATTGAAGGGGCACTGTCTAGGGTTGTTGTTTTTTTTAAAATCATGGTGGAATATTCATCATGTCTGGTGAAAATGTGGCGATTAGGATTCTCCCTTATCGAATCCCAGGTCAACACGCAAGCATCTTCTTGCCACCTCAGCTTGCATGGACTATGTGTATGTCATTGACATGTCAGCAATGTCATAGATGTGTATGCATATATGAATCATTTGCTGGAGCAATATATTCTGGTTCTTGATGAAGCTTTGTGATGGGGTTTGCAAGTTTAAAATATGCTATTTCTGCCCTTTTCATTCTGCATCCACATGGGAAGTAGAGTGGGTCGCTTACCCAAGTTGACACTGGAACGATATGCTTCACTCCTGCTGTTGAAAATTTGGTTTCGAATAAATTAAGGTTCCATTTGGTTTGCAGATTAGGAGGCTTGGGAATGAACTTACTTTTGTTTTCTTGATGTGCAAAATGATACCTGCCAATGCCGAATAGAAAATAAATGCCCGAAAAGGGTTTTGCAAAAACTAATTCCGCGAACCAAACATGGCTTATAAGTTGAATCTCATCCACTAGACAAGAGTACAATTGTTGTTAACAGTTTCCTGTTTCGTTTGGAAGATAAAACTTGGGCGATTGAATTTTGGTTAACTGAAGTTAAACTGCTAAGATTTAATTCTTCATTGGTGGTTACAATATGCACTAAACAAAGGGGGTGTAAAGTATAAACTATTTACTGGTCAGAAGAAAAGCATAAACTATTTGTATGCAGCTGATCAATAGTAAGAAAGCTAGAAAGCCTTACTTCTTCTATGTGGCACTTTTGTGATATACCAGGTTCTCCAGCTCATGCTGCATAACCAGCGTCGGTCCGCCGCGATTCTTATTCCATTTAAACTTACTGAAAGCATTCCCTTTTCCTTAAAGAGAACGGTGGAACTGCATGGAAGGCTAAGATTTGCTACCCCATACCCATTTGCTTTCTTCACTTCAGATTGATCTCCAAACACGTGGTCCACCACTACCTGGTAGAGGACCAAGTTAATCCCCTCACAAATCACAATTGAGTTTATACATTCTTAGGAACAATTAAATTTACAGTTTACGCACATGCACATTTATACATACATAACGAAAAACATTAGCCTTCTTAATACTTTTCACATTCCTCTCTATCTTGTATGAAATGAGTTTCACATGAGTCTTAAAATATTATTGATCTCAAACCATACGAAATGAAAGAATTGGATGAATAGCAATAATTTACTATATACACAGACTAATAGTTAAAGGTAGGTAACTAAGCAATGTGGATATGAATCTTCGAATGGCATTTCAATTATTGCCAAAAAGGCAAAAGCAACCTAGACAAGGTAAGAAGAATTTGGTAATGGATGTGCATTTGGAGGAATTGATTCCAAGTGAAAAAACTAGTAGTAGAAAAGTTTCTCTCTACCTCCGGTCAGTGTCCCTTTCTGACATGACCCACAGCTGCATGAACTACTTAGGGAAGGTGTATGTGCCGAATTGGATGAGAAGCACTCTTGGCCTGTGACGCGTCTGTGCATGTAGACATTGATCACAGCTCTCCACGTGAAAAAAATGTGAATAAGAGATGTGAAAGAAAAAAGACGAACCCTGCAGGGATCATATCTTTTGATCACAATATATGACGGGCATATTAACGATTCATCATAATAATTGATGTAATAAATACACATTACATGTTACAAAATGGTGACAGATAAACCACATCATATATTACGGTCGCACTTATTAAAATCACAACATGTGGCGAATCAATCAACAAATGATCATATAATAACTGGTGTAAAAGCACAGGTTAAGTATTAGAAGAGGGTGATCAGATAACTTACACAATCAGAAAATGCAGCCCCTTTAACCTAAACCAGGAAAGATATATTCTCTGGGCCTCTTTCAACTTTCAAGTAGCAGCTTCCCCTCATAACACCTTCATAGATAAAAATTGTGGATATACTGAGAACACGAAGAATAATAGTTCCAAGTGTAACTTTGGCAATAATGCATGAAGAATAATGTAAAGATGCATGGGGCAGGGGGTTGGGAAAAATTGTGTGTATGCATGCACTCAACTGGCTAGTTCTGCCCACCTTTAGAAACCCACTTGCCACCCTGCTCTTCTAGCTCTCAGGAGTACTGAAAGAAACAGAAGTAACTAGTTGGGTGAAGAATCCTCACATATACATGAAGAAACAATCTTAAGGAATCCTCTATGCATATTAAGGAAAACCCATCTGAAGAAAGCCTGAGAATAAAACAGGAACATCCATGGCCCCCACACATCTAGCCTTGAACAAGTACTATATAAGACTCCCTACCCAAACAACAAGAACACCAACTCATTGCCAAAGTAGTACTCTTCTACAACAAGCACAGTTCAAGCAGAGCTACTATAGTCCCAGTTCTTTTGTATTCTACGCCCTTACCATCTTCAGGTAAGCTCTAGGTCCTTCCTTCTGCTTTGTGTTCTGGAATTCGGATAATTCCCTGTGTTTGAAACTCCTAAAGCTTTTATTGTTATAAAACAATGAACCTAAGGCAAAGGTTTTGCAGAATATCTTTCTTCCCCAATGGAACAGTACTGATGAGCTAGTAAAATTAGCATGCCTACCATATGTTAACTATTTCTTTTAGACTTTCGTCGCTATCTCAGCTATTGCAGAAACAATACATTTTCTCTAATTAAGCTGTCGTCTTGATGATCCGATGAAGCCTCTCGATAAATTTCTACTCACACAAAATAAAAATATTTAAAATGTTGGCTTATGATATGCTAATTCCCATGTTGACTGCATACACAGGAAGAATGAGCTGGGCAGGAGGAGACTGGATGTGTGGTGCATGCCAGCACTTGAATTTTAAAAAGCGCGAAGCATGCCAACTTTGTGAGTACCCGAAGTATGGTGGCCCTGATCCCTTGACATATAGATGCAACAGAGTCTTGGCAGGGGACTGGTTTTGCAACTGTGGAGCTCACAACTATGCACAGAGACCAAATTGCTACAGATGTGGTGCATTGAAAAATGACTATGGTGGTGGCTATAACATGGCTTCTGGAGGCTATGGATCTGATGGCAGTGCACCACCAGGATGGAAAGCCGGTGACTGGTTTTGCACTAGGTAACTTCACATCTAGTAATATTTTTTGTTTTTCGGCAAATGATAAATGCCTAATATGTCTCTATACTATAGCATGCATACTCTAGTAAAGGTAGCACCTAATACTAGACTAGAACATGGACACCTAGCAGTTGCCACTCAAACTGCAAGATAATTAGCCTGCATTGTTTCACCATATATTGCTACTACTAGAGCACTCTTCTTGTTTAACTTAAATTCACATCTAATTAAAAACATGTGTACTGCTAGTGCTACCTAGTACTGCCATTTCTCTTCAGTTTCCTAATTCTTATATATGGCATTTTGAATGGAAACAGAGCCGGATGTGGAGTGCACAATTTTGCTAACCGGCAAGAATGTTTCAAATGCAATACTCCAAAGAACTAAGGTACGTACTAGTCTTCCGATTTCATTGGTTTCCCAACACAATTAAGTGGCTCGGAACATGATTTGTAAATATTACTTGGTTGCAGGTCTGTAATACATATTTCAGATGGTGATGTTTAAGGAATGGAGTGTCGAAGACTCCTATACATGCACCACTGCAAATATCTTCTCGCATTGGATCCTTCTCAAAATCTGTCTATTAATTTTTTCCCCCACTTTCCTTTAAGAGATAAATAAGCTGAGGTTGATCATGGTTGAAGGCACATTTTCACAAGCATAGCCCAACTAGCCATGCAACTGTATTAGGGAGGGTTTCAAGTTTATGCCAAAAGCACATAACGCCCAAGAAATCTCTTCCTTTCTCTCTGTTTTTAAATTAATGGAGTTCCTAAGTTTTTTGTTCCTATATCAACTCTCTCTCAGGGTTTGTGTGTGGGTGGGGAACATACATAATTGATAATTCAATACTACTTTATGAGATGGTCCAACCCTCACAGTGGTTACAAAGATCAACAGAAAAATTGAAGTCTAAATCATGGACCGTTAACTAGAGTTTTAGATTCAAACCAACAAGAAAATAGCCCAGAAAAGGAAAACAGATATTGGATTCAAGGAATCTCTGATTTTTTCGCTTTATATGACAGGGTTTCTCTCACTACAATAATTTACGATCCCTTTAAGCATCAAATATCCAAGCAACAACCAATAATTATGCAGATAAGAACCAGATGCTGCGATTCAATAAAGCATAGATGCATATATCGAAGTTCAAAGCGAGTCAAACTCAACTTTTCCCTCGGACCTCTTGCATTTCATTTGATGGCAAACAAATCACACAAACTTAAATACCCTAAACTGAACATCATGCGCAATAGCTAGAAAGACGAGTTGTCATTGGATTCCAACTTTATAATGCACCTCATAAATTTGGATAAAAGTTTCAACTACCAACTGGGCCTAAAACTTCCTGAGCATATTTACAGGTTCCCTTCATTGACCTCAAAATGCTCATACTGAGTCGCTGCATGTATATCATTGTCAAAATGGGCTCATCAATATGTTATGGTTTGCTTTCCCTACACTCCATTACTTAGCTTTTATAAGATTCTAGGTGCAACAACTATAACTCATCAAAGTAAACACATTTCAATTGAGAAACAAACCTGATTCCCAGATCTTCCAATAAAGATAATGAATTTCAAAACCCATCAAAGATGTCAATTTGAGTGTTCAACAGGCAACCTCCAGAGCCTGCAGAGTACATGCAAAAGCGAAATCGAAAATACCACACACAAAATTAGTAAACTTTAGAAGTGTTTAAACGAAAAGGTTACCAATGGATTCAAATCGAAATTCAATCTGGGATCATTCGCATTGCACGTTAAGGAAAGAAAGAAAAAAAAAACCAACCTGCAACGTGGAGGATGAGACCGCCGGCGCCGATGATGAAGCGGCACCGAGACGGTGATGCAGAGAATATCTCGATCGTCCAATCCGTTGTGTTCTTCGTGGTTGGGTTTCTCTTTAGCTGATTGTGCTTCTGTAGCGGAGGGAGGAAGGAAGGAGAATTAAGTTGGCAATTTCTTTTTTTGGCAATCGAATTAAGTTAGCAATTAGCATTAGATTAAGTAATAGTTTTTTTTTTGAGGGTGAAGGATAAATCCTTTAAGTAATGGATTTGATTTCCTCCAATGTTAAAAAAAACAAAATTGTTAGTGTAACTTGACAATCTAGGAGATTTAAAACTTTAAATGAAATTTCAAAAAAAAAATTTGAATGAATGTCAAAATAAGGCCACAAAAAAAGTCTGAATGATATTTTTCAAGTTCAATTATAAATTTAATTTAATTTTGGCCCGTTTGAGTTTAGTTCATAAAATAAATGAGCTAATTTTGGACTATAACCTCAAATTTAAGGGTAAAATCCTCAAATGGTTACTCGAACTATCACGAAATGCACTTTTTTGGTACCCACAAATGTTGGGAGTCTGGTGGTACCCAAACTATGTCTCCGTTAGTCTCATTAGTACCTCCGTCCAATTTTTCGTTAAAAAAAAAGTCATCAAAGGTCAAACCAAAAACACAAATAGTGAATAATTTTACCAAAGTGTCCATGACAAAAAACATTATGACAAAAAAAAGTGAATGTTTTTTGTCTAACCCTTGATGACTTTTTTTTTTAATGAAAAATTGGACGGATGTACTAATGAGGCTAACAAAGACATAGTTTGAGTACCACCAGACTCTCTAAAACATTTGTGAGTACTAAAAAGTGCATTTCGTGATAGTTCGGGTACCATTTGAGAATTTTACTCTAAATTCAATGAAAAAACAAACTGAAATTAAACTTTAGCACATTTGGCTCATAAAGGTTGTAACTTGTGAGCAACTTACCATTTTCATAAAGAAACTGAAGATCAGTTTCAATTAAGCTCGTGCATTAAACTTCGATAAGTCATGGGAGTTTCAATTTTTGAGTTTATTTTGAGCACACATTTTTAAGTAATGCATACTTAAATTTAAGCTCAAAATAAATGAATAAAGTTTGAGTCAAACTCAAAGTTGAATTTTGTTTTCATAACCAATCGAACCTTGATCTTGAAAATTATCATTCAAGTTGTGTCAACCTTAAGCTTAAAAAAAAAATCATTCTGAGTTTGAACTAAGTTTAAGTTGGATCAAAAGCAGCTTTGATCATATTCAACTGGACTCGCAAAATGGGGCCTTGAGAAAGATTATCCTAATGCAAAACGGAAAATCCAAATTTAGAAAGAGAAAGAAACCTAGGAAGACACACATGCAAAGCAATACATGCGTGGCCCACAGAAATAGCATTTATATTCCCACTGTAGTTCGTAACCGCTTTCGAGACAGCGCCTATAAAAAAAAGTTAAAACTAAATTACAGAGCCGTAATATCAGTCCAAGTCAAAATCACAATCAGTTTTTACCCCGAAATCGCAGGGTTTTGGGACGCGTCAGGGGTTTAAGACTTTAGGGCTTCCCGCAGCTCTTTGCTAGTGGTAGTGGGTGGACTCAGGGGCACCGATTTCGCTTCTCATCCTTCGCAAATTTAGGGTTTCAGCTGCTTGGCGGCTAGGGTTTGACTCCACCCAAATAAAGTTTGCTTCTTTTTTTCATGATTGTTCCCCATTCTTTGATATAAAAAGGGTTTATGAACTCTGTGTGATCATCCCAAATTCCAACTTCAATTTGCGATTTTGCTTTTACCCACAATTCTCATCAGGGTTTATTGATTACTCTCATTGCCCCAATTCAATCTTGGTTCTAGTTTTCCGGTTAAAGTCTGGTTCTTTGTGACTTTTGCACAGGTTGTGAATTGGGGGCTGTTGATTAGACCCTGATTGTTGTTTTGATCAACATCCGGTCAGTTCTTTGATTCTTCACTGCTCTACTATAATCTCTATAGGATTTTTTTAGGCTTTTGAACATTGTAAAGGTTGTTAATTTGAGGCATTATTATTGATTCCAGGAGTTTTAGAAGCCTAAGTATTTCATCTTTGTTTGATTGATTACAGAGGCAAGTTTAAAGTAGATTCTGAGATATGAATTTTTCTGATCACACATCGTTTATGCCGGCCCAATCACCTTATGTTGGAGGCAGTGATGCTGTTAATTGCTGGCCGCATTTCCCTATGAACAGTGAAGATCAACATTCTCAGTTTGAGCAGCAAGCTCCACCCTTTAAGAGACCCAGAAATTCCGAAGAAACCCAATCGAATCCGATGCCATACCCGCCAGCCATGAACAACTCTAGGGTGCACCCACCAAATGCTCCAGTTAACAGGGGAGCAAACAACATTTTTTATAAGACTCGTCTGTGTGCAAATTTTAAAAATGGTGCGTGTAGGAATGGTGAGAATTGCAACTACGCACATGGCATTGAAGACATTCGCCAACCACCTCCCAATTGGCAAGAGCTTGTTACTGTGCGCGACGAAGATAGGCCATTAACTGGTAATTGGGAGGATGATCAGAAAATAATCCACAGGATGAAGCTGTGCAAGAAGTTTAATAATGGGGAGGAGTGTCCTTATGGAGATAGGTGTAACTTTCTTCATGAAGAACCAGCAAAGTTTAGGGAGGATTCAGGTAGGTATAGGGAGAACACAGCAATCAGCATTGGGACTACAGGAGCACCAATGACACATGTGAGTAGCACTAATAATTCCGAGGATACAAGGCCTGTGAACGCCAGTATGGACGCCTTCCGAGTAAATATGAAACCAGTTTATTGGAAGACTAAGATATGTAATAAGTGGGAGCAAACAGGAAAATGCCCGTTTGGCGAGAAGTGTCACTTTGCTCATGGGCAAGCAGGTATCTTGAATTTGCATTGTCACTATGTCTTTGTTGGTCCACTGCTTAATATGATTAACTCTAATCCTGAACAGCATGCCTAGTGTATATTCATAACAACATTGAAACTACATCAACTCTGAATGTGGCCTGTAAACTGTATTTGGCACTGGTCACTGTCTGGAAACTGTAAAAATTGTAAAACTGAGATTCGCTCAGTTTTCTATACCTGCTTTTCTGCTTGTACTTGAATTACGAAAGAAAACTTGAAAGAACGCAAGATCTCTCTATTTGTGCTCTGTGTGTTTGTGTATAGTGTTACATTATCATGCAATCTATGACTTATGCTCATGGAGGAATTCCTGTACGAGTCTGTTGTCACATTTTTCATTGCTTCTGAGATGATTTGTGCTAATTCTAGTTATGTAAAATTGAAATTTAATTTCAGAGTTACAAGTGCCTGGTCTGCGCGTTGAAGCAGAAGTTATGACTAGTGCTCCCATTTCAATGAAACCCCAAGCTGTTCCTGCTAATGATTCATCTGCAATTGCAATGGCAACAATGCCTGCTGCTTTAAATGAAGAAGTACAGGGTAAGAAGTGCGGACTGAAATGGAGAGGATCCAAGAAGATCAATCAGATCAATCGCATATATGGTGACTGGCTTGATGATGTGCCACTGGTGGAGAGCTAAGTTTGAGTCTCAAGCCATTTTCCAGCTGGTTCAAACAATCTGAGCGCTGCTGCCAAATTTTGAAATTTTTGTGGTCCAGGAAGGTTTTCAATATTTGGTCATTGTTGGTTGTGGATGAGGTCAATAGGTTTTTCTATTTCTTCTTCTTATTCTTATTCTGGTTCCCTCACCTTATTGTGTTATAGTATTGTTGCAAAACTAGCTTTGTTTTACAACATCAAATAAGAGAGTTCTTGATTATGGTAAATGTGATTGTACTGTGCCAAATCACTGATCAGACAATAAAATATCCTTATTTTTTACATACAGTTTTCTCATGATAAGGCTCGAGTTTTCGACCAGACCTTAGTGCAAATACACAAAGTGGTATATTTTGTACTTGAAACTCTTGGATGCTGCATTCTTACGTACTGTTCTGGAAGGACAGTATTTTTATTTTTTATAAAAAATCCAGGGAAATTAAAAAAGAATGGAGTGTTTCCATCATATTGAAGTATGTCGGTGTTGAATGCATCAAAGATCAACTAAAGACAGATGAACTCAAACGGTTATCGGTGCATTCAACACCCTTATGTGATGGTAGAATAGAATTTGGGTGATGCAAATGAAAATTTCCAAGGCAAAAAAATCAACATGGCTGAACTTTGAAGGGTCCTGCTCTTTAAACCAGTGAGAGGCAAAATTCGATTTTGTGGTTACGAGTCTTACAAGCAGCCTTGGGTCTCAATCAGGACAGTTGTCGTTAGTGCAGAGTCCTTGGTCACCACCAACCTGCGTTCGCTTTCCCCTAAAAAAAATACTCAAAGCAATCACCCAATGGAAACATGTTTAAGCTCTCTCTCCTCTCTTCTTCCTCTCTTCATCTGCTTTCTTTATCCAAAAAACTTGCTCTCCCAAATTTCACTAGAAGAACCCTTTGCTCAATTTCCACCACCATGTCCATAAACCTCCAGTCCCATGCCTTTGCTGGCAATCCTCTGAGATCCAAGACCCCAAAACCCAGTGACCCATTTTCACCAACCCAAGCCTTTGAGACCCTCAAGACCCAACTTTTGGACAATCCCCACTTGCCCTCTTCTTCACCCAGCTTCAAGGTCCTGCCTTTCAGAAAGGGCAGGCCTTTGGCCTCAACCAGTGTTGGGATCAGTGATTCCACGCTAAATTGGCATCTGGGTTGGATCAGTTTGGCGGATTGTAAAGGCTTCTTGGCCAATTCTGGGGTTCAGTTGAGTGGAGACTCGCTGGTCTATCTGGGTTCAAGGCCTGAGGAGGATGTAGTGTATTGGGCTATTGATGTTTCTAAGGAGGATAGTGTGGTTCCTGAATTGGGTAGCAAGCAGTTATGCTTTGTTGAGCTCAGAACGCTTATGGTGGCTACTGATTGGGCCGATGCTCGAGCTATGGGGGAGTTGGCCATTGCTGGTCATGTAAGTGCTTGTGGTTAATGATTGTTTTTACTATGCCTGCTAAATGTTATGTGAATTTTGATCATTGATGCAAATGTTGGTTTTGACATTATAAAATAGACGGACATTTTCAATTGAAGCTTTTTCTTGGTTTGATGGTATTTCTAGTACAGCTTCAAATATGTTTTTGTGTGTGATCAGGCCAGGGCGTTGCTTGAATGGCATAGTATGTCACTGTTTTGTGGACATTGCGGAGAAAAGACAGTCCCTAAGGAAGCTGGGAGACGGAAGCAATGTTCTAGTGAGCTGTGCAGAAAGCGGGTCTACCCTCGTGTTGATCCGGTGTGATAATGCTTACCAGTTTCCATTTCAAGGAGTAATTGCTTCAACCCCTTATATAGTTGTCTCATACATATTATCATTTTAACAGGTTGTCATAATGTTAGTCATTGATAGAGAGAATGACCGTGCTCTGTTGAGTAGACAATCCCGATTTGTACCTAGAATGTGGAGTTGCTTGGCTGGTTTTATAGAGGTTAGTGCCTTGGCCAACTTGAGGACTATGTGGGGGTTAAATAGCAGTTTCATTAGCTTGGATCTTTTTGTTGTCTTTAGCCAGGAGAAAGCTTAGAAGAAGCGGTGAAGAGAGAAACATGGGAGGAGACCGGTATTGAAGTAGAAGAAGTTGTCTATCATAGTTCTCAACCATGGCCTGGTATGATATTGCATAATATTTTTTTTAGCATCATATGGATTTTTTTTTTCTTTTCTCCTCTATTGATTGACTGAGTTCCTATTTGGCTTGTTTCCAGTTGGACCAAGTAGCATGCCATGCCAGTTGATGGTTGGTTTCTTTGCTTATGCAAAATCACTTGAAATAAATGTCGACAAGGAAGAGTTGGAAGGTATGTAGGAAATAGTATCTCGTTGCATTTATAATTAATCCCCATTATCATATATGGCTGGTCTTTATAATCAACTTGTCATCCTGAGTAAATTTTTTTTGTGTGATTTTTGTTTTTTCCATGAAAAAACAACTTAATGACCAAGATTATGAACTATTTGAGTCTTCTTATTGTGACCGAAAAAGAAAGTCATCTTAGTGATAAAACTAGGAGCATCTGCAAGAAAATTTATTCATGCAACGCATGTTTCTGATAAGATGATATCCTGCATTGTACTCGTATGAGATCATATGAAGTTCTGATTCTCTTGTTTAAACTTCTGTTTAACTAGACGCTCAGTGGCACTGTAGAGAAGATGTAAAAAGAGCTTTGACATTTGCTGAATACAAGAAGGCACAGAAAGCAGCAGCAGAGAAGGTAGAGCAGATGTGCAAGGGTGTTGAGAAAGGACAGAACTTCTCTGCAGATTTCAATGTGGAAAGTGGCGAACTTGCGCCCATGTTTATACCGGGGCCATTTGCAATTGCCCATCACCTCATATCTTCTTGGGTCTATCAGGATGCATCAGACAGTGTTGAAGCACGTCCAAAACAACCTTGTGGTTCTACTTCGAATTTGTAGTAGTGGTTCAATTCATCCATAGTCCAAATTCCTGGTCTAATTGTCTTTTAATTGTGAACTAAGCTCAGGTTATATGTTGATTAGGAGGTTTAGGATATTCAATGTTTGAATGTCTCTTTTCCTTCTCAAGAATATTCCTCTCAGTCCATTCTTGTAACAGTTTATTATTGAATTTTTGATTGATCACAATGTGTATATATGTTTTGAATCTTCATGATAAATTTGAAAGCAATTTACTTATAATGCCAATCATCAGATCATCTTCTCTTGCGGTTCGAAATTGATTTATTATTGTTCATTTCAATTATGAGCAGGCAAGCTAGACAGAGCATAACACAAAAGAGTGTACGAACACAGATTAACCCAACTGCTAGTGGTCGAATCTTGATCAACTACAGGTGTGTTGCTTGAAGTCCTTCCTTCTTGATATGATTCGAGTCTCATCTCAAGACCAAAACGCTTCTGTTTATGGGAGAAAAAGGAGACAGGCCTTGATTTATAGACAGATCATTGAGACACAGAGCCTCACCACAGCAAGATTTTGTACATCTTATTTGGGTCCGAAGCTAATTAAGCTCCTTTTATCCACCATTTCCTGTAGCCTTTGCCCATTTTATGGTTGACCTGGCCAAAGCATCCATGGGGTCAATACATTTCTTAAGAAGAGGATCATCATAAGGCAGAACACCCTGCAATTCATCAGAGGCGATGATGACGATGTTCACAGCCCTCACCAACAGAACCTGCACTGCGATTCTTAACAGATTCCGTGCCCCTTCCATGTCTCTTCTCTTCCATGCTTCAATTGCAGGAGTCACAACATGTTCCATGGTTGCTTTGTCTGGTACCACAACCTCAAATCCCTGTGCATTGGCCATTCAAAACAAACCAAGAAAATGTTCCAATGACACCCATTGTGAAGAAAACTATATCTATCTGGTAGTTAGTTTCACTTGATGACAATCAAAATTTGATGAATGTGCAAAATAAGCTTGTATAATACGACATTAGACAACCACTAGACTCGAAAACTCATGGTGTAGAAATGCAGACAGAGAAACATATAGGTGATGCCTCACCCTGCACCAGCAAACCAACAAAGAAGTGGGAAAAGAAGATTTGGAGGCTTACAACCCAGAACCTCCTGCAACCAAGACTCTAACATCGTGTTAGACAACTACTAGACCCGAAAAACATGAGACTTAGTCAACAATGTATAGTAAGCTAACAGTAGTAGTATTGAGCTTGAATTTGTATACCTGACTTTGTAGCTTCTCCTGGTAAAAACCAGCCATCAAAGTTGCATCAGCAGCAACCACCCCAATCCTCACATTACTCCCAGTTTCGAGTGGCTTCATCTTAGCTTCTATGAGCTCTCGAGCAACACACTCGCCAACATGAAGGAAACTTAGTGAACAGTCCTCCGAAATCTGGTCATGCCAAGCATGAGACAGATGGCATGGCATGACTATGCATCGAGCTCCAGAGTTTTCGAGAAAGGCCCTTTTTCGACACAAGCTCTCAATGATGGCCCAATTGTTGCTTGAGTATTTGATCTCAGCAGCTTTTCTCTTGAATGATTGAAGCAAACTGCGAATCGGAAGCGCTTTGTATTGTGTTGGATCACTGCACACAACAAAAGGTGGGCATTCTCCTCCATCTTTCAAACTCCACCAAACAAGCTTCTCCAAGAAAAGTAGGCTAGAAAAAACAGATACCCCTCCAATGATGCCCACAGTGTTTGGTTGGCTGAGTACAAAATTGGGGACTTGACACTTTTTTAGAGCCATGCCTTTCTTAGATTGATCCGGTAGATTTCCATTTCCACTTTTTCCATTAGTTTGTAGGACTGAAGAAACTTGCACAGCTACAGAAGGGCTTGATTTGGTTCTGTTTTGGGTTCTGTTTTCGCTTAGAACACCGAAAAGAAGAGTTGGACGATTTTGTGTGTGGAAGGACATTGTCAAGCTAAGCTTGCATCAATCAAAACCCAATAAGCATGTTCATACTTCTACTTGTTTTCCTTGGAGTGAAAGAAACCCAAAAGCACAAAAATCTACAGAATCTTTGGAAGATTTTCAGACCCCAGATCCTAAACTCAGAAGGTACACTAAACTAGTGCACAGTTATTACAGACCAAAGGTCCAAAACCCTCAAGATACAAGTTACGAATAATTCATTGTGATATAACTATATAAGTGAGAATTGTACTGAGGCATTGCAGAAGGCCACAGGGCAGTAAAGAAATGGTGTTGCAACTTTTAGTGGGCTTTTATATATGGAAATAATCATGGAAAGTTTCAAGGAATATCTACACACAAATTTTTTTGTCAGGTTTTGCCAATATGCCATCATTCTCAACCGTTGAAAAAACAGAAATATAATATAATGCAACTGAAGAAAATTGAATGCCAAAATATCTGTGTGGTTAGTGAAGACTTTTACTTACCACCCTGGCCTTGTATTTATATTCTCTGATAATTCTGATAAGGATTGCAGTGTGTGCCCTATGCTTACAGTGAATTATGATAGTGAGTGCTCAACCAATTGTCAGCAGTAAAATTTGGTAGTCTTAAACACACCCAGAAATGCAATATGACACCTCTCCATTTAATTTGTTAGTGATATATATACTTCTTACCAACCAATCAAATATTAATTGCCTAATTGCGTTGGGCAGCGAAAAACGCCACAGCCATTTGTTTTTCTAGCTTCTTTGATGTAATTTATCGAACATTTTGTTCACTTGCATTATATAGAGAGATTTAATGCGGTCATTCATTAGCACTAATTGATTGGAAGCATTTGATATTGTTTTTCCAGCCACCTACATGGAGCTACGATTAACATTGTCTCTGTAGATTCTCTGAAGTAATTCATCAAACACCTTAAAAAGCAAGATATGAAGCTGTTGAACACTCGAATGTCGATCTTCACTGACACGTACCCCTGAATTGGATATCCGCCATTGTATCCTCCAATCTCCGATCTCGAATCTCCATATACAGGGCATAAGATTCATAAGAACCGTTGTTTCTACCTGGTTGGTTTTCAAGAAACAACCAAAAGTCTTCTTCAATCTATCAACAGGTGAGTACTGCAGAACTAAACTCGATCATCACGCATGACATCACATGGAAACAGGTTTATATTATACCATACTGCCATTGATTCGCACCTCAATTATTCCAACTTTGATTTGGACTGATCCACCAGTAGAATATTTATTAACTCTCGTTCTTAATTATCAAAGGTACCATAATATTATAGCAATTATTGTAAGTTTGTTTGAGTGATTCTTCTTCACCATAATATTATATTATAGTAATTATTGTAAGTTTGTTTGAGTGATCAGTGATCATTGAAACATGTCATCTAAACGCCATTGGTCGTGATAACATTTTTTGTCTCATTTCCATGTTCATGTTAGTTAAAGAACAAATCAAGTTTGGTTTCATACAATCTTTATATCACATTGAAACTTTTTTTTTTTTTTTTTTTTTTTTGGCAAGGTATCACATTGAAACTTCATATGACCAAAATGTTAAGTACGAAGTTTTTGCTGCTAAAATTTGCTTTATCGAAATTTTTATGGCTGAAGATTAGTGAAAGACTACACCGTTACACATATATATAAGTATGAAGTTTTTGCTGCTAAAATTTGTTTTATCGAAATTTTTATGGCTGAAAACTAGTGAAAGACTACACTGTTACACATATATATAGGAATATCAAAAATCATAAAATTTATTATGCAAAGGAAACTGACAGTGTGAAAAAAAAAATTTCACCATTTTTGCAAAACAATTAAGCTAATTGGGAGCTAGCTACTCCATTACTCTCCCCTAAATTGAATTTGCCATTTATAGTCAACACCAGCCAAAATATCTTTTCTCGTACAATGTCTTACCATTTATAGTATGAAAAATATCTTTCTATTTGGCCAGTTGAAGATTAAGACAATCTCAAGAACAATTTTCTGTATTTAAAGGGACCTACCCCTTTGCTATTTTGTCATTCATTCTGTGGCTAAAGTTACACATGAAAGTGACAGTATCAATTTTAATCAACCTCTCTTCATTGTTTTAATCCAGCTATAAATCATCAAGAAAGTGATCAATATATATAAACTGGAAACGGTAAATATATCATCATCCTTGTCCTACTCCTCCCCATCATCATCACATCACTCTTTAGTCAAGAGTTTAATCATTTGTTCATTGCTTAATCCCACTTTATAATTCTGTACGTGTTTTACTATCCCCAAATGACTTAATTTATTTACCACAAAAAACAAAACAAACACAAATTATCACTAATTTTCTGAAAATTGTTTTTTTTTGTTAACTTTTTTATGTCACTGACAGTGGAATCTGTCAGCATGAATGAGAGCTATGGGTTTTGGAAGTACCACCCAAACCTAATGACTCCAATCTTGTGATGGAATGGGGTCCAACCCATGTGAAGCCCACAAGGGATATTTTCATTTTTGGCTGCGTGGCAAAAGCACTTTGTTTGGACTAACGAGAAGGTCTTCGGTGTCACATAGTATGTCCAACTCACCGGTCACGCTATTACTTGGGTTCTAGACTTGTAGGCTAGGATAGAGTGAATCGAACATGACACCTTAAAAGTCTACAAATTTTCTCTAAACTAAGAGATCAAGAATTTCACTACCTTAAACAAAACCGAAAAGCTAGAACTAAATTTTTCTTCATCATTCTCAAGTAAGAACTGGAGTAGCACTTTAGCTTTGCTATCAATTATGCACTTTAGCAGCCAAATATGACCAAGAAATTATGCAAAAAAAAAAAAAAATTCTACATGCTTCTAATCAAAACGTAACCAATAAATATGTTACACACACTCCCGAACACCGAACATGCCTAATAGCTTTATAACATGTTTACTTACTTGGAATGAGTATGAGAATGAATCGGAATTCATTCCGATGAAATTCATTCCAAATACATACCCCCCCTTGGTAATCAAACTCCGAATATTCAGGAATGAAATTCTATTTTTTAGTCACTTTTTCGTGGGACCCACAACCATTCCGATTCATGTGCATGTTAGTAAACACAAGAAAACTCAGGAATGGAAATCAATTCATTCATTCCCATACTCATTCCAAATAAGTAAACATGCCCTTAGGGAGGTGTATTCAATCTTGATTTTAAAAGATTGTGTTTGAGTTTTTATAATCCATGAATTTTACTGAATCCATAGATTATACTAATTCCATATGTAGTTTAATTGAGTTTAATGGATTGACTTTGCAGTATTTGTTTGGATTTTAATTTCATATGGATTGATTGAGTTTTCTTTTTCTATTTAATTTGTTTTTTATTAAATATAATTAACTTTTTAAAAAATTCTTTAAAATTAGTCAAGAAAGAAAAAAGTAAATAAAAAATAATGGTGGTGGGATTCTGGACAGTACGAATCTCTCACAAAGGACAATGGTTTCTATCATTGCATGAGCAAAGTTTAATTCTTGATCTGGGATTCATAATTGGATATGGGATTCATAATTGGCTCAAGGATGAGTTCATGCTCTGGTAGCCCTATTGATGCACACCAATAAAGAAATCCTTTGAAGAACAACTTAAAAGAAATAGCCCAAAAATCGCCTTGATCTTTCGCCAGAATTAGTACCCCATATATATATATATTTCTGCTCTTGAAGGAAGATATTATTAACCCCCATATGAAACGATGCAATAAACAACCTTCTATGCTTGAGCTTTGGATGAATCGTAGCCTGATCGTGTTAGATTCTAATTATCATCATCATCATCTGGATCTAGAGCTTCCATGGTGTAAATCTTGTTGTGGTGAGGGTGAAGAGTGCGTCTTGGCTTTGGCCGCTGAAGGTGTTTTGTCTTCTGGAAGATATGGGGTTTGAGATTTGCATAATCAACAAGGGCTGCAGTGATGGTTTCATTCGTGGGTAGGGAGGTTTTTTTTTTTTTTTTTCCAAAAGAATGGCTAGGGAGGTATGGGAGAGTGAGAGTACGTCAAAATCTCTTGGGAGGTGACTGGATTTCTCATGGGTCTAAGTATTTATATCAAGCTTTTTAAAATCCCCCACAATTCACTATTTAGTGAAATTTTTGAAAATCATTAGACTTTTGGATACTAGTAGATTTTGATGGATATTTTAAAATCATAATTGAATACTACAAGATTTTAAAAGACTCTTTAAAATCTTAATTGAATAACTATGAAGTTTTAAAATACTCAAAAATTTTATAGACTCTTGATTGAATATACCCCCCCTTAGAGAATTGATGAGTTGTCAATACTCGTTCATGGGCTAGACTGAAGACTCAAATAAGGCTAGGCCCATATTTTTTGGTCGGCCCACCCAATACAAAATATCTGCTGTGTACCACTTAGTCAACGTGCGAGTATTAGACTATTCACGCTCAGCGAATCATCGAGTCCCACGCAAGCGGCGTAGAAAATCGATTACTGGTGCGTACGTATCAGATCATTTCATTTCCCACGGCAAAACCCTCCTTGTTCACACAGAGTCTGCTTGTTCAGCATTTGTTCTTTGCTTTGTGGGGTTGGTTTACTGGAAATGGCTGCCTTCTTTCAGAGACTGGCCAAGGCCACCCCAATCGCCGCCTTTGGAGGCCAATCCAAGTCCAGCTTTCGCATTCCATTTGGAGCAATCGCAGCCGTCTCCGGCGGAATCTCCTATCTCTGCTACCATTCCTCCACCGGTTCGGTAAATTCTCATCCTGGTTTTAGTCGGATTCGTTACTGGTGCAATGTTGGGTACCTCAATGGTTTCTCTAGTCCATGTGCTATTGATGTCATGTTTGCCTCATTCGGTTAGCTGAATATTGGATTAGGTTTGATGATCTTATTTTTTTAGGAAATGTGTTTGTTTGTGATGATTTTTATCTTTAATTTGGTCTAGCTTATCAATTTTTTGTTGCCTGTGTGCTTTTTCTAAATCTAATTAGGATTTTGTGTGTCCAGGTTGTGTATTTATCTGTGGGAAAAATTGCATGGTTATACCTGCATTTCAGTAGTTTAGGATGTTTGGAGTAATGCGTTCGTAGACAGACGAGTAATTGTTTTATTCAAGCTGGTGTAATGTGTTTGATGAAGCGATTTCGTTGCTCATGTGTTCTGTTGGTGCATGTAGTAAAATTAGTTGCCTAGATGATGATTATATAGCTTTGCTGAGAAAGGATTGAAAATGAAAGAATACAGGAAGTCCGGTGGTTAGCACTGAACCTTATATTGCTTAGGTTTACATTTTCTGACTGTAAGAGTTGCCAATTTACTGTTACATTTAGTTTTCTCCATCATGGATAGTTACTGCTCTATTGGACAATTGTGTTCCCATTGTGCTATAAATTTCATTGGAGCATCTCTTTATTCTTTAGCCTTTATCATTAATAAGCTTGATCTTTGGTTTTTAAAGGCAAAATGTTCTGATATGAATATGAGGGTTGGTGGTGTGCATGTTAGACAAGGACACTCCTTTCTAGGTGAAGCCTGCAGATGATACATTTACATTGCCACATTTCATGCAACAGCTTTGGAATTGAGTTCCAACTGACATGAAAGGGTTGTTCTTATTATTTTTGTTGATACTGAATTTTTGTTTTCTTTTGCTCGTTGATGGTTTAGCTTATATTATATGAACATTCTATGTTACCTCATAGCTAGTCATTTGATGTTACCCATACCAGCAAGCTATTGATCAATAAATCTGTTAGTGTTCTGTATCAAGAACTAAGTCCTCTTATCTTTCACAGGTTTATCTAGATGAAATCAAAGAACAGACTGGTCCAAAAGTTGGTGAGCCTCTCTCTCTCTTCCCTCACTCACACACAGAAGTCGAGCATCAATAAGAAAGTTGGCTGGACTATTATTTTATCTTATATGATGAACTTCTTTTTTATTTAAAGTATTAGCAACTTATTATATCAAGCTTAATTCCTGGAAATGCCATATAGCCAACTTTTCCATCACTCCATTCATACTGAATAGATGCTTTTAATGTGTTTTCAGCACTTAATCCAGATAAGTGGATTGAATTTAAGCTGCAAGACACTGCAAGGGTTAGCCACAATACTCAATTGTTCAGGTACAATCCTCTAGACTCTCTCTCTCTCTCTCTCTCTCTCTCTCTCTCTCTCTCTCTCATTCTCTCCCAGCCATAAATGACTCCTATCCACACAATTAGGTATTTCATATTTCCTCCAAGTTTCTCTGCAACTGTTGTTTTCTTTTTTAGATCCTCTCCCACATTAATAGCTTATGATTATCTATCCAAAAAAGAAAATGTATTGCCCACATACATAGCATCCAAACCAAAAGTGGGGTAACTAATGTGGCCATGGAATCATAATTTCTAACACAAACAGAATGAGACATTTTATAGGATTGTCAGATCCTTAAATTTATCAAACTATCATAAAGAAGTTTTATTTTGATGAGAAGCACCATAAAGAGAACAAAGTTTCAACTTTCTCTAAGATCTGTAATAGTATGAGCATGTCCGATTTTGATGGTTGTATACTGATTACCTTTACTTTTCTCCAAAAATTGCAGATTTACATTTGACCCCACTGCAAAGTTAGGTTTAGATGTGGCTTCATGCCTCATTACGAGGTATACTCTGCTTTGTTATGAAATTCCTATTCATAGCAAGTTCTTCACTATATTAATTCTTTTGATGTGATCTTGTAATACTAGGGCTCCAATTGGACAAGATGCTGAAGGGAAACCCAAATATGTCATACGTCCGTAAGTCTTTCTTTCCTTGTGTGTGTGTGTTTTTTTTTCCCCTCCATTCTTGGAATTTAATAATGTACCTTCTGAAGTCCTTTAACTCTAGTCTTTTTACTTGCATGCATTTATATGAGTTCTGGATTTTACGTTTCGATTTGCTGGTTGCTCTTTATTTTTATTTGCAGAACTTCTAGAATTTATTTGGTGTGCCTCTATATTCAGGTATACTCCTATATCAGATCCAGATTCGCAGGGATACTTTGACTTGTTGATTAAGGTATGCTGTCAATAGTGGTCACTTATTCTCCTGCTTTTTTTTTTTCCTTATTTTTTAGGATTCATAGATGTAATTTTGAACTTATTTCATTTTATTGAAACTGTATGTAGGTGTATCCAGAAGGAAAAATGAGCCAGCATTTTGCAAGCTTAAAACCAGGAGATGTAGTTGAAGTGAAGGGGTAACCTATTTACCAGTGGCAATTATTAGTGGAGGACACTCTAGTCATCTTATAATCAGGTGTATCTGTTTCTTGCAGGCCCATTGAAAAGCTGAGGTATAATCCCAACATGAAGAAACATATTGGCATGGTAAGAGGAATTTATCTAGAAACAGCTTCAAATTAATAGCGAGTGGCAAGTCATTTGTTCATTGTTGTTACTACCTGTCACATAAATGGTTTTGCAACCAAATTATAAGAAAGGCATATCCTGCTTTTTAATGCTATTGCCAATGACCATTTCCCTATTTCCTGACCAAAAAATATATCTACTCTCATTATGATCACTTGTAAAGGTTAAGATGATCCAAGTATAAGAAATCTGTGTGGTCCCTGTCTGAAGTGTAATTTCATTCTTTCATCCAGATTGCAGGTGGTTCTGGTATTACTCCAATGCTTCAGGTCATTGAGGCTATACTTAAAAATCCTGATGACATGACTCAGGTGAGTCTAACCGCAATTTTCTTCACCAATCTACTTTTGGTGCTCACGTGGAGAACTGACAGTCATTTGTCCTTCTTAACACTATCTGCTTGAGACTATTAACGTTTGATGATGGCATAGGTGTCCCTACTTTATGCTAATGTCTCTCCAGATGACATACTGCTTAAACAGAAACTTGATATACTTGCAGCTAGCCACCCAAATTTGAAGGTACCATCTGCCTCATTGTAAAAGTACTTTTGCCACTCCAAACTGGATTATCTCACAGAATATGGCTGTGTGTTCTTTGGGGAAAAAAAATCCAGGTATATTACACAGTAGATAATCCAACAAAGAGTTGGAAAGGAGGAAAAGGATACATATCAACGGACATGGCAGTTAAAGGCTTACCTGGTCCTGCTGAAGATACTCTCATCCTTGTAAGTGTTATTCTTGAGAGTTGCTTATGTACTCGTCACATATAACAGAACTATAGACAGTTTGAAGAATTATCAAAAATGCAAATTGTAGTTCAATTTGTAATCTGACTGATTGACCAACCTTAATTTCAACTCGTCCCTCGAGTGCAGGTGTGCGGTCCTCCTGGTATGATGAAACATATATCTGGTGACAAGGCTAAAGACCGATCACAAGGAGAGGTCAGAAAGAAAGGCTGTGACTAATAGTAATATCTCTCGTTTTCTATCTGCTTTAAACTCATTGGTTCCCGATTTGCTTTGTTGCAGCTCACTGGGATACTAAAGGAACTTGGATACACAGAAGAAATGGTTTACAAATTTTGATGAGCGAAGACCATTTAGCTTTTGAAGCGATTACTAGGCTTTACTCATAACAGTTTGCAATAAGATGTTCTCTTAGGAAGCATACGTAACTCAACTTCTTTTTGAAGAAGTTTTATATCAATTTAAGGCAAATCCTAGTGTGCATAGGAATGTGCTACTTTTGCATGATGAGATGAATATCTTGGTTTTATGAAAATTGGATATTGGTATTTTTGCAGCTGATTTTTATTTTAATACAAATTATTTGACAGTGCCTAAGATTGATGTTTATCAAACCTGATTAACTCAAGCTTCAACATTCACCAGAAAATTAAGTTCATGTGAAGCTTGGGACAATGCAAATGAGAGATTTTTTTTTTTTTTTTTTGCCAATGAGAGATTTTTCAATGTTACTGTCAAACAACATTGAATGGCGATGTGAGTTTTTACTTTTACCGATTAATAGAATTTAAACACGTGATCAAATAAGAAAACACCTGGTCTTTTTTTATTTTTTAAAAGGTGGTGAGGAACTGCAACACATATAAACCCAGTGGCCAAGGACCCAAAACTAAAGGTCGAAATAAAACCCAAACAACACAAATCGCAAACCTCTCTCTCTCTCTCTCTCTCTCTCTGTTCCGATCATGGACATTTCCATTTCGTAATGCCTCTCTCTCTCTCTCTCTCTGAGATAACTCTCTGCAATTATAGTTTCCAATTTTGCCATGGAGGAAGATTTGCTGAAGCGACACACCGATTGCGTCGATTTCATGGCTACTCCTCCCACATGTGACAAGGTTTCGTCATGAAAAAGAATGAACGATTTCGTTTTCTTCATTATTACAGCTTAATTGTTTGTATTTATTGCTTTTGTTCAATGCTGCCAGTTGTGGTTCTCGTTTCGTTTCCATGATTGATTACAATCATATCGGATTACCTACATTTGAACGATTCTAGGGTTTGTGAAAGTATAGTATGATTTGTGTTCTAAGGACATTATGCTTTGTTTCAGTATACATGCATACAATTTTTCATTTGGGGTTCACCCAGGAAGAATAAATTTCAGGCTTATTCTTGTTGTCTTTAATGGAGGGTTTATAGGCCAATGTATTTATCCAATTTGAGTATTCATTCTTTTTACCATTCGAAGAAAATGCCAAATTGTTTCTGTGCTGTGGACAATGGCTTCCTTACTAGGCATGTAATGAAGTGTGAAGTGCCTCTTGTTGGTAATCATCAATAAATTTTCTTGTTTTCTTGGGTGGGGTTTTGTGTTCAATGTTTGACTTGTATTTGGTGTTTCTTTGGGGGAGAGAATCTATATTGTGGATTTATGCAGTGAATATACCTTAGGTTTTTTTAAAGATCTGTTGACGTTTTTGGTGGTGTTTTTTCTCAGGGACTTGATTGTGTGTTCCGACACAGCAAGTTTGCGAGGCTCAACCCAAAAGTTTGCTGGTACTGGTTGGCTGGGGATTGTCTTAATCCAACATGTGCTTTTAGGCATCCAGTAAGCTTCTCATTTTTCCCAAGTGCATCAATGCCCATGGGCTCTTGGTTGATTTCATTTCCTTATAAATATTGGAAACACGTTTTATTGGTTAGGGTTCATGAATGTCTGGAATTGGTTTGTAGTTGGGTGGTTGCATAAGTTATAATATGTTAGACACTTTGACAATGAAAACATGTTTATCATTTATATAGCATTCTTAATCATTGATGAATAGATTCTGGTGTATAATGTACTGCGGAAATAATTTCCCTGTAACTTATCATTTCTAGCGCTGTTTTGGGGAATGGAAATTCTAGAGATGCTTGATGGTTGACATTTAAATCAGTGGCAGTACTCGACATTTAGTGTGTATTACTTTATGGCCTTGAGGCTTTTCTTACATCCATATTTTTCTTTTTTGGAATAGCATTTTATGAATTCATGGCTGTTTCCGTGTCTGTTTATAAGACCTCAGTCCTCTGATTTCCAATTGAATTTTTTTTGTTTTGTTTATATAGCCACTGGAGGGGCATGAAGCAGCACCATCAGAGTCCGCCCCATCTTCTATATCTGCAAACAAGAGCAACGTTTCTTGTTACTTTTACTTGAATGGGATATGCTACAAAGGTGATAGATGCTCTTTCTTGCATGACATTG
The DNA here is from genome assembly GCA_029955375.1 of Rubus parviflorus. Classification (NCBI taxonomy): domain Eukaryota; kingdom Viridiplantae; phylum Streptophyta; class Magnoliopsida; order Rosales; family Rosaceae; genus Rubus; species Rubus parviflorus. Next base: position 21,544,663 of record JARGGL010000004.1, read on the forward strand.
ATGGTAGTGCATCAACTGGGAAATGTTCAAACACAGCCTCTGCATGTACTGAAGCACTTCCTTCAGAAAACAAGGCTTCCATGGTAAATGAAACAGTACCAGCACCAATAGTTACGCATCACAACCCTTCTGAAACTGCATCAAAGACAACAGTTGATACAAGATTCCAGCCCAAGCAGGATCTTGATTACCTGGAACAACCACAGAAGAGTGCTTCTCCTCATGTTTATGAGTCTGGGGATGAAGAGGCTGATGAAATTAGGTCAAACTCCTGGCTTCCAGCAGAAGGCTCTATTCATAGCAAATCTCCGTTATGCACTGATCAGAGTTCAGAGGAGGGAGGGGATGACCTTATTGTGCAAGAGGAATGGTGGGAATCATCTCCAGGCTTCGATGTTCTTGTTGATGGTAAATCAGAGAATTTGGGTTTCGAGGATAGTCCGGAGTACTTTCCAACACTTGATGGAGAGTGCAGGGAACTAAATAAGGAGTGGCATGATTATGACATTCCAGATGAGTATTATCCCTTGCATCCTGGTGCTGAGATTTTGTATGAAAGCCAAATTTATGACTCCTACGATTGTCTAGATACCAGGTACATTTTTGGTAATGAGAGAAGTATTCCTGGCTATGCAGAGGATAAAATGTTGGATTCCATATTCTCCCGCAAGAGGAAACTTATGCCAATGGAACTGACAGTTGATGACCACGATGGTTTGGATCTCCGAAACCACCTGAGAAGACGCAGAGTGATTGATGATTGTTCAATTTCTGGCTTATCAAGAATGCATGAATCACTTCAGCTGATTGGTAGAAGCCAAAAATGGCCTCAAAGGCATGGTACGGGTTGGCAGGGAAGATTGGCATCAGAAGTGGGAAACAGAACTCATGAATCACTCAGGGAGAATGAAGCGTTTGACAATGCTGGAATTCAACGTCGTCCACATAGGCATTCACAGCAGTACAGATCTCGGAAACATCACGAAAGAAGGATGGCTAAGTCACAGTTTCCTTCATCTGCATTCTCAAGGAAACCAGTACCAAAGGAGAAGAGATCATCTACAGAGGCGTCAACTATCTTTACAGGACCCAAGCCCCTTGCCCAGATCAAAGAAGAGAAGAGGAAAGCAGAAGAAAATGGAGGTGTCATTAGGAAATCAAGACGTGTGCTGAGAACTCGAGGCGACTTCCAGGGCCCTAAACCTTTGACTGAAATTCTAAAAGAGAAAAGGAAGCTAGCTGACAGAAGAGAAGGCAGTTCTCGCAGCAACTGACGAAAGTTTCTTACAGGAAACATGTTTTGTCAATGAAGAGTATGTTGTTCGTCACTATTACTACGTAGAATTAGATCATAGAAATACTTACTAGATGAAGATTGTGCTTGTGTGTGCCTCCTGCAGAAGCTTACTTGCCTCTTTCGGAGACCTTGTTGACCTACTTGTACTCTCAAACATCTTAGTTACTGATTCGAAAGCCTAACCTAGACTCCTGGCCGGTCTCTACAAAGACTTGAAGCCATTGAATTTGAGCTTGCTTTGATTTTTGTACAGAGAGAGCCATCTTTTAATGGTATTGTTTCTGCTCATATTTGCTTGTGTAGTTTATTTTCTTTTCTTTCTGTCTTGCCCATTTTTTGGGAGTAACACTTGGTATAGTCTAATGCATGATATTCTCGTTTAACTTGTGTGTTTTGTTCTACTTCTGTCTCGTACTATAATCGTAAACGAAATGAGAACATTGAGAAGAATCAACATTGATAATGTCTTCAAGTTGGTTTTTTAATCAGAGCACAGCTAATTGACACAAGAATCAGTCCTGAACCCACATTCTTTCTTTTGACCGAGTCAAACCCACATTCTTTAGAAGTTTTAGGACAAAAAGATTGACCAAGGTTAAGAAGGGCAGAGAAGAAAGTAATGACCCGCTGGTGATCCAACATGTGTTAAAACGACATGAAGTCCTTAATTTATCCAACATAAATAAAAATTTTATATATTCAGGAAGTTCACCAATTAGTTTAGCTTCCATTGATGCCCCAATCTTCAATGAAAAGCTTTAATTTGAAGGAACATATTTTCAACAATCCAATGTAGTAGAAAGTAGATGTCGACCACCATTAGCAACAAGTTCCACTAGGCGCCAATCCCATGGAAGATCATCTTGCTCGTAATTATGACACTTAAGTTTGTTTACGAACGATTTTGTCTTTTATTCTTCAGATTTCTACCAACATTTATTGGAGAGAAATGTCTTACTACTAAACTAATTACAAGTTTACTAAGGATTTTTATCATCAAAAATAAATATTTTCCATGATTAAATTCTTGTTTCAAAGGAGGAGGAGCGATTTAAATTTCGGACCCTGGGATTGCTTTGCTTTTAAAAATAAAATAAAATAAAATAAAAACGTTAACCCAACCAACTGCTCCGGAAACTGTATAGAATGAAAGTCAACACACAAGGAAGAATAATGATGGTAAATTGGTATTGCCAAAAACGACATTAATATGATTAAAACGACATTCATGGCCATGGATCTGTTTCTTGGTAAATATTGATTTGTCATCATCTTCCCTGTTGGTTTCTCTTATAAATAAGCTCAGCTGGAAGGAAAAGTCCAAGACCCTTTTATTAATATTATTATTATTATTATAGCCTCTGCCTCTGCCTCTGCCTCTGCCTCTCAGGCAATTACCAATTGGGGACTTCATTCATTCATTCAAGTCAAGCCAAGCCAAGCCAAGCTTCTCAATCCGCCATAGAATCCTCTAGAGCCTTAGAGAGCCTCACACCACAATTAATATAAGGCCCGCGCAGCAGCAGCAGATCAGAATTCAGAGATCTGATCGAATCGATTCGATGGCTGAATTGCAGAGGTCAGAGAGTACTTTCCGGAGGCAAGGATCTTCCGGTTTGATTTGGGACGACAAATTTCTACAGAGGGCTTTGAATCAAGTGGAGGCCGAAAAGCAAGCTGAAGCTGCTGCAGCTGCTCAGGGTCAGACCACAACGGACGGTCCCGGAGCCGCTGCCGACAACGGAGCTGGAGGACGAGGAGGATATCGGACGGTCAAGGTTGCGCCGCCCATGATGGACCCGCCCTCGCCCAAGGTCTCCGGCTGTTGCGGAGTTTTCGGAAAGCCGGCGGCGTCAAAGCGACCCAGATCGCGAAGGTCAAAGTAGGTGGTTGCTCCTTTGATTTCATTGCATTAGTTAAACACTGCATGTCATGATTCCTTTTCAATTTCTCTTCTCTTTTTTCTTCTTTTTCTTTTGGTGAGTGATTGTAATGTTAATGTTAAAAATGTATAATTAAATACTTGGGTGTCTTGGTATGGTATATCAATTAAAATTCCATTATGATGTCTGCCTTTTTGTTCTACTTATTCCATTACTGTAATTAGTTCATGGCAATTTTTCTAGCTCTTGAATTTTCAAAAATTTAGATCAAGTTTGTTGTGATTCTTAGCTTTGATCTACCTTCTTTTAACCACATACTAGGATCATGTAATATTATTGCTCAATGCTCATTCAATAACTAGCATATGTTTTCAAGCGTAATGATGAGATTATTAGGGAAGAAATTACTCTACTTTGGTTTAGGTATGGTCGCCCTTTTAGTTGAAAAAACAAAAACAAAAACAAAAAAATTGTGAACAGGGTTTAGGGTTACGTTTGGAAGATTGTAGTAGTAATTTCCTTGTGATTTTAACTGTGGGGTAAAAGAATAGTACCCTTGATCAATCATTTGGTTTCATCTTTCTTGGCCTGAAGGTTGAAAGAGAGTGGGAACTGTGGTTTGATCTATTCAACAAAGTTGTGCTTTTATATATATATATATTTTTCTGGAAACAAACCATTATTGACTTGTTTTCAATGTGTTTGTTTGAAAGTTTCCAATTACAATACACTTACACTGTGGCCCTTTAGGTTTAGGACAGCACATAGCACGCGTTTAGCATCTAGCAGCATATTTTTTCTTCGATATAAGACCATCGTATTATTCTACAATAATAATAATAATTCAATAATGCCAGAAACTTGTAGTGTGTTGGTTGGTTGGTTTATTTAGTTGGTATTTTGGTAAGTACCAACTTTGTTTTCATCTGGAATATATTGTTTATATTTGCCGGCCGTCATATTCTAATACTTGTTGCCTTAGCCTTTAGTTTGGAGTTAATATGATATAAATACAACATCGCATCAAAGTTTATGCTCTACTAATCTAGGAAAAAACATCAAATACCATGGTCAAAACAATGAAGACCAAAAACCGAGCCTTTTAGCGTGGGTTTGTAATTAAGTATGACATATTTTGTTATAGAAGTGAAGTTTGGCGGACATGTCCGATGATATTGTTTGTTCATTTTAATAAAATTGCATTAAGCACGTCTCTAAACACTACAACCAAGAAAACGAGCATTTGGGGTTTTCACCGAGCGAATATTTCCGATAAAAAAAAAAAAGCTTTATTTATAAATTTGTGGTAAATTACGAACATACAATTTGGTGTTGCTGGTCCCGGACATAATAATTAAAGGATTGGGATATGGAAAGTAGACAGCTAATAAAACATCAGCTAATTCGTCTTGTAATCCAAAATTTCTTGGCTATCATTTTAAATTCAATGAATAGAGTGAGCCAGTGGGGATTTTTGGCTTATTCTCAAGTGGACACGTAAGGATAGGATAAGGTGGCACTAGAAATCAAATTATTTATTAATTAAGTTGCTAAATTTAGTATTTATTTATGATTCAGTTGTATTATTCTTTGTAGCCAGTATCACGGGGTTCCGTTAATTGTGTTATACTTTTCTTTATTTTTCACTAATTTAGAGTGAAATTGGATCACAATCTCTTTGAGAGAGCCCATAACCAACAAACCCTAATGGCCTAATCCACCGTTATACATGATCGAGAAAGGTCAAGACCCACTAGATTCCCAAGTCCTACTTACCCTACCTTCCCTTTCTATTTTTCTCCATGACTAGGGACCGAGATCTTCCATGACCACATGCTTCGTTTGTAAAACGTAGATTAAGAGTAGATTAATTCTTTTACAGTGATAGACTAGCTTTATGCAATAAACGGTTCTAACTCGTCAAATATTGCATGAAGTTAGTTGACAATTATCGTATCGACACATTGATGTACCTACTTTTAACAACTTTACAAAGTATGATGTATAAAACATTTGCATGAATGATTTTACAACAGAATTAGAAAGTTGATGTGATTTGATGGACTAACACGTGTTCAAGTATTGTTAAACGCAAGAGGCACGGACATGTTAAAACATGATAATCTATAATCATGCCTTGCACATTTTGATATCTAATAAGTAATCAGATAGTTAATGTTGATTAATTGGTTAGTTAGTTTGAAGAAAGAAGCAAGCATAAGTGCATAACTAATAAGTAAAGTGTGAAGCATCGATCTGTTGCAATACAAAGGTAATTTGTAAACCAAGCACTAATTAATTCCTTGTATTGGCTTAATGATGAATATTTATTTAGGATAATGCATGAAAACAAAGAAACAAAACCTCACCGCCCTAAATGCTTTGGTCAAATACAAGAAAGTTAGCCGACTTCATTTGGCCAAAATGGCAATCGGCAGCCGCAACAAAAGTCCCCATTCTATTTTTGCTTGGACAATTTCAATATAGAAGCCATGCCAGCAATGAGCAGAAGGGTCAAAACACTCGTAACTGAACCCGCAAACCATACTTGACTCGCAAGTCCGATCCTACGTACCTACCTTTTATTCTCTTCTATCCATGACTCTTTCTCCTCTCTCTCATTCTGATTACTAATTAGTGATTACTTCACAACTTAATCCCTTCTTTGTTTCTTTTTAATGCATGTTTCAAATCAATTAACTTTCACCGTTTTGTTTTATATTAGGGAAAAAATCACCTTTAGTCCCTCATTTCGTCCCTGAACTTTGAAATATATCACTTTCGTCCCTGAACTTCAACACCGACTATCACTTTCGTCCCTGACCGGAAAAAAATGGTGCAAAACCTATGCCAAAATGTTCGCACGGATGAGAGGAGTAACTTTTATAACTGGGGCTAAGCTCAATTCGGCCTACAATGGCTCGAATTTAGCTCGAAAGCCGGTGGTGGCCGAAACTTTAATTGTAAAATTCTTCACCGTCCGGCAACGGTTTGAGGCGAGGTTGGTGGCGTTGAACTCGCCTCAAAGAGGGCTTCAAAGCTCAGTATGTGGTGTCGTTCGAATTGGCCGGAATCGGAGGTTTATTTGGTGAAAACTTCGGTCATGGACGAAAGTGATAGTTTTTTTCAAAGTTCAGGGACGAAAGTGTCGAATGAGTCAAAGTTCAGGGACTAAATGTGATTTTTTCCCTTTATATTAATTGATGGTTCTCTTTAATACTAGCTCTCGTTCTCCATGAAACTTTAATACGAAGAATTCAACTAAAATTTATTGTTCATGTGGAAACATTCATCGTAGACCATTATCTAACATGACAAGCACATGGAAGGCAATTCCATCTTTATTGAAATTAGAAGTAAACACAGTTATACAATTCCATATTTCAAAAATGAAGGTATGCAGCTTGAAGGCTTCGCGGAGTATTCACATGTGTCATAAAACACATATTCCCCTGATAGTTTTGAGAAAGTTGAACATTGGGCTCCCCACCCCCCTCACCCAAACCACCCATCACCACCAGCCTTAAATCAAAACCAACGAAGACACAAAGAGAAAAGACGCCAAAAAGAAGGTGGACAAAGGTGCTATCAGTCACTGATGGAGATATGAATGGGGATGAGGATGGTTTTTCTAGGAACTTAATTAGTTTTTTTCAATATCTCACATATATTGAAAACAGAACTCGAAGGTAAATATATATCTTGTTATCACATAAGGACCATGACAGTCAACAAGTCATTTTGATTTTTCATGATCCTTTCACTGTTTTAACATTTACCAAAAGCATAAATTTTGTGGACAATAGGATGTGAATATCCTAAATATGTGATCACCTGAGCTTCCGGGAATAATAGGCCCAAAAAGCATAAAAGGTCCACTGAAGAGAAGAAGGCCCAAGAAGCATAAAGGCTGATCATAACGGTGTTCAGTAACCAATTAAGTCCAAATTTATATGTTTCATAACGTAATGTGATATTAGGGAGCTTTTCTAGTGAGAACCACTTAAATGAGTACCACTTAAGTACTACTCGATTAGACCTATTTTTTTATTACATCTCGACAAATCAACCGTTCAATATTTAGATATTTATGAGTAGATCACTTCTACAAATTTTTAATGAAATCGGAAATCGTTAAGTCATCTATAATTGTGATTTACCATTTATGAATATGAATGGTTCAAAATTGACAGATTTGGTTCGTCCATTTATTTGGTCTAGTTCGGTACCTTAACGATTTCAAATTTTGTTGAAAATTTGTAGAAGTGATCTACTCATGAAGATCTTAATATTGAACGGTTTGATTTGTCGAGATGTAATCGAAAAATAGATATCACAACCATTAATCGAGTGGTACTCATTTAAGTGGTCCTCACTAGAGAACTTCCCTGTGATATTATGCACACTTTAAGAATACAATAATGACTATCTCAGTCCACAAAGAGAGATAAACACAAGACTCAAACCCCAGCTTTCTGGATTTTAGTTCTAAACAGCAAAATGCATAGCTTCTCCATTGAGAAATATAGGAAACAACCTGTTGAATGGGTCACGAACGACCCGAAACCTGAGCCCACGATGCAATGCCACGCCGGTCCATACATTTTATCAAACTCCTACACATGCAACACCAACTTAATTAGTTTATTTATTTAAAACGAATACAAAATTGTTGATAAAATGTCTCAAAGAGATTGAAATATGTTATTTCTTAATTTTTCATCAATCATCCAGATCCAAGATCCAGAATTCTATATTCTGAAGGAGTCAGAGAACAGTGGCCCCATTAATGATAGACAAAGGGAAAGAGAGACATCGTGCTGTGTTATTCAGAATTGAACACCAAGAATAAGATCTGGGTCAGTGACTCAGTGCATTGTCTTCCTCACACAATATTCAATATTGATTCCATGTGGGGTTGTTCTATATGATCAATCCCACATCATCAATCATCAACAACAAATAGAAGAGAAACTCCAAAAAGAAACACTAAGAGGGAAAGAACACATTCGTGTACATCCCACTCATTTTGTCCTGGCCTCTCAAAAGACTCAAACCCATTAACAATTGAAGTATGAAATCAATGAAACCATGACAAATTTTTTTGCTGAAAAAAAATTTGTGGGGGAAGTTACGCAACTCCGAAGAGTTAATCGCGCCTAATCAAGAAAACAAACATTATTACTGTACCTTTTTGAGGTTGTAAGCCATGTGTTTTGGGCTAAACTTCTCCAAACTGTCGTAGGTTCTTCTAGCGCTGCGGAAGGCATGGACTTGCATGAAGCCGGGCATGTCGGAGACCAAGACCTTCACTTGAAGAAACGAAGCCACTGATACCACATTGCTTTCGATATGAGACACTGACTTCCTTGCTGACTCCACCACCACCACTACTTGTTTATCTGGTTCTCCTTTCTGACTTTGAGCATGCTCGAATTGATCTACTACTTCATGACGTGTTTTCGGTTTCCTGGATAAACTGAACCAGTTTCGTAAAACCGGGTATTTGTCCACCACTTCCGGCTTAGACTCCGGCTTTAAGTTACGTCCGGAGCTGGGTTTGTACGTGGACATGAGACCTCTCTTGTGCTTCTTGTCATGGTCATGGCTTGGGGTGCTCATTTCTGAGAGGCTGACTCTCTGGCCCTCTTTCTTTAGTTGATTTGTTTGTTGAGGTACAAAACTATATAATGGGGAAATGGGGGTCTGTTTGGAATCACGGCCAGAAGGAAAAGGGTATTGAATTGATTAATGGTTGATTAGGACGGTAACGTAGTTTATAGAAGCAAACCATGTGTGCTTGCCTGTAATCATGGATATTTATATGCTTGATGATCATGATCGATTAGTTTGGTAACTTATTTGAATAAGAATGACAAGACAATCGATTCGTGTGTCGTTTTTTACTCGCATCGACCATTATCAATTTATGGTGATTATTAGTCAAATTCTAATTCACTTCACATAGATAAATGGTGTTGCATGTGCTCTCAAATGGATATTTCTTCGAGAAATATAAGCAACGTTTTTTTATAATGGCTGAGTTTAGTTAGAGAGAATGTTGCTAGTTTTCTTCTCTATCTTTCGAGGTATCGAAACGTTTTTTTTGTCTTCATACGTCTCGAATTAGAAAATGCAATGTAGTTGCCCTTTGTATTCTTTTCTTTGGTTTGAATTAAACTACGCCGGATTAGTACACAAATTGTATTGCTAATTAATGGGTTTTTGTAGCTCCTAATATGTTAACTTTTGTGGTTGATTCATTGTGTGGTCATCTTGAAAATTAACATAGATCCAAAGCCAGATATGACATATTTTGTTGTTGTTGTTGTTGTTGCAATTGAAATTAATAATGGTTATGATGGTGGAGCTGGTAATTAGTATTTGGGGCAATATTTGTCAGCAATGGTTTTTGGTTTTCCAGACAAACCAGGAGAGGACCCCCAGACCCTCCCTACCTTCCACCGCTTATTTTGTACCCAGCAAAAGGGTCGCTGTCTTTGATTTGTTTCTCTTATTTATAATTTGAGAGTATCCACCAACAGAATTGATTACATTATAGAGGAGTAGGACAGCACAATTAAGTTTGTATAGATTTGAAGCTCCTACTCATCATATACAATTGACTACTATGTTCTGTAACCACCTTTGTTTTTTTTTTTTTCAGAGTGCTTTTCCCCAACCTCAACAAACTATGAAAGAATTAAGGAAGAGTTCAAACGATAAGGAACTTTATTCAAAGAAAATGTTTAATTAATTTAGGTTGTTCAATATCTTAAAGATTATGGAGCCGAAATCCTTGGTTTAAATTCAGTCAATGGAACTTTGCTAAGCATTTTCAATGACCTAACATGTGCTCTCTCTTTGAAATTAAATTGTTTTGAAAACCTTTCAAAAAAAAATTTGTTTTGAAAAAAAAAATCTATAAGATCAAATTTCTCTCTATTGTATATTTCCATGTTCTATCCAAAACTTTGCATGGTTTTTTTTTAATGGTTTGGCCAAAACGTTTTGATCCTTCATATACCGAGTGAGTAGTGAGGGACAATTTTAGCGGTACTAGTGAAGGCAAATACTTCAATTTTGAGTCGGGACGAATTAGGGTACCAATGAAGGCAAATACCCCCCAAATTCATAAGGATTTATGTTTTTTTTTTAATAAGGATCTAAGGTTAATATATTTGTTAAAATGCCTCGAAAAAGTTTAAATAAGGTGTTGAGGGAGTGAGGAGCGCACAAAAAGGTTTAGATAAAGTGTTCAACGAATTATCGTTGAAATAAGTGTTATGCAATTTTGACTATGAGATTCATAACAATAAATGGTCATCATAGACTCAAAATTTTGGCCAGCTCTGAGGCTCTGAGCCACATAGCCAAAATATATATATATATACCAAAAAAAACCACCTACAAAATAATTCAATAAGAGTGCCTTGTTCAACATATCTCTTTCCACATTGAATGTGACATAAAATTTGTGGGGTTTGCAGAAGCATGTTTGTTGAAGTAGACGTTGATGGGTGAATCATCTGTATTTCAGTTCCTTATCTTCTTCAGAATAATACACTCTCCATTCTCCGGGTAGGGTTTGAAGTTACAAGCTCTGGGTGACCCCCCAATTTCCAAAGGACGCATTCTGTGGGCAAAAAGCTCAGCACCAAACCTTTCATTGAGTCATCGAGCGTCGTTTTTGATATTTAAAGCAAGCAAATTATCCCTCTCTCATTTTCATGCATACTTCCATGACAATGAAAGATGTGAGCTGTTTGTGAATTTGGGTTTCATAAGTAATCCACAACCACTCAAAGAAACTCGATCACCAAATATCTGTGATTTGTAGCAGATGATTCAAATCCACAGAAAAATGGTTAGGCATAGCCGTATGTAACAGCCTAATTATATGCACCAAACTATTCATATATTACCACAAATTGAGATGGTGTTTCAAGTCTATGTACCGATTACTAATTAAATCTTAAAAAAAATTGTATTCACAGTATACAAAATCATACAAATTGTCAAAAGTAAGTAAGTAACATTGGCCTACAACCGACGACCTAACGTGACATTACTTGTTCATATCATAAGAACCCACGCCAAAGATCGATAATCTTTAGAATCAAGTTTCTTGACGCAAAGACAATTTGCATAATTTCATATACTACAAAGAAGATTTCTGAAATTGTATGAATTTGAAATACATTCAACACTGCGGTACAATTTTATATTTTATATTGTTTTTGCAGCAATCGTACAATTTTCGATTTGAAATACACTATAAAATGCAATATGTGAGAGATAAGCAAATAAATTCATCAAACCTAAGGCTATAGCTGGGGAGAGTAGATTGGATGTTGCATATTCAATACTATAGCTAAACTTGGCAAAAAGGAATTAATATTGGATGCAAAGTTGGCTATCCTGTAACTAAAATGAGGAATTATGGAAAGGAAATAGTCTTATATATCTCCTTTTCCTCAAAGAGGAAAATGGAGAGGAAGAACAAAAACTAGTATTACTTTGTGTTTATGGGAAACAATTGAAAGAAAACTTCATATCCACCTCGATCTATATGTATCTTCATGTCATTAACTAAAGATTTTGGTGTTGTTAGATGTCACTCGTCAAGTACGTCATCGATCATGACATTCATCGATCTTCTCTTCGAGCCAGCTCGTTGTTAATTTTCATGAAACTATTGCTATAAAGCCATAGCTAGGTTTATTGTTTTAGAAAGGGTGCATGTTGTTGAAGAGCTTAATTAATTGAAGCAATAATAGCTCATCGATCTGCCTCTTAATTAATGATCGATGTAGCTAAAGCCCTCCTTTTACAAGTTAACTAAGACTATATACAGAGGGGAAGGAGAGAAGTAGATGGAACACCTTTACTTAAACTCTTTGGGATTATAATACTAAATGCAAATGCATCGATCTCTTAATTTGTTTGAGTACCTTCATGAGAAAATTGCAGAAATGGGAGTTCCTTGCAGCCCAAAACAGACTAATACACTGCTCTTTGCTTTGGAGTGAAGGGAGCTCCCAATTCTTCTCTTTTCATGCATATTAATTCCTCAATTACCTTCATCCCAGCCAGCTTCAGAGGCCAGAAGGTACGTAGCTATATATCATGAGGCAATACTAAGAAAATCTCTGAGGGAGCAAGACTAAGAACGAGAGGCGTATTCTTGCTTGGTCGCATAAACATAGTGAGCCTCTTCTCCCCTAATTCTAGCCCATTATACAACTTCTTTCAGACATTGTTACAAACACTATGCCTTATATTTCTGCGAAATACATAAAGCGCGAAACTCTTTCATGAATCAACTTTAGCTATATATAAATATGAGTCTCAAATGCATTTGATGTACGTTTAAGCCATATATGTGTACTATTATTCATCTCAAAATTAAACACAGGTGAGATTACAAATTTACAGGGTATCGACCAAGAAGAAGTAATTACATCTAAGCATTGCTAGTGACATATATGGATTCCATTAAATTTCTCATGTAAATTAATTAAGCACAAGGAAGAAAATCTTCGTTCATGTGTATAGAGTTGGAACGGAAGCATGTCAAGGGTTGCTGTTGATCAGGTTTCATTTGGGCTATTGCTTCTTGCTGTTGCTGCTGCACATTGCAATTGACACGTGTGCAAGATCTGAGAGGTTGATCTGCTGCTAGGGGTATCACAGGGAGGTTGTCACAGTTACAGATCTCAATCATGGTGCCATCCGGGTCGTGGAAGAAGAGCTGATCAACGTTGATCCCACCTTCCTCTACCCTGCTCTTCACGTACTCGATCCCCATCTCCTTCAATTTTTTCTCCACTCTGATCATGCTCTCACACTGCAATTAAAAAAAAACACACCACAAATTAATGTTATACTTAAAACAAAGAAATTTTGTAGTAACGTATCGATGTAGATGGATCACCTACAGTCCTACATGTAGTGATAGATTAGTCGATGAAATAAAATACCAGTTGTAAATAGGTGTACCACTACATGGAATTTGTAGACTGTATATTGGATAGAATTAATTTGTGTATGTAATGTAGGATGCATCAATGTATCTAGAGGACCCTTTCACACAAATACATATACCATTTACACAAAAATTGAGGAAAAAGAAAGAGAGACCTGGAAAGAAATGTGGTTATCTTTGGGGTTAATATGACTGATCTTGGGCAACTTCTCAGGGTCTTCAACTTGGAGAACATGAATGCCAATACCATAGTTGAATAACCTACATATATAATATTATACGATTCGAACAAAAATCAGGAATCAGATATATACTACTTCAATATGAAAGAGTAAAGAATTAATTCAATAGAAATTAAAGGTTTGATTTTCCATATATGTTTTTAAGAATGGGAATGATAGTAGTATACCATGCACCATTAAAGTCTAGGGAGTCGGGCCTTCTAATGGGAAAGAAGCCAAGAACATTCTGATAGAAATCAAGGGATTTCTCAACTGATCTGCAAACCAATGAGATGTGATTCAAGGACTTCAATTGCAGAGGATTTCCCATTCTTTCTTTCAAACCGGCCTTTATTTTCTCGATCTCAGTTAAGCTACGAAGTACAATCCACAGAGGCTGGAACTGGGAAACTTAGCTATATATTAATTCTTCAACCCAACAGAGATGGATGGATCTTTAGCAGAAATAAAAGTTGCTGCAGGGACAATATATAATTAGCAAAACAAGATTAGATGAAGCTGATCGAATTGAGGAGCTACAAATCCGGGTTTGGTTTGTATATATAGAGCTACCTAGCTGCATGTTAAGTTTTAGATAATGATCGATGTCGATTACACGTAGGTTCCACGTTCATATATGACTCATTTCAAAGATTGGTATTACTCGCTCCTCTGTTGACACGTAAGGGTTTGCTGCAATAAACTTTCTAGCTTTTTCGATTACACAAATGAATTTCGCATCGTTTTCTAGTGTATTATTATATTACTTTCCTATCTTTTAAAAAAAATTACATTACTTTCTTAATAAAAATTCGGCAAGATTTGAAGATTACGAGGTTTAGAGAGGATTTTTTTTTTGCTATGTTTAGAGAGGATTTAAATTCACGAATTTCATAGCACGCTATATTATACGTCAATTAACAGTTGGTGTTTGAGTATGTCAACTTGTCAATCATATGCAATTAGGCTCCTCAAAATTTAAAATTTAAAAATTAGGCAACCAAAATTTAGGTTTTCCTTCGCTATGTTGCTATGTGTGTTGGTTTGTTTCATGACAAACTTGTAGAAATTAGGATATAGTGCAAGAAACTATTAAAAACTGAAATAGAATAAGCTGGTTACCTGAAAATGGGGCATTCGGATAAATGAAGAAGCAAGCATCAAAAGGAAAATAATTGAGTAAGGACCTTGGACCATAGAAAATTCCTGATAAAACTTTGATACGTTCCAACCTAATTTCTTTGCAACTTTTCCTTAATTCAGTGATGCATGTTTTTAGCCCCTATCATTTTCTGTGCCTTTATCACTTATGCAAATAAAACGAGTATTGCTGATCAATTTTCCTTGCTTTTTCCTCTTTCATTGGAAAATGGTTAGGGGAGTGATCAAATGTACCCTAGGCTTTTATAATGTTTGATGGTTTAGGAAACTTTTGCAAAGATAACCACTTTTTTTATTTTTATATATTTTGGTAAATTAGAGGAAATAATCTTGAAAGATGTTATTTTGAGATAACATAGAGAAGAAATTGAACACCATTGAAGATGCTACATAGTTTGCAACTCTCAAACTCAAAAGCGCTGTAAATGTCTTCAACCCAAGATGAAAATATGTGGAAAATATGGTGCTATTATAAGCTCATTTACGATAAGAAAAAGAAATGAGAGAGGAAATTTAACTATAAGAGAAACATAACCGAGAACTGAAGTTTATAAGGCCAAATGAAAGCCAGAACCTCCTCCCTAGTGAAAAGATGGACTCATACCAGAAACAAAGGCATAAGTTCTATCCAGAAGATTCAACATTTTTACATGACTAATGCTCACTGGCATCATCGTCCAAAACTACACCCAACCAGTCCGCTCCAGGTTTGTAAAAAACTCTGTGGTACTAACAAGTGTATCATCAAAATAATGTGAATGTCAAAAAGAAACCTGACTGATTGAAAGAAAATAATTGGTATGTAGTCAACACGACTGCCTAGCAAAATATGGCATGGAAAAGCCTCCGGTCCGCTACTGATGTAACAGTCCATCAATGGTTGAGTTAGAAGCTCTTGATCTAGGTCAGTATTGTTTCTCACTAAAATCTGAGGAGGCATTATCTGTACGCAGCACATCATGTTGTTTCCTAAATATCCCAATTATAATGTATGGAAATATAACCATGCCTGCCATAAACAGCGTGAACTGCAACAATGTGAATAGAGTAATTAGACAGTTGCCACAAGTACTAAACTGTTCACCTACATGAACAAAATCAAAGTTAGTTTTGGGATGTACCAGAAGAGGAAGGGCCAAGAACCCCCATATTGGCCACAGAGCAAAGCAAAACCTGCCAAAGAACAAATCAAGAAGTCAGAAGCAGCACCCTAAACATAGCACCTGATGAATGTAGAAGGTAATTGCATTATGGCTTCTCTTACATGCAAAAGGAGATGGCACCAAGTAGTGTCACTAATGGCAGAGCAGATATACTTGCTAGTTCCCATTTTTCATCAAATCGCCTCACACTCCATGCTGACATACTTGTATAACAGAAGATGATAATATTCAAAACCACGCCCACCATCCCAATGTACAACGGCAATCTACAAGATATACAAAAGAGATAAGAAACAAAGCAACTTTAAAATGTCATTAGATCTCAATAATTAACACATATCAATAAGTAAAGCTTGCTCCCTTCACAGCAAATCCAAATCCAAACTCGTAGTCCAAATTTTAAGCAAACCTATGGATGAATGACTTGATCATAAATAAAACCACATCTCCACATCTTAATCTATTACAACAAACAATTTGGCCATGCTACGATCTCGCTGTATTCTATGAACACAAATGAAGAGGCATATGGCCAACACTGTGCCTCCTTACAGCAACCAAAACCAATTGAAAACTTGCAAGGAAGAAAGTACATTGTTTAATGTTTCCTAAACAAATCTGCTATTCTAGAGTGACAAACAATACAGCAACGAGAGTTCTAAGCTCTGTCACATGTAACAGAAATCAGGCAACTCAGTAGAAATATGTACCACCAAACGCCTTCTGTATAGTATCGTTACTCTTTCGTATAACATAAACTTACTATACTTACTAATAAACAATAACAGATAGTACATATTATTTGTTACAGAAAGAAATACCCGCACACCAAAGCGAGCAAACAGAACAACCAGAAAGCAAGTTCAAGCAAAGGCTATACCTTCTGATTCGATCATCATGCCACAAGAGGTATATCAAGTTGGATTTCCAATCACCAAAGTATACAATGCCAGCTGCAGAGGCAAGCCAAACAACATTCTCCGCAATCTCTCTCCTCGACCAAACTCTCGGACTTGATGCTGACGAACTGCGCATCATGGAGCATGCATCGTCCTCAAGATCATCGCCACTCGATGCATAGCCCTGGCTATGCCTCTGCCTCATATATCCACCAGTTGGTGTGCCACCAGACATAGTGACACACAATACAATCACACAAACTAAACAAACCACAAGAATCTCAAGCCCCACAAAACCACTCCAATTGCTAAATCCCACTGGAAAAATCCACAATTCTACAAAGAATCTAGTAAAACTCCTGTCCTGTTCTACTGCTCGTCCTAGCCTCTAATATCAATATCAACCCGCAATGTGTTTCAATATCCACTTATCACAATCTTCGAAAATCAAATGCAAAAAAATTGGTATAAAGAGAATGCACTACAGGTTTCGATCACCCTGTAGTCCTATATCACCTAAAATAAAAGAACTCGGCCTGCTCATCAAAGCAAAGAATCCCAAATAACCAATGAATCAGAAATCCAAATTCCCGCAAAACCATCTCGAATTTGAATACAGAAACTAAAAAAGCGAGAGTCAAAGACCCAAACAAGAATTTCAGAACAAACCCATCTGGAGTCCCAACCGAGAACGAATGGTCGAAATTCTTCAGACCCAGTTTCAGAATTCAGCCCTCTTCAAAACCCACAAGGCAATTTCATCGGTTTCTCCGGTTCCGGACATCAATCCCCAAGCAGTGAGTCGCAGTAGGAAAAGCAGAGCTGTAAATGACGAAGCTGAACAAGGGTAGTTTAGTCTTTTTGGTTGACTCTGTTTTCTGTGTACTGTGTAAGAGTGGAGGGACGAAGAAGGGATCTGTATAACAGAAAAAATGTTGGGATTATAACAGAGCAGAGGAAGAAGTATAGATATGATTCGTTTCGTGCACGTTCGAAGAATGTTAGGGGAAGACGGAACTTTCCAATTCTACATTTAATTTTCGTACTTTGTATTTTTGCTTCTTCGAATTTAATTTCTTTGGTAACGTGTTAATAAAATCTTAAACCTCAATGGTGACTGGTGAGCGTGAGGTGTCCTTCCATCTTTGGCATTTTTTTTTTATTATTATTGAGGTGGGGGTATGAAATGATGTGATCATGTGATGGAGAAACTCTCTGGTCATACGATCGGACCATCAGATTGACGTAACGGAAACACTTTTAAAAGTAGACGGAATATTTTCAGTATCTCATATAATTCTTACGAGATATGTTGTCGTATAGTTTTATTTTTCTAAAATTTGATAAAGAAATCGGACGTGTTATGTGGGACTTTTTGATGTGATGAGATAGTTTATAGGTGTTGAAACTAGGGAGATGTGATGGAATGGTATATAGGTCTTGAAACATGGCAAGGAACGATTGGCCAAGACAAGTAAAGTCAAGGTTTTGTTTCTCAGTTGTTTGCTTTGCCTGCTTGGAAAGCAAGCCTCTTCTGAGCTTTACCCTACAATTTACGGCACCTTAGACGCCACTAAAAGTCTAAAAGGGAATATCGGCCAAGCAATAATATTTTCTGTTAATAGGTTGGGGTACTCATGCCCATCTGGACCCTGCGAACCTGGGATGTTGTTATTGCTCTCCCACAACACAATTGATTACAACTGGGGTCAACGGTATGGATTTTTTTTTTGGGCTTTTTTTTTTTGTGGAGAAAAGAAAATTACAAGCAAAAACTCCTAGGACAACCACCCCCAAATTGATCAAACTGGAAGGCAGTGCTAGAAGATAAAGGCAAACTATTACACCAAAAAAGGGAAGGGGAAGCGGAATGACCAATATTAGCGAGGCTGTTAGCAACAAAATTAGCTTCTCGGAATATGTGATGAAAAGAAATAGTGAGAAACCGCCGAGCCAGGGCAAGAATATTAAAAACGAGAAACTTGATTTTCCAAGAGATGTCAATCTTTCCATTGAGAGCATCAATAAGAGTCTTGGAATCACCCTCAACAATCAAACTTTGCTGGGCAGGAGAGGAAATAGCAAGAAGGCCATCACGAAGAGCCAAAGCCAGGGCATATGCCAGAACTGGTAGACAGGGTTTTGGAACTTATTATTTTTGATTCCTCGAAATGAAGAAAAAAAATAAAAAGAAGAATAAGATTATGGGCCAAAAAGGAAAGAAAAATCAAGTAGCCATGCGGCACATGCCTCGTGTAGTCCGAGTTTTACAAATAACCTGTATTGATTACATTGACATCTCACATCTCACTAGCAAAATGTTATGAACCAGAAGCTACTTCTCAGTACAAAGAACGTTATATGGTTGGTCATCAGTTACCACCTCCATTGCACAAGCCGACCAAGTCCATCATTGTCGAATATAACACTTCCAGGGATAGATGGCCTAAAAACTTCCTAGACTCGGATGCACCATCGCAGATGTCCATGTTGAGTTTCCTATCTTCTATGAAACCATCCTCTATGACTAGCCACCATGAGATGCATCCTTCACCGTCTTCTGGATCCACATGTGCCACCAAGCTCAGTGTTTCCCCCTGCTCCAGCTCAAAGGACAAACACAGGAAGTCCCGGTTTGCTTTAATTCCAACCATTAGAGCTTCTTCGTGGAGCCAGCGAATAACTTGGCTTGCAACCTGTTGCCAAAGTCCACAACCATATTAGTTCCACAAGAGTCGAGGTCACCACATGCAACTAATTCATGTGGTACGTAATCGGTAAGCTTCATTAATACCACTGAAACCATATTTAGAAATATCAGAATTACCTGCTGTAAGATTATTACAGGAAGATCTGCCAAGTCGCAGTCATATCTGTTCATTGAACAAATTTCCTGGGAATTCCCTTTGAACAGACCAACAACATTAGGAGCACCTTCCCCATCTACATTGATGCAATCATCAGTTACAACCACCTTAGTATGAAACTGAGACTTGGTAACATGCTTCGTGTGACGTGAGTCTGATGTTCGGGTTTGGCATGCGTGTAGAATAGATTGAGGAATCTTCACAAAGAGCGTCCATGATGATGTCCGTGAATGCCAAGTGGGATGAGATAACAACTGCATATATGGTACCCCTCTAACCTACAGAATCATGTATACTACTGAGGAAACTCCAACCACAGATAATATTTGAAAATAGGTATGCCTTGTAGAATTTAGAACTTTACCACATTTTCCAGCTCCATAAGAACTTTATTTGAAAATATTCGATGAGCCAAAGACATGCAGAAATGACCAAGAAGACCAGACCCTTCCTTTGCCGGTTGACTGGATACTCCACCTCCAGAAGTGGGCCTATCCTTAGCTTTGAGAAATACATGCTGGTGAAATATCTGTAGCAGATATATCTCACAACTAATTTGATTGGGAATTATTGACCGTTTCTTTGGGGTATCCTGTTTATCCTCTGGTAACTTCAGCCCATCCAGTGTGTCCAAAGGTAGAATTGCATTTTCTATATTCTGGGAGCTTGGACTATCAACTGTTTCCTCACCTTGACTAGCTGGGACAAGTGATATGAACACAGAGGTTTCTTGACCTATATTCAATTGTAAATAATTTTCTTGTATTCCAGTCACATTGACTCCTAATGATTGGTTGAATGCTTCACGATTTACCAAGTCAAATACCTGCAACAGAAGAGCGAAGGGCGGTAAAACAATAGTTAAAAAAAAATTGTGAAAGAGGAATAAAGCAGAAAAAAATATATATATACACACACACACACACACATACCTGCTCACTGAAGATTGCTTGATGAACTTCACGAAGAAGTGAATGCGTTTCTTTAACACACTCATCGTCACTTACAGATTCTTTGTCAGCTTCGCTTGAGGATTGGGTTTTAAGTTTACTGGATTCGATTGGGTTATCATCTGGATAAGCACTGAGAAAACCAAACTGAAGAGAGCGATACGACTTGGGAGGTAAATTTATCGCCAGCATGCCAGCTGAGTCATGGTCAACACGAACTGTAGACAGAGGTGATGGCCGAAATATACCAGCTGGATCATATAATGAATTGTCAAACAGGTCAATGGTGAAGCCTTCATTTCCAGAAGCTAAAGCTGCCGCACGCTGCTGCTTAACTTTCCAGTTCTGCTGCAATCTATTTGCTTGTCAAAACACAAGAAAGACAGAGTAAGTTCAATATTATTGCAAGATACATATGAATATTATTGCAATTACAAAAAGAATGTTGAGAAAAATAAATCACTAGATCGCAAAATTCCAATATAACAAAAACTACAAAATCCTTTAGTGCATGAAGAAAGCAACAAGACTTATTTAAGCTTATATGGTTACTTGGAAGAAGTCAGGCAAAAAGGTGAACATTACATGAAATAAATTTACATAGCCACTAAGACACATTGTGCGTTTCACTTTCCAACAATATGGTGCATCAAACATTGTAGACTCACCTGATTAGAGCACCATAAAACCTTGCTTCTCTAGCCATCTGTTGCTCCAAAGCATTGGCAGACTGCTTAAAGTATTTTCCAAGATGCTGCAACAGAAATGAACACATAAAAAGAGATTAGTAAAAATAAAAATACAGAACTTAAGGATGAGAATAAATTTTGCCTATTAAGTACATTACGGAAGAATAATGTCATCAATGTGAAGTATATTGCATGCATGAATTTTGGACCAAAAGGAAAAGGTAGCCAAGAAAAAGAAAAAACAGGAGACAGTACCCGGAAGCATTGTAGCTTGGTGGCGGCAGACACAGCAAGATCAGACAGAGCTTCATTAGGAAATGGCCTCGGCCGGGTCATGCTAGCTACTGTTACTGCATCATTAGCTTCCACCTGTACATGACAAGACAAAACAAGATTAGACCACATTCACCTTTCATCAGCATCAGAAGTGTAGCTCCTTAACATGATTATCTCTCTTCAAAGATGAATGAAAGCTGAAACAGAAAGGGCTAGATCCATTACATAAGGCACTATCATGCAAAAACCTAGAGGTACATACAGACTATCAAACCCTAAGCATCATTTAGCTGCACGTTGGCAATGATAGTAGTGATAAATAACAAAAATAAAACTTTCATATGAATGCTACAAATCGTTTTCTTTTCCAAGGAAAAAAAAAACACACACACACACACACATTGTGCTGAATGTGATAGTAGCTTTGAAAAGCTTAAGATTCTGTTAGTGTCAACTCCGAGATTAGCATTCCCTTCTAGCTCAGGAACACAGGTATTATACAGTGATGCGTCCTGAGGGGCCTTGGTTGTGTCTTGATACAGGTTAGTTGAGTAATAGCTTGCATCTACACAGTTAAAACCCTAATTACCCTGCCCAAGACTTAAAATTGGCAGCAAGATTGTTTTAATTAAAAAATTTGGACCAATTCTCAATTTATGCGTCTCAACCTTGTATCGGGGCAATTCTAATCTTCTCTGTATCAATCCCATTCTATCGGATGTCTCCACTATATTCTATTAACAGTATATTTTCACATGCAGTTCTTGTATTCTTTTGCTTATCTCACATTCTCTTAGCAACTTAATTCTGTAATTGTAACATCAAAACCATGCAAAGCTACCCTTAACTGTATTTAGCAAGAAAATGCTGCTCGATATCATGTTCGAAGCTCCGAATTTATCCTTCCGGAGCAAAAATCCAATATATTGCTATTTCAATCTTAAGCATTTCTATGAAATTCACAGCTCAAATCCCTAAATAAAACATGATTATGATTACTAAACTGAACTCAAAGAAATCACTAAACTCTGTAAAGTAAATGAAAGAGAGAGAGAGACTTACAGTATTGATGAGATCGATAATGACAGAGAGCTCCTGATGAGCCAACTGTAGATTCTCCACCATGCTCTGGAACTCCCATTGCGCCGCTGAGGTCTCTCTGGATCTCTTCTTCTGCTTGTTCTTGTCGTCCTTCTCCACCGCCCATGCGAAATCGATTCTCCGAATCAGCGACTCCCGCTTATCCTCGTAACCTACATCACTGTATCAAAAAAATTACACCAAAATCAAAGTTTCTGCTGCTTCGGAAACGAAGAGTGGTGAGAGAAGAAGGGCCGTACGGTGGAAATCGTTCGAGGCCGTTTTCTTCGATGACGTCTAGGCGCTTGATAGGGAGCTTGTCCAGAGAGATTTCCAGTTTTCCGTCCATAATTTCTCCGGGAAAATTAGGGCACAGCGCCAGAAATTGCTGTTGGGGATTCAGGCCTCACTCGCTCACTCTTCGGTCCGTGTATTGTTTGCTTGTTAAAAAGACATCTCTGTCCCTATTAAACTTCATTCTCCCGTGCTCATTTTTATTTTTACTTTTTACTTCATTCTCCCGTGCTTGTTAGCGTACATTTTTTTTGAGCTCATTTTTTTCGCATTCTCAATTTTAGTACAACTCTCTCATGGTAATTAGGATTCCAATTGTAATAATCCTAATTACAAGAATAGATATAAAAAGGCCGAACCTATCACTCAAATCGTAACATCTTACCCAAAAGAAGACCATTGTCCAAAAGAAAAAAAATACCAAAAGGAAGACCAAAACCTTCCATTGTATGATGACCAAAATACACACTGGTAAAAAAGTCATTTACTGTAACTTTGAAGATGAAGTTGGAATTATCAGACTACGAAATGCAATGTCAAAGTCATTTATGATACAAAAATTTAATTAACTTTTGATCCTCTTCACATGTATGCTAGAACTGGTTTGGCACCTAATTTGTGGAATACCAATGGAATGAAAGAAAGTAAAATCATGTGAAGCCCACAGCCCACATGACTTGCCTTTAAAACCCCACAAAGAACTCAACCATGCCTTGTCCCCCAAGTTGGGAAAGACATCTTTCAACATCCATCATCCTATTCATTCCTCCTCAAAAAGAAAAAGTAGTCTCATCATTCTCAACTTAGTGCTCACAATAATTGGTTTCAGTTTTTGCATCACATAAATAACACGCTGAAAATTCCAAACCAAAGCTCATACTCTTCAACAGTACTACTGCAAGATAATGAAAACCCTAGTGTGAAATTGAACTGCTAATGTTAATGGACTTAAACATCAATGTACTTATCGATTTCCTATGATGTAGATTGAACGAGAGCAAAAGATGGATGACTTTTTTGAAAACGATAAGGTTGAATTAGGCAGCTCATAGCTGCATGTTTTTCAGGAATATTACACACGAGTCTTTACATAAGCAGTTTTTATTTGATTTCAATTCCATGAATAAGTTAAACATAAAAAGGAAGAAACTTGGTCACGACGCCAAACATCTATCAATTCACATGCAAGATTTTTATGCACTAAAACTAGTTGAAAAGTCTTGCAATTCCCCATCAGAAGATTGTGAGGGATTAACAATAGAAGAGGATTAGTTAATTCATTCATATACTTAGCTATCTTCCTCATACTCCTTCAAAGATTGGTTAGTGGAGCTTTTTTAAAATTGATCTCTTGCTTTGGGTGATTTAGATTAGGAGTATTCCCAATCATGAGATTAAAAAAAGAACAAAACGATAAAGAAGTGTGAGCTAATGGTCTTGTTTTGTTAGTATAATAAAAATTTAAAGGAACCAGCCAAAAAGTTTAGACAAATGGTTAGGAGCATTAGGACCATGACTTAGGCGCACATCCCTTCTAGAAAAGTTTGAAAGAGTGCATGTGTGAATTG
Source organism: Rubus parviflorus (assembly GCA_029955375.1). Lineage (NCBI taxonomy): Eukaryota > Viridiplantae > Streptophyta > Magnoliopsida > Rosales > Rosaceae > Rubus > Rubus parviflorus. Next base: position 21,568,999 of record JARGGL010000004.1, read on the forward strand.
GAATTTTGAACAAGTCTCTACTCTTGTAATTATGACTTGGAATTGGAATTAATGCTCTCATCCTATACAACACCACCATTTTTGCTTCCCTCTCCTTTTGCATAAATAATTATGACTTGCACATATTTACTTCGATATACGACTATTTAGTCTATGGACATAAGACGGTATACACGCAGATTAATCATAATAATCCAATCACACTAAGAAGATCAAGCGTATCCATGGCCGTACGTGATCATCATCATCACCCATAAACGAGTCGATGAGTAAATATTATGAATTTTAGTGACCAACCTACCCTTTGTGGAGTAGGAGGCAAATGATAATATGATGTGCACTTTGTGCAGTGGGTCAAACACAACACAATACTAGGAAATCTCGTGTATTGATGGCATTTGGCACTTGATGGGGTTGTGTTGTGATTTGTGAAGCTGTGGGACCAATGGGGCACCTCATATATCTCTTTTAATTTTGAATCTTTGTCCATATTCTTCTCTTTTAGTGCAACCAAATAAAAAAGACTAAACCTCAGTATGAGCTTTCAACCCTCTCTCACATTTCCCACTCTCTCTTTCCTCAGACTCAAACAACAGCTATCTTCCAAGCCTTTGGTTTCCTTCAATTTCTTTCAGGGAACAAGTCATTCATTCAAAGCCTCTGTCTTTCTTTGATCCTTTAATGGTTTAGGTTTGCTTCTTTTTTTTTTCTTTTGTTTATCTCTTCTTTCTTGAACACACTCTTGTGCTTGGTAGGTTGTGCCGTTGAGGTGAAATGGGCCCTAAACTCCACTGAAGATTTAATGGGGAGAAGGATCTTCATCTCTTCCTTGAGTGCTCTCTTTGCCCCCTAATTTTGTGCTGTCTCGCATTTGATGGTTTTGGCCTTTTGGGTTTTCTTTCTTTTCATCTTTTTATAGTAAAGATGAGATCTTTGGGTTTCTGATTATTCCCTATGGATGCCTTGGCTTGTGATTTCAAAGGCTTTTCAATGTGGGTTTTTGAGGTAATGAATTGAACAATGTTGGGTTTGCCTTGTTTCTAACTGGGGGTTGACTCTGGTTCACTGGCTCTGTGTCTGTTCTGGTTTTAGCTTGTGATTGTTGAGCTGGTCTTAGGTCAACTATGAGTTCTTTTCAGAGGGCTTTTTGACTACTGGAGGTGAATTTGGGACATCTTTAGGTTACTTGTTAGCTTGTTGTGAATTTCAAGATTTGGGTCATATTTTGAAGTTGAACTGTGGTGGTAATGATGAAAATTGTTGGCTTATGATGAATAAACCAGTGTGAGCTTATGATGAACAAAGTAGTAGGTCATTATGATTGAAAGAGATAGGTATTAGATTCCTGAGGTGGAGTTTTTGTGGTAAATTGGGTCTTGCAGGTGCTAAAGGAAGAAGAGATGGACAGAAGCAGAATGATACAGCCTCCATTGGTAAATTTCTTTGTTAACTTTTCTGCCATTGGAATGTTTTTGCTTCTTAGAATCATATCATAATCTGATTTATGTAATGGAAATATGAATATACATATTGGTCCTGGATTTCTTTTAATCTTACATTTTCAAATTGGTTGATTCTCATGTCTCACTATGTTATAATTGTTTCAAGTCATTTCTACCAATTGTCTAATTGAGGAAAGACTGATGAGCTACTTAAGTGCTCCCCCATGTTTTACTTTTAGTTGGAAGATGTTGTATTTACCTCTTCCTCAATACAATTAGTTGAATAGCAACCTTAGCTTGAAGATATCTCCTGTCCAAGCATCTATGACTAAGTTCTCTGTAAGAAGTTTTTAGATGGTCGTTAAGGTAATCTGCTCTCCTTCAGTACTGGGAGACTGTTGCTTGCCTTGTCAAATGGTGATGTAAATTTATTGGCATGATCATTCTTAAGTGATGTATTTCCATGTGAGATCAATTGAATCTTTGATGAAAAAAGAAATGTATGCTGGATTGGTTCCAATTAATTTCCAACTACAATCTGAATTTCATGGCTAGGCCATAAGAGGTCAAGAAAACGCTAAATGAGGAGTAGTCGGACCTCAAGATTGCAACAGAGACAATCTTCTAATTTGTTGGTACAAGTAGATGTAAATTTTGGCTTCTTGCTAAATTGAAACTTTACATTTCTGATCATTTTGTCTCTTGTTGGTTTCCAGGCTCTTGTGAGTTGTTGACCGTTGGTTTTAAGTCTTTCGTAAGACTAATATTTTAGTGTTTAAACGTACTGGACTCAAACAGTCAAACAGATGGGAATAGTACAAATACGTTTGTCTCAGTTTGAGGCTTCCTTTTCTGAACTGTCATGGTATTCTGTTTCGTAACTGCTATGGCATGAGTTTCATATGCCTTGTAAATTGGCTTCTAAACCTTGTATTTGTGATTTTCCCCAGTCATGATAAACTAAATCTGAAGAGTTCATCTGCATAAGAATTTTTCTGACAAATTAAAAACAATGGTAGAAATTATTCACAAGTATTTAACTATTACACATGTACCTTTCCAGGTTGATAGCACAGCATGTTTATGCAGAGTTGATGCTGGTCTTAAAACTGTTGCTGGAGCAAAAAAGTATGTCCCTGGGGCAAAGCTTTGTCTTCAACCAGACATTAAAGCATCCATTCATCCAACTAGGAGTAAGCCTGCACGTGGGGAGAGTAGCCGCAATCAATCCCCTCTTCTTCCTGGACTCCCGGATGATCTTGCTATTGCTTGCCTAATTCGGGTCCCAAGAGTGGAGCATCGCAAGCTCCGCCTAGTTTGCAAAAGATGGTATCGTCTTTTGGCTGGCAACTTCTTTTATACCCTTCGTAAGAGCATTGGCATTGCAGAAGAATGGATATACTTAATTAAAAGAGATCGAGATGGGAAAATCTCTTGGCATGCCTTTGACCCCGTATACCAGCTATGGCAGTCTCTTCCTCCTGTCCCTAAGGAATATTCCGAAGCCCTTGGGTTTGGTTGTGCTGTACTTAGTGGCTGTCACCTCTATCTGTTTGGAGGAAAGGACCCTCTAAAGGGATCAATGAGACGAGTCATTTTTTATAGTGCCAGGACCAATAAATGGCATCGAGCCCCAGATATGCTTCGCCGACGACATTTTTTTGGTTCATGTGTTATAAATAACTGCCTCTATGTTGCTGGTGGGGAGAATGAGGGGGTGCATAGGTCCTTGAGATCAGCAGAAGTCTATGATCCCAACAAAAATAGATGGTCCTTCATTTCAGATATGAGCACTGCAATGGTCCCTTTCATTGGGGTTGTTTATGAAGGCAAATGGTTCTTGAAGGGGCTAGGGTCTCATCGACAGGTCCTGAGTGAGGTTTATCAACCTGAAAATGACAGCTGGTACTCTGTGTATGATGGAATGGTTGCAGGCTGGAGGAACCCAAGTGCTTCTTTAAATGGGCATCTCTATGCTTTAGAGTGCAAGGATGGCTGCAAACTCAGAGTTTATGATGAAGCAACTGATTCTTGGAGCAAGCATATCGACAGTAAGATACATTTGGGTAACTCTAGGGCTTTGGAGGCAGCTTCCCTGGTTCCCCTTAACGGTAAACTTTGCATCATCCGAAATAATATGAGCATTTCGCTCGTTGATGTTTCGAAATCAAATGATGCTGGTGGAGCAAGTGCTGAACATCTATGGGAAACTCTAGCAGGCAAAGGGCAGTTCAGGACTCTGGTCACAAATCTGTGGTCAAGCCTTGCCGGCAGAAACCGCATGAAAAGTCACATAGTTCACTGCCAGGTTCTTCAAGCTTAGAAACTGTAAATTGTATCAAAACCAAAGGTGCTGTTTGGTTTTTATGTTTTTGGATTATGAACCATATATGTTATATGTAGAAAGCCACAGGATCGCCATATTATATGGTATACCCATATAACATGGCGATCTTTGCTGGGTGGTCAAGGATGTTTGTTTTTGTGGACTTCGTTTGTTACAAACATCTATATGAAACACACGTTACTAGGAATCCATCTTTCAAGTTGTGTCGCTGCGACTGAATTCTGACAGCGGTCACTGCTATATATTTGAAGAATATTCTCAAAACTGTTTGACATGAATGAGAGCACAAAAATATTACACAGATCAAATACACAAGTTTTTCGCAATACAATGCTTTGGAGAGCCCCTAATGCCAGTTATTTGTTCATGTCTTTTCTCATTTTCATGGCTACAAAAGAATATTATTTTACAACATTACCTAATGGTAACAACGGAGTAAAAAGAATTGCACTCCCTACAGATTCATAACATACATGCAGGTATGCAAATGCGTGTTTACCCTGCCTGAGATCGTGAGAGGAACGATCTTGCCAACGATAAACACTTTTCCTTCTGCCTTTTGAATTCGTTGTATCGCAGGAAGAAATATCCGAGATAATCGAACTTGATTGGAGACATCTTTGCCTGCACATGATTGACCGGAATATAAATGAAGATGAATCTGATTGATGGTTTCTGTGGAGAAGCATAACTAGAGAAACAGGGATATTACCTGGATTATTCCCCATAAAGCCCAGTACAAGTGCGAAGCTAACATATATGTATTTGTCTCAACATAGAGAGCTTCAAGATCTTTGTCCGATACCTGTTGGTATTAAAACAATGGAAACAACGGAGTTTTACCAACTTGAATATGCTGAAACTTCTATCACAAACGCAACAATGGATCTGAGAAAAAAATAATTTGACAAATTAAGAGGCTCAATATCTATATGTCATGTACCTCGTGTGGTTTGTCAGGTCGCAAATAATGCCTGAAGAAATGGTACTGTTCATCCTTGGTTGGGTTTCTGCATTGAAACCACGTTCAACAGTCAAAGGTAATCTTATGTGGCTGAGAGAGAGAGAGAGAGAGAGAGAGACATACAAGCTGTAGTCACATTCATAGCCTGCATATTCATTGAAGTGATTCCCAATGTCAAAGCCTCTGTAATTGTATGATCCATACTCAAAATCAATGAAGTAGAGTTTCTCTGCATAATCATCAGAAAAGCAATGCAAGTAAGAGCTAAAAAGCAGAAAACCATAAATAGTCAAATACTAGTTTCATTTTATAAGTTAAGGAAATTTGTTCTTGAGCCAAATAAGCTAACAAAACGAATGTTGAAAATACTTGGCTTTCACTACCTATTTCAAGACAAGGAATCAAAACCAACATCACAGAGATTTCATTCTGTTTTGAGGCACTATCTTCGACATTCAAAAAACTGGCAGTCACCAGAAACATGTCAGGATCCTAAGCAAACTATCACAAATTATCTCTAGGAGGATTGAATTCTGCACTCAACTCCAACTGGGTAAACACAAGCAACACATGTATAAAATAGGCCCCGCACAGTCTATGTTATGTTGTGCTAGACAGAAAAGGCAGCCATCATACAGAACTTCCTTATCGAACTTTTGTTCAATCAAAAAAAAAAAACTCAAAACAGCAAAACCAGAAATGACTCTTTGACATAACAATAGAAGGTAATGTAACTTGCAGGAATCAGCAATAAGAGAGGGTGAAAAGAAGAGTGCATAGTGGAATACCTTCTTCGTCATTAACCATTATATTTCCAGAAAGCAAGTCATTGTGAGAAAAAACCACCGGAGCATCAAAAAGGCTAGTCAATTCCTGTTCCATTATCAGCAGAGACATCTAGGATTAAAGTTCACTAATACACAATATACTGGACATAAAATCAGCAAACGACACGTGAAAACTAACAGACTTTTAATGCATATGTGCAATTCATTTATCTTTCATCAACACGTAAACAATGATAGTGGAGGATACCTTGAGCACAATGATTTCATTGTGAACTTCACTAAATGAAATAGTCTTGTACATTTTCTGCTTCTCACTGTCATCAAATTCAATAGCAGAGGCTGCAACAAGAAGACAACTCCATAATGAAAAATTGAACACATGAATTGATTTTAAAGTTAATAAGGGAATTGTCAACCTGGCAATATAGCAGACCACTTCCAATCGCCAAATATCAATTTAGCTAGAAAGAGGCGCGGAACATAAAGAATAGTAAGCTGATCATCAAACACAAGAATACCTTTTTCAAAGAACTTGAACATGTCAATCCACAGCTGAGGTTCCTTAGAACCTGGAATTTCCACTTGATGAAATCTGCGTAGTTCCTTGGCAATTTCGGCAGCCAGCTTTGCATTTCTCATGTCTGCCGAGATGGGAAGAATTTAAGATCATGTCAATAGACAGATTCAGTTCACCAAGAACCCTGAAAATGCATATGATTTATTTCAATGAAAATGATCTTCTGTCTCTAAGTTTGTATACCAGTTTTGTATTGAAGCAAAATGCCTTCAAAAACATTTGGGAATTTATCTCTTCGAAATATAGAGTTGACATCAAGAAATTAACCAAAAAATAATAATATATCTGACAAGGAGAGCTTTTGAAGAGAGATTTTCCAGAGGTGGAGTTAAGGGGTCAATTAGTCCATCTGCATTATAAATGGTTTCATAAATCCAAAAAATTCTTTATTGTTTATTTGACTTTCTCACTCCTCTTCATTTTCTGATTTATGTTATACGCCTTTTGTACATGTTCGATTTCCCTTGGAACTTCTTTCATTAAATATATTACTTATCAAAGAAATATCTATCACCTACCTGATGGGATTAGTGTACGTGCATTTATAAATGACTGCACCATTCCATTCCCAAAAACTGCAAGCAAGTTTGCACCAAATCCTGCAGCCGAGAGGTATTTGATTGCCTGAACACATATGCAGTGAGCAATTACAAAGTGAGGCAAATGCATCAATAGTGTAAATAACAAGGAAAATTAAGTTAAGATGAACAATCTGTATAGTTAGAAAGAAGTCTCATATAGGCAATAACAGAACACATCATTTTTTTCTAGGGAGCTGGAGCATAATCCAAGTACACAAAGAAAGAAGTATACAAATTAAAGTCACCTGTAACGAGGAAAAAAAAAAAAAAAACTTGAAAAGCAAGTATCAGGAAAAGGAAATCAGAAAGTTGAGTTCCGAACTGGACCACAGCAGAGACTTACAGGTGTTCGTACTTTCAAACCCATCACCAAATACAACTAATCTTAGCAATAATACTGATACTGAATTTCATTCTTTTACATATTCTAAGAAACAAGAAAAGTGCTTTACAACAGCTACAGGACTGAAAATACTCCAACAGCAATAGATGTTCACAAAAATTACCTGCAATTCACGTTCGCGATTGATAACATAATCGGTGTTAGGGCCATACAATCTGACTGTTACAGATACGTCATTTCCATCCTCTTCCTTCGCAGTAGCCTTCAGTACTGCATGTAATAAACACTCACAAAAATTAAATTCAATAACAAACACATCAAGGTGTTGTTTATTTCACAATAAATGAGCCTTTTACTGCAAACCCCTAATTTCTTTTAGCTTAAAGAAACCAATTTCAACAAACAAATACGCAAAATACTCACAGAGATTTGTGATGCCACCAGAAACTGTCTCAACAGAGAAGCGAGAATCGTCCAAATTTGACCATTTCTTAAACAGATCCTTGCACAACTCTCTGCAAAGCAAATTACACAACAGATGAATTCCAACAAATCCAAGCCTATTCCGGATGCCAATAAAACAGAATCAAATGAAAGGAAACTAAACAATTCGAATCATTTTCTTTTCGAAAACAAAAAGGAAAGAAACAAGGAAACCAGCACACAAAAACAAGAAATAGAAAATGAAGATGAATCCCCAGAAAATGTAGAGAGAGAGAGAGAGAGAGATAGAAACGTACTTTACGAGAGGCGTGATTTGAGGGAGAGGGAGCGAAGGGTCGACGGATTGAGAAGAAGAACAGATTTGGATCTGGGAGCTGTTGCAGCAATCTGGAGCTTGCTCAGCTACTTCCATGGCGTTCCAGTTGTTCTTCACCGCTCCCATTTTTTTTTTTGCTTAATTTCACAACTTTTACTGTTTTTTTTTTGGCTTAATTTCAAACGCAACGTTTCTTCTAAATCCCGAATGAACCTCGCATTTCCAGGTTATAAGCGCGAGCTTTCCGAGTGGGCGGGTACTGTGCAATGACGAATATACCCACATTAGAGGACTTTCCTTGTTTTTGGCGTGGCATTTTTCCCTTCTAATTTTGTTTGCTTTTCTCCTTGATTCATTTATGTTGTCAATGACTTGTATAAGTTGGAACCTCTTACTTGTACTAAAAGCAACAAATGTCATTTTAATTTAATGACAGAACAGTGTTCTCTCCATCGGTTATTTTTTTTTTAAGTTTATGTTAATTTGTTTTACATTCTTACATCTAAATTTAATGGTAACTCGTCATAATCTTCCTAATCACCATATTATTAGCTTTTTGTACTCTCAATTATGGGTGTATATAAAATATTTATTTTGAAATCTTGTTAATAATTACTTGTATACTATTTATGAAATTGCGAGAAGTCAAATGCTAATAATATGGTCCTAATATTAAAATATTAGAAATTTTCTTATTTAATCATAAAAAATTGACATGTAATGGACCGTTTGGGTTACCATTAGAAAATTCTATAACATCCATTGAAATCTTTTCTAGTTACATCTTCCTAATTTTATATGTCATTTGGGTTACTATCACTATTAAAAAATACTTAGAATTCATCGTTACAACCTTGACACACTATGTGAGGTTCTTAGTCTTAGCCAAGAGGATCCCAAACAAGTAATCTAATTTTTATTATTATTATTATATATAACATTACATCAAGTGCCTTTGCATTGTCAAAGTCAAAGGGTGATGTAGGAGTTGAGACAATCAAATGCCAAGTGTTGAATTGTGGTTGGTAGTAATAATATTTGTTGGACTTTCGGCCCATTCATGGTCCAAGTCCAACAAAAGATATAAAGAATCTGGTACCTGAAAAGATCTTGATTTGGTCACCGTTGACAAGTCACGAAGGTCCATAACATTTGCACACGGCTTCTCCACCAATTGTGGGTTAACCCGCTCCGTTTAGGCTTTCGGGTCGAGAACCAAATCTCAGGGAAAATGCAGCGGCACCTCTTCAACAAGCTCACTTGGAGATCTGGACTGGCTCAATTCACTCAACGGGTTAGTGCATATTCCATTTTCCTTCCTTCTCACTTTACCTAGTATTTTCATTTTCTGATTGGTTGATTTTCAGAGAGAGATGCATGGTAGGAACAAGGAGGCCATGGAGTTGATAGCCAAAGGGTGGAGCGCTTTGAAGGAAGTTGACAGAGTCATCGATTACTGCGAGCTCAATGATCGCCGCCTCATCCCTCTGTTAAGGGTCCGTATCTATGTTCTTTGTAATTATTGATTCTTTACATGCCCCCATTTTTGGATTCACATTACGTTTTAGTAAACATAAAAATTAAGCATCTTTGTAATTTTGAGCTTGCTGTTGAAATCCCAGGACTTTAATTAGAGGGTCCTCTAGGGATGATTTTCTACCTTTCAAGTAGTTAATATAGCTCTCAATGCCAAAGCTGAAGCTATAAGTAAGCAATAATCAGAGGAGAGCACTAGCTACAAGGAGAAAAATATTCCTTTTTAGTCTTAAGTTCCCTGAGTTATATACTTTTGTTTCTGAGAAATGTGGGAAACAATGGGGAACGATAATTTGGGTTTCTGATGCATTTTGGCATTTGAGTTTTGTGAGGATAGAAAAGGAGTAACATTTATTAAAAAAAAAAGGCTACTGGCATAAAGTCCACGATTTGCTTTCAATTGCCCTCGTTATTTACTTTGCTGCTGGTTGATTGTTGGGTAGGATTTATTCTGAAATTGTTTACATTAGGCTTCTAAATCAGAGGCAAGATATGGAGTATCATTCAAAACAAATAGGGATGGCTGGAGTATCACCCCTCCTTCCTTCTGATCATAATATAGGATTTTGTTAATGAAATTGGGATAATAAAAAGAAACAGAATTCTGATTCTGTTATAGAATTCTGATTCTGTTATAGAATTCTGATCTGTTTTGATCAAATCAGGCAGCAAAGGAGAACTTTGAGTTGGCTCTAGAGACTGACAACTCAAATACCCATGCTAGGTTTTGGTTGTCCAAACTTCATTTGAAATACCATGTCCCTGGGGCGTGTAAAGCTGTGTAAGTGTACTTTCTAAAAAGTTTTATCGACTCTTTTCTTCATTATTTTGTGTCACTTCACCAATGGTGGTCTGCATTCCCAACATTACTATTGTGTGATGCATCATGGAGCACTAGCGCAGCATTTAAAAAAATAAAATAAAAAGTTGTCATGTAATTGATAGTTTTGTTGTTTTCTTCACAACAGAGGAGCTGCTTTGTTAGTTGAAGCAGCAAATATGGGTGATCCGGATGCACAATATGAACTGGCTTGTCGTCTTAGAGTTGAGGTATAAACTCTAAGCAAATTGTATCTTTTACCTGTGAATTTTGATGACTCATGTGATAAAGTTTCCCCTACTAGCTCAATATTCTTTTGGTTTCGGTTGGGGATTTTCCAATTGTTTTGTTGTATTTCTTTTTATTTTAATTTTTTTTCTCTCTTTAACTGATATTCTTTATCTTTTTAGTATTACTTTATGACACTTGCTTTCTTGGGTGCTTTTTAGAATGAATATGTCCAATCGGATCAACAAGCTTTCCATTATCTGGAGAAAGCAGTTGACCAGGTAGGTTTTCACAATGTTGATGCAAATAATAGTGCTTCCAGAATCTATTTCAAAATCTAACTGGAGCTTGGTAACTTTTTAGTTGCATCCAGGTGCTCTTTACCTTCTGGGTGCTGTGTATCTGACTGGAGACTGTGTCAAGAAAGATGTTGCCTCCGCCTTATGGTGTTTCCATAGGGCATCAGAGAAGGTAATGAAGCTCCTGTTACTGCTTACCCAGTTTTTGGACCATGTTAGTCTTTCACATTGATTAAATTTCAACTGTTTTAGTAGGGGGAGATAACTGTTTGCACACTATTACATTAATCTGACAGGGTTATTATTTACAAAATAAATCTTCATAAGGTTGTTCAGCACATCTGATTCTTCTCATAGTCTCTATACTGAGAATATCATTGTTTCTTCAACCAGTGCACTGTTTAAACTGTTCTTGCTTGTAACATATGCAGGGACATGCTGGTGCAGCTATAGCATATGGGTCTCTTCTTCTTCAAGGTCTGTTCTTCCCCACCATGCTTCTTTTATTTTATTGCAGAATAGTCATCAAGATTTCTCACGAATAACTGCAATTTATTAAATTCTTGCCATAGGTTCATTTATATGAAGGGTGATTCTTCAATAGAAATAATCGTTGCTTGCAGCCAGAACTTATATAGTTATATTTCCGTTCCCAATTTGTTAATGGCATATTTGCATGTCTTAGGTGTTGAAATCCCAGAATCTGTGATGAACCTGTCTTCAAAAAGGGGTTCTTTAGCCAGAAAGGCAAGAAACAATGCAGAAAGCCTTGTAAGAGACCAGGCAGAAATGGCAAGAGAGCGGTTTCAGATCGCTGCAAAAGCAGGATGTGATCTTGGACTGAAATGGTTGGAAAGACTTGAGGAGGAAGAGAAGCATCTATTGACCGGAAATGAAATGGTAGAACATGCCTAAGGAGGAAAAGAAGTCTGTTAATCTATCTATATGCCGACCGGATAGAGCTCTTGAGTACGTTATTCTCGTGTGCCTAAACTGATTCGGGTCCATGTAAACCATGGTACAATCCGATAAGAGAATTCCGCTCCTGTAAAATCTCAGCTTGAATGTCCTCAATTGTTGGAGAGCTGTTGTCATGAATGACCAACTGTAATGGTGAATTTTTGTATGTACCTTCATATTTGATACACTTTGGAATAGCCAAATGCTAGCACAAGTACATATTTGATACCTTCATATCTGTGATTGTTTAACCTGAGTTTTTTTTTTTTTTTGCTTGATTTGTTTCTTCTAAATCTTAAACGAACCTCTCACAGTTCCAGGTTATAAGTGCGAGCTTTCTTATTGGGCAGGTTCTGTGCAGTAGCTTGCGTCTTTTTTTTTTTTTTTTCTTGTTCGACCTTCATCTAGTGCCTTTTTCTCTTTCCTCCTTTTGCTTTTCCCCTGTTTCCCTTTATGTTGTGAATAACCGGTAACAAACGTAATTATAGTCATAATGAAAATTAGTATTTCCCCTTTCAGTAACCCTTGTATGGTCAATGTTGTCTTCCTAGGTTCTTGTACGAGTGTTTATCACCTGATTTTCTTATGTAATCATAAAATAAATGACTAGTAATGATTTGTTATTACATGAAGCAAATTATTGCATAAAAGAGCTTGATTTATTTGGCATTCCCTTTCACAAAAGTCACTGATACCTTTTGTTTTGAACGATTATCATTCATGAACCTCTTCAACCGCGTGAACCTTAACTACGGATCAATAAACCTCTTCATGGTTTTTTTGATAATCCACTGGTCTTTATTGCAACCACCACTTCACAATAATTATAATCTGCTGTTTTGTTTAGAGATCAGATAGACCTAGAAGAAAATGCATGTTTCATCCGTTCAATTTGATAAGTATTTGCTTCACGTAAGCCAACAATTCTCATGACATTCCTAAATATAATGAATAGATTCAAGCTTGAAATAACACAATATTGTGGTGATCATGTCACACATGAATTCGGCATGTAAGTAAGCAACTACGTTGCGATTCCTTAACATGATGTCTGTGTATATATGCATATTGTACGTGTGTTTATTTATTAAGAACAATAATGAGTAGCAAAGGCATTCCATTATTTAGTACATTGCAAGAATTATTATGCTGTTTTAGTTTGCTAGGGATATTCCATGGTTTACTGAGATATTTGAAGAAACTAATTATATATCAACAACTCTATTGAAGTTAAACATGACAATACATAGATTATCGAATTCCAGTATGGAATCGCAAAAGTCACGCTTATATTGCGATTTACATCAAGGGAAACCGTTATTTTGTATCTCCATCGTGAAGATCCAAATGACGCTAACCCCAACAACCATCCAAAATGGTGAAAAGATGGAAAAACTACTTGACGACTTAACGACATAGAGTTCATATTCAAATAAGTACTTTTTGCCTGGGGAAATGCTTAATTTATTTGATAAACACAACAAATGATTCCTATATGGGATCACATAAGTCACGCTTATGTTTTGGAGCGGGGGAGGGTGCCAACCCCATCAATGATTTGTGTGTTGTTAGTGGTGAGATGCCCAATTCTATCTCCAAGTTTCATTCATTCGGTCATATACTGATTGACCAATATTGCTGGAAATAAACAGAAGAAAAAGATCACCAATTTAATTCTTTTGAAAACTGGCTTTAAATCAGAGGCAAGATATGGAGTATCATTCAAAACATATAGGGACCCCTCCTTCATTGTTGGATCGGAGTACGTACTGTTATTATGAATGACCTACTGTTGTGGTGAATTCATTTGTATATATCCTTCAATCCCTTCATATTTGATAAGACTTTGGAATCTCCAAGTACTTCTTGTCCTAAACTGATGAGGTATGATCGATTAGTATGTATTTTTAGGCAGAAATGGATGATTTGATTTGCTATTGTTATTGTGAGTATTCTTTTGGACCTTGTTTGAGCGGTTTTGCCTTTTGAGCTCGATGACCCAAGTAAGACAAAGATGCTGAGTGATTAGGGTAAAAATAGAGGGTTAACTTTTCTCATAATCATTGACCACCATCAATTTTACTTAAATTAATGAAAGTAATTCAGCTGATCTGGCATGCTTTGGAGGTCTTAGAAAAAAACAAAACCAAGTCATTTTGAAATTCAAATAGTATATATTTTGAAATGAAATTCAAAATAGTTTATTAACTTTGGAGGATTAAAGCAAAATTCAATGAGTCTCGTTCAAGAGACACATAGTTTTACACGTTCAAGAGACACATAGTTTTACACATATTTTTACTCTCTTTATTAGCTTTTAGATTTAGCTACATCCGAGGGTCCTCATAACTTCAACATATGATGTGGCATTGATGTAAAATAAAAATATTTTTTCTTTATTACAAAAACAACAATTAAAAATAAAATAAAAAAATATTAAATAACCTGCACCCCCACTCCGAAAAAAGGTCATTCCATAACAACCCTCCAAGAACTCCTCGGCGCCGACATTTTCAACGCCGACAAGGATAACTGGAAGTTTCAGAGAAGTCTCTAGCAGTATTCAACACCAAGTCTCTATGGAAATTTGTTGAGCTGGTGGTGGACACAATTAGCCTCAAAACCCAGAGACGTCAAGGTCGGCATGCCCATAACCCAATTAGCATCAAAACCTTTGAATTCTTTGAAAACTATCAAAATCCTTATTTGGGTATTCATCAGACAAGGTTTTTCTCAATTGGGTCACTCTTCCTTCACTTGAAAGACGTTTGGATTTTGGTGGGTATGGACTTAGCCATTTCTTTGTGGGTACTCTTGTTAGTATCATCTTCTTCATAATCTTGGCTCTATTCATTTGGTGGATTGATTGTTCTTTGTGCCTCTTTCTGGGTATGGATTTGCTTGGTACAACCATTTCTTTGTGGAAGGGAATGTTCCGACTACATTTGGACATGCCTTTTGGTCACCAGCTTCACCATTGCCAGCTGCAACACGACCTTGACGGTTTTGGCCTCTGGGTTGTTTAATATTTTTTTATTTTATTTTTAATTGTTGTTTTTGTAATAAAAAAATAATAATTTTATTTTACATCAATGACACATCATATGTTGAAGTTATGAGAACTCTCGGATGTAGCTAAATTTAAAGGCTAATAAAAAGAGTAAAATTATGTGTCCCTTGAACCGGATTCAAATTGAATTATGGGTCCATCAAGCATCAAGAGAAGAAAATATTCTACTTCCGAAAAAAAAAAAAGAGAAGAAAATATTCTACGAGTGTTCCCAACTTCCCATAGAAGCTTCGGACCAAAAAAAAAAAAAAAAAAAAAAACTTCCCATAGAAGCTATAGACAATTAAGCCGTATTTAGCAAGAAATAACGCAAATGTCGATTTTACCCTTCATGCCGTCGAGCTTCTCAATATATGAAGTCCACTCGCATTCAATACGCGTGTGGAGACGTCTCACATTTCCAGAAAGATATTTTTCAGAGGACTGATCCTCTACTCAACGCACTCACCGTATGTCTCCCAGTGGGAGTTCTCCACGTCATTTCGAACTGGACGGTTTCGACATAAAGTTGAAAAACAAGGACATTTTCGTCAAAGAAAATCTCAGGCGTTTCCTGCCTCAAAAGCACGCGCGCCTTAATGAACGTGTCAAGAAACAAGAAGCTCTTTCCACTCTCCCACACCTCCTGCCCTATAGGAAGGAAGCTCTTTCTCTCTCCAAAGCCTTTTGGGGTTTTTAGGGTTTTGCAGCTTTTTTATGGGGAAGGAGGAGAAAAATTCGAGACGCTTTACTTAAAAAAAAAGAACTTTTTCGTCATGGTCGTCTCGTCTCGTCTCTCTCTCTCACCCATTAGTCATTTTCACCAAATACGTCAACCATTTTTGATATTTCTTTGAAAACCAAACCAAACCCATACCCACCACCTCAGTCCGTACACCTCCCTAAAACCCTTTCAATTTCTCTCACCCACATTTCATTATATAACCACAAACCGATCACCTTCTTCGCCAATTTTTCATAAAGCACAGAGCTTTTTTACTTTTCACTGTCAAGAGGCTTCATTTTGAATTCATTCACAATGAGTCTGAGGACAATGTCTTGGGCTGAAGCTGTCACTGAGTCCACCCGGAAACCAACTCGCCAGCCACTCAACACCTACGTGCCTCCGCATCTCAGGTACAACGGCGGCGGCGGTGGCTACAACTCGTACGACCGCGGCTCCTCCTTCACTGAGTCAACTCAGTACGGCTTCCAGCAGAGCTACGCTGGTGGTGGTTATAGGGGAGGCGGACGGACCGGTCCGAGTCGCGGCGGCGGCCGAGGAGGTCGTGCTGGTGGCTACGGTGGACGGAGTTGGGGTTGGTCTCAGTCCTCAAACCCGAGTCCATACCCGAAACCGAACCGAGACCCGTTTCATGACGTGTCTGAGAAATTTGAGCAGCTCCAAGTCAGTGAGGAAGACAGCAATGTGGGTATCAATTTCGATGCCTACGAGGATATTCCGGTTGACGCGAGCGGCGAAGATGTACCGCCGCCGGTGAACACTTTTCAGGATATCGATTTGGGTGACTGTTTGAACAACAACATCAAGAGGTGCAGGTACGTTAAGCCCACGCCGGTTCAGCGCCACGCAATTCCGATAGCAATGGCTGGCCGGGACTTGATGGCTTGTGCTCAAACTGGGTCCGGAAAGACGGCGGCTTTTTGCTTCCCCATTATCAGTGGGGTCTTGACCAAGTGTTTGTTAAGGTCTCAGAGTCCTGGTGATGGCTGGACTGTGTTTCCCAGTGCGCTCATTTTGTCTCCCACCCGAGAGTTGGCTAGTCAGGTGTGTGTGTTCCTCAGATTTTTGGTGGGATTGTGGTGTTTGTCTAATTTTGTTTTGGATTTGATGCTGTTAATTTGTTTTGAACAAATGTGTTGTTTACTGTGGTAGATATATGAGGAAGCTGAGAAGTTTGCTTATCAGAGTGGGGCAAAGGTTGCTGTTGTTTATGGTGGGGCACCGATGGCTCAGCAGGTTTGTGTCTTTTTCCAGTGATTCTGTGGTTTGGAATGATGTATTTTGTTGTATGTTTCTGTTTTTCATAATTTTATTAGCTCATTGTTAGTGGTTCATGATGAAACACACTTACTATGCTGTTATCTACTAATCCTGTTGCGTTACTGGTGGACTTTTGGTTTTTGAGTCATGAACTCATGATGAAATCTTCTTTGGGGACTATTTGTTGCTGTCAATAAGGTCTGCTAGAGGATTAAGATTAAAATACCTCACTTACTATTCATGTGGTTTTTGGTCTAGTTTCTGTTTGATTATCTATTCTCTATGCTCCCATTTCCATTTCGTTCACACTGAGTTGTGATTGCTTCTGATATATTGTAGCTGATTGGATACAGGGTTTTGTAGTGTTGATTTCTTGTAAGATAATCAGATTGGTCAATTCAGTATGATTGTATGGTGTTATTCTTGTGCCTTAAATTCCCCCCATTGACTAAGTTCACGATGCATCATTCTCTAAATCTTGGTTTAGCAAACATGGAACTTTTGTTTATTGGTAATGATGCCTTGTTAATCCTCGACTCTGCAGCTTCGTGAACTGGAAAGAGGTGTCGATATCCTAGTTGCCACTCCAGGACGTTTAGTGGACATGATTGAGAGATCACGAGTTTCCCTCAAAATGATCAAGTATTTGGCACTAGATGAGGCTGATAGGATGTTGGACATGGGTTTTGAGCCTCAGATAAGGAAGATTGTTCAAAGAATGGACATGCCTCCCCCAGGTGCAAGGCAAACACTGCTTTTCAGTGCTACATTCCCAAATGAAATACAGGTGGGTCAATTCTATAATGTGTTTCTATACGGGTTATTATGTGCAAATGAAAAATGTTATGCCTATAGTTGAGGAATCAGTAAGTGTTGAAGTGTGTTATCTTTAGTTTGTGGTGTACTGTGTACGTGTACGTCTAATTCCAATGGAATGCACTAGTAGGTAATGTCTAATGATTAAATGGATTCAATTAGCATGTTGAAATTAGCCATTTGCTTAGGGTGCACTTCTTTTGGCATTACATTGAGTGATCTGTGCTATATGTGTATAGTGCCTGTTCCTCATGTTAATACTTAATAAGCATCATGGCCAACTGCCTTTATGCTTTGATGTGCTTTCTCTTGATTGCATATGCCAGTCTGATCATGTGCCTCTTGGTTGATTGCATGTGTTTTGTATTCTTTCTCTTTACTAGGTGGTTGAATGTCTGGTTCAGTGCTTCTATTTCTGTTTCTTATTCTTTATTGAACTTTCTATGGAAATTCAGTATTCGTATAGTATGTCTTGTACTTATCATTTCTGTTTCTTGTAGAGGCTTGCTGCAGATTTCCTCAAGAACTACATATTTCTGACAGTTGGAAGAGTAGGGTCAAGCACTGATCTTATAGCACAAAAAGTTGAGTTTGTTAGGGATATGGACAAAATAAAGCATTTATGTGGTCTTCTTAAGAACCAGAGGGAAAATGTAACTCATGGCAAGGTATGATGTCAATTTGTGAATTCTTCAGCCATTGAAATTTGTAATAGCTAGCATTGGTTTGGTAATGTCACAGCTCTGTTTTGATTAACAAAGTTGCATAGCTCTTGGATATTGATATTTTTTCTGAGTGCTACATTATTGTTTGTGATTCAGCTTGCTTTAACCTTAGTCTTTGTTGAGACCAAGAAAGGAGCGAATCATTTAGAAAACTGGTTGTCCAGGAATGGATTCCCCGCAATAGCAATACATGGTGACAAAGTGCAAATGGTTAGATTTTCTTTTGTCTGTATTAATTTTCATACATTTTATGCTCTACTGTTTGTAAAACTGTTATTCCTCCTGCACCTGCAATCATATTTTGCTTTTCAAATTTGTAGGAGAGGGAACGGGCTTTGAGATCGTTCAAGTGTGGCTCCACTCCAATACTTGTAGCTACAGATGTTGCTTCACGAGGTTTAGACATCCCTCATGTTTCCCATGTCATCAATTTTGACTTTCCAAAAAGCATAGATGATTATGTTCACAGGATTGGTCGGACTGGACGTGCTGGTAAGTCTGGTCTTGCTACTGCCTTCTTCAGTGAAAAGAACCAGCCACTTGCAAAGGCACTGGTTGAGTTAATGAAGGAATCAAAGCAGGAGGTTCCTAGTTGGCTTAATGATTATGCTGAACAATCATCGTCTTATGGTGGAGACCAGAGCCAAAGGTATGGTAGCAGTAACTTTGGTGGCTATGACTTCCGTAGGAGTGAGAATTATCATGGCTCAGACAGTTATGGTTATGGAGATTCTACTGTGGGTGTGGCTGCTGCTACTTTTAATGATGTTGCTGGTTCATATGCTGCTGCTTCATTTGGGTATGGAGGGAATTATGGAGACTCTTCTGTTGCTGCGTCTGCTGGTTCCTTTAATGATGCTTCTTATACTGGGGGTGAACATGAAGTTGCTGGTACTGCTGGTTCATCGAGCTATGGAAACTATGAAAATATCGTTGCTGGTGGGTGGGATTAGATCTGCAGGATAGTCATATTAACAGTACATGAGGGGTCATATTTATAGATAATGGTGAAAAAAAATAGTTTGTGAGGAGTGAGGACTAACTACAAGTTGGTGGAATTCAACCAAATATCCTTTTGGTTTCTTATGGCAAATGGTCTAATACAAGTACTTGAAAGCATTGCTGAGCTTCGTTTTTGGAGAATATGATCTAGCTAACATGCCTCTCTCTGTGATCTTGTTGTATTTAGCTTACTCTCACAGTATATTTTGTCAGCATGCTTTTATAGACTTATAGTATGGTTGTTATGATCCAAAACCTCAGGTTAATATATCAATGAATTGGGGCCTTTGCTTTACTTCTAATATTTCTATTTCTCTCTACTAATGTCTTTGGTTTGGTTCTGTTTACTTTGAATCTACATGTTTGCAATGCTACATAGAATGAATTGGCTAACACTATGGCTATACATTTTTGGGGGCCAATATCACAGCAGCTGTATATATCTTGCTTGATGAACTAAAAGCCATTCAAAATTGCAAAATCCGTCTTTCTGCGAGTCTGTATTAGATTTCTTCCTGGTTCTGGTTCTGGTTCTCAGTGAGTATTCTCTTGCATGCTTCATAGCACATGAAGGATATCCCAGCAGCAGGGACCAATTTCATGCAGCTTGGCCCTAACCCTCTGTACAAACCAGCGAGTCCTTCATTTTCAAATATGCTACAAAGAGCATGAAATATGTGCTTGTATTGTCTCCCATTGACCTGCATTTGCTTCCGAGCCACCTCGAGTGGGAATGTTGCACTGCTTGAAAAGGCAGCAGATGCCGACCCTATTAACAGAGTCATTACATTTCCGATTTCCTCCTTTTTGAAAGCTTTCTTGTAAGCTTTCGAGAGTGTATCATACGCAAAATAGTTGGTGGCAGCATATGGGATTACTCCTATTAGACTTGGTGTAAGGCCTCTATATAGCTCTGCAGGTCCTCCCTCTTTGACAATTTTTGAAAATGCATCGAAAAAGTTCTTGTACACTCCTCTCTGCAATCACATCAAACAAAATGGGAGTAATTAAAAGCTAAGAAAACAATTCAATGAATTCAATTAGTCCTTCCTTTTTTCTCAAGGCTATAATCAAGTTTACCTGGACAGTTAATCGTGTTTTTAACAGCTCGAGAGGGTAAGTACACAAGGTGGAGCTAAATCCAGCAACGGCGCCAGCAATTGATGAAGCAGGAATAGGGATTTGCAGCTCTTCCCCATGTCTAGTCAAGTACTTATTCACCATATCATAAGCAAATAACTGCATAAAGTAAGTTTCCATCAGCAAACATAAACTAGCATGTTTTACTCAAGTGAACTTGTAGCTCTAGCGGTTAAGAGTTTAACTAACCCTACCTCAATACCCTTGCTTGGCGCAACGCGAATGGCATTGACCAAATTGCCCCTATACAACCCTTGCCATCCATCAGCTCCCATGATAGATTGATATACTGCACTGGATGAGTTGCCACAGCTCCCCACCATCAAGTTGGTCCTTATGGTCTCCAATGGTGCAACCGCTGTCCGTGACACAACACCTGCTATTGCTCCACTCAGCAACCTTCTCAGTGATGCATTGCCAATCTTGATTTTCATTCCAAAACCACCTCTTTTGTTCTTCTTCTTCTTCTTGTTCACCACCTCTTCTTCTTCTTCTTCTTCAATCTCTAGTGCTTCTTCTATCACCAACTCTTCAACCCCGCCAACCCGAAAACCCAAATCTGGCACAGGCACATATTTCATGTAAGTGGAACTCAGAAGCTTAGTGGTGCTGTCAATCCTAAGATTCTGAGGAGGAATTGGTGAAATACCAAATCCCATTGCCACTTGACCAATGCTTGCAAATAAGCCACGAGAAGCGCTCTCCAGAGGACTCCATTGGATCTTGATCCCAGAACAAAACAACACAAAGTCTTCACTCGCATGTTCAATCACTTGCAATCTTCTTGTACCCATCAAGAACCGGTTTTGTTTATTTGATACTATGCAGATTAAATTTCAAGCAGAAAAGTAGTTGCTTGGCTTTAAGGGTATGAAAAAATTGGCAAAAGGATGTATCTTTTCTGGAATAAGAGAGCACAATCCAACTACTATAGCGATTTCAGATTTGCATGGTCGTGATGAAAGTATGTAAAGGCTACGTTTGTGGTTATGATACAGAGCTCTGTGAACTTAAAAAATAATCTCATTACTTTCCAAAATTGGCAATACATTGCAAATGGGGTTTATTTTTGTGGTACAATGCTTTAGTTAGATTTTGCAATGTAAAGACGTAGTAATGCTTCTTGGCACTTTGAAAGCCACGAGATTTAGATCAAACAAAGTATTTGGTTGTCGAGGCTAGGTGTATGTAGTGGCGGAGATTTGTTTTGCGGCTCAAGTAGCAATGGATAAATAAACCTTTTCTTTGAAATCTCCAAGGAGAATAAACTACAGGTGGAAGTGTTACATACACTCATAAATCATATCTCCAAGGACAGAGCACACAAAACATAGGAAAAATAGCACCAGGTATACAACAGGTCATAATCATGCATAGAGACACAAACAGATGGAGAGAGTAGAAAGTAGAAATGATTTTCTCCTGAAAAGCAAAGCAGTCTTACATAATAATATCTTTGATACACAACAATAATTAAACTTGTCGAATCTCCTTCAAAACTTCCACAGCTTATCACTGTCATGGCTAATAATTTCATTTTCCCCTGCCCTTGTTCGAAGATCCCTTGTTAAATGGCCTTTTAGATCCCTTGTCGAATGGCTTTTTAGATCCCTTGTCGAATGACTTTGAAGAGCCCTTGTTATATGGCTTCTTCTGAAGGTTTTTCCTTGGTTTCAATTGGCTAGAAGTTGCTGAAGACTTCTCCGGTCTGTTATTTCGCTTCTTATCTTTCTTCACATTATACATGTTAACAGCCTGCATCACAAAAAGGTTCAACTCATAAGTTATATAACTCAATTCACTAATGCTGTGGAAAGAACCCATTGCCAGCAAAAGAGAAGCGAACCTTATTAACATTGAGCATCTCATGGGAATTCTTAGAGATTAGCTTGTTCAGAATTTTGTCAGTTTGCTCCTGCTCTTGCGTGTGTATCCCTTTTCCTCCTATAACTGGTAAAAACTGAAAGCAAAAACCAAAAAAAGGATCAAGCACTTGATCATTTCACCATGATGTGCACCAATTAGTTGTAAATGGCTAGGAGGGGAGTATAAAGCATACCTTGCGATACTTTCCTTTATGTTTACCAGGCTTTTCACCTGGCAACTTCTTGTCAAATTTTCCACCACTGGCTGTTGCAGTTGCTGCTATTCCAGCTACATCCCCAAGTTCATCTTTAGTAACCTTTTGGGGTGCGGCCTGGGTTCCTGTTATAGGCAACCTTGTTGCAGCGAGTTGAACATGACTGCAGAGAGAGTTTACTTAGGCTCGTATAATGCAAAGCAAGAGAACATATTAAGATCAACAAAACTTGCTTGATGTGTGAACTTCTGATATAAAGGCTAGCTTATTAAGTTTCTAGATTTCATATAATAAATTTTGTTGTAGTTACAAATTCTCAAACTAGATGTCTATACAGCTAAGTTATTTACTAGGTTGACTTATGATGGACACCATAGAGAAGTGAAAGGGGAATACCTTGGCAAAGCACCGACTTTTGCAGCTTGCTTCAAGTTCTGCAACCTGTTTTTGTCTTGCTTTTCAACACGTTTCTTTTTATCTTGTTGTCTTTTAGCAAAAGGATCCTCCCCTGGCACTGCAAAAAGTGACAACCATGACAAAGAAGATCAATTTGAGCTCATATTGACAAAACATAGATGTACAAGGCCCATAAAAAGTCGGTCGAAGAAATGTTCAAGATGTACTATCTTCAGTATCATAATAAAATAAGCAGTAAATGACAATTTCTAAAGCAACAAGGGTTTGAAATAATTACCATCAGTCATCTTCGCCTCAATGATAGGTACATTATCCTCATCATTTGCATGATCATATCCATAGCGACGTTTCCAAGTTTCACTGGACTCATCATATGCAATCTTGTCTTTCTTACGGTTCTTTATACCTGCAAGAAATCTCAAAACGATATAACCAACACATATAAGTTCAGATTGTGGATATCACAATCCAATTCAAAAACATAAACTAGACTAGATTAATGATCTCAATGCCCAAAAAGGGTACATGTACCAAACCTCAAATAAAGGCTTGGGGGAAGGAGGGAAAAAGATAAAGGAAAGAAACTGTGTCATTCTTAAGACTGCCATTCAGCAATGACTGACCTTTCGCTTTTGCAAACAATTCCCATTTTGTAGGAGGTTTAGGCTTTGGAATCTGTAGACAACAAAAAAAAAAACGTGAT
This sequence comes from Rubus parviflorus, assembly GCA_029955375.1. Classification (NCBI taxonomy): domain Eukaryota; kingdom Viridiplantae; phylum Streptophyta; class Magnoliopsida; order Rosales; family Rosaceae; genus Rubus; species Rubus parviflorus. The sequence goes on from JARGGL010000004.1 coordinate 21,592,581, forward strand.
TGCTAGTCAAGTATTAACGCTAAAAAGACAATAGCGAGTAATAAGTTGTCACAAAATACAACTGGCCGCAGTTCTTTCATATTGAGGTCTGCAGCTTATTTGGAACCTCCTAACTAACAGCCCTTTCCACATGCCAACGTTGTATTCGACCAAGTTGGACAGGGAACCACATTTTTGCAGCACATCAGGGGCTTTAATAAGTAATTGGAGTCTCTTAGTCTCAGACCCCTAAAAAAGAAAGTTCTAACACCAAGTTTACCATTAAAAAAAACGTATCCATCCCTTACCTTGAACTAGCATTCCACTTATTTTCAAGTTAGAGATTGTGCAGCATTATGCAACATCCAATGTCAATATATTTAGTCATGCAAGAGAAAAAGCCATTAATTTCTCCTCTTGGTATCAACAAACAAGTTCTTTTCATGCCAAGTGTAATAGGAAGGTTACCAGCTACTCAGTCCAAAAGCCAAATGTATGAAAGACAAACAAGAGTTGGAACATTACAAACTAAGACGGATCACTTACATGCTTCTCTCTGGGCAATCTAGTTGTTGGAGGAGGCAACTTCACAAGGGTTCCTTCAATGTCTTCAGTTGAAGGTAAATTGAAAAGATTATTCGCAATAGCTTGAACTAACTCAGTTCCTTTTGCAATACACTCCTTCACTAATTCCTCCCTAAGTTCAATAAAAAAAAAAATCAAATAAGAAAACCACACACTGAACAAAACCATTTTCATATCAAATTGTCCAACCACAATCTTAAAGATATTTCCAATGGTGCAGAGCCTACATACTAGCCTATGAGCATAGTATAAAATTCACTATCAAAAAGGTTACGCCAACCCAATACCAATACCCTAATATTCAAACAATCCATATTGATTAAGAACAAAAATAAAAATCCAAACTTCAACACTAATTAGGGGAAAAAAGAAAAACCCAGTGCTATAGTTGTAGATTAAGCTTGAAAAATATCTACTTTGAGTTCAGTAAGCATTTTTACATAAGTTCTGGGAAGCAAAAAGCCACAAACCCAGTGCCATGCAAAAAATTAGAACAATACACAAAATAGTATGTCAAAAAACAAAACAAACCTGGAGGAAGGGATGGAGTGAAATTGGTGATGAAGGTCGACGGCCATGAGATTACCCAGGTCGACTTGAAACTGCGTCTCGGTCTCCATTGCTGACAACGGTTTGGTTAAGCAGCTCGGAACTTGAAAGCTGCCGAAGAAAAGAGGAAGTGAGAGACGCTTCCAAGGGTTTATGTATCTTTATCAAAACGATGACGTTGGGTTTCTTTCGTTTGCCCTATATCTTTTGGGCTAGGATTTGGGTAGCCCAGTTGCGTGTTGGGCCCAAAAAAAAAACAAATAACGACTTTTCAAAGCTTTTGTTTCCAAAACACGCGTTAGCCCAATCACAACTCAACACGTAAACTTTGGTTTAACAATCGACGTCTACATTTCAACGAAAATCAATTTTTTCCCCTAAAATCTTCACCGTATCGGAATCGGACTGCGCCACAAAATCCCTAGACCATGAAATCACACTGATTCGATCAGAATCTCCAGTAATCAATCGATTCCCAGAAGAGGTCTCCTTCAGATCCATCTCATTTGTAAGTTCAAGTTCCCTGAATTTGGTTAAATTTCATTGCTTTAGTCAAATCAAATTGCTCGAATTCGATATTGTTACTGGGTGATTTTTCAGTAATTAGGTACTTCGATTGTTATTGCCCTAGTTTTCGTGGATTTTGTGTATTGCCATTGACTGGGCTTCGTTTTCTCAGAAGTTTGAGATGGACGGAAACAAAGACGATGCCTTGAAATGCTTCAAAATTGGGAAAGAAGCTCTGGAAACTGGAGATCGTTCCCGTGCCCTAAAATTCCTATCTAAAGCTCGCCGTCTCGATCCGTCCTTACCGATCGACGATCTGTTATCCTCAATTGAGAAAGACTCTGATCCTCCACCTGCTTCGGATGCCGCTAAAACCGCCAATGGGCCATCCGGGTTGGGTTCGGGTCTTCCTTCGCTTCGTCAAAGGGCTCCGTCAACCGGGTCCGGGTCTTCGTCCTCGTCGGCTGCCTATACGGAGGAGCAGATTACGATTGTGAGGCAATTGAAGAAGAAGAAGGACTACTATGAGATTTTGGGGGTTGAAAGGAGTTGCTCTGTTGAAGATGTTCGCAAGGCTTATAGGAAGCTCTCTTTGAAGGTTCATCCCGATAAGAACAAGGCCCCGGGTGCTGAGGAAGCCTTCAAGGCCGTTTCGAAGGCGTTTCAGTGTCTGAGCAATGAAGAGAGTAGGAAGAAATACGATGTTTCTGGCTCGGATGAGCCGGTTTACGAGAGGAGGCGTGCTCCTAGGCAGGGCGGGAATGGGTTTTTCTATGAGGGTGGTGATGTTGATGCAGAGGAGATCTTTAGGAACTTCTTTTTCGGAGGGGGAATGGCACCGGCGACCACCCAGTTCCGAGGGTTCAGTTTCGGGCAAGGAATGGGACAGAGGCCTGCTGATTCTGGCTCTGGTGGATTCAATGCTCGGACTCTAATTCAGTTGCTGCCCGTCCTGCTTATTTTGCTTCTCAACTTCATGCCATCTTCGGAGCCAGTTTATGCACTTTCGAGATCCTATCCTTATGAGTACCGGTTTACTACGGAAAAGGGTGTTAATTTTTATGTCAAGTCAACCAAGTTTGAGCAAGATTACCCATCAGGTAGCTCGGAACGTGCCAGACTAGATCAACAGGTTGAGAGAGATTATTTCAATGTTCTTTCGCAGAATTGCCGGCTAGAATTGCAGCGACGCCAGTGGGGATTTGTACGTGAAACACCACATTGTGACATGTTGAAGCAGTTTGAGGCGGCAGCTTGATATTTTGAACTGAAGGTCCAATTTCTCTTGCTATCTTTTGCTTTAGATGATACAGAATTCTATCTTTTCTAGAGGAAATGTTCAATAAGTGATTCTCTGCTATTTTCTCTCTTGACACTGACTACAAGCATGAACATCCAGTGTTCTATGTGTTCTATTTATTATTACACATGCTACTATTAATGGTAATTTGCACAAGTTAGTGTTATATATGCGATCAACTATCAATCTAGACATGTTGATCAAATGGCTATTAGTGGATTTTCATAAAGATTTTCCTTTTGCTAAATTACCATATAACTTGATAGAGGTATAGATACATGAAAATTTCAAAGCCTGAATTGTAGAGATATTTTTAATGGTTTGAAGGTATGCAGCTGATTTTCCATTCTTCTTTGGTGGAGTTCCGGTGAATTTTAATATTTTGAGTTTTTGACTCATTGCATCTCCCTTTTTTCCCATTCTTATTTGGATGATGTACTGCTGCACTTGACAACACGTTTTGTTTGCTAGTTTGATGTCACTATGTGTTTGCTGATATATGGTTTCAACTAAAGAACTTGGAAACAACAAAAGTAATTGCTTTCAATGTTACCTGTGTAAGTATTTAGTATGACATTGAGATTTGCTTGTGCTACTACCTGAAGCTGGTCGAACTTGAGTCTGGGCTAGTCCATTCCAATTTTAAGAGATAACTTGGTCAGCAAGCAGAATAGAATGACTCATGGTCACATTTTCTAAACACTAATAGAGTAGAGCTAATTTGAAATTTACCGAGCGGTGCCCACATATTAACCTTAACGTGAGCATAATGTTTCACCAAATCAGCCCAGGCTTATCGTACTCGGTTATTTTCTTTAATGTATAATAGTTGTGAATTTAAATATGTCACACTGTTTTTGAAATTTTAATAATGTCATTTGAATTTGGGTGTTTCTCTCTTGCAGATTGCTCATTGGGTGCCAATGTTTCCGTATATTCTTTGTCGCGGATAATGCATGAGCAGAAGAGATGAAGGATAATTGCTGCAAATTTTGTGTGTTCTACTTATTATATCTCGACAGCCTCTGCAGCCTGCACAAGTTTTCTGTTCTTTAGTCTTATATATGCACAATGACTGTTGTCAGAGATTTGACTTATGATTACTGCGTATGCATAATCATACAATCAGCTAGTATTAAAGCTTTGCAATTGTTAATGTTACATATATATCATGTTCAATACATACTCTTCGTATATGTATTGTGGAGCTAGGCATTTTCGTCACACTGTCGACAGTAGCATTCGATTCTTCGATCCATGTTATGATGATTTTAGAATGAATACTTGAAAAATTATATCTGTATGTATTTCAAAGGGGAATTTCAGCCACGTTTCGAATATGCTTCAGCCTGAGCTCGTATCTATATTTGCTTGTCAGAAAGAAATCCCTCAAGTCTGCAGGAACATATTTCCCTTTTTACAGTGCTGCCGTTTCCTTTCAACAGTCGACATTGTGTTTGCTCGGATCTTTTCTCACTTCTTTGACTAGTGCTCTTGAAAGAGCTTCTAAGGAAAGATCCTCACTATATACATAATCATGCAATCAGCTAGTATTAAAGCTTTGATTTTGTTAATTTTACATAGATATCATTTTCAGTACATACTCGATCTTAGTATGAGCATTGTGGAGCTAAAACATGTCGATGTGATTATGTAGTTTGGTCAGCACTAGTGTTCCCAAAACCCAAAAGTTGTGTATTTAACCACTTAAAATACCAATGTTGTATAGCTCATTTTATTCAACAAATCGAAGCTACAAAGAGAAGTACATAAAGGGAATTTCTAAATCCTAGCTAGTACCAGGCAAGCTCAAAATGCTTGAATAACCACTTGAGTCTCAAAATCCAGATTCCTGCAAAGAGCGAGCTATATTGATTAAAACCATGTAATCAATTTAGGTGGTATCGGATACCGACAAATCGGACAATTTGGATTTCTCCGCAGCCAATTAGCAATGCATTTTCCATGAAAAATGTGCAAGCAAGGCAATCGACTAGCGTTGCGTCCAACCTGAAAGTCATCCATACAGATAGAACAAGTCCCACGTCTCGTGGCTTCCACATAATCAAGTAGTCTCTTTTTATCACTAGTATCATGCAGAATCGTAATCCCATCGGAGAGTTTCACATCAAGAACACGATTAGGAGACCCGATCGAGTTCTGAACTAATTCAATTATGTGATCCACAAGGAGAGACACGCTTGGTAATGGAGGATACTCGGTGTTGATAAAGTCCTCGATCATACGTATTGAATAAGATTGCTTAATACATAACTCGGAGGGGCGGATGGTGATGACCTTTTCAGTTTGAGGGATTTCAAATTTTTCACAAATGTCTTGTTTACTTGGTCCAAAAGCAAAAGCATGTTGGGTTTCCTTGCAGAATAAGAATCGGATCTTAAGCGCATCATCGCTCGCGGCCCACTTATCGACACTAGTCCATCCCCTTGAGACAAGATAATAACTGAGGATGGTATTCTTTGACATAATTGTAGAAACAAGTAATGGAATGGCTGATGATCGAGCTACGTACGTACGTACTCAGCTAACACTTTAGTTTCAAACTTATTAGCTTGATTATCTGAAAATCCTGGGCCCGCACCAAACCAGTAGTTGTTGTTAAGGTGATTCCAAATGTATATATATATATAACCTGCTGCAACACTTATATGAGCCAAGCTAACAAAGTATATAATCAATCGCATATGACAAAAAAAGTTAACACAAGTTATTAGTTTTGGAGGAGGAGGGCATGCAGAAGATGATGATGAAAGTCACCAGCTACGTTTGGTTCTTTAAACGTGGAGTGGTGATATATATTGGTACTACAATTTGGACGCGGATTCTCAATCTCTTTTAGGAAAAGTATATCTTAAAGTTTTCTATCGGCTTGCTTTTGAATGCATTATAGTTTCCTGTTTGGACATGGATTCTAATTTAATTCCTATTTCTACTTGGACGCAGATTCTTACCGGCAAGTGGAGCCTTGATATATTTGCGCATTTTTCCTTCTCGATTATTTTGTTAAACAATAAAATTGAGTAGTGATAGCTAAAATACAATTAAGGACAAATTAATTTTACATAGATATCATTTTCAGTACATACTCTTAGTATATGCATTGTGGAGCTAAAACATATCAATGTGATTACACTATGTAGTTTGATCAGCACTAGTGTTCCCAAAACCCAAAAGTTGTGTATCTAAAACCACTTAAAATACCAATGTTGTATAGCTCATTTTATTCAAATAGAAAAAAGTAAACAATAGTTGGGCATCTTATTTTGATAACATTAAAGAGGATTTCTGACTCCTAAGCCATCTTATTTTAAATAAGACTAAATTGAATTAGAGAGGAAAAAAAAAAAAACTAAGACACACCTGTAGCGACGACCTATTCGTCGCTACAAGTTGTTTCAATATAATTTTGTTTATTATGGCAATCTTGAAAATATTAAAAAGATTTCCGACTCCAAGACTATCTTATCATCATTAAAAAAATTTAGAAACATCATCGTGCTTTAAATACCGTTCTCTTGATTAGTTTTTGTCAACAAAGACAATCTACTTAAAAATTCCTTATTATAACACACAAATTAATTGAGAAAAATGTAATTTCATAATTCTTTCTATATAACAAGAGAAATACTTGTTAGACACACTAGAATTGATATTTTGTTTCTAATGTTAAACAAGACCAAATTGAATTAAAGAAAAAAGATTGTCCAAAAAAAAAAGAATTAAAGAAAAAATAAAACAAAAACTAAGACACACTTGTAGCGACGAACTATTCGTCGCTACAAGTCGTATACAATTTAATTTTATTATTTAGATAATTTTGATAACATTAAAGAGGATTTCTGACTCCTAAGCCATCTTATTTTAAATAAGACCAAATTGAATTAGAGAGAGAAAAAAAAAAAAAAAAAGTAAGAAACACTTGTAACGACGAATAGTTCGTCGCTACAAGTAATTTCAATATAATTTTTTTTATTTTGGCAATCTTGAAAATATTAAAAAGATTTTCGACTCCTAGACTATCTTATCATCATTAACAAATTTTAGAAACATCATCGTGCTTTAAATGCCGTTCTCTTGATTAGTTTTTGTCTACAAAGACAATCTACTTAAAAATTTCTTATTATAACACACAAATTAATTGAGAAAATTGTAATTTCATAATTATTTCTACATGCGACTGAAATACTTGTTAGACACACTAGAATTGATATTTTGTTTCTTATGTTAAACAAGACCAAATTGAATTAAAGAAAAAAGATTGTCCAAAAAAAAAGAATTAAAGAAAAAAGAAAACAAAAACTAAGACACACTTGTAACGACGAACTATTCGTCGCTACAAGTCGTATACAATTTAATTTTTTTATTTAGATAATTTTGATAACATTAAAGAAGATTTCTGACTCCTAAGCCATCTTATTTTAAATAAGACCAAATTGAATTAGAGAGAGAAAAAAAAAAGAAAAAAAGTAAGAAACACCTGTAGCGACGACCTATTCGTCGCTACAAGTTGTTTCAATATAATTTTTTTTATTTTGGCAATCTTGAAAATATTAAAAAGATTTCCGACTCCAAGACTATCTTATCATAATTAACAAATTTTAGAAACATTATCTGATCATCGTGCTTTAAATACCGTTCTCTTGATTAGTTTTTGTCAACAAAGACAATCTACTTAAAAATTCCATATTATAACACACAAATTAATTGAGAAAAATTTAATTTCATAATTCTTTTTACATGACAAGAGAAATACTTGTTAGACACACTAGAATTGATATTTTGTTTCTTATGTTAAACAAGACCAAATTGAATTAAAGAAAAAAGATTGTCAAAAAAAAAAAGAATTAAAGAAAAAAGAAAACAAAAACTAAGACACACTTGTAGCGACGAACTATTCATCGCTACAAGTTGTATACAATTTAATTTTTTTATTTAGATAATTTTGATAACATTAAAGAGGATTTCTGACTCCTAAGCCATCTTATTTTAAATAAGACCAAATTGAACTAGAGAGAAAAAAAAAAAAAAAACTAAGACATACCTGTAGCGACGAACTATTCGTCGCTACAAGTTGTTTCAATATAATTTTTTTTAGGAGAAATTAGAAAAAAGGGCTTGCCACTTTCTATTTTTTAATAAAAATCTAAGTAGTTTATTTTTGCTGGATTTAATCCCTCGACCCAATGCCACCTAGATTTGTTTCCTTTTTAGGTTTGATTAGTCAGCCATACAAATTTCACTATACCTAGAATACCCTTATCCTAAATTTTAGTTGTAAATTTATAATTACAACATCAATTTTCAATTGACTTTTGAATTAATTAAAAAAAATTTCTCCTTAATAACTCTTAACTGAAGTCAATTACTAATGATTATAGTATTCTATCCCATGATTTACTCTATGCTTGATTGTCTATCTTTCTCTTTATATATAGTTTGTGATTTTAAAATAATATTCATCTACACATTTTTGTGATTGCTTTGTTGCTAAGGGGTGTTCTTTGCGTTGTTTAAATCAAAATTTCAGAGGTACTTTACTATTGCACATTGTTGTGTTGATGTTTATTTTTCATTATTGTCGATATTTGAATGCTTATTCTCTCTCTTTTTGTTTAGTTTATAGTTCTTTCTCTTAATGGTTGTTGGGTTGTTGTCTTTTTTGTTTGATCTGATTTGCTTGTTACCTATACCTTGTTGATGATCAATTTACCTACAACTAATTGATGATCAATTTACCTACAACTAATTGATCAACAATTAATTATAGGTAAATTGATCATCGATCAATTAATTATAGGTAAATTGATCATCAATCAATTAATTATAGGTAAATTGATCATCAATCAAAAACTAAGAAACACTTGTAGCGACGAACTATTCGTCGGTACAAGTTGTATACAATTTAATTTTTTTATTTAGATAATTTTGATAACATTAAAGAAGATTTCTGACTCCTAAGCCATCTTATTTTAAATAAGACCAAATTGAATTAGAGAGAGAAAAAAAAAAACATTAAGAAACACCTGTAGCGACGACCTATTCGTCGCGACAAGTTTTTTCAATATAATTTTTTTTATTTTGGCAATCTTGAAAATATTAAAAAAATTTCCGACTCCAAGACTATCTTATCATAATTAACAAATTTTAGAAACATGATCTGATCATCGAGCTTTAAATACCGTTCTCTTGATTAGTTTTTATCAACAAAGACAATCTACTTAAAAATTCCTTATTATAACACACAAATTAATTGAGAAAAATTTAATTTCATAATTCTTTCTACATGACAAGAGAAATACTTGTTAGACACACTAGAATTGATATTTTGTTTCTTATGTTAAACAAGACCAAATTGAATTAAAGAAAAAAGATTGTAAAAAAAAAAGAATTAAAGAAAAAAAAAAACAAAAACTAAAACACACTTGTAGCGACGAACTATTCATCGCTACAAGTCGTATACAATTTAATTTTTTTATTTAGATAATTTTGATAACATTAAAGAGGATTTCTGACTCCTAACCCATCTTGTTTTAAATAAGACCAAATTGAATTAGAGAGAAAAAAAAGAAGAAAAAAAGTAAGAAACACTTGTAGCGACGACCTATTCGTCGCTACAAGTTGTTTCAATATAATTATTTTTTATTTCGGCAATCTTGAAAATATTAAAAAGATTTCCGACTCCAAGAGTATCTTATAATAATTAACAAATTTTAGAAACATGATCTGATCATCGAGCTTTAAATACCGTTCTCTTGATTAGTTTTTATCAACAAAGACAATCTACTTAAAAATTCCTTATTATAACACACAAATTAATTGAGAAAAATTTAATTTCATAATTCTTTCTACATGACAAGAGAAATACTTGTTAGACACACTAGAATTGATATTTTGTTTCTTATGTTAAACAAGACCAAATTGAATTAAAGAAAAAAGATTGTCAAAAAAAAAAGAATTAAAGAAAAAAGAAAACAAAAACTAAGACACACTTGTAGCGACGAACTATTCATCGCTACAAGTCGTATACAATTTAATTTTTTTATTTAGATAATTTTGATAACATTAAAGAGGATTTCTGACTCCTAAGCCATCTTATTTTAAATAAGACTAAATTGAATTAGAGAGAGAAAAAAAAAAGAAGAAGTAAGAAACAGATGTAGCGACGAACTATTCGTCGCTACAAGTTGTTTCAATATAATTTTTTTTATTTTGGCAATGTTGAAAATATTAAAAAGATTTCCGACTCCAAGACTATCTTATCATCATTAACAAATTTTAGAAACATCATCGTGCTTTAAATACCGTTCTCTTGATTAGTTTTTGGCAACAAAGTCAATCTACTTAAAAATTCCTTATTATAACACACAAATTAATTGAGAAAAATGTAATTTCATAATTCTTTCTATATGACAAGAGAAATATTTGTTAGACACACTAGAATTGATATGTTTCTTATGTTAAACAAGACCAAATTGAATTAAAGAAAAAAGAAAACTAAAACTAAGACACACTTGTAGCGCCGAACTATTTATCGCTACAAGTTGTATACAATTTAATTTTTTTATTTAGATAATTTTGATAATATTAAAGAGGATTTCTGACTCCTAAGCCATCTTATTTTAAATAAGACCAAATTGAATTAGAGAGAAAAAAAAAAAAAAAAACTAAGACATGCCTGTAGCGACGAACTATTCGTCGCTACAAGTTGTTTCAATATAATTTTTTTTATTTTGGCAATGTTGAAAATAATAAAAAGATTTCCGACTCCAAGACTATCTTATCATCATTAACAAATTTTAGAAACATCATCGTGCTTTAAATACCGTTCTCTTGATTAGTTTTTGGCAACAAAGACAATCTACTTAAAAATTTCTTATTATAACACACAAATTAATTGAGAAAAATGTAATTTCATAATTCTTTCTATATGACAAGAGAAATATTTGTTAGACACACTAGAATTGATATTTTGTTTCTTATGTTAAACAAGACCAAATTGAATTAAAGAAAAAAGATTGTCAAAAAAAAAAGAATTAAAGAAAAAAGAAAACAAAAATTAAGACACACTTGTAGCGACGAACTATTCATCGCTACAAGTCGTATACAATTTAATTTTTTTATTTAGATAATTTTGATAACATTAAAGAGGATTTCTGACTCCTAAGCCATCTTATTTTAAATAAGACCAAATTGAATTAGAGAAAAAAAAAAAAAAAACTAAGACATGCCTGTAGCGACGAACTATTCGTCGCTACAAGTTAGTTCGTCGCTACAAGTTGTTTTAATATAATTTTTTTAACAAATTAGCCATAAGGTCACTTTTGGTGACCTTGTTTTTTTTTAAGCCACAAAATATTTTTTTCTCTCATAAGGCCACCAATATTTACAAAAATACCACCGCGTCCATATTTACAAAAATGCCACCTTACTTTTAATTTTCATTATTTACGAAAATGTCACTGGATATAAAAACTACTACTAGATACAAGAAAACTATTGTTAAAGAACAATAAAGCTACTGTCAAAGAACAATAAAGCTACTGTCAAAGAACAATAAAGCTACTGTCAAAGAACAAAAAATGTACTCCCAAAGAATAATAAAGCTACTGTCGAAGAACAATAAACCTACTGTCGAAGAACAATAAAACTACTGTCAAACAACAATAAAGCTACTGTCAAACAACAATAAAGCTACTGTGCGAGAAACAAAAAATGTACTGTCGAAGAATAATAAAGCTACTGTCGAAGAACAAGAAAGCTACTGTCGAAGAACAATAAAGCTACTGTCGAACAACAATAAAGCTACTGGCGGTGGCATTTTTGTAAATATTAAAATTTGTAATATTTTGGTGGCCTTATGAGAGAAAAAAATATTAGGTGGCTTTTTGAATAATATGAGTTATGTAAATGACCTTATCTATAATTGACTCTAATTTTTTTTATTTTGGCAATCTTAAAAATATTAAAAAGATTTCCGACTCCAAGACTATCTTATCATCATTAACAAATTTTAGAAACATCATCGTGCTTTAAATACCATTCTCTTGATTAGTTTTTGTCAACAAAGACAATCTACTTAAAAATTCTTTATTATAACACACAAATTAATTGAGAAAAATGTAATTTCATAATTCTTTCTATATGACAAGAGAAATACTTGTTAGACACACTAGAATTGATATTTTGTTTCTTATGTTAAACAAGACCAAATTGAATTAAAGAAAAAAGATTGTCAAAAAAAAAAGAATTAAAGAAAAAAAAAAACAAAAACTAAAACACACTTGTAGCGACGAACTATTCATCGCTACAAGTCGTATACAATTTAATTTTTTTATTTAGATAATTTTGATAACATTAAAGAGGATTTCTGACTCCTAAGCCATCTTATTTTAAATAAGACCAAATTGAATTAGAGAGAAAAAAAAAAAAAAAAAACTAAGACATGCCTGTAGCGACGAACTATTCGTCGCTACAAGTTGTTTCAATATAATTCTTTTTATTTTGGCAATCTTGAAAATATTAAAAAGATTTCCGACTCCAAGACTATCTTATCATCATTAACAAATTTTAGAAACATCATCGTGCTTTAAATACCGTTCTCTTGATTAGTTTTTGTCAACAAAGACAATCTACTTAAAAATTTCTTATTATAACACACAAATTAATTGAGAATAATGTAATTTCATAATTCTTTCTATATGACAAGAGAAATACTTGTTAGACACACTAGAATTGATATTTTGTTTCTTATGCTAAACAAGACCAAATTGAATTCAAGAAAAAAGATTGTCCAAAAAAAAACAGAATTAAAGAAAAAATAAAACAAAAACTAAGACACACTTGTAGCGACGAACTATTCGTCGCTACAAGTCGTATACAATTTAATTTTTTTATTTAGATAATTTTGATAACATTAAAGAGGATTTCTGACTCCTAAGCCATCTTATTTTAAATAAGACCAAATTGAATTAGAGAGAGAAAAAAAAAATAATAAGAAACACCTGTAGCGACGAACTATTCGTTGCTACAAGTTGTTTCAATATAATTTTTTTTTATTTTGGCAATCTTGAAAATATTAAAAAGATTTTCGACTCCTAGACTATCTTATCATCATTAACAAATTTTAGAAACATCATCGTGCTTTAAATGTTGTTCTCTTGATTAGTTTTTGTCTACAAAGACAATCTACTTAAAAATTTCTTATTATAACACACAAATTAATTGAAAAAATTGTAATTTCATAATTCTTTCTACATGCGAGTGAAATACTTGTTAGACACACTAGAATTGATATTTTGTTTCTTATGTTAAACAAGACTAAATTGAATTAAAGAAAAAAGATTGTCCAAAAAAAAAGAATTAAAGAAAAAAGAAAACGAAAACTAAGACACACTTGTAGCGACGCACTATTCGTCGCGACAAGTCATATACAATTTAATTTTTTTATTTAGATAATTTTGATAACATTAAAGATGATTTCTGACTCCTAAGCCATCTTATTTTAAATAAGACCAAATTGAATTAGAGAGAGAAAAAAAAAAAAAAAAAGTAAGAAACACTTGTAGCGACGACCTATTCGTCGCTACAAGTTGTTTCAATATAATTTTTTTTATTTTGGCAATCTTGAAAATATTAAAAAGATTTCCGACTCCAAGACTATCTTATTATCATTAACAAATTTTAGAAACATCATCTGATCATCGTGCTTTAAATACCGTTCTCTTGATTAGTTTTTGTCAACAAAGATAATCTACTTAAAAATTCTTTATTATAACACACAAATTAATTGAGAAAAATTTAATTTCATAATTCTTTCTACATGACAAGAGAAATACTTGTTAGACACACTAGAATTGATATTTTGTTTCTTATGTTAAACAAGACCAAATTGAATTAAAGAAAAAAGATTGTCAAAAAAAAAAGAATTAAAGAAAAAAAGAAAACAAAAACTAAGACACACTTGTAGCGACGAACTATTCGTCGCTACAAGTTGTATACAATTTAATTTTTTTATTTAGATAATTTTGATAACATTAAAGAGGATTTCTGACTCCTAAGCCATCTTATTTTAAATAAGACCAAATTGAATTAGAGAGGAAAAAAAAAAAACTAAGACATGCCTGTAGCGACGAATAGTTCGTCGCTACAAGTTGTTTCAATATAAATTTTTTTATTTTGGCAGTCTTGAAAATATTAAAAAGATTTTCGACTCCTAGACTATCTTATCATCATTAACAAATTGTAGAAACATCATCGTGCTTTAAATGCCGTTTTCTTGATTAGTTTTTGTCTACAAAGACAATCTACTTAAAAATTTCTTATTATAACACACAAATTAATTGAGAAAAATGTAATTTCATAATTCTTTCTATATGACAAGATAAATACTTGTTAGACACACTAGAATTGATATTTTGTTTCTTATGTTAAACAGGACCAAATTGAATTAAAGAAAAAAGAAAACAAAAACTAAGACACACTTGTAGCGACGAACTATTCATCGCTACAAGTCGTATACAATTTAATTTTTTTATTTAGATAATTTTGAAAACATTAAGAGAATTACCGACTCCTAGCAAGGACATCTTACCAACACTAATAAATTTTAGAAAGTTCATCGTGCTTTAAATGCCGTTATCTTGATTAGTTTTTGTCAACAAAGGCAATCTACTTAAAAATTCTTTATTAAAGCGCACAAAATTTATGAGAAAATTATTTCATAATTCTTTGCACATAACAAGAGAAAGACTTGTTTTTTCTTTTTTTGATAAAACAAGAGAAATACTTGTTAGATACACTAAAATTGATCTTTTGTTTCTTATGTTAAATAAGACCAAATTGAATTAGAGAGAAAAAAAAACACTAAGACACACTTGTAGCGACGCTACAAGTTGTTTCAATATAATTTTTTTTATTTTGGCAATCTTGAAAATATTAAAAAGATTTTCGACTCCTACACTATCTTATCATCATTAACAAATTCTAGAAACCTCATTGTGCTTTAAATGCCGTCCTCTTGATTAGTTTTTGTTAACAAAGACAATCTACTTAAAAATTCCTTATTGTAACACACAAATTTTATGAGAAAATTGTAATTTCATAATTCTTTCTACATGACAAGAGAAATACTTGTTAGACACACTAGAATTGATATTTTGTTTCTTATGTTAAATAAGACCAAATTGAATTAAAGAAAAAAGAAAACAAAAACTAAGACACACTTGTAGCGACGAACTATTCTTTGCTACAAGTCGTATACAATTTAATTTTTTTATTTAGATAATTTTGATAACATTAAAGAGGATTTCCGATTCCTAAGCCATCTTATTATCATTAATAAATTTTAGAAACTTCATCATGCTTTAAATGCAGTTATCTTGATTAGTATTTGTCAACAAAGACAATATGCTTAAAAATTCTTTATTAAAAGCACACAATTTTTATAAGAAAATTGTAATTTCATAATTCCTTCCATATAACAAGAGAAAGACTTATTAGACACACTAGACTTGATCTTTTGTTCTTACGTTAAAGAAGACCAAATTGAATTAGAGGAAAAAAAAAACTAAGACACACTTGTAGCGACGAACTATTCGTCGCTACATTAAGTCTTATAAAATATAATTTTTTTATTTAGATAATTTTGAAAACATTAAGAGAATTTCCGACTCCTAACAAGGACATCTTATCAACATTAATAAATTTTAGAAAGTTCATCGTGCTTTAAATGCCGTGATCTTGATTAGTTTTTGTGAACAAAGACAATCTACTTAAAAATTATTTATTAAAGCACACAAAATTTATGAGAAAATTATTTCATAATTCTTTCCACATAACAAGAGAACGACTTGTTGTTTTTTTTTTTTATATAAAACAAGAGAAAGACTTGTTAGATACACTAGAATTGATCTTTTGTTTCTTATGTTAAATAAGACCAAATTGAATTAGAGAGGAAAAAAAAAACTAAAGACACACTTGTAGCGACGAACTATTCGTCGCTACAAGTTGTTTCAATATAATTTTTTTTATTTTGGCAATCTTGAAAATATTAAAAAGATTTTCGACTACTAAACTATCTTATCATCAATATAATTCTTCCTGAGACTTGCAATACAAAATCTTCTTCTCTTTGTTTCTTTGAAACTATTTTAAAAGAAAAAAGATGAGAAGGGGTTTTCACCTCCTCTCCAACCCTAGCCGCCATGGCGTTGGGTTCCCACAAAGATCATGGCATCTGACGCCGATCTCAAGCGGAGGTCTTCCCTCCACAGTTCGTTGCAGCTTTGCAGCCATCCAGAGTCGAGTTTCTTCGGCAACCACCCAATCAAGTTTGAAGGCCTGCCCTTTGGGCGATGGTTTTCTTTTCACCGCGTC
Organism: Rubus parviflorus; assembly: GCA_029955375.1. NCBI lineage: Eukaryota > Viridiplantae > Streptophyta > Magnoliopsida > Rosales > Rosaceae > Rubus > Rubus parviflorus. The sequence goes on from JARGGL010000004.1 coordinate 21,608,896, forward strand.
GACTTCACGTCGTAGCATGCTTACCATTGATGGTGAGATCGCCGATTTGGGTTGGCATGCTCGACCAAGTAGGGGGCATGGATTTCGAGTGTGGGATCCAGGTGGAGCCTATTATGCTGATTTAGGGTTCTTTGTTCTTCGCATACCCTATATTTTGGTTCTTTTATTAAATAAGGAGACTGTTTTCATCTTGAGGCAAAATACTCCGTGGTTTGGCGTCGCAGATGGATCAAGTTCTCCATTAGTTTTTCTATTATTTTTCATTCCCTGCAAGTTGGTGGAGATTGTTCTCTATTGTTTCAATGAGTTCCAGTTAAACTATTGTGATGTGCGTACCACAATTGAGTGCTTAGGCGAGCAACACTGCCTGTTTTTTTGGAATGAGGATAGTCTACATCAGCATGTAGTAGTTTTGTTTTTCTATTTTCAAGAAGTGCGCGAACACTATGTAATCGATCAACCAGTTAGACAACTTATGGTTGGTGTAGCTTTAGATTTTCTTATTAACCACTCTTGGTTAATTATTGCTCCTGTTCTTGTTCAGGATGCCCTTGCTTATGTTTGTAATTCTTCCTGAGACTTGCAATACAAAATCTTCTTTCTTTCAAAAAAAACTATCTTATCATCATTTATAAATTTTAGAAACTTTATCGTGCTTTGAATGCCGTCCACTTTATTTTTTTTTGTCAACAAACAAAATCTGGTTAAAAATTTCGTTTTATAGCACACAAAATTTTATGAGAAAATGAAAATTTCATAATTCTTTCCACATAACAAATGAATTTCTGACTCCTAGTCAAGTGCTAATAAAGTTTTAGCATTCGTTTCTATTATGTCCTAGAATCTATCTTAACTCTCACACATGAAATCTCATAAAATTAAAAAATGGAATTTGGAATGAAAGCACCTGAATTATAGAAAATGAGTTCTGACTCAATTCGGGAAAATTTCAAGCCTAGGCAAAACACTCATTATGTTGAAAATTTTAAATACTCATGTGAAACATTCTTTAAAAAACCGGAGTTCTTCTGTTTCTTTGAAGGGCTATGATTTTTCGAATTTATGTTCATCTGGAAATATTAATCGTTTTACGCAACAAGGAACTATTACTTTAGTATCACCCCAGCTTATTATTGAAATCAGTTGTGGTTCTTCAAGTTTGCCATCATTTTGGTTCAGTAGCATTCCCATGAAAATTCAAATTGGTGTCATCCTCTCCTAAATTTGTTCAAAATGTCCCACTTCAGCCATTTTAATCATTCCAAATCCAATTTAGCACTTATTTTCAACTGAAGTACTTTTTTTCTTTCTGCAGTAATTCATAAAGGATGAACTTAAATTTGGGATATAAACTAGGACTCAGACTATGGGTGGTGATATATCACGATAGTCGGCAAGTCTCAGATGAGACATTACGACGAACGAGACCTAACACAAATCATCATTGTCCATTACAACTAAAAGGCTGTTAGGTTGAGGAAGCATTGTTAAACTGACAATTGCATAACCTACAAATACCAATCTCAAAATTCATTTTTTGAGTCATCAAAAAATGGAATTTCCCCACTTCTGAAGTAGAATGTAAATGCCTATTAGGTCATGTTCAAAGGACGAGGAAGATTAATAGGCCTCAAGAAAAAATCGAATTAAGCTACAAAGAGAAGTACATAATGGGAATTTCTAAATATTAGTCCAAGCCCCACACCAAGCAAAGAGTCTCAAAATCCAGATTCCTGCAAAGAGCTATATTGATCGATTAAAACCATGTAATGAAATTAGGTGGTATTGATTTCCGGCAACTGGGACAATTATGATTTCTCTGCAGCCAATTAACAATGCAATTTCCATGAAAAATGTGCAAGCAAGCAAGGCAATCGACTAATGTCAAGTCCATACTCAAAGTCATCCGTGCAAATAACACAATTCTCACGTCTCGTGGCTTCCATATAATCAAGTAGTCCCTTTTTATCACTAGCTAGTATCATGCACAATCCATCATAAGCCCGTCAGATAGTTTCACATCAATAACATGATTAGGAGGCATAGGAGACCCGATGGAGTTCTGAACTAATTCAATTATCCGATCCACAACAAGAGACCGCTTTGCTTCTCTTTTTGATGGAGGATACTCGGTGCATCCTGCGTGCATATATAAGGTTGCATTTGGTAGATCATATATTTCCACAAATAACAACACAAGCATATGGTGAAGTGGTGAACCATTAATGCAGAAGACCGATATTTCAAACGGGCATGCATGAATACAGCAACGTACTATAGGAAGCTTGAACAGCCAGTACAGAAATCATCCTAACAGGCTAGGGTTACAAAAGTAGCACAATATACGCAGATTACTATTCTTGTTAAGTGCGCGCAAGGCCTGGTTTTGATTCCATTATTGGGCATAGGATATATTGCAACAAAACAGGACAAGGAAAATAATAATAGTACGTACAAATTATTATTAATAGTGCAGAAGACCAAGACGAACGTACATAATTTATTAATAGTACGTGCAGAAGACAAAGATAAACACATAAAACAAACACACAAGTTATTCCAAAAAGAAAAAAAGAAATACAAAAGTTATTAATTAGAGCACAAAGCAACCTAGTGTTTCAGGGAGTGGAGTACTGGATGGGTTGGTCTGGTATTCGTAGATGCGAGGAGGCAGGAATTGGACGGTGAAACAATTTTTCTTGTCCTGGTCCACCTTGGAGATGTCAAATTCAAATTGAAATGGTATGGCAGCACCGCGTATGTTATGAGTCCCAGGCTCATCAAGTTCATCATAATTATCTGGGTTTCTGAAACTGGTGATGACAAGGCAGACATTGTGACCCCCTAGATGGAGGAAATGATAGTCCCTTGGTTCACCGGGAGGGAGCTCTGGCAGCTTCAACTCATGGATTGGTGTGATTGTTTCTCGGTTTTCATGCAGGGACATGAGATAAACTAGTAGACGACGCCGGCGACCATAGTCATCATAATTCATAGCCGTAAACATTAGCTTCTTTTTGTTATGGTGCGGCAGGTCCAGCACTAAAGCTTTGCCTTGAAAGGGAAAAGGGCCGCCTCGGCACATCCTAGGGACCCTTGTCCATTCTTGTTTGCTTGGGTCGGCGGCGACGTCAAAGCAGAAGACTGGGTGGTTTTGAACGGAGACAAACAACTTGGTGCCCGCAATTGCATAAGAGAACCAGTTCCCAGACCTTGGAAATTCTGGCAGAAGCGACCAACTCCCCTGTTTGGGATCAAATACCTCAAATGAATCAAAACTTCGACCTCGACCAAAGGGCTTACAGGACAGAGCGTAGAGTTTGCCGGCCACCTCAGCCATCAACGGTTCATGTTTCCCTTGGTGTACAGTCCCGTCCATGGTGACGATCTCGTGTTTGGAGTCATTGGTGTCATAGGCGTAAACTTGAGGACTGGAATCATATCCGTACGCTGGACCAATCGACCTGTAGCTGCGTTTCAAACCGCTGGTGAAAACAATTTGGGAGCCCAACACTCCACAACCCCCATTGGCGGGGAGATCTTCGCCGGCCCGATAACCCACTTGCCCTATTTCTAATTTGATATCGGAATCACTAGATGATGATGATGATGATAACAAATTGCTAAGATTGATGGCGCGAACAACATAAGCACCCCAAAGCCTGTGAGGAGGGTATATGGACTTATTGTATTCAAAGCTGCAGATGTAGAGGGACTTGTTAGCAAACTCCTCCGTCAACTCCAATCCCCGACGGCACCGAAGAATTGGAGGAGGACTAGCACCTTCACTCTTCACCGTCTCTCCATCATAGTCATGCCTCCTGCGCTTATTATGGTGTCGATGCCGATGCCGATGCCGATGCCGCCTTTCTTTGTCACCATTGCTAGTCATGGCGGGTTTTTCCCTTTTTCTTCGTATGAGCGAAAAGTAAGTATGACTTCTGCGGCTTTACGTTTATACTGCTTGTCTAAGCTTCAATTCCTAATTACAATAGGATTAGACTCCCAGTATGGTTTGGAATAGTAATACCAAATGGAATGGGCTCAAGTCGCGGGAAGCTGGGCCCTCTTGATACTCTGCTCTCATATTCACTTTATTTTTTATTTATTTTTTGCTTTTCTCCCTAGGATTCACAAGTAACTAGCAATTATACAAGGTCAGGTTTTAGTTGGGTTTTGCAAGCTAATTCTTTAAACTAGTCCCAAATCGAAATGTCATTGCATATCTCTTTGTTGCTATGAATCTGAAACACAAGTATGTCTCTATATGCCAACTGACTTCTCTCAAACACAAGCAGGGAGTCTCTTGGTAACAACCAATAGAATTACTGTTGGAACCCAACTGACTTCTCTTTCACTCCCTGCTTAAGAAAAGGAAATTTGTATCTTGCCTACACTTGCATCCCTAATCCTTCGAGGTTATGACCAGCAATCCCAGCGCTCCAATGATAATGTACTGCAAGAACCAAACACAAAGTAAATATGAAACTAGCTTCTGTCAAAGAAGCAATGCTAATTGCATTGATGCCTAAGCTTGTGGGCTGTAGATGCATAACAAATATTGAGGATATTAAAATTTTATTCACATGAGCAACAAAGGCATACCTTGATTATAGGCTTTTCTGTCATGATAATCGTCACCCAACCAACATAAGGCAAAAACCTGCAGAGAAGCAAAATACTAATAAAATACAATACAGCTAGAAATGAAAACTCACTCTTTAGCATGTATGTACAGAATACACAATATTCACAAATACACAATTACATATGGATAATGGATCCGTGACATATAGTAGACACATTCTTTGATTTCGGGGAAAGAAAAAAAAGAAGAAGAGAGAAACATTCTTCTTTCAATGAAACCACAGCTTTCAAGGATAAATAAAACAACCACTGATTTATAACACAATTAGGTCAGGTTCCATATTATGGCAAGGCGAGAGGCAGAGAATAAGTAATAATCCTCCCAGTTATGACTCAAACCTTCATAGAAGCTATTGATTTAACATACATGAAACCATCTGAATAGACAGCTTCGCCTTTCTGAAATGTATGTCGAAAAACTATGGTAAACCAGCCCTAGACTAGTTTGTGTTTGATGACAGGTAAATTGAATGTGCAAGACATACACAAATAGAACGTTCTGACTGTTTAGTAAGGTTATATCTCAATTATATTATCATTTCAGAGTGGTGCATTTACCTCACAGCTTCCTATCAAAACTTAACCAAACAGCTCAGAAAAAAGTACAAGAAGATAAAAGAAATACCCAGCAGCTCTCCCCATGATATGGTGTTGTTGCAACCAACGCTGGCCCGGAGCATAGAGGTCTATGTCATCATCATGGTTATTGTCTCCTATAAAAAAGCAAACCAAGCCCACAGTTACTTCCATACATTGTACGATAATGAAACAGAACATAAAGTATTGAATCATGTCAAATTTCATAAGGTATTAATATGCCATCATGTAATGACTCTACATTTCTTTCATTTTAGTTTCTTATAAATTGTAAACACAGTGGAACAATAGACAGGACCACAAAGATTAAAATGGTCTGATATATCTGTCTACATGAAAAAGCAGTACCTTTTGTGAGGACATAATCTTCACCAGTATCTCTCCGCTCATGAACCTACCAGAAAATGGTCAGTAACATTAAACAGAATCATTAAGATGACATGAGGGGTAACTCATGATTTTACCTTAATTACTCGATGAACAATTGGAATATGACGTCCCTGGAGAGCAAGCAAAAGCTATCTCAGCAGAAGTATATACAGAATAAAATACATAGGCCAGTAGCATGATGCAAAAGGTACTTATAGACAACCTCCAGCAGTGAAAATAAATCATCAAAAGTTTGAGTCATAAACTTCAGAAATATTAAAATAACTAACAATAAACAATATGATAAAAGCTGAATCGTACTAAATGGCTTTTCCAGAAATGGATTAAACAAATAAAACCAATTTAGTATAGATTAAGTAAAGGAGGAATCAAATAAAAGGGAACATACATCCACATTATACACCACAATTTCTCCAGCACGAATAGGATCCTTGCTCATATGCAAGAACAAAATGTCACCCTGAAAGAGATTTGAAAGTCAAGTCAACAAACAAATAAACATTTTAAGAGAAATCAGTGAAATCACATATGCTTTTGCATATCTAAAGGTAAATAATAGACACCAAAGGTCCAAAACTCAAATGAAAAGCAAAGATGACTCTGTGTAACTGTGTAACTCTTTAGTATGCTAATAAAAAAGGCCCTCTTAGTGTAACTTGTATGACTGAAAGTGATGAACTAGTCAATGATCCAGCAAGTTTGCTTCTTTTACATACACCATTAGATAGAATCTAGTACATTTAGGCATTTAGCAAATTGAAATATTTAGCCATTCAATTTCTTACCCAACTAGAAAACACAGTAATTGTTCAAACACAGTAATTGGGTACAATAATTTACAAAAGGGACTGAATCACTCACCCTTGCAAAGCCAGGTTCCATGCTTTCAGAGAGCACAACCACCACAGGCGATTCACTGCCAGTTATCAGCATCAACCCTTTCCATATTATCAGTGCCGAAGTGACAATCAAGCCTGAAACATATAGCAAACATGTAAAGGTGCCATCTTTGAATTAGAAACAGATAAATTTTCAGACTTGAAATGAGTTTATGTTGGTACGAACCGAGACTGACGACTTGGGAGAGAGCTTGTCTGATCTGAATGGACTTGATGGAGTCCACGGTCTCCCCGAACCACCCCATTCCTTTCCTTATGAGAGCAATTGAGAGCTGGAGAGTTGTCTGGTTGCAGAATTAGAAGAACCAAATGGTGGTGCTCAAGATGAAGAAGAAAATGGGATATTACGCGCTATATTTTGACCGATGGGATCCGAATATTCAACCAATTAGGTTTGAAATCCCCCATTTTTGGAAAAACATTTTAGGCTCTTTATCTTTTTTTTGGACGGTCTTTAACTTCACAAAGACTTTCTGCATTTTTTTTTTCTTAAGTTTGAACATTGTTGGTCAATTTGTTTATTGTAAGGTTAACAAACTCGTACCTTTGTTGGTCAATTTCTTTGAGATAATATTGTTGAACTCTACAATTTACACTAAGTTAAAGGTAATTGTTTAACTTGTGTGTTTTGGATAAACTATTATAATGTGTTAAACTTGAAAACTACACACTTAGCAGTTAGCACATATGACCGTGACATGTTGAACATAAATAGAATCAGAAAACTTCACAAATAAATTGATTGTTATTGAAATTAATTATTTGACTTAACTGCTTTGATTTGCCTTAAATGGTATTAACTATTAAGATGAAAAAACTAACACAAAGCACGAATGACTAAAGAAAATGCACGAGACCACCACCGGCATGTCGACCAAAGAAAAAACATACTAGCATTTATGGACCTAAAAAGAATTATTTTAAAAAGAAAAAAAAAGACTTCAAAGCTATAAAATTTCCTTTTTTGTCTGAACAATTTGACAAACTTTTCATATATTTTTCTTTTGGGCCGGGGCAACCCAGCTTCTACAAAACGAGGCACGAGCTAAAAAAACCGGGTAATTAACGACGCCGGCCCATGATACTCTTCTATAAATATCGCTCAAACGACAAATGCATCTCCTTAAACCCTAATCCAATCTGCTTCCTCGCTCAGAAAACCCTAGCCTCCTCCCTGCTCACAGTAATCTTCAACACAATGGTACAATCTCGCTCTTTCTATCTGTATTTCGCTCTGAGAGTGCGATTAGCTTTCTGGGTTTTTGATTCGTTTCTCTGTTTGTGTGTGATTTTAATTGCAGACCGGAGAGGCAGTGAATCCAAAAGCTTACCCTTTGGCAGATGGCCAGCTCACAATCACAATCCTCGACCTGGTTCAACAAGCTTTCAACTTCAAGCAGCTCAAAAAGGGCGCCAACGAAGGTTTGTCTCAGAGTCTTATATAAAGTTTAAGACTTTAATTTTGTACTTGTTTAAAGTTTAAGAACTTAATTTTTTGCTTATAGAATGTTCAAGAATTTATTTTTGTGGGGGTTTTTGCAGCTACTAAGACCCTGAACAGGGGTATTGCTGAGTTCATAGTGATGGCTGCGGACACTGAGCCGCTTGAGATCCTTCTTCATCTTCCCCTCTTGGCTGAAGATAAGGTGATCCTGATCAATTCGATCTGATATTAATTTCTATTGCAGTGAAATTTTCCATTTTTTTTAAAGAGTTTGTGATTTGATATGTGACATGAGTACTTCTTGGATGATTGGATAGATACGTTGACTATGTGAAAATTAGCAAGGCAAACTCAAATGTCATGTTTATTATTTTGCTTACTGATACTGGATAAATGTTACGTTTCAGTGTTTTGTATGTGTATGATTCTTCTTGTTTGTCTGTTAAGACTTGAGTGTCAGCTACTGTAATTACATTCAAAAGCTAAGCAAAACAACAAATATGCAAAAGGTTGTGTTTGTGGTTGTACAAGGACATGTGTTGTATTATATTGAACTCAAACCTGATCGATTAGTATGATTTTGGTCTGTGGATAGGCATGGATCCCTTAATATTTTGGGGTTTATTTCGTAGGTTGACTGTGCTTATCCAGTTCCATTTTTTTTTTCTACTATGACTGTTATCTTGATGTCGGATCAAAGAAATGCAAGCTTTTTGATCAGCTCCTAACTGATTTTATTGGTTGTAGACATCAAACCCATGCCACATACAGTCTTTTGCTCTAATGTCAAGGATATGATCTAAACATTTTAGCTTATTATATGTTAATGTCCTGATTATAGTTCAACTTTGAGACCATTTCATATTGATGAAGTGACTCATGTATCATAAATTAACATCTAAATCATTCGATTGGAATTTGACAGAATGTGCCGTATGTGTTCGTGCCTTCGAAGCAAGCTCTTGGACGAGCATGTGGTGTCTCAAGACCTGTCATTGCTTGTTCTGTGACATCAAATGAGGGAAGCCAAATGAAAGTCCAAATACAACAGCTCAAGGTACTACCTTCCTTCTAGTTTCTGTCTACTGTCTGTTATATTTTTTACTTTGTTTAAATTTTGTCCTGCTGCCTGCATTTTGATTGATATTATATGTGACTTGCAGGATGCCATTGAGAAGCTCCTTATCTAAACTATTTTGGAGCATATTTGGTGTGATTCGGTGTGATGGGCCTCTCAGACTATAGTGGTTGCTACTTCAGAGGCTTGGACTGATGGAGTTGTACTACTAGGAAATTTTTAGTGTTGACTTGTATTAAAGTTTTTATTTCTATGAACTGCTAAGCAGCCAACTCTAAACTATATTTGCAAGTATAAGCTATTGTAACAACTTGCATTATGTGAATTGAGTTATTTGCTTTTATTTTTGTTTGCTTTATTTGCATGCTAATGGTTTTTATAATGCGGATGAAACAGGCTATAAGAATGGGGGTGAGACATGTATCTTGTCTCGGAACCCTGTAATTCTTAAGATCTTTTCCAGGCCAGCCATCATCTGGAGTTTTTTGGTCTGGATTAGAAACGCAGGAAAGTAACTAATTGCCACTTTGCCAGAGCCGTATGGGGTTCTGGTGCGCCTTGTACCTCTATTTCCGTCTCAGGCTATCTGCATGCTCGAGTTTGTTTATATTCCTTTCTCTCACAGTTATTCACTTTCGGGGCAGCTCATCCCAAGTAAACACAGTCGTGAACCAACTCTTAAGAGTTCTTCCCAACCCATCTGCAATAGTGGCAAGCCACGTTAAACTGGCTATGACGTTCAACCACGACCAGAAAGCGAAAATTGTAAAACTAATGAGTAAAGTGAGAATTGTAGAGCGACTAGTGAGTTTGAAACTGACAATGACTGTACTGTTTAGTTTTACCATTAAACGTTTAGATGTGAGACAGCAATTCAGGTCCTCACTAATGGCAATGAGGCAGAGACAAGAATACTGCTTCGAAACAGAAGTGACTGTATGAAACTAGGAAATGGTATATGATTCCACGATTTAAGAATTATTAATCTATATTATATGTCAACAAACACATTAACAACAAGTGGTCGTGCCGGAGTGGTTATCGGGCATGACTAGAAATCATGTGGGCTTTGCCCGCGCAGGTTCGAATCCTGCCGACCACGTTTTTTTATTTTTCTTTTTTCTACTTTTGAGACCCACCCTTTTCATGTTGGACGAGCAGATAGAGAATTTGCATTCTGGAACATGTTTCTGTACCAATACAGCAATTTTTGTTTTTCCTTGAGATTCTGGCCCAGAAAAATGAGTAGAGTAAAAGATCATGAAATTAATTGTGACTGTTACAAGTACTAATACAAGCCTTCATCATGAGGGACTTGAGAAGGTCAGAAGGTGTCTCACCGTCTTGTTTCAGTGAGTGTATCTCAGACATGTTCTCTCTCAAAAACTTCATTTCTAATCCTAGGCATTTTGCCATTCTACATATCTCTTCAGATCGACGGTGAGAGGTATCACCTGATGAAAACCCATGGAGATACAAAGAACCATCAGCATCACCATTATCCAACCAACTAAATCCCACTTCCTTTCTAACTCCTCTATCTCTCATCCGTTTCCTTATTTTTGCCACCATTTCCCAGTCCCCTTTCTCTGCATACAAGTTGGACAGCAACACATACGAACCTGATTCAGCTGGCTCCATTCGCATCAAAGCATCTGCAACTCTCTCAGCAATCTCTACATTCCCATGTATTGTGCAAGCCCCAAGCAAGCTTTGCAACAAAGAAAAACTCGGCTGTCCTGACATCTGACCTGTCAATTCCTCTGCTTCCTCCAGCTTTCCTGCCCGGCCCAACATGTCCACCATACAAGCATAATGTTGAGGAGATGGTTCAATCTGATAGTCTTTGACCATTGATTGAAAGAAATGGCGGCCCATCTCAACCGTTCCCTTTCTGCTACATGCGCTTAGTACAGAAAGAAATGTGATTGAATCAGGCATTACCCCTTCTTTATCCATCTCCTTGAACAATTCTATTACTGAGTCATAGTCTCCATGCCCAGCATATGCAGATATTATTGCTGTCCAGGCGAATTGACTTCTATGAGGGGTCTCACTGAAAACTCTCTCAGACTCGCAAATGCTTCCTCGCTTTGCATACATATCAAGGAGAGCACCCGCAATAATTGGGTCGGTGACTGATCCGAGTTTTATTAAAAAGGAGTGGCATCGCTGGCCGTATTTCATGGAAATGTCATGAGCATCACCAATTGCACTCAAGACACTACCAAATGTGTAGTTGTTTGGCGTGGACTCCATAATTGCTAACAAGAATGTCTTTAGTGCATCCTGACATAGCCTGTTCTGAGCATACCCTGAAATCAAAGCATTCCATGATATGATTTCTCTGTAGTCCAACTCCTCAAAAACCTTGACAGAGTCATCCATGGACTCAAACTTAGCATACATGGTGATAAAGCTATTGCAAACATTATGCTTTGACAAAAATCCAGCCTTTATGCAAAATCCATGAATCATAAGTCCTTCTTCCACCAGCTTCCTAGTTGATATAGCATGGATTAGTCCAACAAATGTAACATCATTTGGATATACTCCACCCAATCGCATCTCATTAAATAAAGACATGGCATTTTCTTCGTCTATAGAAATCATTGTAGTCCAGGAAATTACATTGCGATTGTTCATGAGCTGAAACACCAATCCTGCATCTTCAGTGACACCACTCTTTGAATATGTTGAGATCAATACGTTACCAACTGAAACATGACTTTCATACCCTGATTTTACTGTCAACCCATGTATTTGTCTGCCAAGTTTTAAATTCTTCTCATGACCGCAAGCTGAAACTGCACTAGTAAATGAGACATGATCAAGTTTCATCCCTTGTCTCACCATTTCAATGAAGAGTAAAATTGCCTCAAGCCCATGATTTCCCTCTTGAGAGTAACCTGATAGTATTGCATTCCACGAAACCACATCCCTATTTTGCATTTCATCAAACACATTCCTTGCTTCTACTAAACGTCTCCACCTCGAATACATACTTATAAGTGCATTCCCAACGAAAACTTCACAATCCAACCCAGACTTAAATATGAGAGAATGCAATTGTAATCCAAACAGAAAATCTGCCGGGTCAGCACAAAAAGCAAGAACTGTACAATAAGTCACGGGATCAAAAGCAATCCCATTTGAATTCATCCTAAGAGCAAAACTCAATGCGCCCTCACTCGTTCGAAACCCGGAAAGGATAGTATTCCAAGAAACTACATCAGTATAACACATACCATCAAAGATACACAATGCACTATCAAATTTTCCAGCTTTGGTGTACATACTCATCAAAGAATTTGAAACTGTAACATAGGAAATAAACCCAGAAGAAACGGCAAACCCGTGGATTTGGCATCCGGGTTTCGGGTCCCCTTGGCAAGCCTTGACAGCAAGGGTAACGGTGACTTCATCAATGTTCCGAGAAGACGAACATAGTTGAAGCTGCTTACTGAAGATGTCGAGGGCAGGAGCCAGAAGGTTTCTGTGCATGTAATTAAGCATAAAGCGGTTAACTGATGCAACATCTGGTTGGGGATTTTCGTCGAACAGGTGGTGCTCATGTTTGAAAGAATGGAATTTACAGTAGGCTGTAGAGCTTGTAAGTCGTGGCTTGGGTATTCGTTGGAGGGTTTTGAAATTCAGTTGGCGGGTAATCATGAGAAACTAACAAAACGCTGTTTGTATTCAGAAACGAGCATTTCTCATGAGGCAGACACAGAGAGCTAGGCGAGCGCGAAAGTCTTAATTCTTAAACCCTCTCAAAAACCCCGTGTTCAAAGCAAATATAAGTTTTTGCTCTTTATCCTCGTATTACATCAAATGGGCTTCTAAATGGTATGGCAGGCCATTTTTATCTACCTGTTGTTCCAACCCAATAAGGAAAATACCACTCCAGTCCTAGCCCACACAACCCAATATAGTCATAGTTATGTTCCTAAATGTTAGGGTTTAGGGTTTTTTTACTAATGGTGGTTACAGTCAATCCAGTAATAACCAATGCCACAACGTTGGTGATTACTGAAGTTTTCTATCACGGAGTTGGTCTACAATTACATTGAGCTAGTCTACCACTATTGAAAATAATGTATTAAAAATCATTATTGTTTTCTTGAAAAGAAAAATTGATGATTAATTATGTTCTACCTGTACAGAATATGATAGAGCACCAGTATAATCGTTGATATATATGGTTGGTGATTGGTCCTCCTAGCCTCTTTGTATTATTGTATAACGACAATGAAACTGAAGGCAAGAAGAGCGAGCTACAAAGTTACAACCTATACTTGTATATTATTGTTTTAGGTGAGACCATATACATGTAGTTGCTGAGGGAATCTCACATGCCATGTTTTGCCAGCCTGCCAAACTCATCAGGCCAGGTATTTTTATATTGTTCTTAGCTAGCTTCTGTAATTAGTCTGATTTAATTCATTTATAAAATAGCTAGGCAGAGAAGATAATAGTATTTTGTAACTGGTTGAGTGCAAGTTTGATTTTGTCTTAATTAGCCTGTCTAATTAACCTGCCCTAGTAGCTAGCTGTTACAAATATGTGAGTCAGACACCATTATTGTAGTCAAAGCTAAAACCCTTTCATGAATTAAGAAAGCTACAACCCTTTAGAAGCAATAGAAATTAAGTTAATTAATTAAACCTTTCGATCTATTTCAACTCATGTATCTCGATCGATCAATTAGTTAAATACCTGCGTGGTTGTGGTTTGTGAATAACTAAACGTTAATTAATTAAGTACCTCAATTTTATATGTGTCAATTATGATACCATCATTTATGTGTTGCATGTCAGTGATGGCACCCAAATCAGACTTAATTGGGAAAAGTGATGGCACCCAAATCAGACTTAATTGGGAAAATTGTTAGTTGAGATGTTTGATCAATTTGATATTGCTAATTAATTTTAATTAGCTGGTTTAATTTGTATTTCCAATCAAATTGTTTCAAGCTGGCTGTCACGTTTTGTGCCCAAATGTCATAGGCTTCTTTTTCTTTGTCATGATTTTTTAATTTAGTCCACACTCTATAGTTGAGTACTCCAGCTCATTCCAACAAAGAGCTTCCTCAACTTCCTTAATTTTATCCCATAAATTCCCCAACATCTCATTACAGGCCACCACCACATTCATCATCACCATGGCAACTTCCACCACCATCCCTCTCATTCTCCTCTCCGTCGCCGCCTTCCTCTTCCTCCAGGCCCAAGCCCAAACCGCGCCAGCCCCAGCCCCGTCCGGCCCGCTAAACTTCACCGGCATCCTTGACAAAGCCAGCCAGTACACCACCTTCCTCCGCCTCCTCGCCCAAACCCAAGTGGCAACTCAAATCCAAAGCCAGCTCAACTCCTCCTCCGAGGGCCTAACCGTCCTTGCACCCACCGACAACGCCTTCACAAACCTCAAAGCCGGTACCTTAAACGACCTCTCGCCCCAACAGCAAGTCCAGCTCGTTCTGTACCATGTTCTCCCCAAGTACTACACTCTCGCCAGTCTCCTAACGGTTTCGAACCCCGTGAGGACTCAGGCCTCGGCCCAAAACGGCGGCGGATCGTACGGGCTTAACTTCACCGGATCCGGAGGCAACCAAGTCAATGTGTCGAGTGGGGCGGTGACTACTCAAATCAACAATGCTTTGAGGCAGCAGTTTCCGTTGGCTATCTACCAAGTGGACAAGGTGTTGTTGCCTACTGATATGTTTAGTGACAAGGTTTCGGCTCCTCCTCCGGCTAAGACTCCGGCTGGAAGCACAAACACGACGACGGGAACAAAGGCCGCGGAGCCATCGGCGGATGGTGCGAGTGATTCGAGCAAGAGGACTGTGGGATTCGTGGGATTGGTTCTAGGGCTGGCTTTGTTTTTCATGGGGACTAGCTAGTAATTAATTAAGTAGTGGTTTTGTGCAGTGTGGTTTGTACCAACAACAATATTCACGTACTTCTTGATTTTCTCTTTGGTTTTGGATTTTTTTTTTGTTGAATGATATTGTTTGATTGTTATGAGTTTGTTCATTCACATTAAGGCTTGATTCCCTTTGATCATCACAACATAAAATGTGATAAATAATTAATGGCTGTGTTTTTTTTAAAATAAATAATTTGTAAACCGCCAAGCTCCTCAGTGTTAATCTATAATTTATCTATAAAGTCAAGATTTGCCATTTCACACTTATATCATCAAATGTATAAGATTTTTTTTTTTTGGTTAAAAGGGGGCTCTCTCAAAGAGCCCAGACAAAGCAAAAAAGAAAAACCAGCTAACTATTACAACAAGAACTAGGATTTCTAGTTCTACCAATGCCAGCACTATCATCCTTAAGCACCTGATCAATATGAGTAGCGGGTTGAGTCAAAATATGCAGACCTACAGTATCAAAATCGAATACTTCCCTTAGCAAGAATATCAGCCACAACATTCTTCTCCCTATGGATATGATTGAGACTGCAGTGGTCAAATTTTTCCATAAGCCAATAAGAGTTCCCAAAGGGTGAAGATCATGGTCCCTTCCATTAATGAGATGAACGTACAACAACTAAATTTTTTATCTGAAAATCCATAGCAAGCTTCAGGCCATGAAAAACACCCCAAATTTCTGCCTGGATTATGTCACCCATACCAATATTATGAGTGAAACCCTGAATCCATTTGCCAGTCCAATCTCTATGGTTTCACCAGCACCAATTAACCCATCCTTTGTTTTTGTGCCATCCACATTTAATTTAAATTGACCCAAAGGTGGTTTTTCCCAGTTCAAAACAACAGGGGGGCACTGAACTCTGCGAGACATTACTTTAGTAGTAGAAATCCATTCCACAGCAGACTTTTCAATAATCTCCACAGGATTGGGAGGGATAGTAAAGTGGGAATCAAAAATACCTTTATTCCTCCCTTTCCAAATATACCAACATATGAGAATAAAAAT
This sequence comes from Rubus parviflorus, assembly GCA_029955375.1. Lineage (NCBI taxonomy): Eukaryota > Viridiplantae > Streptophyta > Magnoliopsida > Rosales > Rosaceae > Rubus > Rubus parviflorus. Next base: position 21,624,897 of record JARGGL010000004.1, read on the forward strand.
CTCTTTCCAAGCAAAGGATTGCCACTTACCATCTTTTTAAATTATATCCAAGGTACTACAAGATCCATTGAAGTTTGACCGTGAAACACTCAAAACAAGAACAACTGGAGTTGTATATTTTGTGTGTAAACTCTAGATGTTGCTTCATTTTGAGCTACAGCTCTCACAAAAATACCAATTTTTTTTCAATAGAAGTAGCTGTGCTGTAAACAAAACTGGTTGCATGTACAAACTGTTGGTGTATTATGTAATAATACATAGTAGTACGTTAGAGCATCTCCAATAGTTTCTCTAAAAAATCTCTATTATAGATACTCAAAAGTTAAAATTTCTATAATTTTTGTACCGTATCTCCAACAGCTTATCTATCATATTCTCAATAATTTATTATCTACAATTGAATATGGTAATATTTTTTATTTGAAACTGTATTCAAATAATTTATGGTACAAATAAATATAATTTGAAAAGATAGACGAGAGAAGAGCATTAAAGATTCAAAGAAGACGTTTCTCTATATTTTTAGAGTTTGCTGTAAATATAGGAATTTTTATTCTCTCTCTACTTACTATCTCTAAAATAGGGATAGGTATAGGAAAGCTATTGGAACAAAAAAAATGCTCATTTTTTCCTAAACTAGAGAAAAAACAAATTATAGGAAAACTATTGGAGATGCTCTTAGTGCTACCTTATATATTTCAGTTCTTATATTTCTTTCAAGATCAAAACATATAAATAAGAAGAACACCCGCAGCAAAGCGTGGCCCTCTAACTAGTACTCATAAGAGGAGCTAACCGGTCCTGTTTGAAGTTGCAAATTGCAATAGAAAGGAACGTGAACACATAGTCACACATTACAGTTGCAAGGTCTAAAGCAGCAAGCTCAACCCTGATGTCCGATCACCACAGTCCATATACTCTGACTCTCCAATTCCTCTCCCTTAATCTCCACAACTTGAGAGACCAAAGCGACATCGACTCGGCTACTAATCTCAGGGATGTAGTCGTCGAGGTTTTCTCTATTACAAGCGGTTACGAGCCTAGTACGACACCAATCGAGAAGCACAATTTTCGAAGTTCATCCGTGTAGTTAAAGCACGGTGTGAAAGAGAATGGTGAATTGGCCAAGGTTGAAGAAGTGAGTAGAGGCGATTAGGGTTTAGGAGAGTTATTAACCAAATTTTTATTGGTTGCAGGGCAATAATGGGGCAGAGAAAACTCCTCCCAAATAATAGAAATAAACTAAAATTCTTGTGTTCAACAAGCCAAAATTAGATTTATATCTATGGAACAGAGGTGTTGATCCGGCGTTCTGTTTTCGGATCGAGAAGTCTGCACGTTTGTTTGTTCGAATCGGAGAGTAGAGGGTTGGGACTTTAAAACCGAAAAACCGCGCCGAACCAAACTGAAACCGATTTCCGATACGGTTTGATTCTTGAATTTAAAATACCAAAATTTTAGCTGTTCGGTTCCTCACCTATTTTTCTCCGTTTGGTTCCGGTTCCGCATTTTCACATGTCAATAGAAGGATAGAACCGAACTAAGCCTCCTTCTCTTATTCTTTTATGCTAGGTGGCAACTTTTAAGTGGCTCTTATTACTATATCATTAAAATCCAATTCTCTTCTCTCTATTTTCTCAACACACGTGACGACTCTCTTTCTCTTTCCTCTCTCTTCTTCTCTCTTTCTTATCTAATTCTACCCGCACCACACAGTCGCACACTCTTTCCTCTCTCAAGAGAAAAGGGGAGCGTCTAGATTACACCACACTGTAGCTCAATAAAATTCCGTTTTTGCCCTCAAATTCGCATCTGACTGGGCGAAGAGAACAGAGAGAGATGAGTTCTGAAATTTGCATCTGATCTGGGTTTCCGGCCTTGTGCTCATATTAGATCCGCAAAGACTGATCTGGGTCAAAGAGTACTCATAGGAATTAATTAAATTCATGATTTTGGTTTCTGGGTCAAAGACTGATCTGAATCTCTCTGACTGTGTCAATCAAATCGTTTCCTTTTGGTGCTGCCGAATCCAATTGAGGTATTTTTCTTTCCGATTCATCCTTGGATTAATTTAATTTGCTGGTGGGTGTTGATCTCGGATCGGGGTTTGTTATTGCGCGAATTCGATTCGAATTTTTGGGTGGGTTTCATTTGGGTCCGAAGATCTGATTTTGATTTCTTTTCTTTTTTCTTATCGTCTTCTGCAACTTACTCCATAGACCGATAGTTTCTCTACCAGGTTTATCAGATCGATCTGGATCTGTTTCTATTCGAGCTTCATTAAGTCCAGGTCATTTGAATAGTTTTCCATTGTTTGTCTCTGCCGTCTTCTAGCGCTTGGTCGGTTGGTTTGGGAGTTTGTAGGATTGTTGCGGTAGGGTTGTGTTGTTTTGATTGCCTGATGAGGTCCAGTTCGAGCTATTTTCATGGATTGGTTTGTTTATTAGGAACCGGCAAAACCGAACTATATTTGGTCGGTGCGGTTCTTGGTCGGTTCTGGCTTCAAAAAGTAACGAAACCGAACCGGTCCTAGCCCCGGGGAAACTGAAGTTGGTCTGGTCGTCGTGTGAGCGGCCGATTATCCCAGGGGTGTTCGAGGTTGGATGGCCGCGGATCTGGCGGTGATGGCAATCTTCGGCAGGTCGTTTCTTCTCGATCGGCAGTGAGGCGGAAGGGTGGCTTGGAAGTGGGCCTGGGCTTGGCTTGGCCTTGCCTTGATCCTGATTCCTTGAAGTGCTGGGCTTGGCTTTTCCTTCGGCCTTCTTCTTTGAATTGGACCGATAAGAGCTGGCCCTTTAGGCCTGATTCTTTAAAATGGGCCTGAGGCTGGGCTAGGCCTTGCTTTCGGACTGATTCTTTGAAGTGGACCGGGTTAGAATCTGGGCCTATTTTTTTGAAGTAGGCTTGTGCTGGGCTTGGCCTCACTTTGGGCCTATTTGTGAATTAGGCCGCAGCAAGGCCTGGGCCTGATTTTTATTGGAGGCCTTTATTGGCTGGTCAAGTTAAGACCTGGGCCATTGGGCCTATTTTTTGAAGTGGCCTAGGCTGAGCTGGACTTTATGCCCTTTTTGAATTGGGCCCATATTTGGGCCGCAAATTAGGCCCAGTTTAATATTTTCCAAAAAGGGCCTAAAATGCATTAATATTTTACCAAAACATTTGGGCCCGAAGCCCATTCCAATTCGGACCCGTTTAATATTTTACCCAAAACCTTGGGCCTGGACCCATTAAAATTCGTTCCAGATTAATATTTTAAAAAAAACTTGAGCCAGAAGCCCATTAAAACTGGCCCCGTTTATATTTTACAAAAAACATGGGCCCGAAGCCCATTAATTATCCTACCAGAATATTATTTTCAAAAAAAACCTGGGCCGGAAGCCCATTGCAATTGGGCCCATATATATGTTTCAAAAACATGGGCCGGAAGTCAATTTAAAATCAGCCCCTTAAATTTTTCTGAAAAACATGGGCCATTTAAAATCGGCCCATTAATATTATAAAAAAAACTTGGGCCTTTAATATTTCCAAAAATAGATTCGGCTGGAAGCACATTACATTTGGGCCAATTAATATTTAACAAAAACTTGGGCCGTAAGCCCAATACAAATGGGCCCATTAATATATTTCCAAAAACTTGGGGCGGTCCATTAAAATTCGGCTCACTTGGGCCCGAAGCCAATTACAAAACGGGCAATTAACATTTTTTAAGAAATTGGGCCGGAAGCCCATTACAATTCGGCCCAATAATATTTTCAAAAATTACTTGGGCCCTTTAAAATTGGCAAATTAATATTTTTCAAAAACTTGGGCCTTTACCATTAAAATTGGGTCCAGATTAATATTTTCCAAAATAAATTGGGCCAAAAGCCCATTACAATTTGGCCAATTAATATTTTTCAAAAACATGGGCCGGAAGCCCAGTACAAAACGGTAAATTAATATTTTTCAAACAATTGGGCCGGAAGCCCATTAAAATTCGGCCCAATAATATTTTCAAAAAAACTTGGATCCATAAAATTCGGCCCATTAATATTTTCAAAAATAACTTCGGCCCTTTAAAAACGGCCCATTAATATTTTTAAAAAAACTTGGGCCCGAAGTCCATTAAAATTAGGTCCAGATTAATATTTTCCAAAATAGATTGGGCCAAAAGCCCATTAAAATTGGGCCTATTGATATTTTTGAAAAACTTGGGCCGGAAGCCCAGTACAAATGGGCCTATTAATTCTTTAAAAAAAGTTGGGCCGGAAGCCCATTAAAATTCGGCTCATTAATATTTTCAAAAATAACTTGGGCGGGAAGCCCATTAAAATTCGGCGGAATAATATTTTCAAAAATATCTTGGGCCCTTAAATATGGGCCCATTTATATTTTTCAAAAACTTGGGCCGGAAGCCCATTAAAATTCGGCTCATTAATATTTTCAAAAATAACTTGGACCCTTTTATATTGGCCCATTAATATTTTACGAAAACCTTGGGCCTGAAACCCATTACAATTGGGTCAATTAATATTTTTCAATTACTTAGGCCGAAAGCCCATTAAAATTCAGTCCAGATCAACATTTGCAAAATTAACTTGGGCTGGAAGCCCATTAAATTTGGGCCCAATAATGTTTTTCCAAAATTTGGGCCCATTTAATGCCCATTTAAATTCGGTTCATTAAAATTCGGCCGATTAATATTTCCCAAAATTTTGGGCCGAAAATCCATTAAAATTCGGCCCAAAAATATTTTTAGAAATTATTTGGGCCCTTTAAAAATCGTCCAATTATTATTTTGAGAAATAATTAATTAAAAAGCGGCCCATTAATATTTTCAAAAATTACTTGGGTTCACTAAGCGCTTTAATTGAAATCGAAACGACTTGTAGGTTTTGTGAGCTTTTGGGCCGGGCCTGCACAAACGGGCCCAATTCAGCCCTTTCAAAAAATATAAGCGACACGTCGTTTTTCGTGAAGATTTGGGCCGGGCCTATTAAACCTGGACTAATCCATGATATAATACGACACGTCGTTTTTGTGACGATTTGGGCTCCGCTAGAGCCCATTAGACATTCCGTGAAGGGTCAAATATCCATGGCGTGATCTTTTTAAAGTGGCCTGGGCTGGGCTCGGCCTCGCTTTGGGCTTATTTTTTGAAGGCGATGTGTTCGGCCGAGGTAGGACCTGGGCGTTTGGGTACTGCATCCCAGTTTGTTAATGTTTTCATACTTTTTTCTTTGCTTCATAAATTTCCACCATTTCACGGTACAAATATTGATGTGATAATTTAGTGAAAGACATGCCTTGGTCCAGGGTTCCACCAAGGCCAAAATACATCATACACAAAAATCATCTCAGATAATAGACCATCTTACTGTTTCATTTGCTTACACAGATTTAATGAGCTCACAATACGATGAAGAGAATGCAAAATCATACAATGTAGCAGAGACGAATGGAGGGGAAACAAACTAAGGGGCGGCCCAGGAAGCAATTAAACACAGCGTTCACCCAAGAGAATGCTGCAAATACCAATAAATACCTTGGCTAGCAAAAAAGACCCGAGGTTCCCTTTAAGGCCACTGTTGTCTGTTTCCCTTTATGGCTTTATCCCCTTTTTCTACTATATACTCTCTTTCCTTTTCTTACAGGAACAAATTGTGCATGACAACTGATGTCGACCTATTGACCCAACCAGGGTATGATCCAATAAATTAATAAAAAAAATTCTCTCACTAGGCGGCATCAGATAACTTAAAACCTACCAAGATAACAGCCAAAACTTTGACATCGAGAAGATAATGCTTACCCTGAACAAGGCATACGTTTGCAACTATCCAAATGGGTTTCCTCCAGCAAACGGGAAAGGATTTGGGGTAGCAGGTGCGGAGAATCTACCAATCAGCTGTTGATCCATATTTAATGAACCAAAAGCAGCTCCCTCAGTGCCAAAGCCCCCCGCTCCTTGATACCTATAAGTATAACAAAAAGCAAGAACACTACCGTCAACAGATTATAGAAATAATACATTAATTACTCTGTGGAAAAAAAAAATTGTTGAGGCAATCGCCTCCAACCACCAATCGAAGTGTTTGAAACAAAAGAGAAGCTGAAAAAACTGAGAGCAACCCCCTTTTTCCTTATTGTTTTGTTCAATCTTATCAAAGCAAATGTGTAGTCGAAAATACTTAAATCAAAGCTAACCAATAATAGTTACCCGGAAGGTGGCATGCTACTCGGAATTTGTTGCCCCATGTAGGCACCTGAGATTTTCAAACCAAAAATGAATGCTGGTAACTATTTTTCATTATGTACCATAAGGAAAAAAGGGAAACGCAGCATTATATTACTTGGAGGCATTTGTGATGCATAAGGTGGTGCTTGGAGACGCAATACAGACGAATATGAGGATGACTGGAGTGGCATCCAAGCTGATGAGGGCGTCCCAAGGCTAGACGTACGCACTAAGCCAGATGGAGGCCGCAAATTTGGTAGCGCTCCTTGTGTGGATGCCATTGGAGGAAACTGCATCACAGGCAAAACACATCACAAAAGGTTAGTAACTTTGTGCAACAATTGAAGATATCAAGAACACCAACAGCTAAAACAAAAGCTTCTGATGAGTTGTTGATATGAGCAAAAGCCTGCTGCAAAGTTTAACTATGCGCAAACTGCAGCTGATAGGGAAACAACGATGAAAGTCGTATTTGCTAATAGACAGATATATATGACTGCATGACAAGACACAATTACGAAATCATTATATATGTTATCTGTGTTGAATCACTAACATATTCAGTAAATGGTAAAGTTGGAAACAACAATGAAATAACAAAACAAATACCATCCGTTCAACTGTATACAGCAGCAAGTAACAAGAAAGTAAAGGCAGAAAACAACTATACTTCAAACATATATAACAAATGAAATTAAGAAAAAAACACTAGATACTTTTTTTTTCCTTCCTGGAAATATGAAAACAACCACCAAGGGGAGTAACAAACTAAGCTTGTAAATTTTTGTTTTATAAATTATAGCCAAAATCACCAACCCAGAATCTTCCCCAATTTTTATCAATAAACAAAATCACAAATTTAAAGGAAAACAAATTGAAATCAACCGAAAGTTGATTAATTTATGGCAAGACGAATCAATCATATGCTCAAAAAAAAAATTACAGCAATAAATTACAAAGTACAGAAGCAAATTCTAAAGCTACATCAAGCCTGTGCGAAAAAAGTGCAAGGATTACATGGGAAGAAGTGTCGATGCATGACGAAGTATATCCGATCATGATAATTTGTCCAAAAGCAAATTCAAACCATTTGAAGCTTTAATTGAGAGACTAGCCGATCTAATTGAGAAAATCCAGAGGTCTAGATCTAGACTAGGGTTAGGGTTTGAAACTTACCCAAATCTCTGTGTGATTGTGTTGAAGAACACAACAAACCGACTGTGCGCACCGCCATCGTAGTGAAGGAGAGGATGGCGATGAGAAGCAGCAGATCGATCGAGGAGAAGAATCGTCTCTCACTCTCGTCTCTCTCTCTCTCTCTCTCAGTCTCTCGGCTAGTGCGGATGGAATGGAAGGCCATCCCGATCCAAAAACAAAAAGGAATGGAAGGCCTACACATTTTTTTTTGTTAATTAAAAATGAAGTTTGGGCCACCGATAATCGGTGACTTGGACACATAACCACATCGATACAGCCCAATAGTGTCAAAGTGGGCTAAACAAGACACCAACTCAAATCAGTGGCCCAAAACGCTCTATGGCCCTTTTTAACAAAAAAGTCGGAAAGGGAATTGAAGATCGTGAATCGAAGACCTGCGTACTATATCTGATACCATAAACAACCATATGATCTCGAAAGCTTAAGTTTTTAATGAATGGGCAAAAAATGTATGCACTCACAAAAACAAGCATTGCAGCCGACTTTAAGTGGGCTAAACTATCCTTCTAGTGTTTTGAAATTGATTGCTTCCCCACACTTCCCTTTTCCAAGTGGTAAACTCGTTCAAAATTGATAGGCTGGCAAGCATGCATGAGAGCATGTGCACCCATGGGTGTTTAGACTAGCTTATACTAAATTATAAGCTAGTCTTTCCCAAACACACATGCAGCCAACTCTTTTTAAGCTAGGCTATACCTAAGCTAGCCTTTCCAAGAGGCTAAACTTAGCCTCACCAAAAGCTAGGCTAAAGAAACTAAATGGTGTTAAACTTGTTTGAAAACAAAATTAACAAGGTAGATTATAGACTTTAGACTTTATGGGTGGAAATACAAAAGTGATGAGAAGTCTAAATTGATGAATAGTGTCACTTTTGGAGCTTAAATTTTAGTTTAGACTTTAATTTTTAGACTTTATAGATGCACATGCTCTGAGGCGCATGCCATAATCTTCTTATTCTTTTCTTAAATGACTAAATAAAATGAACTAAAATCACATATTGTTGATGCCTGAACTGGAGGAGGTTCACTATTGACATCAACTTTTTTTCTCATTAGTCTAGGTATTAACAGGTGTTCACTATTGACATTAACATATTACACATTAGACATGCATCAACATTTTTTTTTCTCATGAATCAACTTATCACTAGTGCCGCAAAGAAATTGCAGAATGGAACAATAACCTACCTTCATCCAAATATGGCATCGAAAAAATATAACCTTGACTAGCTAGCTATCACACTACAGTCTCGTTCACATACTCAATTAATTTTCTAATCAGTTGTGCTAAATTGTCGTTGGATCTAAATTTAATAGTGGTGAATAATAAAATAGTTGGAATGATTTTATTTGTCTCATTATTCTCCACCAATAGATTTAAATCCAACGGCAATTGAGTACAACTGAGTAGAGAATTAATTGAGTAAGAAAACAACACTCTATGACACTAATAGCTTTTTTAATTTGAATGCCAAATATAAAAAGATATGAGTATCTTGATCAAATTTAACTCATATTAACGAGTTGAAGCTCGGTTTTACTTGATTAATTTTGTCCAAGTTCAAGCTCCATTTGGCTTGGCTCACTCAATACAATACAATTCAATTTCAATCATATAAATAAATAAAGAAGCTTAATACTTAAAAAGGTTAATTATAAAAAGTAGCAACCTTCTAGCATCTTGTGGTCGTGCCGGAGTGGTTATCGGGCATGACTAGAAATCATGTGGGCTTTGCCCGCGCAGGTTCGAATCCTGCCGACCACGATTCTTTTAATCATTTTGGTATCACGTTTGTTTTTTTTATTTTGAATCATTTTGCTGCTATCTAGCAAAATAGCCCACGATCGACTTGGAGAGAATTGAAAGAGTTTGTTTTGCATGCCACAATTCAACATATACGAGTCGCTCATATGAGCCTTTGCAGAGTCTTGGTAATACTTCCAACTCTTGAAGTTACCATCTGAGTCATCAGTCAGATACAATCGCTCATAGATTATGACCCTTTTCTAATATGGACAAGTACTAATGCGTAACGTTAGTTTGTCCTAAAAGGGGAAGTTGGAACATAAAAAGAGGGAGTGCATCCTCATTCTCGGTGGTATATATCGATCAGCATCAATTTCATGGTCAGTTCCTTGTTGAAACTCAGAGATCAAGAGCTGTTAAAGCTACTGATGCTTTGCAGAATTGTTCTACTGCTAATGGTTCATGTACTGAGGCTAGCTAAACTACTTATGTTGCAATCTCATGCTGTACACTGAAAAGCAGAAATTAAGTGCAGAGTAGTTATTGTATTTCTTGCCAATATTACAATTTGATATCATGTTAGAAAATCACTAAATTCCGAAACTTAAACGGTTTGAAAAATGGACCAACAATGTAATCAATTAACAATATCTTTCATTGCTTGAAACAGATATTGCTGGTTTTCTTAGCTAGATCTCTTGTTTTAAAAAGGATAGTCATAATTTGACTTAAATTGGTAAACATTCATTTCAATACTAGCCCTGCTTTAAGGATAGTGTATATGATGCAACAAATTGGACCATCAAATCACCAAATATTATATGGGATAAAGATAAAATCTGCTTGGTGTTGATCAACTTCTTGATCATGAACTGGTGCAAAGAAATTGCAGAATACAACATATAACCCTGAGGAGTGATCGACCTTCCGCCGTGAAAAAAAGGCCGTACGTGCATGCTCGCGCCGCGATGTCTTGTTTGGTAACGAAGATGCCAAAGGCTATGCAGACTACTGTACGTTAAGTTTGTTTAATTTGAACCAAAATTGAATAGCAACTTGGCTCTTCAATTAGTGAGTTCTATAATCTTAGTTATTTAGTGGAATGGAAGATTCTAGCTAGCTAAGGAGAGGTGTGGCACTGTGGCTGTAGGGACTGGCCTCTGATCCCCCCAACTGGTTTTGTCTGGTTATGGGTTTCATTTGCCTTTTAATTTCTTTCCTTCCGGCCTTGTTATGGTGTTCACTACTTTTTTAATGGCCGGTGGATTTGATAATTAATTAATATCATAACTTTCATGTATATATATATATAGCTCCTCTCTAGTCTCTCCTCTCCTGTCATGAATTGAATAGATGCACTGTATATGTATTTATTTGAAATTTGAATGCTTGGTTCTAAGCAAGCACGTCCATATCACATGGAACCACAGTGGACAAGCCCCCACTGGACGATTCCTCTATCAATTTGTCAACTCTGGGGTGACCCTACTATATATGGTTCTAGCCAACAAAATAAGTTGAAATCCAGACTACTTTTAATTAAGTCAATTAAAACTTACTTTTCAAGAGAATTATGCAGCATATATATGAACCTAGCTAGCTAGCTGGAAATCGCATGACAATGAGAACCATTCATTTCAGTTTCCATATACAGATATATCACTGTCTTGCTCTTAAACACTAAAATATGAATGATAGCTAGTGTGACAGTTTCAACATGAGGACCAATGTCATGCAACCATCGTACCCTTTTAATCCTTATGACCACAAAGCTAGCACTTGCGGACAACAATGCTTTCATTTCTGCAATTGGTTCAGTTCATTTCTCCCATATTTTGTAATCTCTCAAGTTATTAAATAAAGATAGATTTCTTCTACTCAAAAAAGTTCATTGCTTCATGGAACTAATTGAACCTTTGCTAAAAAAATTGAGAAACATACAAGTATCATCGATCATGTACTACACATATATATATTGTGAATCTGTGATGAACGTGCATGAAATGTGCCTAACCTGCTGGCCTCGATCTGTTAGATTAATTGTGGGGCAGCAAAAGCACTTATAGAGGCCTATATATATATGTACCTAACGTAGGTTCATCTAGATATTTCTGTGGATCACAATATTAACCAGCTAATTCACAATCAAAGTAAACCTTCTAATTATATAGTAAATATATAGCCTCCGGATCATGGGACACATATTTTGACACATATGTTTACTCATCTCCAGATCTAACGGTTTTTATCAGATCTAACGGTTTGCCAAAACTAATCAGAACACCGTTAGATCTGATAAGAACCGTTAGATCTGGGAGGAGTAAACATATGTGTCAAAATATGTGTCCCATGATCCAGACCCAAATATATATATATATATTCTCCAATTAAAACACGTACAATAATTTCAATGAGTCAACAAACCTTCCACTCAAATATTGGGATAAGCCTAATCTCTACCACGAACGTACAGCGAGCTTTATCATTACAACCAGCAATCAGTCTCTTCACTGCTTGAGCTAGCTTGTAGTGGAGGGTCGGTTTTCATGAAATTCTCTTTGCCTATAAAAGGGGCCGGGGGAAACCTCCTGCCAAGACCCAAGATAGCTAGCTATAACTGCTTTCTTGTCATATATATTTCCCTGTTGAAACATGGTTGGTACTCTCTCTTGCTTAGTTGAAGTTGAAATAGCTCATTTCTCTTTGGTTTCTTAAACATACTCGATCAAAGTATGTATGTATGTACATTCACATTGATGTCTGTGTTGATCTTCAGGAGGAGAAAATGAGTTGGACTGTCGCCGATGCTGTGGACTACAAAGGGTTTCCTGCTGATAAGTCCAGAACTGGTGGTTGGGTCGCCGCCGCGCTTATATTAGGTATTATACAGTTATTCACATCTTTCAGGGGACAGTTAATTAAGAGACTGATTTGATCGATCGATCAGGTTCAGCTGCTGGTTGTAACTTGATCAATACAATAAGTAGTAGGTGGTTCATGCAAAGGTGATGCATGGGTTTAATTAACTAGCAGACTTGTTTAATAACTTAATGAGGGAAATATGCACTTGAGTTTAAATAATATTCCACAAGCGTATTCAATTAGTAGTCAACACAAGTTCTTAACATGTATTAATCATTCACCAAGTTAATTAATTAAGGTGCTAATTAATTTCTCTATTAAAATTAATGATTTATTATAGGAATTGAAATATGTGAAAGGCTATCAACTATGGGAATAATAGTGAACCTGGTGACGTACCTAGTTGGGACAATGCATTTGCCAAGCTCCACTTCAGCAAATATTGTCACAGACTTTGCAGGCACATCCTTCCTCCTCTGTTTGCTTGGAGGCTTTCTCGCCGATTCCTTCCTTGGAAGATACAAGACCATTGCAATCTTTGCTTCAATACAAGCACTGGTACTGATCGAATACTTGTTTAATTGTTACCTTTCAATTTTTTTTGGTTACTGTGATCTTAAATAATAGATTCTGATTTATGATATAGGGCATTGTTGCATTAGCAATATCAGTCAAATTGCCACAGCTAAGCCCACCTCATTGTGACACCAGTGCTACCAGCAACAACTGCAAACAAGCCAATGAGTTCCAAATGGGAATTCTATACTTGGCTTTATATATAATTGCATTAGGGATCGGTGGGCTGAAATCAAGTGTTTCAGGATTCGGAACTGACCAATTTGATGAGAACGATGATAAAGAGAAAGCGCAGATGGCCTATTTCTTCAATAGGTTTTTCTTCTTCATTAGCACAGGAACCTTGATGGCAGTCACAGTCCTTGTCTACATACAAGACCAAGTGGACAGAAGCTGGGCCTATGGAATATGTTCCATTTCAATGTTCATAGCCATCTTGGTGCTTTTTTTGGGGACTAGAAGATACCGATATAAGAAAAGCTTGGGAAGTCCCATAGTTCAAATTTTTCAGGTTATTGTGGCTGCTTTAAGGAAGAGAAAGATGACCCTTCCATTCGATGTTGCCTCATTGTATGAGAACTATCCTGAGGCTTCAAGAATTGGTCACACTGATCAGCTCTGGTAAGTTTTAATTTGGTTACTGAATTAGGCTCCCTAACCCTATATAGTAATTATCAAACATATTGATAACATGTTAAGAGTGTTCGGCAAGAAATTTAATTTTTTTTCCACATTTTCACTTGCTATCTATGCAACTCATTTTTATAAAAGTGTTGGTACTCATGTGGTTCAATTTTCGGTTAGTTTCTTGGACAAGGCGGCCATTGTGGCGGAAGGAGATTTTGAGATAAATGCACCTGCAGGTTCTGCTCCAAACCCTTGGAATCTATGCTCAGTTACAAGAGTGGAGGAGGTGAAAATGATGGTGAAACTACTTCCGATATGGGCCACAACCATCATGTTTTGGACTGCTTATGCACAGATGATCACTTTCTCAGTAGTACAAGCATCCACCATGGACAGGTCAATCGGAAAGTTTCAAATCCCGGCTGGCTCTCTCACAGTCTTCTTTGTGCTAGCCATAATGATCACACTGGCTGTTAATGACCGTCTCATTATGCCTTTTTGGAAGAAATGGAAGGGCCAACCAGGTATACATATTACATCTACTAGCAGCACTAGTGTTAAACACCGCTTTGAACTAAAAATAACAACGCTTAGAACCATAAGTAACACCAATGCCTTGCACTGCAAGTACCAAAACTCTAAACTCAAAGTACCTATGATCTTCCTTATAATAGATTCTATTTATTTATCTAATATCTTTCCTTCTAAAATATCATGTCGTCGCACTGAAAGTACCAATTTTTGTGTACTAAAAGAATTTTCTCTTTGCTTATAATGAATTTAATTTCACATTTCTGCAACGTACAGGTTTCAGTAATCTACAGAGAATTGCAATTGGCCTTGTCCTATCGACTCTTGGAATGGCAGCGGCAGCACTAACCGAAAGGAAGCGGTTATCAGTGGCTAAGGAAATGAGAACTATGAGCACAGGTCCTCTGCCTATTAGTGTGTTCTTTTTAATCCCACAATTCTTCCTGGTGGGTTCTGGTGAAGCTTTCATCTACACTGGCCAGCTCGATTTCTTTATAACGCAATCACCCAAAGGAATGAAAACTATGAGCACAGGACTCTTCCTTAGCACTTTATCACTAGGCTTCTTTGTTAGTAGCTTCTTGGTTTCGATTGTGAATAGGGTCACTGGAAGCAAAGATGGGGAAGGATGGCTTGCAGACAATATCAATTATGGAAGGCTCGACTGTTTCTATGGACTTTTGAGTGTTTTAAGTGTCATAAATTTTGTGGCATATCTTGTTTGTGCAAGGTGGTACAAGCCAAGAAAACCTGCTAAACCATCTGCTTTGCAGATTGGCTCCATTTCAATTGCTAATGGTTCCTCTGCTGAGGATAGGTGTTAGCTAAACATATGTTTTAGTGTGGTATATGTTCTATTGTGCTTGATTACCTTAATGAATATTGTGGTTTTGAGATTTGGGTCCCTTGAAAAAGAAATTGACAAGTATAAATCAAAGGATTAATGGCATCCATGCATCAAAACTTGGTGATGTTGCTCATAGTCAACAGAAGCCTACTGTGCTTGGAAAAAGTCCTGCCTACTTTAACTAGCTCCATTTACAAATTTCTCATGACACATACTAATTCTCCAAGAGCGTTTTAAGCGTTTTAAGTGCCTACTTTGAGCGTTTTTCCTTGGCTTTTGGAATAAGCTTAGAGTTCCCTGGCCTCTAAATTCTCATGACACATACTAATTCTCATGACACATACTTTTGGCTTCCCTGGCCTCTACTTTTTTCAGTTGCTTTTTTTCCCTCCATTTTGATTTGATCGGAAGTTGAATACTATTGCAACACTGTTGAATCAAATAATATCACAAAGGTGTCCTCGTATTGAAAATTTATACGGCGCTGATTTAATAGTACATTATTTTCCCATCAAAGGGGAAGCCAATTAGTTAGTTCAGTTCTCATAAAAAGGAGAAAGCATCCTCATTCCCAGTTCAGCTCCCTAGCTAGCTAGCTTTCTTCATCAGCATTAACTTCATGGTCAGTTCCTTGTGGAAACTTAAATAAAAATTGGTTGGTTTTCAGTTTCGTTTCTGAGATATCGACACTGAATTGGTGTTTTGGTCAATGAAAGTTACTTAAAATATTTCTAACATATAAAGATAGTTTTAATTTCTCCGGCCAGGAGAAGAAAACAAGTACTTGTAGTGTTGTTGATGCTGTGGACTACACAGGGTCGCCGGCTGACAAGTCCAAATTCGGTTGTTGGTTTCCTGCCACACTTATTTTGGGTACGTACTTCTTATAATGCTTCGTTTCTTCCAGCAAAGCAAGTGACCACAGTAAGAGATGTGTTTTCGGAGAGGATTAACACATGTTTTACAGGAATTGAATTATGTGAAAGGCTTACAACCATGACAATAGTAGTGAACCTAGTAACATACCTAGTTGGAACAATGCATTTGCCAAGTGCAACCTCGGCCAATATTGTCACGGATTTTGTGGGCACAACCTTCCTCCTTCCTTTGCTCGGAGGATTTCTCGCTGATTCCTTCCTTCCTTTGCTCGGAGATTTTGATGATGAGTCTTCCATTCTCAACCCTGGGAAGCTATGCAGTGTTACGAGGGTGGAGGAGGTAAAAATGATGATGAGACTAGTTCCAATATGGGCAACAACCATCACATTTTGGACCAGTTATGCACAGATGATCACTTTTTCGGTAGTGCAAGCATCCACCATGGATAGGTCGATTGGAAAGTTTCAAATCCCGGCTGGCTCTCTCAGTCTTCTTCACGCTAGCCACAGTGATCACTCTGGCTTTCTATGACCGTCTTGTTATGCCTCTTTGGAAGAAATGGAAGGGCCAACCAGGTACGAAATTTAGAACAAGAAGATGGTGGTCGATTTATCAAAAACCATTTTATTCTTTGCCCTGTAAATGTACCAAAGCTTTGAACTAATAGTACCGAAGCTTGCACTAAAAATACCAATGCTTTGAACTAAAAATATCATTTCGTTGCACTACAAATACCAATTTTTGTGTACTAAAAAGCATTTTCTCTTTGCTTTAATTCAATTTCACATTTCTGCAACAGCTTAGAGTACCGTTTTGCCTCTTGCTTTCGTGATATAAGTTCGAATGGCTATAGAGAAATGACAATGGCTTCATTGGCTTGGATGTGAGAAGTTCAACGCCTTCAAATCATTGTTGTATAATTTCTCCGTGATATGGGGGAGGAGAAGCAAATCCATTATGAACATTCAACACTCTAGATTCCTCCATCATTCAACTCTGTTTCAAACTGATTTACCCAAAAAAAAAATGTTTCAAACTGACAGACCGAAAATGCAAGCATCAAAAGTAGCCAAACTTTGTCAATACTTTGCAGTAACGGTGAAAAAGGAGTTTGCCTCCGAATTCTCAGTCCTACATCACCGGCACTGATGTAACAGCTTTAGAATCCAAAGTAAGAGTAGTCCTAAATATGGGGTAACTAGCACTAAAGAAAAGAGTAGTCCTAAATATGGGGTAACTAACACTAAAGAAAAGAGTTGTCCTAAACATATGGGGTAAATAGCACTGATGTAGGCCAGATCTTTGTCTTGACAGAAACGATTTAAAGCACACAGAGACATTAGGTAAAGAAAAAGACAGGTAAGAATCAGTAGAAAACCACAAGAAGTTGTATTCCCAGCATAAGTAGGATATGAAGGGAATGTAATTCAGAAAGAATATAAAGATACACAATAAGTTGAAGATCTCTTCCTGAATTGATTAAGAATCTCAAAAACATTTATAATCCCCTAATCACAATGATAAATTGCCAAAAGGCACAACAATGATCAACATCAAACACCCCCAATAACTTGAGTTTGACCATAGCTAAAATTGAACTATTAACTGTAAAGTAAAAATGACAGAAAATGAAGAGACACATAAACATTTAACACCACATACCCAAAACAATAAGCTGCTAAGTTACTTAACCCACTTGGTACATTGTTTTGCCATTGCTCTTTCTCAATTCTCCAGGATCTAATTCTCTCTCTCCTTCTTTCTGGCAATACAATGGTGGAGTTACCCATCAGAAAATGAAGCTCAATCCTGAGTTTCATTCTTCTTTCCAGTACCGTCCTCACTTCTCTCCTCCAACAGCTTACCAGCCTCCACATTGTCCTGCTGAGCCTTCTTCTGCGCCTCGGCGGCCTTAAGCGCCTGCAACTTGGCATGGTTGTAGTAGGCAACCCCGAAAAACGCAATCAGATACCCAATCAAATTGATTGCCGTGACTGTATCCTTGATCACCGACCACGAAAATGCAATCAAAAGCCAGTCTTTCACAACCCCAGCAACATTCATGGTCAAAGCCGAGGTCTTTCCCACCAACAGAAACACAGCAAGGTTCAACGCAAAAGCACACAAGGAATTGGTCCCGAAAATGACGAAATCGAAATGGAAACTGGAGGTCTCCTTCAACACCGGAAACTCAACAACGATCCAAGGGATGCACAAAAACGCAAAGCAACATGGGGCAACATAGTAAAGCGAAGTAATTGGGTTTAAGCTAATACCCTTGGCGTTGAGCAGAATCTGAATCAGAACCAACCTGGTGGCCTCAAAAGCCACAGCCAACAGCTGCAAGGTCACTCCCCAGGAATTGAATTGGGCTTCTCCGTAAGCGGCGATGGCGACGCCGAGCGAGATCGAAAGCATGTTGACCATGGTGTCAGATTTGAACGCGTCCTTCTTGATCAAAATCCCAATCGAGTAAACCGCGACGGGCATTAGGGCTTTGAGCATCTGGATGAAGGAGACGGAGAGGAAAATGTAGGCGGAGTTGGAGAACCAGAGCGAAAGCGCGTAGAGCGCTCCGATGGGGACGACCGACTTGAGATACAGGTCACGTGACATGGAGACCGGCTCGACGAGCTTGAAGACCTTGACGAGCAGGTAAGCGAGGGAGGAGCAGAAGGCCATGTGGATCATGGTGAGTGAAATTGGGAAGGGCCAATTGTAGAGCTTGCGGTCGAGGATGTACTTGTTGTACACGATCACGGTGAAGCTCAGGAAGATCCATATGGCCACGTACGCGTAGGAGAGGAGGACCTTCTTCACCACACCTTCTGAAAGTGCCATGGTTAGATTGGATCTGCAACTCTAACCCTAAAGGGTCACCGCAGCCTGGGATTTAAATAAGGACAGGAGACTTTCAAATCCCAATGTCAAGTGAGGAAGGGAAAGGGAAGGAGAGACTTACAGTTCGAGTAACATTCGGGCTTTGTAATGGGCTTTAGTAAGAGAGACTAGGTGAGAGTTTGTTGACTTAATGTTGCTACCACATTTTGAAAATTTCTTGCATCAATCCTAGCCGTTTAGACACGAATCTCTTGTTATAACTGATATGGTACTCCAATCTAACGCATGCTTTTAGTATTATAAATCAATTATAATATTGAAAATGATACTCCAAATATAACAATAAGACACAGATGAAATTATACTGACAAATAGATACCGAAACGTCTGATAGAAAAATTATAGTGTTTTATCTTAGATTAACAATAATCGAGGCATTTACTAATTTGGTTTGCTTCCATTATTAGATTTGGTATAAATGAATATTTATATGCACATAATGGTATAAAGAGAAAACAAGTTAAACCACACATTAAAGGACATTTGAGATTTGGGATAATTATTACTCCTAATATTTGTGTTGTGTTGGATTCTGACAGATGCAAGTCATAAAATTTCTATTAATGATCAACAAGCCCTTGGCGTAGATTAAAGAGGGTGCTCCATTAAGACGTTTTGGATTAGAAACATGGGAAGTTGAAAAAGAAAACGAGTGAATTAATTAGCAATTAAGGGCGAAGACTAGGAAGGAATGCGACTCTTTCTTTTAGCAGTTAGCCCCTTGCGTGTGTTGAATGGGTATTCATGATGTGACTTGAAGGTGCATCGAATGTGACTCTTTCTTTTAGCAGTTAGCCCCTTTGTTTACTTCTATATATAATGGGCTTTGAAGTTGCAATTGTGCTGGCCCAAATTTCCATCCACAGCTTGCTTCACGGACAGGGCTCAACTAGTCCACTTTGCAATAACCCACTAACCAATCGGAAAGCTCTTTCTTTTGGATAGAATTCGGAAAGCTCTTTCCAATAACAATGTTTTGTGGCATTTCACATCAAAACAAACAAATATGAAAATGGGGAATCTTTGCAAAAGAAAAAGTCTTTGTGGGAAAGATTACACAAGACATGTATAACACTCAAATTTCTTAAAAAGAAAAAGGGAAAAATTTCTAAAAATCCTTTGGACAAATCATGATTAGAACAAAGTGCCATGACTGTTCAAGTAAATTGCTTTTCTAAGCATAGTCAGTCTCTTTAGTCTTTATGATTTCTCCTCTTGAATTAAACTAAGCAATGTCTAATCTCTAATATGTCCCACATGGAACAAAGAATTCTCCTTTTTCCAGCTAATCCAGCTTTCTCCGAATCTCTGGCCATAGATTGACAACCGCGTGTTGATTCGTGTTGAACACTAATGGACTAATGGAGTCACCACAAAAGTTAAAGTCAGTGCACAGTCCCTCTCAATCTCACAGTCTCACTGCACTGCAATCACATTCTCTCCAAATCTCATTGTTTACAGCAATAAATCTCATTCACCCACTAACCGAAAACACTTGATTATACCCCCAAATTCATTCATTCATTGATTCCGTGAACCCCACCAACCAGGTGGTGTGTGCAACCAGCGCCTTCTTCTCTCTCAGCTCAGCACAGATCCCCTGCGCCGCCGAAAACCCATATAAAAAATTTAATCTTTGGAGCTAAATGAGACCCAAAACTCCAAAAGCTCCAATCTTTCTTCTTCCTCTTGCTAATTGAGCTCATTCTGGTTCTGGGTTTTGCGCCCCTATGGAGACCAGCAAAGCCCAGAAGAAAAAGAAGTGGTTTTTACCACTGGTGCTTTCTCTGCTGCTATCCACTTTGCTCATCTTCATCACTGTTTTCACTTCTTCCGGCTCATCTTCTTCAAGATTGTACAAGGCCCATGTGAGAAAGGAGCTCCCACATTTCGTGGAGTCAAAGCTGAAGGTTTCGGCTACTTCTAAGGACCCAGTACCCAGATTGGCGTACTTGATCTCCGGCTCAATGGGGGACGGCGAGAGCTTGAAGAGGACCTTGAAGGCTCTGTACCATCCGAGAAATCAGTACGCCGTGCATTTGGACCTTGAGGCTTCGGCGGAGGAGAGGTTGGAGTTGGTTAGGTTTGTGAGGAATGAGCCGATGTTTGAAAAGCTGGGTAATGTGAGAGTGGTTGTGAGGGCCAATTTGGTGACTTACAGAGGCCCAACAATGGTGACCAATACGCTTCACGCGGCGGCGATTTTGTTGAAGGAAGGTGGAGAGTGGGATTGGTTTATCAATTTGAGTGCTTCTGATTATCCTTTAGTGACCCAAGATGGTAAGTCTGCGGCCGTTTAATAGCAAAATGCCATTTTTGCCTTTCTGATTGTTTTGACCAACTTCTTTTCAGCATTGGAATTGGGTCATTGATATAGTAATATATTTTTTTTCTATTTCTTTAATTGGAGTGGTAACTGGGTTTTGCTTGTTATGGATTTTCCTTGATGCATTGGGTATTTTGTTTAGAATGCAAGTTATCCCAAGCCTCACCTATTTCAATGCCACATGCAGTTGTTACTTTTTTTTTTTGAGCAATACATGCAGTTGTTACTGATTTTGCTTATTGCCATCTACTTTTATGCATTGGATTTCTTGGTTACAGCTTGTTTTGGTAACTATAAAAGCAATTTGTATAACTTAGTTATTATTGCTTTTGCTCATTGCTAACTGACAGAAGCATTCACATAGTGCTAGTTTCATATGTGACCTGAAATTCGTGAAAATGGTGAAATTTGTTACTTATTATGGTGGTTTCATTGTCCATCCTGTCATTTTCACTAGTTCTGTTAATAAATATTTTTGGTAAAATTAAGAGTACTGATCAAGTGATTAAGCTGCATGGTCATATACTGATGCCTTAGTTCATGTGTTTGTCTGTCCTGTACTACAGATATGCTTCATGTCTTGTCATCCATTCCAAGAAATCTCAACTTTATAGAGCATACCAGTGACATTGGCTGGAAGGAGTATGTGGCTCATCATTAGTAATTTTCTTTTGTATTGGTTAACTTCAAAAAGTAGGATAGACGAAGTCTGCAAAGTTAATATAGTAAAGGTTTAAATTCAATGAAAACCCCACAGGTATCAGAGGGCGAAACCTGTTATTATTGACCCTGGGCTGTATAGCGTGCAAAAGTCAGATGTATTCTGGGTGACAGAGAAAAGGAGCGTGCCAAGTGCATATAAGCTGTTTACAGGTGAAAATCTCTGCTTCTGGTGCTTCTCATTGTTATTTGATCTATCTGCTTACTAAATGATTAATGATCTTCAACAAGATATAATGTCAATGTATGATCATCTAGGTGAAAAAATAGGTTACATGATGTTCGTAGATGAATGTGATATTAGACTCTAAGTATGATTTTAGGCCAATACCGAGATAGCTTTATGATACTGTTATTATCGAAACTATAATAGATCTGCAGCTCCATGAAGGTTAAACAATTTTTTAGTACATGTCTAGCTGGTCAGCTTATGTCTTGCATATGGCTTTCATAGCGAAAAGTTCATGCACTGCTTTTACTGTTCTGTAAGATAAGTTACATAACAACTTCGTTCAGCTAATTCACGAATATTAGTCAGTAAGTATATCTTGGGTAATTGTTTTTCTTTTCTGTTCTTTTTCTGTTTTTGTTTATGTATTGCTTGTAAATGTGAGGTGATCTTAAAATTTATTGTCACTTAGCATGGGCTTGAGCAATTATCTACTGAATCTGCACACTACCTTAGTTTTCTTTTCATCTTTTCTTAATTTAAAAAGGATTTGATTTGATTTATTCAACTGTAAACTATGTGGCCCTCCATACATTACCTAATACCTGATTCCGGATACTGCTCAATAATTTCCTCAGGTTCTGCTTGGATGATGCTCTCCCGTCCTTTTGTGGAATACATGGTGTGGGGGTGGGACAACCTGCCAAGGATAGTCCTTATGTATTATGCCAACTTTCTTTCTTCACCAGAAGGGTATTTCCACACGGTCATCTGCAATGCTGAGGAGTTTCGAAACACTACTGTGAACCATGATCTCCACTTCATATCATGGGACAACCCCCCGAAACAACATCCACATTTCCTCACCACTAGTGACTACCAGCGCATGGTAGACAGCAATGCGCCCTTCGCCAGGAAATTTGGCAGGAACGAGTCAGTTCTGAACAATATCGACTCTGAGCTTTTAGGCTGCAATGCTGATGGATATGTACCGGGCGGATGGTTTAGTACTGGAGCAAATTCAAATACTACTGTTCCAGATTACACAATAAAAAATGTGACCACTCTTAGGCCAGGTCCCGGCGCTGAAAGGCTAAAACGTCTCATCACTGGTTTGATATCTGCAGAGGATTTTCATGCAAAGCAATGCACCTGATATCCGAAGAGTCCAGATAAACAACTATTCTAATCTTATACCTAGTAGGCAGGGAATGGCAGAGTACTGATCTTAGTTCATATTAATAATGGTTGACACGGCAGATAGCAGGCTATAGAAACTTAGTGGGAAAGAGAAGTTATTACCTTCCCAAGTTCCCAGCATATATTCATCACCTTATCTCGCAATATTGAGTACCATATTCTTCTAGTTCATAAGCTGAAAGTGTTCTGTAATGTATTATTTAGTTTACATAATGATGAGGGTTATAAAAGCTAGCTTGCATGTTTGATTAACTTGAAGCAAAGATTTCACCAACTCTTTTTTAGTTTTTTTTTTTCATATCTTTCGGTTATTTGATCAGCAAAAGAAAGAGAATCCAACAATCAAAAAGTTAAAAGTTTTGTATTTCTATATTTATTTGTTATATACTTCCTGCAAAGAAAGACATTTATATGTTGCATTATTCGATTTACACTGTATTTTGAGGCAAAATACACTGTGATATTGTTAATCTAAGGTAAGACACTGAGCTACTTCATCCGATTGAATACGAGCACCTTGATGCACTCGAATCACTTCAGCCGTGCGAGCAAATTGAGATCGAGAAGCTTCAGCGGCTTGTTCCGATTGAGCCCGAGCAGCTTGAAGAGCAGATCCAAGAGCTATATTCAAGATCAGCTTGAACAGATCGAAGAGCTTCTGCATATTGGAGCGCTTGAGCACGAGCAAATTGGAGCGCTTGAGAAAGACGCGCTTGAGGCAAGCCCGGGCGGACAACAAATGGAGGAGGAGGCGCGTGACGTGTCAGCACCCCAAATAGAAACAAACGGACGACGTCGTCGACAACCACTGGAGGAAGCATAAGAGCGGCTGCCGGTTCCGCCCTCGATGGATGCTCAAGGTCTTGAGGCGGGTTTGAGACCGTAGCTAGCAACAAGAAGAGGCTCTCAATCGGGATCCCGGATCGACCTGACAAGCAAAGATTTCACCTACTCTTTGCTTGTCATGTCGATCCGATTTCTTGGATTATGAACGCTCCAACAGCCAATCCAGAGTCTCAAGTCCTTCTCAGGTCGATCCGGAACCCGATCGAGAGCCTCTTCTTGTTGCTAGCTACGAAGACGGGTTTCGGATTGACCTGACAAGCAAAGATTTCACCTACCCTTTTTAGTTTTTTTTTTGGGTAAAATCCTCATATGGTACCTGAATTATCACCAAATGCAATTTTTGGTACCTAAACTTTCATAAAGAACCTGGTGGTACCTGAACTATTCCTCCGTTAGCCATTATAGTACCTACCGTTAAATATTCCATTAAGTGCTTATGTGGCATGGGTAAAATAGTCATTTCATTTATTTTCAATTTTCAAAATAAATTATACAAAACAAATTTAGATATTGTCCACAAATATACAAAGACTAAAAAAGAGAAAAATTATTTTTATTTTTATAATATAATTTATTTTTATTTTTATGTTTTTAATATAATTTATTACCATGTAGGTGGTTTTATTATTAATTAAAAAAATAAAAAATAAACTATATTAAAAAAAGTAATTAAAATTTTTATTATATTAAAAAATAATTATAATTTATTTAAAATTTTAAAATTTAATAATATAATCACTTACATGACATCTTTAATCCTGAATATTTGAGAATAAAATAATTTTGCATCTTTAATCTTGAATATTTTGAGATAAAAACTCTAATTTGATTATGTTAATATAAATTTAATTTTTTTGCATAATTTATTTTTATTTTTATTTCTAAATTTAATAGTAAAAAACTTTTAATGACTGTTTTGCCCATGCTCTAGTCACCAAATTACAAGTTTTACCCATGCCACATAAGCACTTAACGAAATATTTAACGGTAGGTACTATAATGGCTAACGGATGAATAGTTCAGGTACCACCAGGTTCTTTATGAAAGTTCAGGTACCAAAAATTGCATTTGATGATAGTTCAGGTACCATATGAGGATTTTACCCTTTTTTTTTATATCCTTCGGTTATTTAATCAGCAAAAGAAAGAGAATCCAACAATCAAAAAGTTAAAAGTTTTGTATTTATTTGTTATATGGGTTCTTGACCCATAAGGACAAAATTGAACAAATATTTACCATTAACGACAAGGAAAAAATGCGGCTCCCTCCCGGTCCATTAATTGACCAATTTACATTTTTGAATTATACATTTCACAAAAATTACGAAACTGCCACTGATAATTTTATTGACCTCAATAATTTTTTTTAAGGAATCGATTTCGTGGTATGAGAGAAAGAATAAAGGAATATCATCTTTGTATATTTTATTGAATATCATCTTTGTATATTTTATTGAGATCAATAAACTATTTTATTGAGATCGAAAATGAGAACGCCAGTACAGCAACAAATATTGTAGAAGTTCCAATTTTATTGACCTCAAGAAAAAAAATTATTGACCTCAATAAAAAAAAATTATTGACCCAAATAAAATTTTATTGAGGTCGACAACAAGAAGACCAATGTAACAACAATGCTGGCCAATGTGCTTCCAACCCATCACCACCAAACCGTGCTTCACTTTCAATCATTCTCTTCACTTCACAATCACAATCATCCACTGACAGATTTTATTGATCTCAACAATTTTTTTATAAGGAATCTATACTTTCTGTGGTAGGAAGGAAAGAACAAAGGAACATCACTTTTATGTTTTTATTGACCTCAATAAAGTTTTATTAAGGTCAATAAACTATTTTATTGAAGTCAATAACGATAACACCAGTGCAGCAACAATGAAGTATCAATCCAGATTTTATTGACCTCAATAACCAAAATTATTGACATCAATAAAAAAATATTATCGATCTCTAGCCCTTACATCCATAGAGAAACTATCAATCTCTATTCTTTAATTTTCTTATTCTTATCTCTCTTTCTTCTTCTCTTTCTTATGTCCCTCCCACGTGCTCCTATTTTTTTTTCTTTCTTTTCTTCTTCTCTCCCTCTCTTTCTCTCACCCACGTGCTCCTCTTTGTTTTTTTTTTCTATTCTTCTTCTTCTTCTTCTTCTTCTTCTTCTTCTTCGTCTTCTTCTTCTATTTCTTCTGTTCTTCTTTTCCTGCATCTTTCTTTCCATTCTCTCTACTGCAGCATCTCTTTTTCTTTCCTTTCTCTCTCCCCTCTGCCTAATTTTGCCCCTCTGCCTCATTCTACTACAAAACCGATGTCAAATGGAACGAGATCGCGGTCGCTGGTGAAGTACACGCTCTTTTCCAAAACTGTTTCCCATCTAATAAAACCAAAAAATAAAATTTGAATGAAAAAATTGAGCTTTTGATATGGTTGTGTGAGTTAATTAACTTAATTCATGGCGGATTATGAGAAAAAAAAAAGAGAAGAGAGGAGAGAAAGAGAGAGAGAGAGAGAGAGAGAAGAAGAAGAAGACGGAGAGAAAACAAAGATACCAAAAGCAGACACTAAGGGCAATAATGTCACAAAAAATCACTATTTAATATTTTTGTCCTTACTGGGAGTGAAAGATGCTCAACTGAAACTTAGTGGGAATTATTTAAAATCTATCAAACTTGAAGGGAAATATGTAGTGTAAAAGCGGACCTATTAGTTATTTACCTGACATAATAAAATATGGATAAATACATCATAAACTGTGAAGAACTAAAACATAAAAACGACAACATGGACTGAAACAATGAATGTAACGATTATTCAAATACAAGGAAAAAAAACGACAAAGGGTAAATGCCCTAACATAGGAGGCAATGAAGAGCTAAAAACTAAGAAATAAAAGAGACAAATTGAAATGCAAATTCTTCTCTCATATTCCAGACTAGCAAAGGGAATATTTATCATTGTAACAAAAAAAAAAGGGAATATTTATCCTCAACGGATTGAAGATAAGGACAGCTGTAATGTATTATACTATTATTATTTAGTTTACATATAAAAGCAAACTTGCATGTTTTTGATTAACTTGGAAGCAAAGATTTCACCTACTCTTTTTTAGTTTTTTTTTTTAATTTTTTTTTCATATCTTTCGGTTATTTGATCAGCAAAAGAAAGAGAATCCAACAATCAAAAAGTTAAAAGTTTTGTATTTATTTGTTATATACTTCCTGCAAAGAAAGACATTTCTCTATTGCATTATTCGATTTACACTATATTTTGAGGCAAAAGAATGAAAGTGACATAAAATATGGATAATACATCAAAGAGAGGTATGCAACCACTTCAGCCCATTGTCAAGATCTTACACCATATCATATATCCTCCAAATTCACCATTTTACAAAAGAATCAAGCATCTTGAGCATTTCTTGTGCTTGTGGAGGACAAAGATCACCAACAAAGAATTCTTCAGCCACTCCATTTCGCCGCTTGAAGTTGTTGAGCGAGAGCCGCCTGTTGCTGTTGAGCAGCTTCAAGATGTTGAGCAACTTCAAGCTGTTGAGCAGCTTCAGTGAGAGCCGCTTGTAGCTGTTGAGCAGCTTCAGGTTGTTGAGCGAGAGCCGCTTGTTGCTGTTGAGCAAGAGTAGCTTCAAGCTGTTGAATTTCTTGACCTTCGCGATTAGATTCAGCCAGAGCAGCTTGGAGCTTGGCTTGAGTAGATAGAAGATCAGATTGTCCAGATTGAAGCGCTTGAGCAAGACGCGCATTGGGAGTAACAAGAAGAGGCTCTGGATCGGGTTCCCTATCGTCATGAGCAGCCGGCTTAGTAACGTTGTCCGGACATTTTGTTAGTGTGCTGCTTGAGGCTCTTTCTTCCTGCCCCGGATCTCTTTCCCAAGAAAAAGGACAGCGAAAGCACCGCTTTCCGCCACCGCCGCCGATACCTCTAGCTTCCATTTGGTGATTGGGATTTGGGTGGTTTGCTATTAAAAAGGGTTTCTCTGTTCGGGTATTGGTTAGGGTAAAGGCCCTAACAGAGGAGGCAATGAAGAGCTAAAAACTAATAAATAAAAGAGACAAATTGAAAATGCAAATTCTTCTCTCATAAATTTCAGACTAGCAAAGGGAATATTTATCATTGTAACAAACAAAAAAAAACGAATATTTATCCTCAACGGATTGAAGATAAGGACAGTTGTAATGTGTTATTATTTAGTTTACATATAAAAGCGACCTTGCATGTTTAATTAACTTGGAAGCAAAGATTTCACCTACTCTTTTTTAGTTTTTTTTTTTCATATCTTTTGGTTATTTATCAGCAAAAGAAAGAGAATCCAACAATCAAAAAGTTAAAAGTTTTGCATTTATTTGTTATATACTTCCTGCAAAGAAAGACATTTCTCTATTGCATTATTCAATTTCTGTATTTTGAGGCAAAAGAATGAAAGTGACATAAAATATGGATAAATACATCATAAATTGTGAAGAACTAAAACATAAAAACGACAAAATAAACTGAAACAACGAATGTAACGATTATTGAAATACAAGGGAAAAAAACGACAAAGGGTAAAGGCCCTAACATAGGAGGCAATGAAGAGCTAAAAACTAAGAAATAAAAGAGACAAATTGAAAATGCAAATTCTTCTCTCATAAATTCCAGAATAGCAAAGGGAATATTTATCATTGTAACAAAAAAAAAGGGAATATTTATCCTCAACGGATTGAAGATAAGGACAGCTGTAATGTATTATTATTTAGTTTACATATAAAAGCGAACTTGCATGATTTTGATTAACTTGGAAGCAAAGATTTCACCTACTCTTTTTTAGTTTTTTTTTTTTTTTTTTTTCATATCTTTCGGTTATTTCATCAGCAAAAGAAAGAGAATTCAACAATCAAAAAGTTAAAAGTTTTGTATTTATTTGTTATATACTTCCTGCAAAGAAATACATTTCTCTATTGCATTATTTGATTTACACCGTATTTTGAGGCAAAAGAATGAAAGTGACATAAAATATGGATAAATACATCATAAACTGTGAAGAACTAAAACATAAAAACGACAACATAAACTGAAACAATGAATGTAATGATTATTGAAATACAATGAAAAAAAACGACACAGGGTAAAGGCCCTAACAGAGGAGGCAATGAAGAGCTAAAAACTAAGAAATAAAAGAGACAAATTGAAAATACAAATTCTTCTCTCATAAATTCCAGACTAGCAAAGGAAATATTTATCATTGTAACAAAAAAAAAGGAATATTTATCCTCAACGGATTGAAGATAAGGACAGCTGTAATGTATTATTATTTAGTTTACATATAAAAGCGAACTTGGACGTTTGATTAACTTGGAAGCAAAGATTTCACCTACTCTTTTTTCGTTTTTTTTTTCATATCTTTCGGTTATTTGATCAGCAAAATAAAGAGAATCCAACAATCAAAGAGTTAAAAGTTTTGTATTTATTTGTTATATACTTCCTGCAAAGAAAGACATTTCTCTATTGCATTATTCGATTTACACTGTATTTTGAGGCAAAAGAATGAAAGTGACATAAAATATGGCCGGATAAATACATCAAAGAGAGGTATGCAACCACTTCAGCCCATTGTCATATATCCTCCAAATTCACCATTTTACAAAAAGAATCAAGCATCTTGAGCATTTCTTGTGCTTGTGGAGGACAAACATCACCAACAAAGAATTCTTCAGCCACTCCATTTACCTCTATCACACTGGAACCAGGTTTCTTCTTCATTCCCGCGTCTGAGATCATATCTCGGACTCTCTTTGCCTCCAATTCCAAGCCGGCTTCCTTGTACATATTATATGAAAGAACATGAATACCGCAATCGGCTACTCCCATATCAGCCAGCTTTTTCCAAATTCTATCCCCAACTTCAACATTCCCTTGAACTCTACAAGCACCTAGTAATGCCCCCCACACATTGGCATCCCCTCTTCCTAATCCTCCCATCTTGTCCTCTATAAACTTCTCAGCTTCCTCTACCATGCCTGCTCTGGCCAAAAGGTCAACAACACATGCATAGTGCTGAAACCCAGGTTTAACCCCATAAAGGGTACTGATTTGATCAAACAATTCAAGGCCCTTGTCTACCATTTTCGCATGCGTACAAGCTGTGAGAACTGCAACAAATGTGGTCTCTGTGGGTTGGATGTTATCCACAACCATTTTATTGAAAAGCTCCAGTGATTTCATTGCATCCCCATTCATTGCAACCCCGGCAACCATAGCATTCCACGCTCTGACGTCCTTATTAGGAATGCCCTCAAAGACCGATAAAGCTGCTTCGACATAGCCACATTTTGAGTACATATCAACCAATGCAGTGGCCAATATCGTATTCGACTCAAGATTGTACCGCTTAGCATAGGAGTGCACCCACAACCCTTGCGTTACCGCGCCAAGATGAGCAGAGGCAGTGAGAACGCTAACAAGAACGGACTCATTAGGCTTAGTGCCTACTTCTTGCATTTGTCTAAACAAAGAAAGTACCTCTCCGAAGTTGCTCACCCGAGAATACGCAGCCATCATAGCACTCCATGATATAGCATTTCTCTCAGGCATTTCATCAAACAGTTGTCGAGCATTCTCAATATCCCCAATCTTCCCATACCCATCAATTATCGCCGTCCACACCACCACATCCTTCTTAGGACTTTTATCAAACACCAATTGCGCAGCTCCCATGTCACGAATCAAAGAGTAAAACTCAATTAGCCCGCTGACAACAAAAGGGTCATCACCATACCCGAATTTAACAACATGGGCATGAACTAAACGACCGGGTAGCTCAGAATTCCGGACCAGATTCGCACACGCTTTGATCAATGACGGAAAAGTATAGTTATTAGCAACCAACCCATAATTCAACATGTCTAAATAGCAAAGAATCGCGCGTACTGGCGCATGTGATTGAGCAAAGCCTCTGATCATGGTGTTGTACATGAAAGTGTTGCGGTGACGATGACGGTGATTGAAAATTAAGCAAGCGTAGGAAAAGAAAGAAGCGTCTTTTGCGGCGGCCGAGAGGAGCGGCGCAATGGCGTACGGGTTTTCGGGTCGGGTGGATGTGAGGAGGTGGGCGTGGATTTGCTTGAGTTGGTTAAGGGTTTTGCATTTTTGGCAGAGGATAACCAGATCGTTAGTTCTAACGGTTTTTTGAATCATCTGAAAATGGCGGGGATATATCTTGGACTTGGAGGATATAGGTGTAACTTGATCAAAATGAGTATTAGCCGTCTGATCTAATGACTTTACGATGTCAGAGTCACGGAGTTCTAATGTTTATATTAATTACATTAATGCAGTAATAAAGTGGACATTTTCTACACCTACTTCTGGTGAATTGCTCTTGCTTTTGAAATCATTGAAGATAAAATAAGGGATCGCAGAAGCAATGACACATTAATCATAGTAAGAAGTAAGAAACGCTCATCTCGAATTTAATTATAGATGAAGCAAAATGAGACTCCATATAATATTGTTCACTCATCCGCAACTTTAACAATTTTTTTTCCAGTGTTGTGGCCACGAAAAAGTCCAATGAAAGCCGATGGGAAACTCTCCAGCCCATTTGAGATGTCCTCAATCGCGTGCAATTTTCCAGTACGAAGATGATCCGTAGTGGTGGAAATAAAATCCGAAAACACATTCATATGATCAGCTGCTAAAAACCCTTGGATTTTGATTCTCTTGTACACAACATCTAGCATATCCGGTGCAGCTCGCTTTGTAGCATCAGTGTACTCAGACATCACACCGCAGACAGCAACTCTACCAAAGGCGTTCATGTTAGCAACTGCTGCTTCTAGCATTTCAGCCCCCACATTGTCAAAGTATATGTCAATCCCATCAGGGAAGTGCCTGCACATCAAACACACGCAGCTGCTTTAATTCGCCGTGTATTTGCTTCAAACCGCCACCCTTGACCTGGAGGATCAAAGTGAGGATATATTTACCTTTTGAGAGCTGACTTTAAATCAGCGGACTCTTCCTTGTAGTTGAATGCATCGTCGAATCCGAGCTTTTCCTTTAGCAATGCTACCTGTAACAAGTTTAACTTAAGCTCGAGCACCAGTACTTCACCTAATAGAACATTATGAAAACTTTTGCAGTGTTACCTTTTCTTTGCTTCCTGCACATCCAACAACATAGCAACCGAAAAGCTTTGCATACTGTCCGACCAAATTCCCAACCGATCCAGAAGCTGCAGAGACGAAAACTTTCTCCCCCTTCTTCGGTTTGCATACTTCAAAGAATCCACCATATGCTGTAAGTCCGCTGAAACCTGCGAGAGCAAATAAGCAACTTGATAAATTGCTGTGAAAAATTACAAGCACTCGATCCTTTGAGTTCAAGGACATCTAATTGATTCCATTGCCATATATAGTTAAAACTGGCACTAAAGTGCGTGGTAAATACCTAGAATTCCAACTTGGTAAGACAGTGGAAATCCCATAGGATCAAATTTCCTTAACATGTAATTTTCTCCTTTTAGCAAACTGTACTCTCCCC
This sequence comes from Rubus parviflorus, assembly GCA_029955375.1. NCBI lineage: Eukaryota > Viridiplantae > Streptophyta > Magnoliopsida > Rosales > Rosaceae > Rubus > Rubus parviflorus. The sequence goes on from JARGGL010000004.1 coordinate 21,657,114, forward strand.
AAGTGATGAGCCCCACAACCAAGTCATCCTTCTCAAACTCAGGATTCGCAGACGCCACAACTTTCGCAACACCGTAAGCATCAATCGCCTGTGATCACAAAAAACAATTACACCAATCTGTAGTAAACAAATCTCTATCATTCAAACATGCATTGTATAGTTGGTAGCTTACTTCGCCGGGAGTGATGGCGGCTGCAAAACCTATAGCCTTCTGCGAGGAGCTGTAACTTTTCATACGGTTTATCTGGTAAGGATCAATTGACACATACAGATTCTTCACAATGATGTCATTGGAACCAGAGTCAAGTGATAGAGAAAGGGCTGAAGTTTTGAGCTCAAAGTCGGACTCTTCGGGCTCTCCTTCTACCTGGGTCTTTATTGTGATGTACCTATTGGCTACCTCCATTTTCAGCTACCTAGTTCTTTGTGCAAGCAAAGCTCAATGAACAAGGTATGTAGAAGTAGCAGGAGAAAAGGCTGAGGTATATAGTGAACCGGTTTCTGGGTCTCAATCAGCTTTATGCTCCTTAGAAAAATTAAAAAGCCGGACGTTTTGTTGTTCAGGCTGTTTAAATATAAATTATCTGTCATTCCATTTTGACCCTGTAATTAAAAATAGAACTTCAAAAATTAAGAAGGGTTTTAAATAGGGGAATAGAGATAATATATGGTAATGGTTGTTACTTAAAAATCATTAGTGATTAGTAGTTCTAATAAGAGAAAATTAATTAAGATAGAAACATTGGCTAATTAATTATCCTATAATAATCAAAACACACGGAATCACATGTTCACATAAAAGGAGGATTCCTTTGATAACAGGCCAAAACCGGCCAATATAAAAGTTTAAAAACTTGTACGAAACCAACCAATTGGAAAGTTTAAAATCCAGTGAAGATGCTTTCGGTCGAGCTTGTAAGTTGTGAGTGTGTGAAGACACTTGTTTATGGTTCCCCCAAACGTCAAGCCACTTGTTTCAACTTATCTTAATTGCTTCTTCTTCTTCTTCTCTCCTTTCTCAACGAGGTTATACCATTACGGAAGCCAAGTGAAAAATCATATTAAACAAAGCATCAAACATGTTTAAGATCAATTCAGTGAACAGTGGATAAGAGCTAGCTCACATGTCATCCAACCTCTCATCATGATCCTATGCCTATGGCTATTTAAAAAGACTGAAAAGGAACTATACAGATTCAAATCCTAAACTGACGAGTGATATTCGATGTAGAACATTTGACTGACAAAGGGATATTCTTTGCACACATGCAAACAAGTCGACATTTTATAGATGAGCTGATCACATACCCTCGGCACAATCCTCATGTACAAGTACAACTATAATGAGATTACAATACATTGATTGCGTTTACTACTATATCCGCCTAGAACATTTTCATAAAGACAACTTTTGGATCGTCATTTCCTTGAGCGAAGTCACTAATCTTCGAAACACTTTAAGATTGTGGCCTACTTTATCCTGAAAAAAGAAGCAAGCAACATAAGCAACATAAGCAACATAAAAGAAAATGTCAAGACTTCCAGAAGCACGCATACCTCACTAAGTAACTCGAGTCTTTCTAAGGTCGAAATAAGATTTCCGCACAACAAAGAAATGTCTTGTACTGGGCCAGAGTTGGCACCGTATGTAATTGTCTTCAAAGATCGAGGGGGATCAGATGCCAAAGCGCTGCCAAGAAAAAGTAATATTAACCAAAGAAAGTTGCCAATCAATACCAAAAATACTTCAAGGACAAATGAAATAAAATAGTCATGAACCATTGGTACCAGGAGGCAGCAGCCTTCCTAATCACAAATAATTAGAGGTCGGAACTGAAGCCCATATGGGAATACGTAAATAAATATGATCTCTTTTTTCTTTTTCTTTGTATGGTCTGATAATGATACAATCTCTTACCAGCAACCCTTCTCTTAAAAAATTAACAGGGAAAAGAAAAGATCCATACCTATCCTGAAAATGGCTTAGGAAGACATTCAGCACATGTTCCACTAGTGGAAGTAATATAGTTATTAACTGGTCTCTATTGCCAACAACGTGGCACATTTCCACCATCGCAATATACCTCCTATAGAATCAAAGAATCAATTAGAAAATAACAAAATGCTTGATGATTAACCCAAGGATATAATTTTACTATTCCAGGGACATAAGTAATTAACATGGTGATACACACAGAATATATGACTATCTAACTGACAATAGCTTGGCAAACTGAAATACAAATTGGGCACTGCAAATAGGCTTTAATTGTCACTATCGTCGCTCGTTATTAAAAGTATATGTTCATTAGTCATTACTTGTATTTCCTGTTTGCTATTGCTTAAAGACAAAATATGTTCATCACTATAACTTGCATTACACATATATACAATTTCACATTTAAAGTAAACTGCACCACAGCTGAACCAAATTCTCTGAGAAACAAACCTAGAAGAACCTTCAAATTAAATTGGTCTACTTTTTCCATGAAACTCAGGGAGTACCTTTTCTGTATATTGTCAGATGATGAAACACAAACTTGCCGAGCAAACATATTGATAATTTCATCCACCTCTTGTCTTGATACTTCATTTATGTCTCGAATCTGCATAGCATAGTGTATACATAGTAGTAATTTGATGTTCAAAAAATCACATATGAAGAGGCAAGACCGCAAAAGGAAGTGTTGTTTTAATCCAATTTACCCTATTAAGTAGTAAGGATTTTTCCTCAGCAGCTCTTTCAAGAGCACTTGTCAGAGAAGTGAGAAAAGATCCGAGCAGACTCAATGTCGGCTGTTGAAAGGAAATGGCAGCATTGTAATCAGGAGGCATTTCTGAGACCTGTAGGAAAGCAAGTAAGAGACTATAAGAGACTTATAAACAGATCTATCTTGTGCAGGTCCATCATTAAGATCATTCAGATCAGCCCAACCATATGTACCTGCAGTCTAAAGGATTTCTTTGTGACAAGAAAATATAGATATGAGCTGAGGCTGAAGCATATTCGAAACGAGTTAAGCTCTGTCTTCCGGTGATTCTGTTCATTTGCCATGAAAATATCACAAGCCATACTTCAAGGAAGGTAAAGTCAGTATGTGAACTTTGAGTTAGGGTTGAGTAAAAAATGTTCAAACCTCAACAGATCGAACTGATCGAGCAGAACTCAGAGTCTCACAGTCACGAGAGAAAAGAGCATGCATCAAACAAAAAAGCCCTTGAACAAAGCCAGATTCGTCACTCTCTTCATATGGCCAAACCTACAAAAGACGGACAGAATTTACTGTATTGCACTTTTTCGAAAGGCAGACAAAACAGCATGGCAGTTTAGACTACACGTGTAGAAATGGGATGGATTTTACGGATCCAGCTGGGGGCTCTCAGAAAATGGATATGATACTTCTTTCCTGATCATTTTACAAGCCTCAAAATGAAGAGAAAAAAAAAACCATTTTGGGAGCCATATAATAGCTGACTTAAAGAAAGGGAAATTGACCACATCTTGTTTAACAGATCTCACGCAAACAAAAATACACTTATGATTCATACCTTGCTTAGTATACCAACAACAAGGTTTATCTGCTCCATCACCAACTCATCAGCTTGCGAAATGTCTTCCCGTAGAACATGATCAAAAAGTGATCTATGTCCCTTGACAAAATCTATGACTTCCCGCACAACTTTATTCTTCACCTATTATACATCCAAATTGTTACACAAATGGCATTTCTGGAATGCATTACAAGGGGAAACTAAACATCGAAAACAAAGAGAGAGAAGACCGACTGACACAAACTTTAAGGAAATTATTTAGAACAAGAGAAAAGTATTTCAATGGGATATAGAAAAAGAGGCTGCCTCATGGTGTGCCTAATAGCGACTTTGAAAACACTAAAGGTTATAAAAGTTCAGTTATAAGATCCTATAAGCTAACGATGCATAGATTTGTAATAAAATACTCAGTTCCATGTAGGATTCTATACTTCCTACCATTGCACTTTTTATGCTTCATAAAGGTATACTGGTTCTGAGTTAAAACGTTATTATGTTTAAGAAAATACGATACTAATAAATGATCTGAGACCAACTACATGACAGGACTCGCAAAGGAATCACATCACTTCTAATAGAAATAATTTTTTGTTGTTAAAGCTTTCTATAGAAATTAGACAATAATTACAATATTAGGTGGCGATCTTCAATTCCTACATCATACTCAATCCTCACACGAAAAATGGACTTTTTAACAGATGAAATCATGATCAGACCAGGATTCTTGGACAACCGAACAGAAACTTCCAAATCTTCTTGAAAAGAAAACCAACTTCTTTCCAATTAAAGAAAAAGTATGGCTAACCTCGTAAAATTCAGATGTATCAACTAAAGACAACAGAGAAAACACCAATCTCAGAATAGGGGTTACAATCATCCTTTGCTTGTTGATATCCACCGAAATATCTCTTTGATTCTTGGTGTCAACCCATCGCAAACTTCCCTGCTAGTAGTATGAATTAGATGAATGGGATGTGAATGGGATACAAGAAATTACACAAAGAAGTACATAAGCGATACTTACGAAAAAGTTGACCGCCCTGCATGAAGCAATATGCTCCAAAGCTCCCATGGAAAAGATAACCTGAGCTCCAGATTTCCCATACTTGTGACTTATTCTCAAAAGCAAAGCAAGTTCAGCCTCCAGAGTTTGTGCTCGCTGCATTGAGTCTCGAGAATGCCCACCATCCTAGGACAAAGGTAATATATGTAAAGGTCAAAAGTAATTAAAAGTGGTAACACAAAACAGCCCAAAAGAGGAACTTAAAAGAAAACAGTATTATAAACTCAGATAGTCCACACCACAAAACAAAACATAATAATTACATCCAAACTTCAAAGGAGTTTAAAGTTTAAACATGTATAAGTTATGTACCAATGATTGGGGTGGAGTCGTGGAGATAAATGCTACTTGCCCCTAGGATTTTACACTACAGAAAAATGGGCAAAGTTCTTTCCTTTTATGCTTTATTCTTAACCAAGGAGTATGGAAAAACCTTTAGTACTGCTGATGATATCCAACTCTTGGAAACACAACTGCCTAGAATATTATATTTAAATTAAAAAAATAAGAGCAGAGAAGTAGAGTGTGTATAGCTCAGCACAAAATATTGTCTAACTTTTAGCTGTCTTATAGTATGATTATTAAGGAAAGGTTTTAAAAGCCTGGATACGGAAAGTTCATGAGTCGCTTCTTCTGACCTTACAAAATTGGCAAAGCATAGTGATTAAGAATTTCTAATAATTAAGCACAAAAGGTATCAGGAAAATGTTCCAACACAGTAGAATTGAAGCAGTGCTGAACACCAGCTCCCAACCCCAAACACGGTCTGTTTTAAGTTTTAACTCTTATTTATTCATTTTATTTTTATTTTTTGTCTAGCCAACAACTTATCAGAAGTTATTCAAGTGATTTTATGCTTCACTGCACAAGGAAACGAATCTAAATGAGTTGAAAAGGCATTCACCCAGTTGGCATCTTAGATTTTCAAAATACAAGGTGATCATGCCTAGACAACTAAACCCACCCAGCTAATTGACTTCAAAGTTGATTAAACAAGCACCTGATATGATAAGTTGCTGATGTTCGTAAGACAAGATCTTAAGAAACCCCTGCTTTGAAGTTGGCCCAGGAAATATCTCTCATGATCTACACAGATGATTGCATCCAAAACATAGAGTGACATCGTCTTCCCAAGTTCACTTCCTTGAGTAGCATCTTTTATTACCTGAAGATTCACAAATAAAGGAAAAAATATGAGAGAAAAAAGAAGGGAGCATTTTCATTGTTAAAAATCAAATTAAGGTAATGAAAGATCTTGGAAAGCAGCAACAATTTTATTATGGTGTGCACCATCTGAATTGTATAATACCACCGAAGCAGATTAAATAGTTAAGCGAGCAGTCCAATATTGTTTAATAAGAATCAGTTGAGAAATGCATTCAGAAAACGTTAGAAGAAGGATAGTCATGTGAGGGATCCAATTTTGTTTAAGAAGAAGCAGGCGAGAGATGCATACAAAAAATGTTAAAAGAAGGGTAGACTACAATGAAATTAGAGAGTAACTCAAAACCAATTTGTAGTGAAACAATGAGTTGAAAGCATCTTAAATGGGCACCTTAGTTTCAAGCCCACTTGAGCTGAAATGGCTCATATTACCTAGCCACTTTTGAAGTGACTACTCCAACCACACCTTAATTAGCTAGTCAATAATTCAATCCAACTACTTACATATCCTCTATCATATATAAAACAATTTGGGAAAGAATGAAACACTTACCAAATCCAAAATAGATTGAGCTTCTTTTCTTAAAATAGAGAAATTGGCACGAGCAAGTTCTGCCTGTTCTCGATTGATCTGAGAAAATAACATACACAGTCAGATAATGATTAGATAACCTTACAAACTTTTCATTTAAATTGTGAAACTACAGACCTTCTGGAGATCCAGATCTTCACCCTCTTGTTCATCAAGCAACAAAAATTGCAGAACTGTTGACGGGATATCAGGATCAAGCATATGCTGACAATACTGAAAATAGCCAAGGAGCAGTGCATATTGCCTGAAGACAATGATCAATGGTCAGATGATGACTCAGAAATTTAGACAAGCATGGGAACAACACCAATCTCAGACAGACAGCATACCGTCTCCGTAAGGCTTCTGATGATTCATGTCTAAGAATTGACAATATGAGCCTAAACAGGATTGAATGACAAGCTGCGTTTGGTAATTGTTTTGCCATGATAATATCAAGACATGCCAGATTGTCCGAACCAAAGCCACCAGGGAATAAAAATCTTTCATCTCTTAACTTTGCCATGCACGTCAGTGCAACCTATAGAAACCTTAGTTGATTAGAGATAAACAAGAATCCAAATTGCAGCAACATTGTAAGATCAGGGGAATGAATCAACGTACCTGGCACAACAAAAATGCCATCTTCAATGAACAGTCTGACGAAGCAGAAGCAGTCAAAGCAGCAACAAGAACCCTGCTTATGACAAGACAACAAGTTATGGAGAACATAGAAAGTTCAAAATAAAAAAATAAAGACATTGATTTGGACATACTGATATAGATGTTCAGATTGATGTCCAAGTGATGATATTCTTCGGGAAACAGAGATCTAGACAAATAATTAGAGGAGAAAAATGACAATGCTGACAACAATTGAAGTGCTTAAAACCCAACGGAAAAATTCTCAACAATATAAACTACAATATACAATGGAAACGAACAGACCTCAACAAGTTGCGACCAGGCAGTTAACATATGAAGTTGTGCAGCTTGCTCCTCAACGTTCTTATTGTTCTTCCATCCCCATCTCAACAATAGTTGAATTGTTTCTTTTGCATCGTTCAGCTCTGCTTCACTGCCAATGTTACTCAAGTGGGGATAAACAGTATTGAATTTCTGAAGAGAGAGAAAAAAACCATTACATCAGAACTAGGATCATATGTTTTGAATTCAAGGAAGAAGACAATTACACATCTGGAACTTAATTATGGGAACAAACCTGCCAAAGTTTGTCACGGAATGAGGCAAGGTCTATTAACCGATCACCACGCTCTGAATAGTAATGGACACCACTCTTTCCGGAAGTTGTAGGATTACAAACTATATCCTCTGCCTAGGAAACGTATTTGATTAATGCAGTATAAATGAAACACAATAACATATTGGGACCAGAATGTTACTAGCAAGAGAAAGATTCATGAATGCTAGGAACAGAAGATTACCAACAAATCATATTTCGTATTGGAAACAATCTCAGAAAGTTTTGTGTTTGTATCCGGGGATCTAAACTGAACCACTTCAAGCAACTCCAACACCTGAGCTTCATCCCAACAATAGAATAGTAAGGAAAAGTCGAGAAAAAAAAAACATTATTATTTTTATACCATCTTCATGGACATCCTATGAATCCCTATTATTCTTAGTGTGAAGACAAATAAAAAATGGAAACATCAAGAAGAAAACTCCTGGAGAACTGGTAAAAAAGAGAATATAACCATTAGAGATTATTAAGCGAGTAACGAGGCATCCAACCCAACACTAATCAGTAATGAGTGGAGAGACCCCAAGATTTTGTACATTTGAGATTACAGTATACCATGCACAATTTCAGACTTTATATGCTCGACAATACACGCACCTGAAGTTATCTACAATATCAACTAATGATTAACTAAAGATAAGACAAAGACTGTCGAATATAGCTCAAAGCTAAGGAAAGTAGTGAATGTGGATACCTTTCCCATAAAGGATGAAAAGGAAAAATAAACTTTAATAACGAGCAAAACATAGCAACATGCAATTTGGAAGAAAAAAAAAACACTTTAAGAACTTAAGCAATGAACAATACCTTACTCTTCCCAACAGTTTGGGTTCCAGCATGCTCAACGACATCTTGAGGAGACAACGAATGAGACATGAGGTGATCAATTCCATTTTCGAAATTTTCCTGCCCAAAAAGGTGCGCAAGGATGCTACGAGATGTTTCTAGGTGAGTGGATTTATTGACATCACCAACGTGAAGTTCAATTGCTAGTAGTTTCAACAGCCAAGCTCTCTGTGAACAGTAAGAGAAGTAATGGTTTTGATTAATTAACATATGAACATATGGATAAAGGATATGCAAATATGAAGATTAATAGTTATTTCAAGGACTGGAAGGAAGCATCAAAATAGAAAATAATGATATGCAAAAGTTCACCATACACCACCCAAGGGTGTCCAAATATTTGTTTAAGGATGCATGAGCCATGACTAAGGCTTAAAGGCTCAGGAGGAATGCAGTTAAGACAAGAACACTCAAGATTTGGTGTTGCTTCACTAGAATGCCAAATGAAGGCGAACATGTCAAAATGAAAATCATCTAACATAGTTGGAACTTGGAATATGACAGCCACTGAATGCAACAATGACAGGAAATATTCAATAGGCAGTGTAAAATCAAAACAATCCCTGTAATATCCAAGAGTTCAGCAATGTGTAAAGCTCATTAAAAGATGCAAATTCTGTGAAAAAATAACTACAGAAGCAACCTGATGAAGGGAACTGATGCGTAGCGCCTGGTTGTTCTTCCGTTTAGGAAGTGGGGCAACCCCAATCGTGTCTAGGTGCTGAAATGATAAAGGGAAAGGCATATTAGATATACATGAGAATGAAAAAAAAAATGGAACAGAGCAAAGATATATAAAGAATAAGTAAATAAATAAATGTGTTATTGAAGAGTTACCTTTACAAAAAACTGATACTTCTTACTACTCAACAGATCCATCAGAGGATCACATGTTAGCGGATCCAAGCACAACTTATAAAGGAGCTGCAAAGAAAAGTGTCAACAAATTCTCTGGAAGAAAGTGTGGGATAAATTCCTGCAAAGGTAGAGATTGTCTAATCTTACCTGAAAACCAAATTCATGAAGTAATACATTCACATCAGGCTTTGAAAGCTTCTCCAAGATCTCAAGAATAACCTTCAAGCAACTGCAAATAACATTTAACAGCACAATTCATGGAACAGAAATTGAAACAAACAGACATGAACTGTTAGGGCAACATCAAAGCAACTAAACCTGTAATGAAATTTTGGTTGAAGCACAGTACGCTCAATAGGACTGTCAAGATCAAATTTGAGTAGCAAATGAGTGATATTGGGAGCTGGCCGACTGATATTGTCTATTAGAAGCTGTAAAAATGCAGAAGAAAGTACATGGGTATTGTAGAATGTAATAGTTAACAGAAGGAGACAGTAATAGCAGAAGTTATCGGCTAACCTGCAATATCAGTACACCTGGATCATCACTAGTGTTCTCTATGACCTGACAATCCTCTGATCGTAATTCTAGGCAAGCAGCATAATCCTCAATCAAACAGCTTGCAGCATTGGATTTTAGCAGTAATTGTACAAGCCCAACCATGCGAGAACTGTAACCCAAAAAAAAAAAATTAGAATGGCATTTGAGTTCATCAAACTATCAGATCACTAGAGCAAAGTAAAAGACAGAATTGCAGAAAAGGTAGTGCCTTAATATACTCATGATTTTAACAGAGCACTGCTGAATCTGTGGTCGAAAATCATATCTGACATATTCCAATAAAGCTACAATTTGATTATGATCTTGAGAGAGTATAACATCCAGTGGCTGTACAGAAACAAAGACAAAGAAAAAAGGAGCGAGTAGTTAGTCTAATGACAATAGCATCCTAGAAAGATTTTGGCATGTTGGAATTCAATGCAAGCAGAGTCGATGAACAAAAAGCACCTTTTAGATCTTATGCAACAAAGATCTATTAGCCAAATCTAACTCTTTAAGGGCATCTCAGCTTCAAATATCCAGACATGACAACAAGGCAACATAAATGTTAACTTTTTTCTTTTTCTCTCTTTTTAAGACATTATCTCCTTTTGCACACATGTTTTCTTAGTAAAGATCAGGTCATTTATAATTCTGTAGTCTATTAGGAAGCAGATTTAAGCAGACAAAGTGTTTGACTCGGTGGACATATGAGTTGTGTCCTTGGGTGCCCACCACGCCAAATTTTTCACTTAAGTGTCCCAAGATCATAACTTTTACACAAAGAAGGATGCTGAGAGGGTATCACTTGATACACCTGTGACAATTATATATTTAAGTTCAAGACCAAAAATTAAGTTGAGAGATCTGCTAATTTTGATGGTCAACTCAACCAAAGCCACTTAACACTAGCAAAACCTCAGATCAAATCTGACACCCGTGAAGGAGAACAAGACATGTGAAAGAATTATCCTCAGTTAAGAAACCGTACACCCAGGATAGCGTAAGATAGGGTTAAAGTCACATGCCAGGGAAATAATATTAACAACAATTAACAGATTCAATTAAAGATATAAATCCATCTAGAAGAAAGTTTGCCCAAGTCCGTGTAACAAAGTTTATAAGGAACATTAGAGACTAAAATAGCTAAGGAATCTGTAAGGTAATAAGATACCTGGTAAAGAGGACGCCAGAAATCAGAAAGAAGCAAATCCTTCTCCAAGACAAGGATTATAATCTCCAACGAGAGTTGCACAGCCTTCTCTAAGAGTTTCCCATACACTTGATTTGTCCGTTCAGTTATAATGGTATTGACACCCGGCAAAAGGATACTCATAATGTTCCGGAAAACAGATTTTCCACTCATGAAGTCCTGTAACAAGTAGTAAGAGTAAGAATGGATTCAATAATGCATTTCTATATTAAGTGTAAGCAATCATGATCCAAACTACACTTCGACCATCAACAGAAAATCTCCATCGAAACCAAGATGAAAATTTTTAATACAAGCAAAATCACTAATGGAAATATTTTCTATACCAATAACCACAATAACTTTCAAAATCTCTCATGCAATAAAATATTTGAATAGCACACCAGAAGTTTTACCAAGGACCTTCACATGGAATATGTAAATCACAATTACTAACAAATGTAACAAATGTGAAGGTATAATCCATTTCAAGTTTTCAACACTAACTTAGACAACAAGAACACATGCACATCAATTATTACAGTGCACCCAATAAGAAAAAATAAGTAATTAGAGTTACTTATGAAGAATGGAAGACTACAATTATTAGCAAGCTTACTGTAATATCATAAGATAAAACACCTTTGAAAGCAATAAGCAAACCAATTGAATAAAAGCAAAGAAAAGACCAGCAAGGAGAAGGAAGATCACTAAACACCCCAGAAGTGTTAGAAAAAAACACAATACAAAAAACAGCACATGCATATGCCGGATTTGATATTAAATGAGTAGCACATATGAACAGATGCACATGATAAGATAAACACATACTTTTAGCAATTCTAGTATTGGTAGCTGCATCTGAAGTGGAGATGGTTGTGTTATTGTTGAAAGCTGGGAATGGTCAATGACACCATCAATGTCCTCCTCACTGATGTCATACAGACTCAACATCCTGCACCATAATTCAAATGAGATAAAAAAATTCAACCACATTCCATTCAAATCCAAATTCTGCAACATGAAGTTTACAACTTCACTCATCTACCAATCAGATAAATTTGGTTCAGGTAACAAAAAGCTGAGATTAACATATGTGAAACATATAAACTCCAAAGTCACAAAGACAAGCTTCTAAAATTAACTATAGGATACACTCACATATGAAAGTGCTGAAGACAAGCAACAACCAATTGCCATTTCTCACAAGGATCAGCGTAGGCTCTTTGAGGAAATGGCCTAAAAACATGATCATAGATAAACCTAAAAACTCCAATGAATCTGCAAAATTAAACCCACATCACTATTCAAATTCAAATTAAAAAAAAAAAGAGGTTAAAATTCCAAATAAACATTTAACAAATCAGCAACAGTTACCTGCGCCCTCTATCACTTAAGTCTCTTTCTTCAGAAATAAGAGCATTTAACAGGTTAAGGAATGATATTGTGGAAGGATATTGCTCTCTCCTTGCTTCTATTTCATTCAGCTCAAATTGCATATCATATACCTGTAACATACATGAGAGTTTTAACATATACATGCATATAGGAGAAGTAAATTTCCCTGCCAAACTAGCCACCTGACACATAGCCCTTCTAAGAGTAGCTTGCCCTTGCGTGTCAAACATGAGCAAGCAACTGCTAAATATCTCTGACAGGACTTACCACAGTCCTATAAAGACTTTAGTTTGCTAAGTTCAAGTAGAACAAGCAACCAAAATATTGTTTGCATTTCAGCTAATTACCATAGCCAGTTTCAACACCAACTAGAATGTGAAGACATAATTAATAACATTAAGAATTCAAATTGTTACTAAAGTATACTTCATTAACTAATCCTAATCTTTTGTTAGGTATGGCTTTTTTTGTACTTAAGAACAGTAAAAACTATGACCCTTACCAAGTCAAATGGTCAGCAAAGTAATACATTACAATCGATAATACACCCCAGGACATGACAACATGCATATCGCATTTTATTAACTACCAAGCAACTAACATTACAATCAATAATTACTTTTCACACTCTACATAGCACAAGTTCAACTCGCATGACAGATTGCAAGAACTACTTCTCTATATAACTCAATTATGTCTAATATGTTCTAGACATCATAATTTCAACTCGCTAAACCTATAAAGACAGCTTGCATCAGATTATATACATATAAGTTTTTCCCATCGCAACAATTTACACGAAGGAAATTGCTAAAAAGGAAAAACAGGTTTGAAGAATTCTCCCATAAATTCTTACAGGATTATGCATCTACTTTAGTTTGGAGAACACATATGTTTGCTTATGAAAATAGACAAATAGTTTAGATCAGATGTCCAATAATTCAAGTCCACTTAACATGCCCTCCTTTTCCAATCATATTCCACCCCAATTTGGGATAAGAAATTATAGGCTTCTTTGTTTTCCATAAATTTTACAACAGAGAATCTGACTAGTGTCCTGTGTCAATAATGTATGTCAGGAACTAATCTAAGTAACAAGATACCACTGGGGCCTCAAAACAAGATGTAAACAGACTCCAGACTACCCTCAGACCAGCTTAAATCTAAAAGCTTATCGATATGTTGCAAAAAGAAAAGGCTTGATAGATCAACCAGACAGGTTCAGGCAAAAAACTAGAAAGAGAATTCTATTCTTGCTAATTTGAAACCTAACTATCACCTACCTCAATATAAATACAGAAACCACCAAAAGTCTAAAAACCAACCTGTGCTGCCATGGGCTGTGCACTCTTCCCAACATGAGATCCAACAACCACAGGGAGATCATACTGCTCAAGATAACTCCAAACTGTATCTTTTAGGACAGGAGAGACATAAACAAAAGTTGTTATTGCATTACGCAAGGCACCCTGCAACAGTTAGCAATATAATATATCAATAACAGTGAAGTGAAATTCAACTGAAGCTTCTAACATAAACCAAAGAAGCCACAAATGTTATGCTAGATAACAATTAAGTACAGCTATCAACCTTCAGATAAGGAGGCACATTCTCATAACCAAGGAGCTTGAACAAAGGCTCGATATCAGGAAACCAATTCTTTCTTTCAAGGGGATTTCCATTTTCCACAACCTGCAGTACATTGTAAAGAAACATAAAAACAAGTTATTCCTTTCAACATAAAACCAATGGGAAGATTGTGATGTATCAATGTATCCTCTGCGCAGAGTGCTAAAAGGTATTCAACCTAACAATAAATGACAGGTTCATGTTGGTAGGCTACAGGTAGAAGTAAACTAAACATGACCAAAGAGACAAGTTTGATACAAGTCATGAAATTTGTCTACTGCTGATTTCACCTAATTTCACCTAATCAGAGAAGCTTTTGCCCACACAAACCTTTTGAAGGACATTCAAATAAGAGACAAGTGCTTTTGCATCCCCCTCTGGAAGTTCCGGTAACATGGCACCAGCAGTTTGAAGGGACTGTTTAAACTTCTCATCATAAATTGATAAGCTATCAAACAAAGTGCTCCACCCAACAGAACGAAACACTTTGCCCTGAAGCAACTCGAAAACCTTTGAAGCACCTTCTTGACTAGAAGCCTGAAATGAAAGTAAGATCATGAATATCAAACAATTTTGTCAAAAAGCATGCTTAAACATATAAGCCAGCTCAAACATGTCTTCATACCAAGGTACTAAGCATATTCAAGAAAGCCACAAGGGTTTGAAAATTTGTATGGTCCTCTCCAGCAAAGTTCACAAATGTCCACAACACATCATTGGCAGACAACAGCTCTGGTTCCTTCTGGAGAAAATTATTTACAACAGAAAGTAAATATGAGGTCCAACTGATAAGCATAACCAGAGAAATGCATGATATAAAAGAGAATATAAACCATTAACTTGAACTAAAAATTATACAAAACTAGAAAGTTCCCCAAAATGGAAATAGGATTTTATATTACCAGCATGGAGTGAACACTTTGACTTAATAAGTGACTCGATAGCTTAGGCAGATAGTAATTTTGAAAAAATAGAAATGAAACTAAATTACTCAAAATAATGAAAAGTTAAAACATGTTTTAGTTCAAGGTAACCTGATAAATTCCGCTCACAAACTCCAAGAGAGAGACGAATGGTAGAGGACCAGTTTCAGAGACTTGTAAAGTTTGGTTACTATCATGCGCAAAATCATGTGATCCAGCCAAGCGGTAAGGACTAAGCATGCTCATAGCCCTCTCCTTTGATTCTTTGACCTGCAAGGATGTTGAAACAGGAAAATGGAAATGAAGGAGTAGAACAAAATAATACAAATACATGGGTAGAACAAATTAATATAAACAAGATGGACTTTAAAATTAACAAAAAATATCAACTAACCTTGTCTCTGGCAAGTGGGTGAGATAAGAAGCAGGTGATCAGCTTGTGAAGATAAGCATTGTACATATAGCTCATATCCTCATCATCATTCTGCACAAGTCACACCAATTCTTACAGGAACACCAATGAAAAACATTCTAGGCTTTTTCTACTCAGAAAGAAAACAATGTAGGAAATTCAATAATGTGCATCAATCCCTTTTGACACCATCCACTAGAAAAAATAACAAAATCCCTAAAAGGCTAAAACAGCCAATCAACCAAGCATAGGAAACCAACTTATTCAAAGGGACTAGATATAAGGCTACTTGGGTAACGTTATGACATTGCAACTGGAGCACTTTTTAACGTAAATGAGTAAAGTAAGCCACCTTCACACATCATGCAGGAAGAGAATGGCTCTTCTTTTCATACGCTTTGAACAATCCAAGCAGAGGAAAGCAACTACGACTTGGGAGCAATCGCCACAATTGATGAAATAAATAGGATTTAGATTTGTCATTTTAAATCTAAAGTACCTATACTGCGATACATATCAACTCCTGTAATACGCATGCCACATGCATGAACTTGGATATGCAAGACATTTAGGACAATTCAAATCTAGCCAATCTCCTATATACCCAATCCAATTCTTATTATCTGTACCATTGTAATTCACAAAAACAAATGTATATATTAAACAGATACTAACTGAAATATGTGTCAACCCCATGAAAAATGACTCATTAAGGTACTTGATGTCAATTATTTGACAACCTATAATAGGTGACACCAAGAAAAAGCAACAGGTTAAGCATTTGTCGCAACTATTGAAAAACCTAAATCACTCATAAGAACCAACCTCATATGCTGCAGTTCGAAGAACTTCATCTAATATAAACTGGAAAACATTCTTTGAAAAAATCATTTCCAAGCATGACTGTAGATAACCCAAATCACTCGATGAAGCACTTGAAATAGTATCCCTTCCAGTAAGAGCATCTTGTATTAACATCAAGTGTACAGCCCAAGCAAGCCTTATGCTACCAACAAATCCCTCGACATTTGGATCATTTCCAGCTGCCATTACCTGAAGCTCAGAAGATGAGCAGCAATTTCCAAATCCACGTCAGAAAGTTCACAAACACTGAGAATAAAAAGCCACCAAATTTTTGGTCTTACAATTTCATGAAAATCATGCCTAAAAGAAGCATCCCGGGACAGGACAGATGCTTTATCAGGTGCTGCACTGAGAGCGTCTGATACAAAAGCAATCACAAGAGAAAAAAGAAGACCGAATGTAATCTGCATAAACAGGAAATATATGAATAGCAAACACAAATGCACAAAAGATACATAACTTAATAAATAGATACACATAAAACTCTTGTTTGCAAAAAGAGAGGTAGGCTTAACTGTCCACTATTTTTCAAGCCCAATATTACAAATATACAATAAGCAAAAATAAATCATTCAACATAGAGGAAGGAACATGCCTGACGTTTTATGGTGTCGTTAGTCCCAAGTTCAGAAGCACTATCTTTTAAAACAAGAAACATATCCTTTACATCCTTTGGACCTGCAAATAAGATATAACAAAAAGATATTAATATGAACTGTCTCAACAAAAGACAGCACGTGAAAGTCATTGCTTAGTACAGTCACTATCCTTGGTTTTGTTCAAACAAGCACATCGTGCATATGATTCCAGTAAAAGCTAGTCAATACCATAGAAAACTACTATAACACACAAAAAAAAAAAATTATTGTTGAGTCAATCAAAATGCATTCAAAATTTGTAGTCTGCTATGCAACATATAAGCTAAAAAGATCAAACTCTATCACTTTAGCCACCAATTAGGCGGCATCAAGCATGAAAATGGAACATCCCATCTGTGGAGTCAACTAATGTTGTAAAAAAGCAATGCTAGTTGGAGATGTATTACTCCAAATCATGATAGCTTTGGCATCATTATGTCTATACACTAAAGACCAACATGCTAATTTGGAAAGTCCCAAGGTTATCTTCTGATCCTAATCCAATTTTACTGTATCTAAAGATTCAACTTGTTGCCAGCCCAAAAAAAAAACATTGCATTGACCATTTTCTCATTAAATGTTCGTTTATGGGCACAAGACATGAAATAAATAAATAAAGCCTAACAGTTGGAGAATATGGTCAGACTACAGTAACCCCTGCAAGAAGTTTTTTCTTTATTAAGAAATTCCCTTCTGTACAGCTTAAATCCCAATATGTGGAAAATTTAATAAATGCCCAAACAAACTATTACAAGTAGATTGCATCCAGATACTATATACAAAAAACTTATATTGATTTAATCTTTAAAAATGATCGAATATAAGTTTTTTGCATGCAAGACCTAGCACTAGCACACTGTAAATATTCAGTATGCACAAGCCCAATACTGTAATAACAAACCCATAAACATGTTGCTTACTTGTCCGCACAACCAGAATAGAAAGAACAAGGCAATGTCCAAGTATGAGCCTTTCCCGGGAAACCACAGCTTGTCGTACAACAAGAGCACCTCTAGAATCAAGAACATAACGTTCAGAATGAGGCCCACCCAAGCCAGCTGGTTCTTCTCGACTAAGTTCCTACAATGAAACCCAATACAATTCCTTAAAGGTATATCAAACAATGACGGTAATTGTGAACTTAATCAAAAGAAACTAATCATGGTGACATTTGAGGCAAATTTAGAAGTTACTTCCACATTACCATATCATTGATAGAAGAAGATTCCTTTTTGAAACATGATATAACACTTTGGTGAAGTCATTGAGGAAGATTGGCAGAAGAGTAAAAAATTCTATAAAATAAGTTGTCTTTGATGATTTCAGCAATAGTTAAATATGTGAAGCAATTGGTAGCATAATTATCCTCTCAATTGGAAAAACCCATTGTTAAACGAGGAACATAACAAGAGACATTAGTGTCAACATCTTACTAAAATTGCTTTTAACTCTAATAAAACAAGAGTAAAATATTCTAGATCTTATGCTAATTTGAATATTTTGACATCACCAGAGCAAGCAGGTTGGACTAAATCACAGACACAAGCCTGAATGAATTATAAGGCACTCTGCAAGCTTCCCAAATTGACAAATTCTCGACAGAATAAAAAAATCCAACCAAAACCCATGAAAAAGTTTAAAGGGACAACCGTTCCATACCTTTATAAGAGATATTAACCTCTGCCTAAGCCCGTTATTGATAAGATTTTCCAAATATTTCTGAATGTCAGATACAACGTCAGCTTCAAGTCCCTGATCAAGCACAAT
This sequence comes from Rubus parviflorus, assembly GCA_029955375.1. Taxonomy (NCBI): domain Eukaryota; kingdom Viridiplantae; phylum Streptophyta; class Magnoliopsida; order Rosales; family Rosaceae; genus Rubus; species Rubus parviflorus. Next base: position 21,675,795 of record JARGGL010000004.1, read on the forward strand.
AGCCTGTGAAAGCAATAGTATGTTAGCAAGAAACTAAGGATCAAAGTACTAACTAGAGGGATTTAGAATAATAAGTAGGAGCAGGAGGAGAGTGAGATACCCTTAAAAGTGTATAGAGAGCTGTTAATAGATCTCTTCTCTCCGTGTACCAGAGCCCTGTTGCAAGGCGCAAAATTTCTAGTGGCTCTCTTCCCATTAAGCCCCACTAGGAATGAAAAAATAAATTCAAAAAAAGCCACAGATAATGAATTTGGATTTCCAACATGTAAATTATAGGTCAATCGAATATTATGAAAAAAAAACAAAAAGACAGCAGAAATCTACCTCTTGATTTGCAGAGACAATCAACCGGACACAATCAATCTCATTTAGATGGAGATCATCACTTAACTTCAAAGCCTGCAACAGTAGGAATAATATGGTCAATAGTTGTTCTGAAATGCAAAAGATGAAGCAAATTTGTATTATCCGAGTGGAAAAATAAAGAAGATAGCATAAATGACATAGCTAAACTCAATGTAGTAACAATATCATCAATACTTGTTCTGAAATGTAAATGATGTAGCAAATTTGCAGTATCATGGGTGGAGAGTTATGATGAAAAGAAGCCCAAACTTTGTTTGATAAAGAAGACATCCATATAAAATGCAGTATCATATGTTTTACTAGTCACAAAAGCAAAATTCAAATGTTGGTATTCTACATTATCTAACCACATGGGCCTTGAACTAGGCATAAAAACCTGGTGTCAAACTGTAAGGTGGACTCAAAACATGATGGAGAGTATGTAAAGCATACTAATGTGATTCCCTAACAAAAATCATACTGCCTAGTATATGCGTTGTGCACTACAAAAGACACAAATACTGAACAAATTGTAACATAGTTCATACTGGAACTACTTATGAGTCCCTTTATAGCCTTTTCGAATTCAAATGTACAAAGCTAGTGCCTCATTCTACTGCACCCCAAGCACATGAAGCAAATTTCCCTCCTCCTAATTCTCAGAAACCAAGCAGAAAAAAATGAGAGGGGTTAGGGTTACATACAATCTGGACGTCCTGGTCGTCAAGCAAAATTGGTGGCCCATTCGGAAGCCTAACTTCTTTGGACTGAACTTGTGCTCGGTCCGATGTCTTGGGAGGCTACAAGAACAAAATTCAGCATAAATCAACAATAAAATCAACAAGAACAAAGTGAATAATACTACACAGAGCTCGCTAACTACAAAGACTCAGTTATTCTTTTTTCTACATTGTGCAAAAAGACGATAGAGGTGTACCGGATATGAGAGGAGGGACTGGAGCGATGGGAGAGAGTTGCGAATGGCGTGCATAAGCTCCACTCTCTGAGAAGGGCTCGGAGGCAGGGGGCCTAGTAGAGCCGATTCGATTACGGAGAGGAGCTGCTTTGGCGTCATTGTGTGCATTCGAGTTCGGTACTGAGACTGGTGGCAATTGTTGAAACCCTAAGAGAGTGAATGAAAAAGGCGGGAAATGCGATTGCGAGGTTTTGCGGTTTTGTTACAGAGAGAGGGAAGAAGAAGGTTTGGGGTAAACCCCGTATAAGCCCTAATGCGCCACCCGCTGACAGAGTATTTGAATCTGTATAGTTCTTTTTCCTTTTTCTTTTCTTTTTTCTTCTTCATTTTTTCCCTTTGGCGTGCGTATTATATTACAGTAAAAAAGACGGTGTATTAGTTTTGAAACTAAGCTATGCTGCTATGATAAAAATGAAGTCTGCCTCTTTTTATTTCCTTCACCTGAAAAACATTAAAACTTGAAATTTATCCTTTTGATTTTGAAAAATCAAGAAATTAAAAGGTAGTAACCAATAGTTGGCATTTGAAAGTCCCCCATTCGAAAAATTAAACTCTTTTATTACAAGTAATGGCCTATAAACAATTTTTTTCTAGAAGCCCTAGGAGTGTCATTCCAAAAGGAGTAATCTAAATCTCTTTAAGTTTTCAATATTTCTACTTTCCACGTTTACAAAATTAAAATAAAAAAATAGAAGAAACACTTGTGCCGACGAATATTTCGTCGGCAAAGGTTATTTTGCAATTTTTTATCTGTTCTTCTTAATTTAATCGAAGTCAAAATGTAATTGCAAAAGTTATATGACAATAGGAATCTTCCAAGCCTCTCGCTCAGTTCCCATAAGGCCCATAAAATGGGTATGTGAATTAGTTACATATGAATGATTAAAATCTAATGTGACATGGGAAGCAATCGGTTCAGATTTGGATACAGGGATTTCGCTGAACTACTCCAAAGGCAATGCCATAGGCATTTCTACAGCTAGAAGTAACGTTCTGTCAAAGTTTTGTTGATCGAAGGTATATCGACTTTAACAATATTCTGGTGCAAGGAACAGAGAAACGGTGTATTAGCTTTGAAACTAAGATATGCTGCTATGATAAAAATGAAGTCTGCCTCTTTTTATTTCCTTCACCTGAAAAACATTAAAACTTGATATTTATCCTTTTGATTTTGGAAAATCAAGAAATTAAAAGGTAGTAACCAATAGTTGGCATTTGAAAGTCCCCCATTCGAAAAATTAAACTTTTTCATTACAAGTAATGGCCTATAAACAAAATGATTTATCTTTCAAGCGATAGAATCAATTATTTTAATACATGAAAAAAAAAAAAATTAATACACCATGTTCGTCACTACAGGCTACTCTTAGTTTTTTTTTATCCTTTTAATTTTGGAAAATCAATAAATTGTAAGGTGGTAACTAAAAGTTAGCATTTGAAAGTCCCCAATTAGAAAAATAAAACTTTTTCTATACAAATGATAGCCTGAAAACAAAATGATTTATCGTTCAAGCGATAGAAGTAATTATTTTAATACATGGAAAAAAAAAATATAAATACACCCCCCTGTAGCGGCGAAGTGTTCGTCTCTATAGGTTACTCTCTGTTTTTTTTGTTTTTTGGTCTTTTTTATTTTAGAAAATCAGGAAATTGAAAAGTAGTAATCAATAGTTAACATTCGAAAGTCTCCCATTAAAGAAATTAAACTTTTTCTTTACAAGTGATGGCCTACAAGACTACAAACAAAATTATTTATCATTCAAGCGATAGAAGCAATTATTTTAATAGATAGGCAAAAAAAAAAAGTAAATACACCGGGTACGTGGCAACGAAATGTTTGTCGCTACAGGGTACTCTATGTTTTTTTTTTATCCTTTTGATTTTAGAAAATCAAGAAATTGAAAGGTAATTGCCTCCGGTGCATTATGCATATTTTTTACTATAACAACGCATATTTTTGACTATAACAATGCATATTTTTGTCCAAATACATTGAAAGATAGTCAAAAAATTATCAAAACATGCATCCTATAATACAGACATCCTTGTTTGTAATTGGCGTGAATCAAAAACGACTTTCATCGCTCAACATGCTTACTCAAATTTTTTCTAGAAGCCCTAGGAGTGTCATTCCAAAAGGAGTAATCCAAATCTCTTTAAGTTTTCAATATTTCTACTTTCCACGTTTACAATTTTTTTTTTTTAAATAGAAGAAACACTTGTGCTGACGAATAGTTCGTCGGCAAAGGTTATTTTGCATATTTTTCTCTATTCTTCTTAATTTAATCGAAGTCATAATGTAATTGCAAAAGTTATATGACAATAGGAATCTTCCAAGCCTCTCGCTCAGTTCCCATAAGGCCCATAAAATGGGTATGTGAATTAGTTACATATGAATGATTAAAATCTAATGTGACATGGGAAGCAATCGGTTCAGATTTGGATACAGGGACTTCGCTAAACTACTCCAAAGGCAATGCCATAGGCATTTCTACAGCTAGAAGTAACGTTCTGTCAAAGTTTTGTTGATCGAAGGTATATCGACTTTAACAATATTCTGGTGCAAGGAACAGAGAAACGGTGTATTAGCTTTGAAACTAAGATATGCTGCTATGATAAAAATGAAGTCTGCCTCTTTTTATTTCCTTCACTTGAAAAACATTAAAACTTGATATTTATCCTTTTGATTTTGGAAAATCAAGAAATTAAAAGGTAGTAACCAATAGTTGGCATTTGAAAGTCCCCCATTCGAAAAATTAAACTTTTTCATTACAAGTAATGGCCTATAAACAAAATGATTTATCTTTCAAGCGATATAATCAATTATTTTAATACATGAAAAAGAAAAAATTAATACACCATGTTCGTCACTACAGGCTACTTTTAGTTTTTTTTTTTTTCCTTTTAATTTTGGAAAATCAATAAATTGTAAGGTGGTAACTAATAGTTAGCATTTGAAAGTCCCCAATTAGAAAAATAAAACTTTTTCCTTACAAGTGATAGCCTGAAAACAAAATGATTTATCGTTCAAGCGATAGAAGTAATTATTTTAATACATGGAAAAAAAATATATAAATACACGCTCCCTGTAGCGACGAAGTGTTCGTCGCTACAGGTTACTCTCAGTTTTTTTTTGTTTTTTGGTCTTTTTTATTTTAGAAAATCAGGAAATTGAAAAGTAGTAACCAATAGTTAACATTCGAAAGTCTCCCATTAAAGAAATTAAACTTTTTCTTTACAAGTGATGGCCTACAAGACTACAAACAAAATTATTTAGGGTTTTTATCACAAATGGTACCTGAACTTTACGTGAATTATATACATGGTACCTGAACTTCACTTTTGATCACAACTAGTACCCGAACTTTTCGTTTTCATCTTAAATGGTACCTGAACTTTTCGTTTTCATCCTAAATGGTACCTACAGTCAATTTTCAGTAAAAAAAAAAAAATTTGAAAAAAAAAAAAAAAAACTCTCTCTCTCCAGCCGGAACTCTCTCTCTCCCGCCGGAACTCTCTCTCCTCTCCATCGGCGCCGCCGTCAACCATCTCCAATGACCACAAAGTTTATATCAACATGTAGAGAACAATCCAAGGATGAAATTATGTAACTACATCAAGGTGAGATTCAAAGTAGATCGAGAGATATTGATGCCGGAAGTTCCAAAAATCGAAAAGTCGACGACCTCAATCCTCCACGTACGGCGGTCAACGTTGAAAATTGAGGGTACCACGAGGTTGCTGGGATGGAGGGCTTCAAAGCCCAATAGGTTTGGAGGATCGGAAGTGGCCGGAGGTGGTGGCGCCTTATGGTGCAGAGGGAGAGGAGAGAGGTTACGGGTGGGGGGGGGGAGAGGGAGGGAGAGAGAGAGAGAGAAAGAGAGAAAAAAAAAAAAAAAACTAAATTTTTTTTTTTTTTTTTTCTTTTCAATTTTTGACCGTAGGATGAATTTGTTTTAATTTTTTAACGGTAGATTTGACGATAGGTACCATTTGTGATCAAAACGAAAAGTTCAGGTACCATTTGTGATCAAAAGTGAAGTTCAGGTACTATGTATATAATTGAGGTAAAGTTCAGGTACCATTTGTGATAAAAACCCAATTATTTATCATTCAAGCGATAGAAGCAATTATTTTAATAGATAGGCAAAAACAAAAAGTAAATACACCGGACACGTGGCAACGAAATGTTTGTCGCTGCAGGCTACTCTATGTTTTTTTTTATCCTTTTGATTTTAGATAATCAAGAAATTGAAAGGTAATTGCCTCCGGTGCATTATGCATATTTTTGACTATAACAATGCATATTTTTGTCCAAATACATTGAAAGATAGTCAGAAAATTATCAAAACATGCATCCTATAATACAAACATCCTTGTTTGTAATTGGCGTGCATCAAAAACGACTTTCATCGCTCAACATGCTTACTCAAATTTTTTCTAGAAGCCCTAGTAGTGTCCTTCCAAAAGGAGTAATCCTAATCTCTTTAAGTTTTCAATATTTCTACTTTCCACGTTTACAAAATTAAAATAAAAAAATAGAAGAAACACTTGTGCCGACGAATATTTCGTCGGCAAAGGTTATTTTGCAATTTTTTATCTGTTCTTCTTAATTTAATCGAAGTCAAAATGTAATTGCAAAAGTTATATGACAATAGGAATCTTCCAAGCCTCTCGCTCAGTTCCCATAAGGCCCATAAAATGGGTATGTGAATTAGTTACATATGAATGATTAAAATCTAATGTGACATGGGAAGCAATCGGTTCAGATTTGGATACAGGGGCTTGGCTGAACTACTCCAAAGGCAATGCCATAGGCATTTCTGCAGCTAGAAGTAACGTTCTGTCCAAATTTTGCAGATCGAAGGTATATCGACTTTAACAATATTCCGGTGCAAGGAACAGAGTGACTGCAATTCAGATTGATGGCCACATTGGTACTTGATGTTCCATAGAAATTGTTGAAGGAGACATCACTTATGTGAACACCAGTTGGCTATAACCATAAATAGTACAAACACAAATAAATAAGTAACTAATCACAATACTTGTAGTTTTTGACTAAAATCATGCATGAAGGGATTGTGGCTAGTGAGTTTAGTTACCAGTTCCTCGCAGGCACCGCTAACTTTGCAGTAGTTTTGATCGATAATTATGGGGTTCTTAACAGAGTCCAGAAAGATATCTTCGAATGTGACCCGTCGAACATAACCCTTGCCAACCTTCATGTATGTGACAAGAAAATGTTACCCCCATAACTTAATTTGTTTTTCGGAACTGAAAATTCGTGGTTTCGATGTGATACCTGCCATGTTTTGATCCGAGCTCCATTCGTAGTCCCTTGGAGGGAGACCTTGCTGACATGAATGTTCTCTACCTGAACGAAATTCCCCGACTTCCCTAAGCTTCCAATGCTGTTTCCAAACAGAATAGGGAAACTTATATGCATGTTCACTAAATGATGTGCCTGTATACGCATCACTATCTTAATGTAATCTACTAAATGTTAATTACCTTATTCCATGACCAGGACCACATTTAACATATGAGATGGCTATATTGGATATATGGTCTCCAATGGATACACAATCATCACCTGGTAATAATAAGTCAAATGCTGATCATGGACAAAAGAATAAGAAAACTTGGAATATTTTTGAGTAGGAATTTAACAAATTGTTATGTACATGTAAGAATTATATACCACTGCCTATGATGGTGTTGTTGATAATGACATTGTGAGAGGCCTGAATGTGAATCCCATCAGTGTTGGGACTATTTCCTGGAGCTTCAATCATAAGATTCTCAATGTGGATTCCATCACACCCCTCTATTAAGACATGGGCTTGGGAGCTGTTTATGAAGTGAATATCTCTAAGACTGCTTTTCTTACATGACAGAACCTTCAAAGCCTGAACTTCATCACCATGCATGTTTATATGTCCAATATAAATTTTCCCCTCGATGTTATTTGGTGTATCGGATACACAAAATAATTAATTTTTTTCAATGGTACAAGATTAGCTACTTACCGTTGGAGCCCTTGAAGTGCATCCCACCTGAAAATTAAACAAGGTTTCAGCAGATTGAAAAGTACCATATCAGAAACTAATTAAGCAAGCAAATTCCAGAACTAGCAGTTGCTTTTTTCGTTTTCGAAATTGAAGTTTATGTACCAGTTTTGGATGATATCTGCAAGATTGATCCCACCAGCCCTGTCCTCTTCCATTAATAGTACCAGGGCCAGCAACCTTGAGTCCATTTACACCATGAAAAGCTAGCCATTGACCTGGGTCAAGCTCCTTCCATGCTTCAGGTGACTTGGGTGCCAAAAGTCTCCCTAATATCTATATATGTCAATTAATCACCAGGAACAATGAAATATGTTCCATTTTGCAGAAGAAATCCAGAAATATATATATATAGAAAAAAAAGTATCAGAAAAATACCAAAAAATTGATGTTTTGGGCTTTGCATGGACCATTGAAAATGATTGGATTTACAAGAAATCTCCTTCTGGGAATGATTAGAGTTGGATTTTCAGCTTCTGAACTACATGCTGCATTCCATGCCTCCAAGAATGCCTTCAAAATATCAGAAAAGTTGATTGAGAAAGAAAACCAATTAACTGAAATATTTGATTGAAAAGTAATTAAACTAGTACCTGTGAATTGTCTGTGGTGCCACCACTGACAGCTCCATAGTCCAAGACATTAAAAGTAGTCCGTGTTGTGTTTGCACGTTCATGATCTGAACAAGCAATAGTCACAGAAACTATCCCAAGAAAAACTAGAAAAAAACAGCTCCCCTGCAATTGCATCGATCAATTCAAATGAAAAAGGACAAATATATTACCAACAATATTGAAGCACTTATTGTTGTTTTATACATATGTTATCAAAAACAGCTTTTTATATCTTCAATGCAAGAAGAATACTTGATTTGTTCTATTAATGAATGTTGTTCTTGTCAAAAAAGAAAGAAAAAAAAGAAGAATACTTGATTCCTCAGTAACTTCTTTCCAAAATAGTCCTAATCTTTAAGGTAAAAAATCAAAACTTGAATTTGACCATGACTAAAAATATCTGTTCTTTTAAGAAACTATGACCTGAAATTAGATGAGAACAATGTTATTAATCAGAACCAAGAGATCCGAGAAAATCAAATAAGCTGGATTTAAAGGTGGGAAGTAAATTAATAAAAGCCTAAGAAAATTAAAATTATAGCTTACCCTCACCATGGCAAATGTGGAATTAGATACCACCAAAAGGAAGCTGCAAACTTTTTGTCATCTGCAAGAATATATGGAAAAAAACCCATCAGAAAATAGCAAATGAACCAGTCCCAAATAACAATAGCATTCTAAATTTATTGTTTATTTATCAGAAATGGTGCAGTATATATACTAACCAGTTATTAATGCTGGCAGTTATGATTATGACAAATGAAAAACGTTTAAGCAACTTAACATTCCAATTCAGATCAATTCCTTACCCCTTCAAATTCCAAATTGAGCTTGACAGTCATATGTATTAGAAATCAAAGAATACTCAAAGAGCTGAAAAATAATTTCTGATAAGAATATTGTGAATGGTTTTACAAAACAAATACAGCAAGATTTCTCAGGCAATGAGAAACTGTGGTGAGTGAAAGCTTGTTTGGTTTTGAAATGCCATGGTATTCTCTTGGAACTTGAGGCATGTTAAGGGTTGAAGTTCCATGATGAGCTTATTAATATGCAGAGGATTTGGGTTACATATACTCTGTAGATTCCTATGCTCCATAGCCATGGATTTGTGAAACCTTGCCTTTCTTTATTGTTTTCAAATGAGATCTAATAAGACGTATGGAGGAAAAGAATGAACAGAACCTTTTTCATGAATAAAAAATATAATAACGTACGATTGAAATCCATATTATTAGGAAAATTAACTACCTGATATATCTAATAATGCAGTACTCTTAGAAGTTAGAAAAGTTTATGTATCAACCTTACCGTGTATAAGTTACAAAGACGCATGCAATTATGTTATGACAGACGTTTACACAATCCCAAACACAACATGTAGATTGTAGAAAAGAAATTAGTCTGATCTGCTTTTATTAAAAAAATATTAATTTATATATCCTTCATTTGAGTTTTAAATTTTAGAATGCCTCAAAATGCATGGCAGACAACTTTATAGTGCAGATAAGTCACTCAAGTCATATAAATTTTGTATCATAAATCACAAAAACTTTTATTGGTCAAAAGAACAGCTTCCCTTTCCCATGATTCTATTTCTCCGGGTGCAGCCAATCCCATGTAAGCCGAACTTGCCCAGGGAAGCCTCTCCATGTATCGATCATGTACTAGCTAGTAACTGGCCCGAAACTGATCCGCGTTGATCAGAAGAAGGAAAGTCTTGAGAATTAGTGAAACTATATGGCCAGCTTTGGACTTGTTTGAGCATTGTTCCAAAGTGTAGTGATCATCATGGAATGGTTATTTGAGCTGCTTTGAGATGTGGGGAATTAAGTTAGACAAAGACAGGCCCGAAAACCTTTTTCCATGCCTCGATCGCCTTCTTGAAATTTCAGTCCAACTTCTTTCCCCGGCCACATAATGAGAGCTAGCAATTAAACACAGTTAGGGTAGTTGGACCAACGTGGGAGGTGATTGAGGTCCTGCTTGAAATTAAGGACCAGCCATACGAAAGTCATCACTAGGTGTGATCATCCAAAATCCCACAGGCGATTGGTCATCGGTACAAATCCCAGCCCACCATGCACCTTGATATCTTTGTCCTCGGCCGAGTACCGATACTTATCGTATATCTACCTCCCCTTCGAAACTCAGGCTTCTCTGTATGCAAGTCGCGCACCGTGTGCTCGGCCATCAGCTGTTGGCATGAACCTTTGCCTAGTGTCCGATAGCGCCATGTACCAAAACTTGGCAAGTCTCCCTAGGAAAGGGCATTACTACTAGGAATAGGAAAGCCTAAACGGATGACATGAATGAACTAGGAAACCTAAAATGGGTAGGTATTATTGGGTTAAGCTGTGGAGTCAAATCTTAGCCACAAATTTGATCTGACGGCTCACAAACAACTTTGGGACATAAAAGTCGCACAAATTTCACTTCATTGACCGTTGAGACTCTGAGACTTGATTTCCCTCTTTCCCAAAATCTCAGAGCAACAAGCAAGTCTGCAACAGATCCAATCCTAATTTTCCAGGGAAATCAAATCACAAATTTCCCGGGAAAATCAAAAAAGGAATTCACTTTCTCTCACCCATTTTCAATCAAAAATGGCTAATGCCTGGAAAAGAGAAAAACCCATCAGACCCATCTTTCTTCTCTGCTCCACCACTCTCTTCCTCATCTTCTTCTTCGTCTTCCTCAGCTATCGCCCCGTTCAAAACCCTAGCCCCTCTTCCATAAACCCTAACCCCATCATCGTAACCCATCTCCCCGTTCGCCCAATTCATGGCCCAATCCAACCTTTCAATTGCGATTCATGCCCCCAATCCCACCCAGTAATCGCCAACATAGTCGAAGGCCTCCGGTACCCTTTCCTCTACTCGCTCGCCGATTTGGGGAAATTGCCGGAGAAGCCACACAAGAACATCGTGAGAATGCTAAAGGGAAAGCCTTTTCGAAGACCGGACATCTCGGAGACGATTCAGGAGGTGTTGGCCGAGTTTAAGAGTAAAGGGAAGGACAATGGGCTTGTGGTGGACGTCGGTGGCAATGTGGGCATAGCCAGCTTCGCCGCCGCGGTTATGGGCTTTCGGGTCTTCGCTTTCGAGCCCGTTCTGGAGAATCTGCAGAGGATTTGTGATGGGATTTACTTGAATCGTGTTAGGGATTTGGTCACCGTCTTTGAGGCCGCCGCGTCCGATCACCTTGGCAATATTACCTTCCATAAGGTACTGTTTTTTGGGTTCAATTTTACTCATTTCTGGTTTTGGTGGGTTTCCTTTATGCTTTTGTTGTTGGGTTCATTATTTTTGTTAAACTTTCATTGAATTGTAACCATGGATGCATGGTTGATTTTTTGAGATGATGGATGCATAGTTGATTGGATAGATCAACTCCTGTGATGGCCAATATTCTCACAGACTTGGTTCAATAACTCGAACTTCATTCTCTGTTTAGACTTATTCACTTTGCCAGGAATAGTAGAACAACAAGCACGTGCAAGTCTAGAACAGATCACATTCATCTTGTCCAGAATTGCCTTGTTTCTTTTCTCTGCCGCTGTCTTCTTTGCAGGGTTAAATTTTAGTCATTTGTGGTTTTGATCTACTTCTTTATGCTACTGCTGTTTCAAATTCTTGTGATTATTGAGATTACATTAGCTGTTTATTGGATCCATGTGCTTGTGATTGATGATCATGCAGTAGCTAGTGATTGTGGCTCTATTAGTGTGCTTCCTTTGTGAGACTGGGAATATAAAGATGCAATATCTGAGGCTTCTCTGAAGCATAGTTTAATTTATTCCTCTTTCCTTATTTTGGCCGGGAATAGATAATTACTGATAGGCTCTCGAAAATTTCAATTTATAATGCTTTGCTAATGTCAATCCTGCTTCTGTTACCAGTTGGTTGGTCGTCTGGACAACAGTGCTGTTTCAGCCACTGGTGCAAAGTTGGCTTTCAAGTCTAATGAAGAGGTGGCAGTTCAAGTAAGGACCGTCCCTCTTGATGACGTAATTCCAGAATCCGAACCTGTTCTTGTGCTCAAAATTGATGTTCAAGGCTGGGAATATCATGTGCTGAAAGGAGCGACCAAGTTACTATCAAGAGATGCAAGTGAAGCACCATATCTCATTTATGAGGAAGACGAGCGTTTGTTGCAAGCCAGTAATAGCAGTAAAGTAGAGATCCGCAAGTTTCTTTCTAGTGTGGGTTACCGTCACTGCACGCAGCATGGCACAGATGCACACTGCACCAAGGAGGGTTAGCATATATATTGTGCCTTGAATTTTGCCACAAGAAACAGAACCAAACTACAGTCAGTTTATTCAAACATGATTCTCTCAGATGAGTTACTCAATGGTCTTTCAGATATCACTACAGCACCTGAGCAACAGCATTCTTAGTGTTGGAAATCTATGCATACTCAACTCCATGTCCAGCGGTTGAAGACAAGCTTTCTAATTGTATTCAGAAACCTTCTGTGAAAAGACATTGAAAGGAGAACTGGTTCAGAAGAATCTGTTTGTCGAGACTAACCAGATTTATCATTATTTGTTGGCCGGCTGCTCACTAGTTTTTGGTTACATATTGCTAGGTGTGCCTCTTGAGGCTCTTCATTGTAAATTTTGTTTTTTGTTACTTGAAGTTACAATATTCATGCATCAATATTCATTGAGGATGTTGACTTCAGTATTTGTTAGTGCTAGCAGGCACAATAAACTTCATCCCTTTCATTGTGTTTTACTATTCAAATTTCTCTTTCATCTAAATTCTTTCAAAAGCTCAGACCTGTTCTTCCTCAGGACAAGGTAGTAGGCACCAAAACACACCAACTCACTTTATTACAGTCTTGAGTAAACACAGAAGTATATCTTTAATTGGACTTTGAAGAATTGAACAAAGTTGAGTACCAAACTATAGAAGGTGAAGGCATTCCTTTGAAGGTATCAATGATTTACAGACATCTTACAGAATTGAATGTTCAAACGAATATAGGCAAAGTGTGTTCTGGTGACTATGGCACCAGAATAAGGTATACTAATTGTAAGTTACCAAAAAAAGCTGTCACCTGCACGAAGAAACATAAACATGCATGAGAGAGGTAGAGCAAGAGAATTCCAGAATTACAAGCCCTATAGATGAACCCTATCAATGAAATAGCATTCTAGTTATTGATTTGTGCATACCTCAGAAGAGTAATGTCCTTGCTATCAGAAACCACAATGCTCCAGCCTTGAAGATTATTTTGGCCCACTATTTTGGGAAGGACCAGCTCTCTCCACCATGACATCATAAAGTTGCTTCCCATTCTGCTCATCACATGACAGCAGATATCAAATCATTTTATTATTTTTCAATCTCTCTCTGTCATTCAAGTACTCTAATTTCTCACAGTTTAATCCCTCTTTATATTTTATATAATCTGATGCCAAAAGTACCTATGTTTTCACCCAAACCTTGATCAGTTGCTAGCAGACTATAGACTTTGAACTTTGCAAACAGAGAAAAGCTTGGTACTTAGATACTTACAAATATCACCGGAAAGAAGTGCACTTGTCCTTCAGGCTTAGTTTGCTTCTCTTTGAAATACACCAGAATAGGGAAATTTGGCCACCAAAGCTCCCAGTTCACAAACGATGAGTATCTACATTCAGTAAATAAGTGAACTGGTTTATCTTTTAATGAAATTCAATGGGTTCGTAGATAGGGTACTTACTTCCAACGGTTTTTACCACCCACAAAGACATTTTCACCCGAATTCTCAAGCTCCTCCCCTACTTTTACTTCCTAAATAAACAAATATCAGAGACAACAGGGGAAACCAAGTCTAAAGGCTTAGTAAACATGCATCACATTATTACTATATCTTCTATGAAACCCCAAATAACGAAATTCATGACTTTGTTTCAGAAAACTAAGAAAGTTGAGTGAACGAACCAGAGCCTCTCCATCAAAGACAAATCTAACTCTAGTAGTCTGGAAGAAAAAAAAAATTAATCAGCTACTTTTCAAATTATATATTCCGTTTAATAAGAAGAGGAAAAAAAGAAGAGGAAATGAATAAAAAACCCTCTTTTGAAAGTCTATAGTCCATTAACCCCCATTTTATTCCTGATTTCTTTTTAAGCCCTATATTAAAGCTAAACAACATTCTTTTACTATTGTACCCCTTTATTCATCATCTAACAGCACCGATCCAATCTTTCTCCTCTTCTCTCTCTCTCTCTCTCTCTCTCTCTCTCTCTCTCTCTCTCATTCATGGTCGATGATCACGAGACGCAGTGCTACGCTGACGGAAAAACTTCTCCTCCATCTGATTGCAAAGCATGCGGTGGCGATCGGCTCTGGTAATCGGCTTCCGATTGCGACGGTGTCGGCGAAATTGAGTATCTAAATCGTCTATCCTCATCATAGCTCCATGGATGAGAGGTCCGCGATGGAGAGAGGTCGTAGAAGAAGCGATCGACGAGAAATTTTAGAGTACGGTAAAGTGTCTATTTGGGGGTTTTGGCTTTTGGGTTGAGAATTTTTTCATCTCGGCTCAGGCTTGGTTTTATCCTTGTGGCTTTGGTGCTCAATTTTTGGTTAATTATGCCTATTTTTGGTTTCTGAATTTTGGGAGATTTATTCCAATTCTGGAGTAGTTGCAATTTCAAGGCAACAGTTTGATAAATTGGCTTAATTTGGTGAAGCAGATGTCGTTTTGGAACTTCTATTGAAGTGGAGTAATATAGAATTGAGTGAGGGAATGAGAGATATTATTCTGATCAGCTTGCGTGGGCTATTATTCTCTCTTTTAGGGAGTAGTTTTTGCTAAATCCAAGAGGAGTTCGATAATATTGTTAGTTCAAAAAGAATGAGAATGTTCAAAAATAATTGCCGGGAGTAATTAGGTTAGGTAGGTGTGTTGGGAGTGATTGTTTATAGTTGTTTTGAAAACTCATGGGTATATATGTTTGTATGGGAAGGAGTTCCAACTCCTCACGAGATCAGCTAGCTTCCTTCACTTCACGAGCTCACTATTGCTACTCTTGTATAGTTGCATCTTTACCCAATGCCCCTTTTACAACAAGTAAACGCACATTAAGCCGTATATATATATATATATATACTAATTTAGTCAATAAATAATAAATTTGTTTCACCATAAATTGGCTTTTATGGTGGTGCTTAGTTACTTATTGATGCTTGTATGCAATTGGAAATGGAAATGGAAATGGTGGTGCTTAGGTGAATGTTCAGTTCAGTTTTGTGTTAGACTTAAGTGAATTAGAAAATTTCTTGTTTAGTTTGGTAGTTACTGGTAATGTATATGCTAAGCTCAGTTTTGATTGATAAGCTATCTGTTTTACTTGTATGCTAAGCTCAATTTGGATCTCCTCCTCTTCTAAATATGAGGATGGGAACTGATGTTTGATTTCCTATACAATTGCAGGTCATGCTAAAGACCAAGTGTGATAGAAGATGGGTGCATCAACTTTGAGAGTTTAAAGAGGAGGCAATAGTGTTTTGCTAAACACTTTTTATTTCTTATTTGGTTTCCTTTTAAGATATATTTACCATAATTTTGTAAAACAATGAATCATGAAATTTCTAGTTTTGTATAATTGAGACTTTATTTTATGTGTCTTGTACTCTACGATACAGTTAGCGATACAATTAGTGATACATTTTTATTGTCAGTTTCTAGTGTACAATTAGTGATACATCATGTGATACAATTATGATACACTATGTAATACACATATGATACACATGTAATACAACAATATTATGTGGGTGATACATATGTGATACAGTTTCTGATACACATGCGATACACTTGCGATACACTTGCGATACACATGCGATTTCTGATACACATGCGATACAGTTGCGATACACATGCGATACACATGTGATACATTTGTGATACAATTTCTGATACAGATTTGACCTCCCAAATGTAATTAGTTCACCATTAGAATTTGTGATACACATGTGATACACATGTGATACACTTGTGATACACATGTGATACACATGTGATACACTTGTGATAATACAGTTATGATACAATTTCTGATACACATGTGATACAGTTTCTGATACACATGTGATACAGTTGTGATACACATGTGATACACTTGTGACCTCCCAAATGAAATGATCAGTTTACCATTAGAATTTGTGATACACGTGTGATACACATGCGATACTTGTGATACACTTGTGATACGCATGTGATACAGTATTATGTGGCGGACCCTCATACACCTTGTGATACAGTGATACACATGTGATACACATCTGATACAATTGTGATACACTTGTGATACACATGTGATACACTTGTGATACACATGTGATACAATTTTGATACACATGTGATACACTTGTGATACACATGTGATACAATTTTGATACACATGTGATACACATCTGATACAATTGTGATACACTTGTGATACACATGTGATACACATGTGATACACTTGTGATACACATGTGATACACTTGTGATACACATGTGATACACTTGTGATACACATGTGATACACTTGTGATACAATTTCTGATACACATGTGACCTCCTAAATGAAATGATCAGTTTACCATTAGAATTTGTGATACACATGTGATACACATATTATACACTTGTGATACACATGTGATACACTTGTGATACACCTGTGATACACATGTGATACACCTGTGATACACATGTGATACAATATTATGTGGCGGACCCTCATACACCTTGTGATATAGTGATACATATGTGATATAGTTTGACGTGGCGGGCCCGGGATCCCGATGGTAATTTTTGAAAAAAATGGAGTAAAAATGTGTTTTGGTGATACTGTGATACACATATGGTACAGTTTGACGTAGCGGGCCCGGGATCCCGATAGTGATTTTTGAAGAAAAAAAATGGAGTAAAAATGTGTTTTGGTAATACTGTGATACACATGTGATACAGTTTGACGTGGCAGACTCAGGATCCCGATGATGATTTTTGGAAAAAATGAAGTAAAAATATGTTTTGGTGATACTGTGATACACGTGTGATACACATGTGATACAGCTTGACGTGGCGGGCCCGAGATCTTGATGGTGATTTTTGAGAAAAATGAAGTAAAAATGTGTTTTGGTGATATAGTGATATACATGTGATACAGTTTGACGTGGCGGGCCCGGGATCCCGATGGTAATTTTTGAAAAAAAATAGAGTAAAAATGTGTTTTGGTGATATTGTGATAGACATGTGATACACGTGTGTTACACGTGTGATACATATGTGATACAGTTTGATGTGGCGGGCCCGGAATCCCAATGGTGATTTTTGGAAAAAAAATTGAGTAAAAATGTGTTTTGGTAATACTGTGATACACATGTGATACAGTTTGACGTGGCGGGCCCGTGATCCTGATAGTGATTTTTGGAAAAAAAGAAGTAAAAATGTGTTTTGTTAATACTGTGATACACATGTGATACAGTTTGACGTGGCGGGCCCGGGATCCCGATGGTGATTTTTGGAAAAGATAGAGTAAAAATGTGTTTTTGTGATACTGTGATACACATGTGATACAGTTTGACGTGGCGGGCCCGGGATCCCGATGGTGATTTTTGGAAAAAAATAGAGTAAAAATGTGTTTTTGTGATATTGTGATACACATGTGATACAGTTTGACGTGGCGGGCTCGGGATCCCGATGGTGATTTTTGGAAAAAATAGAGTAAAAATGTGTTTTTGTGATACTGTGATACACATGTGATACACGTGTGACGTGGCGGGCCTAGTGTTTAAGTGAGTAAATATGTTCCATAAGGGAAAAGGGTAATTTAGGTAAGTAAAATTTACATATAAGGAATAAAGGGTTTAAAAAGAAATGGAAAAAAAGAAGGGGCTTAAGAGGAACAATCTTATTAGAAAGGGGCCTTATAGTAAGTGGCCCAAAAAAGAAACAGGCACCGAGTTTTAACATGTGAACTTGTCAATCAAGATTCAAGACTAGCTTATACTAAACCATTTCTAGTAGAGTGATTTACCTGAAACAATAGTAGTAATCCAAGGAGACCAACAGGCGCAGCTGGTAAAAGATTATTTGTATAAGCTAACCCACCGGATAGACCTGTTTCAATTAACATTTTTGACATCATATATAATGATTCTATAAGATAAACGCAATCTTGTTTATAGAAAACGGGAGTTGGTAGTCAGCGATCAGATACATGGTTCCGAAATCAGTCAAAAACCAGATAAAATCATTAGAAACATCAGTTAAGATGAAACAAACTTCATCTCAGATTCTCATGAACCCAATGCACTGAGTCAGATGCAAGTAGTGTAATAACATGGCTCATTTAGGAGTTGATTAAACCAGTGAATTGTGATAAGAAAACTCTGCACACATAACTTCAAGTGGAATTTAAGAGTAAGACCTAGTAGGACAATTGGAATTCGGTAATCCGGCTCCGGAATCACCGTCTCTCTGGTGGTCTCGACTTTCCTTCCAAACTGTCAAAAAAAATTGAAATACAGAATTTGATCATTTGCAAAAACCCAACAACAACCAATCAAAATTCTTGCTTCCTACCCAATTTTTGTTTCCTTATTAGTTTAACACCTCTCATATCGCAAAACAAACATATGCTAACTCTATTTCAGGCAACAAAAACCAAACTCAATAAAGTTAACTATAGAAGGGTGAAGTAACAAACCACTGAGGACACCACAAGGGAGCCACCAAATTTTTTCCTCAGAAAACTTTGATTATGTATCGGATTGTTATAATTAGCACTCCTGAAGCTGCTTACAAATCCGCCAACTTCTCTATCTGTTTGAAGAAATACACTTATCAATTCAACAGACAGAAACTACAATCTGTCATTCAATTTATAATGCAGACACAGTAAAAAGCAACAGTAAAAATCAAAGCACCAAACTTACTTTTCGGGGAGAGAAAGCAAGGAGCTGACAAGAGAGTGCTGGCCATTTTGTTTAGTCTCTCTTGTTTCCCAGAAACAACTGCTCTTATTTCTGAAATGCAGGAAATGCTTCCAGACTCTGCTTGTAAATAATGAATTTACAATAAGGACCTTGTTTCATTTTATAGCCAGGGTCACCTGAGTAGGGGCATGGTGGTCATTAAAAGTAGGGATTGAATAACTTCACAAGGGGACAGGAAGAGCCTTATCCTGTTTTACTTGCATTCGTCACCACCAACGATTAAAACCCCTTCAGTCTGAGTTGAGCTCATAGATAAATTTATTAAACCTCTTATTTCGAAAGAAAGAGAACTCCAAAAACTTCATCAAATGGCAACTTCTTCTTTTTGTTTGACACCTGTTTGTTCATTCAAGTCCTCAAACAAACCAGGTACTCTCTCTCTCACTCTCTGGGCTATTTTATTTGATTGGGATTTTTTGTTTTGTGAATTCAATGCGTAATTTGATTGTGTAGGGGTTTTGATTGGAAATTCGGGTGGTGCTAAGGTTCTTCGGGTGAATGAAGCATTTCAGAACTCAAAAGCTGCAAAGACTCAGTCTTGGGAGATCAAGGTGAGACATTGTAGATGAACCAAGTTTATCCTTTTAATGAAATTTGACAAATGTGGTATTTCATTGATTTTATTTTCTCAAGCACATTACTTGGAGTCTTGTACTATGTTATGGTGGGCATGAGTCCCTTAGATTGTGAAGAAAAAGAGTAGAACTGAAATGGGTTTAATGAATTGTAAAGTTTCTTTGTAAAACTATTTTGAGGGAACTTTGAAGTGAACATCTTTATAGGCAATTTAATCCAATCACAGATTTAGGAAATAAGTTGTTTAGGCGTTTGTATTCGATGTATGTATGAGAATTGTTTTTGTTAAAGTTGCTACAAGGTTGAGGGAACAGGTAAATGATCATAGTTAATGATGTCTAAGGTAAATGATCATGGTTAATGATGTCAGAGACATGTAATATGTGTAGAAGAGACTTTGCAAATCACAGACATGTAATATTTTCGAGGCAAAGCTTACTTGAAAATGCTTGATAGTCTATTGAAGGTTATTCTTTTTCTTTGGATTCACTTTGGTTTTGTCTTGCAGGCCACAGACGGTAATCAAACTACCAAAAGAAATAGCCTAGTCTGTGGTGATTGTGACGGAAATGGTAAGTAATCAACTGGTTGTCAAATCTATGTTATGCTGAATATTGGCTTGATGCTTTGGAATGAAATCTCCAAATTTGAGCAAACGTGATTTTCAAGTGGTCTACAAGTCTTTTCTCTTTTGTTAGTATCCGCATCGGAGGATTTGAGCTCTTCTAACTTTTTATTCACCACACAGGTGCTTTAGCGTGTTCTCAATGCAAAGGTACTGGGGTTAATTCTGTAGACCACTTCAACGGACAGTTCAAAGCTGGCGGGCTATGTTGGCTTTGCAGGTAGCCTTGTTAAATCTCTGTCTCTAACCATGCTAAGTGTTGGTGTTGGACCTACAAAACGTACTTGTATCTACATCTATTACCATCATAATTTCCATGAAAGAAGAAGGCTAAGTTTTCCTAATAGAGAGATCTTAAACTTAAACATCCAATGTCTTCCTTCTTCTGAACCCTTGGTTTCTTTCACAAATTTTGTGCTTGTTTCTTCTTATATCTGCTACCATTTCTTGCAGGGGTAAAAGGGAGATTTTGTGTGGAGATTGCAATGGTGCTGGGTTTCTTGGAGGTTTCATGAGCACACACGACTCCTAGAAAGTACAGAAATGCATCAGGAAAGACCAAAAAAATTGTTGCTGAGGGTGTTTCTATAGTGAATTTTGTACTACTCCCTAAACAAGTCAAGAACTAATGGCGTTGGTTAGAGATTGTAATATTTTTCCTACTGTTGAAAAACAGGCCAGTGTTATTGGGTCAGATATGGCTGCATATCTGGTTCCAATCTGTTGATTACTGCAGTTTTGTTGAATTACAATAAGATTATAAGAAATATGGAACAAATTTTAGAAGTGAAGCTTATCTCAGTTTGAAAAATAATTTTTGGAAAAAAAAAAAAGTGAAACAAATGAGAATTGAAAAAAAGGTGAAAAAATAAATTAAACGCGCCAGGTAGGGGTCGAACCTACGACTTTCTGCTTAGGAAACAGACGCTCTATCCACTGAGCTACAGGCGCTTCCATGATAATTATGTCAAAAATGATATTTTAACGTTTATTTTATTTTCACATTATAAAAATCAAAATAGTTTGCATTACACTCGTTTTGTGTACAAATTACTAAAGTGATACATGTTACATGCAAATAAAAATTTGACTTATTAATATGGATAACAACGACCATAAATTTGGAAGAACTACTGGGTTGATTTTGAAAAAAAAAAAAAAAAAAGGATCATTTGGAAGCACTTCATAAATTTAAAGGCTTGGTAGGATAAAGCTTATTTACATGGTGAACAATTGTTTTTCTATAGCAACGTAACTGAAAATCCCATGTCTCCATAGGCAAAGTTAATAACATCAAGTGTACGCTAATAGAAACACAAGATCACAACAACAGTAGCTGTAGCAGCAGCAGCAGCAGCAGCACGCACTATCATGACAATATTAGACGGAGAATTTCTCCAGAATGTTTGAATGATTTCTCGGTTTCTTCCAAGCAATGGTTCTTCTCCTCCCTCGTCCAGCTCTGATGCATCATGATGAAGTTAGATCAAGCAAATAGATGCAGATGAGAAATGTTTTGCAAACGAAAAGCAAGGAACTTACCTCTGCAACTTTATTCAATTTCTCCCTCACATTCTGCAACAATTGGGAAAGTTCACCATCCCATTTATAGAATTCCAAATCTTTCTTGTCAAGTATCATTTCAGCCACCTGAGGAAGGGAAAGAACAAAAGAACATCAGTTAAGAAGAACTTGAACGGAGATAAATGATCTATGCCATCAGAGCTGCATCTTAAGGACGATGATGTTGGTTTAGTAGATCCCTATTTAAAAGTTTGTATACTTTGCTGCACATAAATTATATATTCCATCTTCAGCTTAGCCATCATGTTATGAAAGTGAAAGCTAAACCCCAAGAACAAAGAAACGTGTTTCCCCAAGTCATATATCTAGAAATGAAAAATATCACTCAGTCCCCAAGTTCAGATACCGAACCAGCTCACCCACCTGAATCAATATGATATACACCATGAATATTAATATGACAGTGCACTCAATTTTGAAGCATTATTTCAATACCTTTTTCCCAATCATTCGACCACCAGCTGAATGAGCAAAGTATATATTGTAGAAGTGGCACAGAAATGCTTGAGGATCCTTCTCTGACAGTTCCTTAAGATACTCAGCATAGGTTAAACCAGGAGCCGAAGGTTCTGGTATGGCATGGCCTTGCTCCTTGAACCACTCCAAATCTTTTGCCAACTTTTCAGACCTTTCCAATCCAGTATTTCTAAACTCAGAATCTATAGCCAAAAGACCACATAACAACATTACATAATAGCTTGGCACATTTACAGTACATAAACACACGAAATATTCGGATACGTGCACAAACACACACAATATCTGTAGTATTTCCATTGCTATATATGAATCTTGAGTTAAATTTACCACCTAGATAAGAAGACTCCCTAGATAACAATGTCGTGATGATCGAAACAGAACATGTTTTCAAAATGCAGATTTGAAAAATTGGAGTCGAGGGTCCAATGGTTCAGGCAACATCGATTGTTCCCAACTCCCAAGTAATGAAAGGAAATAAGGAAAGCCCAACGGATCACCCGAGGCAAAGCTATATGCATAGATGACCGATGCAGCATCTTAACATAAAGTTATTGCGAGAAATACATATGAACATATAGAATTTGAAATTAACAAGAACAAAATCTCATTCCTGCAAACTTGTTGGTACAAAATCATTCTATAACAAAACCAAAACCATCAAACAAATACAAAAATAGGCACAAAGTTGCAATACAAAATCCATCCAAGTTATAAAAACTCAAACTTGAAGCACATAACATTCAAAACTATCTAAAAGATTACTTACAAGAAGGGAAGGGAGCCCTTTGAATAATCCCTTCAAGGGTGTCATACACCAACTTGCTATCCACAAGGAATCTCAAGTAGCCATCAACAGTTGGTTCCCACTTGGCCACTGGTCTCTCCTGAGGCTCTTTGACCTCCTTCTCACCCTCCTTAGCTTGGTCTCTGGTGTGTAGCTTCATAGCCACAAACCTCATCTCCTCCACAAACCCTTTTGCCTCACCCGGGTACCTCTTCTTGGGCATCTCCGCCGTCGTCGCCGAAACAACTCCGGCGGCCTTCATGGGGATTCTGGTAGTCATCTTCGGGAACGAAACAGGGAATTTCTTGGGCAAGAAATCGGAGCCTAAATTGGGATTTGTGAGGGACTTGAACTGGGCCTTGTTGAAAAGGGACTGGGATTGCGAAATTGGGGTTATAGAAGCCATTATTGAACCTGAGGAGAAACAAAGCGTGAGTGGGCGAGAATTTGAAAGAGAAGCGTGTACGGAAAACTTGGATTAAACTAAACCGGAAATGAATAGTTTTATGGGCTTGGCTTGGAAGGGCGGTTCACGTACTCTTCAAGGCAAAGCGATGGGTGAGAATAGCTTTTAAAATAACAACACTTGCTTGGGATTATTGAATTGATGAAGAGGTGGGTGAGTCTGTATGGGGGTGTCTCTCTTTTGTTTCTATCAAAAATTCAATCTTGGATAGAGCCCTTTTCGCTTTCTGTGTTAATGTACAATTTACTGGAGTAGTTTTGCTATTTCTGGTTCTGCTACTTCAGGATTGAAGATAGAGAAGACAGAATGTTACGGCAGTGTCAGTGCTGAGTTGGGTGGACGCTAGACGACGTCGTTGGTATTGTTGCTTCATGGGGCAAGCTGGTAATAATACTCCAAATTATTTGTGGATTGGGGACTTTGCCGTGGACTAGTCTGGAACACTCTTTTGACTCGAGTCTCTGTTTCTTTCCTCACCAAAAGACATTATTGTAAAAAATAAAAATAATTTTGTATTTGTTTGCCCAAATTTACCAAAAAAAGAAAAATTTATCTACCGTATAACATCAATTATTTTACAACATTGACAAAATTTAATGATATCTGTTGAGAACACGTAAACTTCATTACTTATATCTAAGTATGAAAGAAAACAGTAATTTCATATTTATGACCTTGCGTCAATTGGATGTCATATGATATTGCTCTACCACCCATAAGTGGTTGACTTTAGTAGTTTCATTTTATGTAAAAGTACTTGGATTTCAAATTTTTTTTTTTAAAACAGAGAATCAAGGTGACTAGAATAAACAAAAGAATCATTGGAACATTTAATCTTTTACTACATAAATATATATTCTACGGGGAGCAGTATTTACATCAACGACGCTTTGGCCGAGTGGTTAAGGCGTGTGCCTGCTAAGTACATGGGGTTTCCCCGCGAGAGTTCGAATCTCTCAGGCGTCGATTGTTTTTGCAATTAATTTCATGGGCTCGGTGAAAACAGGCTCCATAAAATGGGTTTTAATAGGCCCAAGAAGAGCTGTCATAACACGATCCAATGATATGGCTAGACACATATTCTTTGAGCTCAAGTTTTCGTTCTCGGAATCTTCAGCCTTCATTCTCAATAATTGGCTTTATTCATTGTCCAAAAAAAAAATTGCCACTATTAATTTTAGACTACATACTGTATTTGTTCCCAAATGTTGGGTGAGAAATCATTTTTCAATTGACTATTTTTTGTAAGGATATTTTTAAAAAAATAATTTAAATGAACGGTTTCAATTATTGAATTATATTGCATAAATGATAAACAATGATTTCTCCTTTTAGGAATGCCCGCTCTAATGAGGGTACACATTATCTATTGTTCTAGCTAGCTTCTTCTTAATTTTGTTGTTTAATTCAATCAAACCAAGACTCTTGAAACTATCAAGTATTTCTTCTTCCTTATGTTTATTAGGAGTTTAGAGGACAATAGTGAACTTATCAATGGCAATTGTTCCTCTGTCCCTTCAGTGTCTTAAGCTCAACTTGAGTCTATATAGTTTTACCCAAAGAGATAGAGATCGAGATCGAGATAGATAAGGCATGCATACAATTAAAAGTGTGATTCAACTCTACAAATTTATTTTAATCTTCTATTACATATCACCTTTGGGTGCATGTTTAGTTAATCTTGGAGCACACTTTTCTAATCTCTCCTTCTGCGCCAGTTCTCACCTCAATGCTACTCATTTTGACCATAGCTTTTGGGAACTCAAAGTCAAATCTAAACCCTAGCAATCCCCTTATGCTTCCAGCATAGTTCTGCATTATGTTTCGTGTCGTAGCATCACCCAAAAGCCTCTGATCCGACTCCAAAACTGCATTACCATCCCTCACATTCTTAAAGAAGCTCGCATCAAACTTCATCTGGCTACCTTTATCCAATGCCACACGTTTCGAGCCATCACCATCTTTGGGGCAGAGAGCTTGGAGTTGTGCTAGAGATGCTTGGCTTATGGTTGGGTCAGAATTTCCAGTAGCTGTGAAGTTGTAAAGGCGGTATCTGAAAAATAAGCAGTCTGTTTGGCCAATGGTATGTGCCCCTGCACGAAATTAATTAGATCTTCGTAACTAAATAGCTTTAAAATTATTTATACGTATATAAATCATTGATTGTGAGGATAGTTTGGAATTGAGTTGCTTCAATAATAATAAGCTAATGTGTAAAATTAAAATATCTTTAATAATTGCTTCCGAATTTTTTACCAAACATTTTTTGCTGCTTAAATCATTTAGTGAATGACTTTTTATGAAGCACCTAAAGACTCGGGACCAAACTGGCCGTAGGCCTTTTGGTAGTAAAAAAGAGTCTTACCAACTAGAGTTACAAGATCGTGATCGTCAAGGCCTTTAGCAGCAAACTTTTGCCTTTGGACCGCAATGGAATCGAGAGGAGATGGCAAATTCGATGCTTGAGATGACAAAGAGATCCTACCGTCTCTTCTTCCGGTGGGAACTGACCAACTCGGACCGTCACTCTGAAACAGAAACCATATATGTCTTTCAGTGTTTTGCAACAGCAACAATTTTTCAGTGGCAATATAAGAGTTGGTTATATAGTACCAAGTCAACAGAATCACGAGCAGCCAATGCAAGTATATCAGCACATGAAACAAGTCCAGGACACGAGGCCTCTAGCTGTGCTTTTGCATCATCAATAACTTCAAATCCTCTCAACCCCAGATTCGGCAATGCATTCCTCTCCGCGGAGGAGCCCCTAATCAAAACCGAACCATCACAACCCTGCACAACAACATCAATCGGAATGAATCTCAAACAAGTCAACAATGTACAAAATTAAGTAACAAATTTTGAAACACAAAACCTGAACAAAGCAGTCATGGAAGTGAAGCCTAAGCAAGCCAGCTGCAATGGTAGGATCTTTGTTAAAGTATGACTCAACTGTGGACCGGACGATGGCCTCGGCTTTGGGACATGAAGAGGAATAAAACCCAGTTTTCAATTGACCTTGCACAGGCAGAATCATTACCAGAATGACGAGAAAAATTGAATCTTTGGTTTTCATATCTACTATGAACAAGGAGACGCAAAACCCAATTTGGTAATCAGTTGTCAGTCCACTCTTCACTATATACCAAAACATGTAGCACTACTCTTGTATATAAACAGATTTTGGGCATGCATATCCTTTCATTTGTGGAACGTGTGGGGCCGTACATAAACTTTAGAAGTGGATTTCACTATATGTATGCTTTGTTGTATTTGAACGGGAGATAATGGAGTAGGCCTCTCTGTTTTTCTTTGATTCTTTAGCTTTATTCCTCCACGCGTTTTTTCCTCTGTATATTGATATTTCTGGGTTCTAGTACTTTTCGGCTTTTTTTCTTCAATTGTTCTCATGGTGGTTTCACATTTGCTTTTGGCTTTCCTACTTTTGCATGGAAACGTTTGCATGCAAATTGCTTTTGCTTAGTCTGATTAGTGCAGCACTAACACTAAGAGTGCCTTAACTGATGAAGTTCATGATTGAAATATATTTATATGAACACTAATGTGAATGGAAGGAACAAAGAGATTTGGATTTGAACACAGAACCATTTTATTAGCGAAAACGTTATGCCCAGAAGACCCTGGAGTTCAAAGTTCATCTTTTATGGATCTCTGCGAGCCTGGTAAGATTCGGACTATAGGGATCTATCGGGATCTATGGATTATACGCGTCACCGGCTCCTTTAGCTTTAACTATGAACAGATCAGAAAACTATAATCGACACCGAATCCACAGACAAGGGAACAAAAGATTTCAAATATCGGATCAGAACATTACTGTTTCTATTAGCCAAAGAGATTATTATTATACAGAACTTATCAAATTCTAGTAAATTCATTCAAGCTAAAATTATGGATTTTACATCTGTGTTAGTATATAAAGCATGCATAGCAGATGCATGTAAACTTTTCAAAAATAAATAACAAAAACAGAAAAAGAGGAACAAACTAGTCCCCTATTTCACTTCTGATAACCTAACTACTTAGCAAGTTGTTCCAGAACAGGGACCTTTTTCCATGCATCTTCTTCTAATCCACTTAATTGCAGCGGTGGCAATGAAAAGGCACTCACAGTTGAGCTTCCACTCCTAATTTCCTTCAAAGCCCTCAACGCCGATATAGTGCTTTTCATGTATAAGCTCTCGATGTACTCGATCTCTGCAAGTTTCTTGTTTACTCTGCTAATTCCATTACTCTTGGTAACACCAGAAGTTGTGGGACCATCATCCCCATCATCAGATGCTTCATTTGAAGCTGGCGGTTCACACATGGCGAACAGCTGGTCAAGCGTGCACTCGCACTCCTTCACAAGCTTGTAGAGCAAGTCGGTGGTGAAGAAAGGCTGTTGCAAGACCTTCTGAATGAAGGGCAAGCGCATAAGGGCACCAGTTCTTTTATCGTACTTCTTGAGTATCTTTACAAGTCCTGTAAAAAAAAATCAAATTGAGCTTTTCGGAACCAAAAATTTCCAAACACACCACAGATTACAAGTACCAAATGGCTCTAAGATCCTCCAAAAATAAATTCAAGGGATCAAACTCCATTGATTCTAACCAAAAAAGGCATCGAGAGTATGTTAAGCGACAATTTTTGGAAAGTCATATTCAAGTAGATTAATGGATTCAAGTCACAAATTTTGTCTAACTTCTTTGGTAAAGAAAGCTAAACAATAAGTAGTTCAACTAAACAATATAAAGTTGATTAGAACTAATCCATACAAAGCTCTATGGGGTCAATAAGTAACTCATCACTATTCTACATAATGACACCAGAGAACAAGGAGCTAACACGAAGGTATTACTACCCAAGTGCAAATCTTTACTCGTATTAATATAAATTGATTTCTCAAAGCCTTGATGCAAATAACAAGACTCTCACAACAAATTTAACAAACCAATGTAAGAAGCTGAATGCTTCATTATACAACTTAAGAATGCATGTGCAAGGAGATAGCGAAAACCATATATAATTGACTGCTAAATTATTAATAAAAAAGGGAGAGAAAAAGAAATTAAGGATCTATACCTGTATAGTTGAGGGCACTGTAATTCTCCAACAAGACCATCTCTCCATGGAAGTCCACTATCTCTTTGCGTATCTTCATAACCTCTTCAGTGGAATGCTTTGCTTTTGCCACACTGTCTTGTATCTCCTGCATTCCATAACATAAAAACCAATAAGAAATTGAGCTATTCCAATCTTACAGTAGTACTAATAATGCCCAGAAAGAAATTGATTTCTTTGTGCTCCTAACGGTGTTTGTTTAAACTAACGGAATATACTGCCCCAAAGCACCTGCCTTTTATAGACGTGGTGCTCAAATAGACAGGTGGCAGCCACCCACACACCCACATGTGGTTGACAAAGAGCAGCAGAAAAGCGCCAAAATGACCAACGGTCTAACGGTCCGTCATATTAAACGGAGAACACAAATATACCGAGTGAGCGGTGCTCAGTCTCCCTCGGCAGGCAGCCGAACCACCACTTAAATCGCACAATAGAATATAACTGTACGACGTCGTTCTAATTTTATTTTGTTGACAGCGATTTAGACGATAAATCTTGTAATTTAAGCTCCAGATTTAGAGAACAAAATCAGAAACGAAAGTATGAAATTGGAAATGAAGAATAATACCTTCAATCTAATAATATATTCTTCCTCCTTTTCCACAAAGAAGGAATTGAATTTCTCGAGCTCGTCCTCGAGGAGCTGAATGAAATTGATCTCCTCGGACGACATGTCGTCCGCAGGAGCGTCGCCGTCGAGCCTGGGGCGCTTGGCGGGCCTGGTGGCGTCGCCGCCTTTGGGCTCGATGAGCTTCAACCGCTTCTTGAGCTCCTTGTAGGAGAGGAACTTGTCCCGCCATTCCGGCAGAGTCTCGTCGATTTGGTTGCTCAGGCTCTTGCCGAACTTCATGTCGTAGAACTATTCAAGAAGCGTAGTCGTTTTGTTTCGATAGAAAGATTGAAAATTGAAATTGGTGGAGAGAGAGAGAGAGAGAGGGTGAGGGTGAGGGTGAGGGGAGGAAGGAGGGGGATATAACGGTAAGGAGAGAATATTCGAGGGGTAATTGTTGGAATATCCTTTTGTGTTTCTAAGAGTATATCTCGGGTTTTATTCCCTTCCTCAGTTCACAAGTCATAGCTCATCAGTGTGTCCACAGAGAGAGACGTAGAGGATGGATTTCCATTTTTTTTTTTTTTTCGTTTTTCTTTTTGCAACTTTTATATGCTTTATAGAATGGACACGTGGGGCTGTCTAGCTTAGTTTTGAAGTGGCTCCAGGAAGCCATTCAGCTGTGCTAAATGCCTTCATGGCTTTTCATTTTATTTTATTTTTCAATAAACCAGAGTCTGAAACAGTAGCAGGTGAAGCTTCGTATACCAGTTAAATAGTTAATCCCTCAGAATCAGTGATATGCATGTGAACGTACTCCAGCAGTAAAAAGCCGGAGAACGAAGCTTCCTATACAATTTGTCAATTTTACTTTTCTTTTTGGATCCGGCTCCTCTAAAGTTAGGGGTCCGTAAAGTTATCTAAAGTTCATAAAATCTAAGCCATATAACTAATCAAATGAATTAGAAATGTCCACGTCAACTAAACTAACCTATGTACTTATATTTCTGCAACTGCCGTCAAATACTTAAATCTCCTTCTTCTTAAAAAAACAGTTAAAAATAAACTACCGTCAAGTATCACTGGTTCAGGATCGATCTCCTCTCTCATCTTCATTCTCTGTTATTTTTCTCCTCTCTCATCATCGTTCTCTGTTATACCCAGTAATCTCATGATACATATATCGAATAGAGCTAGGATTTGAATGATTTCGCTGATGTTATAGTAGTAGCCCACGTACATCATCTTCTAGATATGATCCATACGTTTTTCAAATCCAACGATTCATCAAGAAAGGAGTTGCATATTATTAGCTCTGATCAATAATTACTGTGATTCATTAATTAAACATGAACTGTACTCTTTTAACGGTCCAAAAAACCGATTTTTCAAAGCTTTAAATTTCATATTTTCTTTGCGTTTGGTACCTTAATTCCTAATGGTTGAGCTTCTCTTCCTTTTGCTTCTTTGTGGAAAATGAATGGGAATATCATTCAACAATACCTTTGGGAAAAACAGATAGTTGAGGAATGAACGGCAAAAGTTAACGTCAGTTGCGGTGCTTGTGCAAAGAAAAAAAAAAAAACCCTCGATGACGTGTTCTATCTTGAACCATTAGATGAATTATATGGCTTAGATTTTATGAACTTTAGATAACTTCACAGACACCTAACTTCAGAGGAGTCGGATCCTTTGTTTTTATGTTAGGAAATGAGACTTTCGGATTCTATCCCGTTAATGTGAAATGAAAATACTTCTAAACTAATAACTAGTTGTTCGTGTACAATTATAACTAATTTTATTTATACACATAGTTGATTTGGGCAAATGAAAAAGTTTTGCATATAATTAGGAGATAATTGACTTCTATAACGTTCATTCCTCAATATATGAGCAAAAAATATTCGATTAATATGACCAACGTGATTTTATATGAGCCATATCCTTCTCATTCTCCCCTTTTATAGCTTGATTTCTTAATTACAACTTGTAAGTCGTTTGAAAATTTTGGAGGGATGATGGCCTCATTTGGGAGGAATTTTTCGGTGTGACGCACTAATAAAATCTTGACACCTGACTTTGTTTAGTTAAACTAAAATTGATCTACCCAAATTGGTCTCCACATAGTTGCCTCTGAATTAACCTAGTTTTTTTTTTTATTTACTTGGATAGAAATCAAATGATAATGTGCGTAAGTATCCAAATCAATAGTTGAATCAATTTTAACCTTAACAGACTCTAAGCCCTTTATTCTAATTATGAGCAAAAGTTTCCCTAAATAAATACATTATAGTTATGACTTATGAATTGTCCAAGTTCTACAAAAATCTCTGTAGATTTTGAATGCCAATTGTAAAGAATTTTCTCCTCAAAGTAGTACCCTTTTCAATCATTGATCAAGAGCCAAGTTGGAAGATAACATATACGTAGCTCAAAGTTGAAGGAAAATTTGCCACGTCAGGAGATCCATTTCGATATATAATTCATAACAAAATATTTTTCTACTTTAAGAAGAAAAAATAAAAAGGTCTAAGAAAGCCGAGCGCGCCGAGCCGAGTAGCTAGTGTGAGCTGTGTGTGGCTGATTTGTGAAGCATAGGCCGGGTGGTATAATTCTGAAAATATACCTTATCTCTTGGGCATGGTCATGGTCATACCAAGAAAATGAAATTGAAAAATACACCAATGAATGCGTCCAAGTTCTTGCATTAAATTTTGGGGGTTGGGCTTTTCGGATTTTGGGCTTCACCGACAAGATTCGGATCTTCCTCTCGGATATTCTTCACTTCCTTGAAATCAGGAGTCTTGGGAAACTTCGCTTTTTGTTATTTTTCATCTGGAACCTTCGCTTTTCAGCGAGGCAAATTCTCTTTTGTTCTTGTCTAATAGATTAATAATGTTCTACATTTATTCTTTTTCCTCTTCAATTTATGGTGAAGATGTTGAAGAATCATGTAAATTCATTTACTTTTTTCTGAGGTGAGATCGATGATGTAGAAATCAGCACGTTATCTTACTCTCGAGTGTATATACACGAGTCACGTTTGTCTACAATCGACTTATCAATCACATTTTTGTCGCGTTTTTAATATAAAAAAAAAACACGAAATCGTTAAACACTGAAGCGAGTCAATATGAGTTAGAGTAAAGATGATATTGTTCGCCAACTTGACTCAGATAGTGTATTTAAAATAAGGAGCCCACAAAAGTAGGATAACTATCTGCTTGTAAACTATAATTATCAATAAGCCAAGTCTTATCTGGTAAGGGAGAGAAGGCATTAGCATATTCTTCTTTAGGATCCTTTGTGCTCCCCCCATCTTATGCTTCAAAGTTGGCAGTTTTGTCAACTACTCTTCATCAATTTCCCCACCCAAAATACTATTTTATGGCATTGCAATAATTAATCCTATGAATATTACTGAGTTTTTTTGAAACTTAATTGCAGCCATTCTCTATAAATCATTCAATTTCCTGAGTTTGAAGAATACATGAATACATCCTCTAACGAAATTATGAAACTGAAACTCTAGTCAACAACAGAATACATAATACAAAATCATGGGCCTTCGTGAACGGGGATATTAACATACTATATTTGGTTGTTTAATTTCATCTTCATTTTCTGACAATTTGAATAAAAAAGAAAAAAATAAATCTTTTGGCCGCTTCATAAAATGCAGGTCAAATTTCCCTTTTGGGTTGGAAACGTATCTATGAATTTTCTATGATAAAAAAAATAACGTATCTATGAATTTTTAATTGTGGGATTTGCGTTAGTTGCCTTATGGCGGTGACTTAATTAATAAAAAGAAGCATATACCTCGTATAAAATTGGATAAAATCCCCATGTTGCAGTTAATTACTACTTAATTTAGTAATTAGCATTTGCAGCATCCTTAATCTTTTTGTCTCGGTCCCATGCGTATCTATGCTGGTCTTAAATTCTTAATTCCTGTTTTCCTTCGGTTATTGGAGTTTAGCCTAATTAATTAATTAGTCTCGTAAACACTATTAAAATCGAGCACATTGAACTTTTGGGATTATTGTAAAGGTTAATTTCGATTGTTTTGATTGATAAAAAAATTAGAAAGACGACGTCGAGCAATGGAATCTATCCAGAAGATTTTTCAGGATATTCCTAATGGCAGTTTTATTAAATTGTGAATATGTTTGATGTAAAATATATTATATTTCATGGACTTGAATATATATTTGATCAGTTTTTGGAAAAACTGAATATTTGATTAGTATCGGCCTACTGACTGTTCTTCAGGATCAAAGCCCACCCCTTATGACGTATGACAAGAACAATTTTGGAGTCCCAACTAAAGCCCAAAGACTCGATTACCAAAATCCAACAAAGAAAGCCTATAAATGAAGGACTCACATAATGGATGAGAACGATCAAAATGGGGACCAGTGCAAATGATGTAATATAATTCCCTATCTAGTGTTGTACCAAACAGTCTAAACTTGTCTTTTAATAAATAAAAATAATAATGATATCTCTCTCTCTCTCTCTCTCTCTCTCTCTCTCTCTCTCTCTCTCTCTCTCTCTCTCTCTCTCTCAGTAGAACAATATATATATACCTTGTGCCATACAGAGAAAAAAAAAATGAAATCTCTCCCACTGCAGTACTGTAAATTTTTTCTATAATTAGTATAGGCAATAAGCATGTATATGTACATATATATGTATATATAGAGTAAATTAAAGCTAGAATATATGAACTATGGAAAGGGAAATGACGAAGGGATAGAGACTTTGAATAGATGGACGACTTAATTGAGATCAATTATATTAGATAGGGGTGGTCCTCCAACGTACACTAGCTAGAGTCGAGACACGAACCGAAGTGCCCTTAATTAGTAGGGTAACCAGTAATTAATCAATCAATAGTAGGGCAACGTGACTAATAATGACCAAGTCATATGTGATATGTCTCTGCTAGCTCTAAAGGCTATACATGATATAGTTTTGTACATAATAAACTCGTCCATCTATCCAAATGAATAAAGAGCCGGTAGCCGTTTAGGTCAGATAGTTTTTGTACCCTTAATTAGACTATACTGGCCGTTCTAACTATCAATAATTACGGGTGGTTATAACTAATTGTAATATATATATATGCATGCATGAGAGAGCTACTAGAGGCTGAGCCACTAGATTAACCATACAATCTTGAATTTCTGTTACTTAGAGAATCCAACAACGTAACAATTAACAGCTGTATATTACTCTAAACCCTAACCCCATTCTCCTTCATTCATCTTCTTCTATATATATAGCATAATATGAGATTTTGACTAACAAAAAAAGGTTTTTTGAGCATTAATTACTACAAATTTCTCCCTTTCCCTTTCGAAATTCTTTTGATTTTATTCCTTTTGTTTCAGACTTTCAGCTAGCAAATTATATATGTGCGTGTGTGTGTAACGATGGCCAAGAGTACGTCTTAATCGCCTAAAAATCCAGGATAATTACTACGTACAAAACGTATATATACATGGATCGAGATCGATCTGACGGAACACGTACATGTATAAACATTGGTGACCACATACTGCACATGGCATGGGATTCATATATCGCACTAGTAGCAGTCATAAACTAAATGAAATTAATTTCAGTAGCATGGTATCTCTATGTACCAAAGCCCTAGCTAGCTAGCTTGCTTGCTTGCATTACGCACCCTCTATTGGCACGGCATGCAATTGCCAATGGCCAGTGAAATTTGGTCCCCTTCCTTCAAATAATTCATCATGCCAATACCCGGCCACTTTTACACGAAACTATAAATATTGAAACATATAGGGGAAAAATTGTGCTTCAATCTTCAAATATATATGCACAAACGTACGGATCGATATACGAAGAAGCCAATTAATTGATGCATGGAATGGAGGTTCACGTACATGCATGCACTACAAACTTCGTAAAATTTTGCATCTGAACGGAATAAGACCACTTTTCGAAAGGTCCATATATTGCGATGCCAGAGTGCTGAACGCCGGCCCCAAATCCGGCCTCTTGTGTGAAGTGTATATATTGTGTGTTTTAAGTTTTACGAACAAGCCTTTATAAAAAGTGGTCTAGCTACTCTCGATTTGGAAAGCTGTCAATTTGCGGGATGTTATGAAGAAGCTAAGTTGAAAAAGTCCCCAAAACGACCATCCATTAATTCTCTCTTGATGTTGATATATATAGATATATAACAGCTAGCTCAATTTATATATATATATATAAACGAATTAGAATTAAACTAGCTAGGTGGGAAACTCACATTCGATCTCATTTCTTAATGCAACGTATACGTACAGATAAGTAATTATCAAATCTAAGATACTTCACGTTCGATCACCAAATAGTGGAGCATCCCTCTAATTATTTCGTCAAAAGCCAAAGAGACACTTGGCTGAACTACGTACAAGTACTCTTTAATATATGAGAGGGATGGAGAGCTGTGGGGGACAAGAGTGATGACTGAAGTGGTGCAAGTTATTTATTGAGAGGGAAAGGGAACTGTATTATGGGAGTTGTAGCTGAGAAAATTAAATACAAGAGCAGTGTACTCTAAGCTAGCGACCTTTTAGTTCGCCGACACCGTAATTAAGTACGGTACTCTTTCCGATCTCTCACCAGCTCTTTTAACTTTGCTGCACTTTATATATATATATCCTTCCCGGTCCTCCCGTGCTTAAAATCGATCTCTATCTCTTTCTGTCAAATAAGCAAAATGGTGCAGTCGACAAAGAAGTTCAGAGGCGTCCGGCAGAGGCATTGGGGCTCTTGGGTATCTGAAATTCGCCACCCATTACTGTAAGCGAGCTTCATGACCAACCATGTTTACATATCTACATACATTGCTAAAATTAAAAACAAATAAGTTTCCCAACTTTGCATGTTGATCGATTTTGCATGTAGCTAGCTAACTTGACCTAATTTCGGAAAAGGTAAGCTTAATTATTTTCGAGATTCAATAGTACGTTGTGTAACATATTACTTATAATTGTGTCGTAATACTATGCATATACAGGAAGAGAAGGGTGTGGCTAGGCACATTTGAGAGTGCTGAAGAGGCGGCGCGAGCATATGATGAAGCTGCCGTTTTGATGAGTGGCCGAAATGCCAAGACTAATTTCCCAGTAACTGCTCAAACTAGTAGTCATAGCAAGGACTCGTCATCGCGAAATGGAGGTTTATCGGAAATCTTACGTGCAAAGCTGAGGAAATGTAGCAACGCACTCTCTCCATCCATGACGTGCTTGAGGCTTGACAATGAGAGCTCTCACATCGGAGTCTGGCAAAAGCGCGCCGGTCAACCATCTGATCATTGGGTCATGACTGTCCAACTTGGAAAGAAGAATATTAATAATGCTGATGATGATGATACCAATAACCAGCAAACTATTTTATCACCGTTATTGTGTTCACAGTCTCCAGCATATGAAAGGCCTAAACTAATTGCAGCAGATGCTCGTGAAACGAACGAAGAAGAGGAAATTTCATTGCAGATGATAGAGGAGCTTCTTAACAGAAATTGTCCAAGGCCTAATTCATCTGCAGGCATTGATCAACAACAGGACGGAAGCTTATGTACCCGGCACATGGAAAAATCCCTCCTCAAATCATATGTACGTCTCAATTGATTAAGAAAAAACATCCATCATTAGTATATTTTTAAAACTAATGTACAATTAATTAATACGTCTCTAGCTACCAACAATTAATATATACTTCTCTTTGCATTAATTTTGCTTAGCACGAGTTATGTTTGTTAAGTACAATGAAGATAGTGATGTCAAAATAGACATCTGAAACTATATCAGATCGTGAAATGGAATGAACACAAGCTAGCCATGCGATCGATCAACTCATCACTGGAAAGTGGAAACTGAACTGATATATCCCTTGCTAGGGTACGTACGTACGTACGGTTCATGCTGGAAATATTCCCAAATTACAACATAAATGGTTTCATATTTTTTTTTGAGAAGAAAATGGTTTCATATTTATTAAAGGTACGTGCGTGCTATAATTAGCCAATTAAGTCATTTATATAAAAGCTAGTTCTGACGCCTTCTGAAAACAACAAAGTCGATTTGAAATGAGACTTCAAAATAATTAAAGTGCACAATAAGTACGTGGTTGGCTCCGATAATCAATTTTGTGTGGATTTTTCAAGCTATATGGTTGTGCCAGCTGCTATACATATTGTCGTTCAATTCAACTTGAACTCAAGTATTACTAAGGGGAAGGATGGAATTGGAAAATATCTTAATTTGGCAATGATCCATTTACTCTGACTTTCCCTTGTAAACAATTAAGGATCACATCATCATTTCGATCAACTGGTGCCATTTATTTCATAATAACATATAGTCCAGCAAATAGAAATGACAATGAAATTAATGCTCGAAGCAAACGGATGGTCGATGTATTATTCCTTGGAAGCTCAAGTTGATCATGAAATATATTACTACTTAGGTCATCTTCAATGCTAAGTCCTAAACTCAAACTCAAAACCTATATTTGAGTCTCCAAAATTGCACTATTCATATAGGTTTGAGGGCATCTCCAATGCTAAGGGGTCAAATCTATATGAATTAATATTTTTTATATTGTTGTGTCATATTATATTAGTACAATATTAATTATTATAT
Source organism: Rubus parviflorus (assembly GCA_029955375.1). Lineage (NCBI taxonomy): Eukaryota > Viridiplantae > Streptophyta > Magnoliopsida > Rosales > Rosaceae > Rubus > Rubus parviflorus. Next base: position 21,713,650 of record JARGGL010000004.1, read on the forward strand.
AATAATAATGTGTTTTACATTATATAAAGTAATTACTAAATAACAGTAGTTATAATTTTTATTTTATTTTAATTCAATAAAAAAAATAAGCCCTATTCATTATGGGTAGTTTTTTTTTTAAAAAAAATGTGATACTTTTTAAAATTTATTTTGGATTTAGGATCATTAAATAAGAATAGAATTAAATACAAACCGTCTAAATTAATTTCAAACAATCGTGGGGCATTAGATTTTCAATAGATCCGTTAGATTTTTTTTAAATAAAATAAATTTCGGGCCACCAGAACCGTCCATTTTAAAATAAACGAATCGTGGCCGTCCATTTCGTGACCGTTGGAGATGCAAGTTGCGCGTCTGACTTGGCAGGGCCCAACTTGTCCCCCACATGCAACCAATCGACTTTTCTCTCTTCCACTTGCGCGTCTATCGCGTTCCTCTTATTTCTTCCTTTTTTTCCGCGCGTCAGCTCCCTTATCTTCCTCTTCTCTTTCTCTTCTTTCCCTTATCTTTCCTCCACATGCACATGGGCCAGCCGAAATTTTATGGGTCTCAGACTCAGTTTTGGACTGAGTTTGAGACTTGAATAGATTTGGGTCTTCCCAAATCTGAGTTTGGGTCAAAAAAACTCTCCATTGGAGATGCCAAAACCCATTTTGGGACCTATATATGGGTTTGACCCCTTAGCATTGGAGATGCCCTTAGAGCTCTCATTTGCAAAGAAACCAACTGGACTTCTGCAGTAATGGACCTCCTCCAAAGAGAAGACAGAGAATTGGACTCAAGTAGAAATTTGGGTCTAATTATGGGCTTCGGGTCGGATGGGCCAACTACCATTCAACGGTAAACTACCATTCTTTTCCCAAAGCGCGAAACAGAATGCGTTCGACTCATGACCCCCAAAACGCTCTTCACTTTCATCAACTTCAATCCAGTTCAACTCGGACCTCTCACTCTTCTCGACTCAGTCCAACTCGGCCACCACAATGCTCAAAGGCAAGCTCAAGCTCCCAGACAATGCCAAGCGCGTGTTCCCGGACCGCCTGGGCAGCCTGGTCGCCGGTTTCGATGACAAAATGGACGAAGACGGAGGAGGAGGGTCCGATTTAGTGTTCGAGTCGGGCGAAGAGCTCGAGACAATCCAGCCCAACGGGTACGGGTCGACTGCAGAGAGCGAGAATGATGACTTTGACGATGAGAAAATGGAAAGGGAATCCGATTTGAGGGTCCGGCAGCAGAAACCCGAAAGAGACGGGCCGGGTTCGGCCTCGGTGTTGGCCGCCATTGCGGCCGATGATAAAAGGTCTGATCTTGAGTATGAGGTGAGAATTTGATGACTGAAAACAAGTTGGGAGCTTTATTATTTGAATGTTTTGCTGCATTTTGATTTTTGACATAATTAGTAACAATTGTTGATTTTTTTAGTGACTTCCTTTTCTAATTAGGGCTTTTTGTGCTTCACCAAAATAAACTAAATTAGGGCTTTTTGTGAGTTTAGTTAGGTTTTTCACAGTGTGATCGAAGGTCTACAAGAATTGAACCTACATATACTTGAAGGAGAGTAGTACTATTGCAGTCACAAACTGTGTGGCTTTGTTTGAGTTTCAACCAACCAAGATTATAACTTTGATAGTTTATTGATCCTACCTACATTTCTCAGCTTCCATATATTTCATTATGCTTTACAAATTATTCTGCTTATTCCTTATTTGTCATGGTTATTTGAAGCCTCAAATTTTTTCTTTTTTTCTTTTCAATTAGGTTAATCAGCCAGAGGTAAATTTGGAAAAGTTACAAAGAATAGCTAGTTCAGGGCTTCCTGATGGAGGAGGTTTGCGGGCAACAGCCTGGAAGGTACAGGATGACATTGTTTCGCCAGGAGATTCATAGTTTCATACATTATGCTACATTACTTCTGTAACTGTCGTTTTCTTTCCCTACCATATTAGCACTTTTAATTGATGGAGGGGGTTTTGGTTTCTGATTTTCATTTAAGTGTTAGGTATATAACTGTATGTCATTATGTCAATGTGTGTGTTATCAAACCTCTGAACTTTCTAGGATACTAACAAAGCCTAAGGTATGGCAGTAACTTGCTAAAAGCTAGAATAGAGGTTGAGTATACAAATCCATGAATAATAGACAGCACAAGTATAACATATACAGTCACTAAACCTTACGATCGGGTAGATATATAGACTACCCTTTTTTCTTCTCCTCTTTTCATGTTCATGCTTTCAACGAAGAGAACTTGCACCAGAAGTTGATATTTAGTTACTTCCCTTCTTTCATTGTATCCTTAAGTATTGGAAGAGTTTTCATATAAAAATGATAATTTCATACTTCACATGTTGTTGTCTAATGATAATTTAGATGTTTCATGGATAAGGAGAAGAGGTAGATACTTTACACAATTTCACAATCTTAATTTTATAAAATGTTGTTTTGATGTATTTATTGATTGTCCCTTACATTTCATGCACAAAGCTGCTCTTGGGTTATCTGCCTCCTTCTCGTGAGTTATGGGAAAAAGAGCTGATGGAAAATCGACTAAAATATGCCAAGCTTAAAGAGGAGCTCCTTTTGAGTCCTGTAAGATGCTGACCAAGTTGCATGCTAGCAAACTAAATAAATCTATACCTCAGTTGCATCATCTTTAGTTAGTGGTTATTATGCACTAATCAAAATCTTGAATCTAGACAGTCAGAACTCGCAAGGAAAAAAGGTGGTGCTTTGAGTTATTGCGACCAGCCTGCCGACAGTGCTGTTGATGGACCGCTGAAGAGACGTGAAATTTCCCAGGAAGACCACCCTTTAAGCCTTGGTAAGGCTAGTGTTTGGCATCAGTACTTTCAGGTAAAATGTCTTCTCATTATAAGGTTATTATATGTTGGCTGCCGTGTGTATAATAATGCGAGGCTTATCAAGTTATCATGCTGCACTTTGTTTATAGCATACAGAGATTGCCGAGCAGATAGACCGTGATTTACAACGCACACACCCAGATTTGAAATTCTTCTCAGGGGACTCATCATTCAGTAGGAAACACAGGGTATATGATCCACACAGCCATTTAATTTTTTTTTTCTGTTATGTGATCTCCTTCGTACTGGCATCATTCAACCTGGATTATATATTGAATTTATTGGTTACTCTTGTCACTTCTTTGTTTTTGTCTCACTTGTCCAGCTAATTGATTAGTTGTCACTGACTGCATGCTCTGTATTTCCATTTTCAGGAAGCACTAAGAAATATTCTTCTCCTGTTTGCAAAACTAAATCCAGCAATCCGTTATGTGCAAGGCATGAATGAGGTCTTGGCACCAATATACTATGTATTTAGTACTGACCCTAATGAACAAAATGCTGTAAGATACCTCCCGGAAAATTTTCATCTTTATATTAGATTTCATTGGCTTATAAAAGTTTGATATAACATGTAACCATCCGCTGAAAGTTAAATTGCACTGGTAGATTAGTTTTATCTGTATCTTCTTTTCCTGCCTTAGAGGTTATAGTACTCTTGTAAGTATGAAGAGAGATAAAGCCATATGATGGTTTAACTTTGCAGGCAAATGCAGAAGCAGATAGCTTCTCTTGCTTTGTTCGACTCTTGAGTGACTCAGTGGACCACTTTTGTGAACAACTGGATAACAGTGCAGTTGGTATACTCGCCACTCTTTCCCGCTTGTCAGAGTTATTGAAAGCCAATGATGAGGAACTTTGGAGGCATCTTGAGTTTACCACAAAGGTAAGTATATTATATTAAAGAGATGCCTTTTTCGAGTTGTATCATTTTTCTTGCTAGGTCCTAAAATTTACCATTTTCAACAGCTTAGGCTGAACTTTGGCAGTTTATAAAATATGTCTTCGTAAGCAGGTGAAACCGCAATACTATGCATTCAGATGGATCACATTACTACTCACACAGGAATTCAATTTCCAATGCATCATGAGAATTTGGGATTCACTCTTGGCTAATCCTTTTGGTGTACAGGTCCGGTCTCTCTCTCTCTCTCTCTCTCTCTCTATCTATGTCACATTCCATTCTTCTCCCATTTATGAACGAATAATGATCTTTGGTAAGACAACTCCACAGGATATGCTTATGAAAATTTGTTGCGCAATGCTGATATGCATGAAAAGCAGACTATTGAGTGGTGATTTTGTGGCCAACTTAAAGCTTCTGCAGCACTACCCTGACATTAACATAGAACACCTCCTCCAGGTAGCTCGGGATATTAGCTCGGACTCATCTTCCTATCGTTTGTCTTTGTCCCTGTAAATAGGCTGCACATGTTTTGTTGTACCTTAAAATGGTCTGTAACGTTGCCCGAGTTATTTGTACCCAAATTTTTTCGATTAAATATACATTTTGAAGAGGTGTGTATAGTTCATTTGTAGCAACCAGCATTGAACTCAAGGTCGACATACAAACATTTGAAGATCTTAGTCAATGTGATCAATGGTGGCTACCTCATGTCCCTGTGGGGACACCTCACAGGTTGACCCTCAAATTCAGCTGCAGAAATTTCTAATTTGTGCAATTTGGCACGTTAACTAAAACCCCACATACCTTGGTGAGCGACTTGAAGGTATATTAATTTGTTCTTTTTCCCCAACTCCACTATCAATTAATTTTTTTTGGGCAACGCTATCAATTAATGGACCAGCAATGTTGACCGAACAACGAAATTCCATTTAGACCTTGTTAAGTTGGTCCTCTCTTTTTTGAGATGGAGGGAATGCACCTTTCACCGAATTGACCAAGGAGCAAATTTTGCCCAATCCAAACTTATAAGATGATGGCATGGGACCTAACACTTTGGCCTCACCTCATTGAATCAAGTGACCTTTTCTTTCAGCCGCCGATGGGCTGTTTAGAGCCTCTAGAACAAGAACAAAGAAAATAGAAGCTTTGAAAATTCATAGAATGAGGCACCTAGGCATGTTATCCTATGAGATCAAACTAGAACAAATTTTAAATTTGAAAACAAATCAAACCTAATCTCCTTTTTCCATGACATGTTTACGTACGTTAAGCCTAGACTTAAGGGGTTGCTCACCTGTACCACAACTGGATATAAAATGCCTAAAATCTTCATTAGCATTTTTATATTCTTTAACTCCCCTTCAACGCAGAGAACACTCGGAAATATATATTGCATTTCTCACACTGCTTCCTGTTCTTTAAAGGAAATGACACCTCAATCTCATCTGCCATTCAATTCTTATTGATTGACTCTGAATTTGTTCTTGGTCTGCTTCCCTTTTGCGTTCATATTAAGAAACTGCTTCTTTGTCTTGCTAGTTAAGATTTCTGAGTGCTCATGCATATCAGCAGCTACCATATGTATTTGAGATTGCTTAACAAAGATTGAGACTTGAATTGAAGATCATGGTGCAAACAGTGCTTCTTCATGGAGTACTTCATGTGACGATTTTTGAGGTCGATAGGCTGAGGGCTGGAGGTTGCTGCACCTTCCTCTGCAAGGTACATATATTATACACTCTTCTGTGCTTTCTGCATTTTTTTTCTCTCTCTTTTGGTTCAGTTTTTATTATTGAAATTCGATTACAAAGATGAGTAGATGACCCAACTGGGAAAAATTAATATTTCATACTTCAATCTACGTTAAAGACTTCTAGTCTTAATTTTGTGTTTCCTGTATTCACTTTTTTTTTTTTTGGAACAATGAACTTTCGTTCAACACAGCAAAAGCTGTAGCAAACACAAGAAAAAACAACAGAGGAGAAAAACAAAAGGCAAACACAAAGACAAAGCTTAATTAATGTATTCATTTTCTAGCTAATTAATGTACGTAATTCAAAAACTGTCCATTCAATTTTTCCAAGCTTAATTACTTGGCTGTCCTTAGTCCTGCATGGAGGCTTGTATAGCATCCATGGTCCTTAATTTCAATAAAGCCAACTACATTATTATATGAACTTGCCAAGTACAAATTCAACTTGATCAGTAATAGTTGTCATCATTTTTAATCGCTGTAGCTGATGGAAGAGTCGCTTGGGTTTGGAAAAGGTTGCAGACCCTATGCAACCATTGATTTGGAAAATGCAAGAGTTGGGAGAACAAGACTGCTGGAAAAAACCACCACAAATCCCCAGTGGAATGAAGCTTTTCACATATACTGTGCTCATATGGCTTCTAATGTCGTTTTCTCCATCAAAGAGTTCAATCCAATCGGGGCCAATGTCATCGGAAAAGCTTATTTGCCGGCAGCTGAACTCCTCAATGGAGAAGAAATAGACAGATGGCTTAAGATCACAATGGATAATAGACCTCTACATGGGAGTTCCAAAATCCATGTGAAACTGAGGTTTTATTCTGTGACCGAAAATTGTAATTGGTCTCATGGAATCAAAAGTCCTAAATATCCAGGAGTACCTTACACGTTTTTCCCACAGAGAAATGGCTGCAGGGTTACCCTTTATCAAGATGCTCATGTTCCAGACAATTTCATCCCCAAAATCCCACTTGCTGGAGGAAAGTGTTACGAGCCTCATCGGTGTTGGGAAGATATTTTTCATGCTATTTATAATGCAAAGCACTTGATATACATTGCTGGTTGGTCTGTATATACTAAAATCACATTAGTAAGAGACACAAGGAGGCCGAAGATAGTAGATGGAGATTTGACTCTAGGAGAGCTTCTTAAGAAGAAAGCAAAGGAAGGAGTGAAGGTTCTAATGCTTGTTTGGGATGACAGAACTTCTGTGAAGTTACTAAAGAAAGATGGACTAATGGCTACTCATGATGAAGATACCGAAAGTTACTTCCATAACACCGGAGTTCACTGCGTGTTATGTCCCAGAAACCCTGACAATGGGCAAAGCATTGTTCAAGATGTAGAGGTTGGTACAATGTTCACTCATCACCAGAAGATTGTGGTGGTGGACAGTGAATTGCCAAATGGAGCATTAGAAAAGAGGAGGATTGTGAGCTTCATTGGCGGCATTGATCTTTGTGATGGGAGATATGACACTCAATTTCATTCACTATTCTGGACTTTAGGCACAACCCACCATGATGATCTCCATCAACCCAATTTTAGTGGTGCCTCAATCGCAAAAGGCGGACCAAGGGAGCCTTGGCATGACATCCATTGTAGGCTAGAAGGGCCTATTGCTTGGGATGTTTTGTTCAATTTTGAGCAAAGGTGGAGAAAGCAAGGTGTGAAGGACTTGCTTTTTCAACTCAGAGAATATGATGAGACATTTATACCTCCATCTCCGGTTATGTACCCCGAAGATCATGACACATGGAATGTTCAATTGTTTCGATCCATCGATGGAGGAGCTGCATTCGGATTCCCCAACTCTCCCAAAGATGCTGCCAGGGCTGGTCTTGTTAGTGGCAAAGATCAGGTGATTGACAGAAGCATTCAGGATGCATATATCAATGCCATTCGTCGAGCAAAGAGTTTTATCTACATTGAAAATCAATACTTTCTTGGAAGCTCTTTCTCCTGGCATTCAGATCATAAAGACCTTAAGGTTGAGGAGGTTGGTGCTTTGCATCTTATTCCGAAAGAACTGTCACTAAAGATTGTTAGCAAGATTGAAGCTGGAGAAAGATTTACTGTCTACATTGTCATGCCTATGTGGCCAGAGGGTGTTCCAGAAAGTCAATCTGTTCAGGCAATATTGCATTGGCAGAAGTTGACAATGGAGATGATGTATAAGGACATAACTCAAGCTCTCAAAACCAAGGGGATTGATGCAAACCCTGAGGACTATTTGACATTTTTTTGCCTTGGTAATCGTGAGAAGAAACGAAGCGGAGAATATGAGCCTCCAGAAAAACCAGAACATGGTACAGATTACAGTAGAGCTCAGCAGTCTAGGCGCTTCATGATCTACGTTCATGCCAAGGTGATGATAGGTAAGCCAACTTGTCACATTCTTCTTATTTTGAGCTGTTATGTTGTCAGACCGTCAAAAATTTGCAACCGCACATTTATATGTACTAATAATTTTTTTTGAAAATGCCTGCATTTTTCAGTTGATGATGAGTACATAATCATTGGATCCGCTAACATCAATCAGAGGTCGATGGACGGGGCCAGGGATACAGAGATTGCAATGGGAGCCTACCAACCATATCACCTATCCACCAGAGAACCCGCCCGGGGCCAAATCCATGGCCTCAGACTGGCATTGTGGTATGAACACTTGGGGTTGCTTGATAACACCTTTCTTGAGCCGGAGAGCGTGGAATGTGTGAGAAAGGTGAACCAGATTGCCGAAAAGCATTGGGACTTGTATAAAAGTGAGACCTTAGAGGGTGACTTGCCAGGACATTTGCTAAGCTATCCCATTAAAATTACTGAAAATGGAGAGGTCACAGAGTTACCTGGGATTGAATTTTTTCCAGATACTAAGGCTAAAGTTCTTGGAACCAAATCTGAGTTAATTCCTTCAATCATCACTACTTAAGATCCGGCATTGCTTTTCTGATAATCTAGCTCCTGTGTTCCTCTCTAAAACTTATTTAATTTCTCTGTACTTTTTTTCCTCTGTAAATGAATTCATTGAATAATTAATACACATAAGTTTGTTTTTTCTTTTCTCATCTCAGATAATAGTTATTAGAATTCACTTACTTCCTTCTTCTCTTTCCTTGGTTGACCAGGTTTAAGTGTTCAACATCATTGATAAGAAACTTGAGAGGCAAATATTGTATTTGATGAGACCATTTACAAAGAACCTTTCACATCTTTCAAAAGTCCTATTGGGGCCTGGGGGGTTACATGTCAACACCAAGATTTATGCATGTTTCAATTATTTGGATTTGATATTTTCTTTTGGAACCATTAGCATTAACACCTTAAGGAAATCACCATTGTTAGACTTCCAAATGGCATAATTAGTGTTCAACTGTTCAAACTTATCTGCACTTAGTACAACAACCATTGCTTTCACAAGAAGTGATGATGTGCATGACTAACTCATATTCTTCTCGAAGACTCGAATATATATATATATATATATATATATATATATATATATTATCTTCTCGTTTCTGCATGCCTATATCTAAATGGCTATATATGTCAAAATTAGATATCCTTGTACGTTATCTTACTCAACCCTCTATTATATATAATATTTTGAACCAGTTATATGTTGCATAAGATGTTCTTTTATCTTCTGATCTGTTCTAGAATTCAGCCAACATCTAACCACAATCCAAGGCCATGTATACTGCCCCCCATTGGCTCTTGAGAACCTAACAAGGCGCGCCATATGTAAAATTGTGACTGAGGAATTAGGTCTGAGGAGAATATGAACTACATGTGCAGAATTGCAAAAAATAAATATTTATTTGTTGAAGCTCTATAAGCCTCTAATCCATTGGTCCCAAAGTCATTTTCCTATCTCCAACTAGATCTGACCTTCAAAATACTCCAATCCTTTTGGCATGGAGCGGCCTGACATGTCAAGAATGACAAAGGCTGCGTATATTCAAAGAAAAACCCAACAATAATTGAACACAATTTGTACCAATTATTAACAACTTCTAGGTAAAATACATATTATCCATTTTCCAGAAAATACAGTATAGTTGAAACCTGTGCATCTGGAGGGAAAAGGGTGTATAATAAACCAATTAAACACGTACACATTCTACATCACACATTTAGGGTGTAGGATTATTTCGGATTTGCGGTTTACAATTATAGTCTAACGCAAAATCTTCACGAGCTATATATATATAGACCCTAATCACGTTATTTTGAGACCATGAAAAGATCATGAAGAATTTCTCCGATGAACTTTGGAGTGTCTTGCACGCAGAAGCCACTATTCTCTTCATAAAGATCATGAAGAAGAATGGCAAAAAGCCAAAAAGTAAAGCTGATCGAGCTTATTTAGTCCTCTTCTTCCTCCCCAAACAGGAAACCGATGACGTCAGCAAGACCACTTTTCTTTGCCGTGCGGTACACGAGCAAACAAAGTTAATTAGCGGACAGAACACAACCTACAAACCAGAGAGAGAGAGAGAGCATTCAAAATTATTCAATTCCTTGCACACCTCACATGGTGACCCACTTTTTACTTTTACCAGTTCAGAGTGAAAAAGCATGACCAATGCCTGATCAAATTTTGGTGATAAAATAAACCCCATTTGGCTCATAATATTCAATACATATGATATTTCTTCATTCACATGTAGACATGTAGTAGTTCCCACTGCCACCACCATAACTATTTATCCACCTTCATTCTAGTCCTCATTCATGTAAAGACTGCCTTTCTTTTCCTTTCTGGTTTCTTTTCAACTGGGTTTCTTCTTCAGCTTCTTCTAACTCTAATTCTTGGACTAGACAGTTACAAATTACAAGAAGACTAGTATTATATATGTCTTCCATGTTGGGCTCACAAGGTGTGGTCTTGGCAACCGCCATGGCTGTCTCCGGCACTGTCCTCCTCCTCGCTTTTCGCCTTCAGAAACCCGCTGATCACCACCAAATTTCTCAGTCCTCGCCTCAAATTCTACGATCTTGTATCTCTTCTGGTATGCACAACCACTCTACTCTGTTTCATAATTTAAACATTATGGGTTCCAATTCTTTTTCTTTTTTCCAGATGGGAATAAGAAGAGGAAGAACAAGAAGAAGAGAGTGCACTTTGCAGAGGATGTGGTGGATCCAATTGGGGATGGAGAAGAGTTCAGAAGGCAGATCATGACCACTTCTTCTTCTAATTCTTCTTCTTCATCGCCATCATCATCATCAGCATCACTGAGCTTCAAAAAGACTAGTGGTGGTGCTCAAAAACACAAAGGAATGCCAGCAAACAGAGTAGCACTCTATAATGGAATGCTCAGGGATCGTGTGGTTCATCATCGATTGGCCTACTCGCACTGATCGATGGTTCTCATCTTTGTATATTTTGGGGTGATTAGTTGTGAATAATTAAAGATTAGTCCTTTTTCTTTTTCTTTTGTACATTATTTTTTTCTGAGGTTACAAGGAATATTCGGAATTGTAAGGAATCATGGGCCCTTAGGTTTTGGTAGGTCTTGCCGTTTTAATGTTTTTTTTTAACATGATTGGGTGCAGGATGTGGTTCCTCTTTCAATACAAAATTTGTGTACATATTTCAGCCCTAAATGTTGTTTGATTATGTAGGTTTGGCAGCCAAAAAATCCAAAGAGAATCATCTTTTTATGGGTTTAGTTTTAGGGTTGAGAAAAATATATGAAAGCAATGTAAGAGTAAAAGGTGAATTACCTAAAATCATTTGAGTGTCGGCTATTTATATGAAAATAATGTAAGAGTAAAAGGTGAATTATCTAAAATCATTTTAGTGTCGGCTATTTTATAGGATTATAGGCCATGAGGGTTTCGAGGATAAATTGTTATATAGTCTCATACTACAACTTGTTCATATATAGTTGGGATTAATTTGATTGGTCTACATGACATATACTGGTTTTTTTTCATCTTTGCTCAATTGTCACTATTGTACTAGACTGGAATTCTGTTTGGGATGAGGAATGAGAATGCTAGTCGGTCTTCTTGAGCCTTAAATTGGACCTCTTGACAAATCACAACTGCTGGAATTTGATTGTGTGTTCAATAATGTAATGTGGGCGTGCTTTTTGAACTTATACGGTGTTTGTTTGGAGTTTGGACAAATAAATTGTATCACATGGCTATGTTTGGATACATACATAGTGTGAACAGAGCCATGTGCTAGGATGCTTCCTCAATCAACCAACAACCCTTTACTTTTAGCAAAGCACATAATCAAATGAACTACAAAGACTTGTACATTTGACTTCATATACAAAACCTTGGATGTGAAGCAAGCCAACTATGAATATTAAATCATTAATTATTGGCATAACTTATCTAAATTATCAATTGATTCTTGACTAGTTCATCAACAAATTAAAACACACCAAAAAAAAAAGTTTATTAGAACCAAGACAATGCAAATCGCCCATACCATTTGACCATTTTGTTAGAACCAAATTTTTTTCCTTTTCATGATATTGGATTAATTTTGAAGATTAATGTTGTTGGGATCTGAAAACACTTGATCCAAACCTATTATATGAAAATGGGGTGGGTATAGAATATTGCAATTGATCCAGATACATGACTAGTATATATATATTTTGATTAGGGATTCTTTTCTCATGAAGGATCTCTCCAACCTCTCCGGAGGGTAAACCGATGAAACTAATATCCCTTCGCGGAACGGGCTGTCGCTGGCCACTGGTGCTTGACTAGTATATATATATATATTATGTGTGATCTTACCATTTTTAAGCGGAATACATTTATTTATTTTATTTGTGTCCTATTTTTGTTTTTCCTTCCACCATTTAGTGTATGCTAAAATTCCTAATTTTCAATTTTTGATAATCTAAAGCTTTTGTGAATGCCACATGCCAAAAAGGGGTTGGAGACAAGCAAACAAAGGAAAACCAGTAGAAGGTAGCTAGCACCATAATCATGGGCAACTGAAAAATTTGTTGGTAACCAACTTTGCATTGACTGGGGAACACAAACATTATATATATCGACTTGTTAATTTGTCTCGCTGGTTTTGCATTTTCTCGAAAAAGCTCGAGGGTATATCAATATCATCAGTATATATATATATATATATGTGTTGCTTGTGGGGGTACTCGATCATGGAGGGATTTTTCCATGTGCCGGGTACTCCACGTGTCCCTGTACCCGGCCACAGTGATTGGCCACCAGTGAATATTATATAATTTGTTCATTCTATATTTTAATCCGGAAAAATTATTTTATTGGCTGGTGGCCAATCACTGTGGCCGGGTACAGTGGCCACGTGGCGTACCCGTCCCATTCAAAAAATTTTCCTCGATCATGGTGCGTCCCATATATATGTCCTTTTGTTTTTTATTTTTGTTTATTCTGCTCTGTTTTATTCAATATTAACAAATTATAATTTAATTATTTCCCCATGTCGTGGTGTGCACAAACGGTTGGATATATCATATGTGTCCTAAAATTGATTCCATATTATTAATTGGTTTGGGGTTGCTAGAATAATCATCCCCACCAGAGTCCAGAGATGAATATATATATAATTTCTGGACGTACATATATGGTTGTTTTTTTTAGCCCTAGCGAGCTCATGATCGACCACTTGATCATATGTTTATTGGACAAGAAATGATGTCACAAGCCACGGGACAAATATATTTGGCTATTGGCTTAATGCATGAGCCAATTGTACTTCTCTTAGTTGCAAAAGATTACTGAGAAAAGAGAAATTTTATTCACACATCTCTATATACTAGATACACACCCATTTTTTCTTACAATTTACATAAGACTTTGAGGGTACGTAAAATTACCAAAAGAGATATTTATATATTAAAACTAAAAAAACATAGTTGAAATAAACAATCCCGCGTTAGAGTATTCTTCTCCTCTACGAGAACGACGTGGGTGAAGATTGAAAGCCCTAATCAGAATTATTTTGAAATTCACTCAGTTGGGTTGTTAGAGACTAATATTTTAGCAATTGTACTTTTATCACTATTTAATTTTTATGCTGAAAATTTCCTCAAGGACTATGGTGATGTATTGTCTTGTTTAATTCCAATTTCGTGAGCACAAAACTTGAAATTGTTTAATAAGAGTCTTCTTGAAGAGAAATTTTCTTGATGAAAACCCAAAGGAGAAGAGATCTAGTCAAGGAAGATCTCAACTAGTTGAAACTCTTCGAGAAAGATCTCAACTAGGTGAAACCCTTCAAGGAAGATCGATCTCAACTAGGTGAAATTCTTCAAGGAAGATCTCAACTAGGTGAAATTCTTCAAGGAAGATCTCAACTAGGTGAAACCCTTCAAGGAAGATCTCAACTAGGTAAAAACCTTCAAGGAAGATCTCAACTAGGTAAAAACCTTCGAGGAAGATGCATAATTGCATAATGCTGAGTTTAGTAAATAGGTTGTTTGCATCTCAACTAGCATAATGTTGAGTCTTCTTCGGGCATACTCGGGCAGATGCGATTGTGCTATTCTCAATGTTGTTTGCATCTTTTTTTTTTTTTTTAAACAGACGTTGTCTGTGTATTTAGAAAATGCATAATTGCCAAAATACCTCCTAAACTTGGCTATAATTGTCAATTTGCACCCCAAACTTGCAATTGTGGAAATTAACCCCCTAAACTTGGCAAAACTTGTCAATTTACACCCCCTCCGTCAATTCTAACTTTTTCTATCCAAATGTTGATCATGTGAGGGGCAATATGGTCATTTTGGTCACTATTTAAAAAAAAATTTTGTTTGTTTTAAAGCAAATATATATTCTATGCCAAAAATACAAATATATATTCAAAAAAGATATTTATTTTCTTTCAAAACTTTTATGTAGTTCTCTAGAGAGATTATATTTAGAATTTCATGTATCATCATAATTTCATGCATCATCATAATTTCATAGTATACATTGCTTTAAAAAACTAAATTCATGTATATATATTACATTAATTACATGCATCATCATAATTTCATGTGTAGAACAAGCTAGAAAAGAATGATTAGGGATATATGGTCCCAAATCCATTCTCAAAAAAAAAAAAAAAAAAAAACACTTGAAAAACCTTCAAGTCAAGCTTAGCAATTCAAGGAGAATGGGACAATTAGGAACCAAACTGATCAATGACAGCTGAATCAAAATGGAACGTACGTAACGTGTAAAACGAGCTCAATATATGTGATTGTAAGGGCAAAATATTTGCTATTGGCTATTTCCTATTTGACAAAACCTCTTCCCTTGTATTAGCAATTCTTTTGTATCATTGCTAGTTTGTTTTAGGGATTAGAAGTCGTGGCTTAGGTTGTTCTTACTCGAGATGGTTCGTGAAGACGTCTTTCTTATCCGGTCTTTTCTCCGGACTTCGATCATTGGTCATCGAAGGTTTCGTTCAAGCACTTCAAGGTATGACTCATGCATATGCACATGCATTTCATTCATATTAAGTCTTCCTTGTTGTCCTAGGTTTATCTAGGTTGTTTTCCTTTTCACTTATGATGTGAATCACATAAGTATAGGATGCTTGATTGCCACACTTGTGTCTTGTATCACAAGTTTCGAGTGCTTATTTTATAAGCACCCGGTCGCAACGCGACCGGCTCAAATTTTGTATGCATAGTTTCATACATTTGAGTTTATGATGTTAGGATTGCTAGATCTTCTTATAGATTTGTTTTGATTAGCATTCCTTTATGTTTTAAGGCTGTTTCATGCCTTGCGATCGATCGTCACTGTTCATGCGATTGATCGCACCACGTGGCAAATATATCCGTTGGATTTTTATGACCGTTGCAGTTCGAAATATGTCCGTTGGGACTTTTCGTGCGATCGATCGCACCATGTTATGCGATCGATCGCAAATGAGGGTTTATACTTACAGACGCTTCTGGTCGTTATTTTTGCACTACGCGATCGATCGCATCCTTACGGGCGATCGATCGCATAGTATTGTCCAGTTCTCTATAAATAGAACGTTGGACGATTCATTTCGGTTACAACTCTTTCCCCATAGTCGAAAATACACTTTGAGAGAGTTCTTTGGTATTGTGAGTGATCCTAGTTCCATGTTGTAGGTTCCTCACCTTAATCTCCATCTATAATCCATTGCTAAACACTTTGATTTGCATTTATATGCTAGTTTAGCCTATGTTTAGGATTTAGGAGATTCTATTCGATTCTAGCAATTGTTCCATGTTGAATTGCTGAATTGAATGATTGAATCTATATTCAATCTTCTTTGTTGTTAGTTTGTTTAGCTAATGATCCTTGTGATTAGTTAAACAAACCCTTGAATCATATTCAAGGCTTTTCAATTCGGTTTGGTTAATGCAAGCAATTGTTCCTTGTTGAATTGCTTGTGTTAATCGAATTGAATTCATTCATTCATACACACACACACTTGCATAGTCGGTGTTTTGCGGTTGGAGGATTCACGCTGTGAAGTTCGATCAATCGGAGAAGCTTGAGGTGGGATCACTTGAAGAGCATTCGGGGCTACACAAGGTTAGAGCTGCCACTAGTCATAGGGTTGATAGTGTAGAGTTTGGGACGGAGTTCCCCCTTGTACGTGTTGCCGTTTGGCGTTTTCATAGTGTTACACAAGAGCGTGGGGTACGGCTCCCCTCCGGTTTTCCTCTAGAGGTAGAGGTTCCGGGTGACCATATTGTGTGTTGGTTGTGTGATTGATTATCTATTGTATTGTGCTTAATTGATTAGCATATTGTGTGCTTGTTCATACATAGATATATATAGTCCGTGGTGTGCTAGTTTGATGCACACTTTGGGATTCTAGGTTGTACAATTGATTGTGCTTGTTGCATATATATTTGTTATCAATTGTGTATTGCTTGTGCAATAGTTAAAACCTAGGTTATTTATTGTGAAGCATATTTGTATTGCTTCCTATTGTTGTTCACTACTTAGTCGATTTGTGAATGTAATTGTTGTGCATGTTAATTGCATCATATAGTGAACACTAGACCGTGGAGTGCTAGTTTGACGCACTCTTTGGGTTTTAGGATTGTTTCAATCAATTGTGTTTATTGCATAAGTAATTGTATTGATTGAACAATTGTTTGTTATAGGAGAGTTAATTTTAAATTGGTATATACTCTCCGATTAGTGTTTAAGACGACTACCGTTATTGGGACAATCCGGGTACACCGAAATTTCATGTGATCAGTAGCTATACGTACAAATGTATGGATTATATGTAGTAGCCAAGTCATTGTGATCACACAAGGATCAAACTTTTTACTTTATACATTTGGAATTGGAATTGGAATCTGAATCATATATATGTGTTTCAATTCTACTGGAACAAGTCATGCAAGAATAACTTCAATTTATGAAAGCAGTTAAACTAGCTCAATCCAGCTCTCTCATACGTTTGTATCATTTTAGTCCCACTATTAATTAGGGTTTGCAGTAAAACGTCCGATTGAGAGAGAGTTCGACGTACTCTTGTCTTCAATCTCCCATTAAAAATAAAACTTCTTTTACAACTATTAGAATTTGAGGGTTTGAAGTAAAATCATTTAGAGTTTGACTCTTATATATATATCTTTAATCTGTTAATAAAAAAAAAAAAACAAGAGAACGAAAGAAGAAGCAACTTCAATTTAACCAAAAAAAGAAGCAACTACGTACATGCAAATTGAAGTTTCTAGATACGTTTTGACAGGGAAAACCAAAATGATCGAACACGTACCACCAATAATTGGCCGGGTCAAAGTCTTCCTCTAAATAGATAGCCATAATGCAAAGTTAGGTTTGCGAATCTGGGAAACACGTACATTGGTTTCGAACAACACAAGGAAGAAAGGTGTAATCTAAGCCGGTGAAACGTAGCAGCAAGTCAACGATATCGATCATATTCCACTAATTAATATATCCTCAAGCAGTTCCTCACTAACTACGACAAGTAGTACTACACATACTTCGATCTGATGATTATCTGATCGATAAAGCTAGTTTGCGTGAGCAGAGACCAACAGAGATCGATCGAGCACTAATTGATGGCACAATAATCATAATATTATTATTAACAGCTAGTGGAAGATGATCAAGACATTCACAATCAGCAACTCAGTAAAAAGGAGCATGACGTACATCTGCAAATCCCATATATATAGTTAGATGCTTGTTAATTGGATCCCCTTTCTTCATCATCTCATCATCAACTTTTTAACATTTCTCAGAAAAGAGAACCATTCCCTCCATTAATTTAGTCAATAAAAGAGACAATGCTTTTTTGCTTTAATTAATTCCCTTTTTTATTTTCAACCAGTACTTCAATTAATAGTTCAATGATATGAAAATTTAAATTACAAATCATTTAAGTATTGGAAAAAGATTGTTGGCCTCATTAAGGCCTAAGATGTGGAGGCCTCAATCATATGTGGCATGCCATATCATTGACCAATTGTGAAATTATGTTACTTAGATATATACCACATCATTTTAGGCAAAAGTCTATCATATCCATTCTATATCTAATGGTTATTACTTATTCAAGTTTAAAACTTATCGATTAATTATGCTTACAAATATATATAATTAATTATTCTTACAAATATAAGGAAAAACAATTTACACATTAATTTAAATTAAGCATATATCTGAATTTATCCATTATTTATCCTTATCAATCAATCTACTCATTAATTGACATTAAACATATGTACGAATTTACTCATTAATTGATTCTTTTTCCAGATTTGAAGATCAAACAAAATCTTTTATTTTTGGATAGAACAAAATCTTTTTTTTATGAACATAGATTCACTTTATAAAATATATATTATAGATAAATGAAAAAAAAAAAAAAACCTAGCAATTTTATAGTGATTATTGAGAATTGAAACAACAATTTTAAGGTTTAGGGATTAGGGGTATGGTGGATTTAGGGTTTAGGGGTAAGGTAGATTTTGGATTTAGGAATTAGGGGTATGGTGGATTTTGGGTTTAGAGATTAGGGGTATGGTCGATTTAGGGTTTAGAGATTAGGGGTATGGTGACAATTTTAGAGGTTTGGCGTTTAGTAATTTTTTTTTTCTTTTGTATTTTAGATTGCAAGTGATAAATATATAAAATGATAAAATTTAATTCAAAATTTGAAAGGGCAATATTGGTTTTGTAATATTTGACATTGGAATAAATATTAACATGAATTTAAAAATATAATTTATTTTATATGACATGGCATGCCACATTGGATTGAGGCCTCCACATCTTAGGCCTTAATGAGGCCCCCTAGCATTGCCCCGAAAGTATTTTAGTATCATTTTTTTTCATTTCGGTTTTATCTAACAAACTATATTTGCATGTATGCACTCTTTAGAATATCAAATAATTTTTTATTTGAATTTTGTTTTCTAAGAGTAATATTTGTATAAGAACTTAAAGAATGAATTCTTCAAATTCCGCCCTTGTCCGCAACAAATAGGTCATTAAAAATCGTTTTGGCGGGTATGCTCCTTTAAAAAAAAATTATAATAAAAATGTCCTTTTGACAAAAGGAAAAATAGAATAAGAGTCACACCACAAATGTGTCCTCATCTTACCTCATAATTGTCTTCCATAATGTACTTTAAAAATTGATGATGAATTAGAAAGTAGAGTAAAGATGCAATTTCATTCATTCCCAATTCAAACCAAGCAATCAAATGCCAACATGTTTAATTTAATTAGTACAAATGACTTCATCATTTTGGCACATTAGGTGGAGAAAAGGTGCAAATGACAAAGGGCTTCTTCCTCTTGCCTAAACATACAATGGAAGAGCCCAAATAGTCAAATTAATTTCTACCCACTGGCCAATTAAGTAAGTTTTGTTGAAGATAGGGATGAGGCAGCAGCCTGTAGTAGCTTGGCGAGTGTTAATAATTAATTAGGCTAATCAATCTTATTGTACTTTTTTTTATAGAAGAAACGAGACAATCTAATTGTACTTGATTAGTGGCCCTGACGTTGAGGTTTAGGGGTTAAATATATGTTTGAACATTCCTAACATAACTTTTTACGGCAATTATAATCACTAATCACCATCCTTAGATTCTTGATATCAAACGCATTTGTTTATAAATAGCCAACAAATTTTATCCTTCAATTGAGACAATCAATCCTTGTTACTTTAGGATGACATATAAGATCATCATACGTGCCATTTCACCAAATACAAAAAATTACTCTAATTATTGATTCTCACAAAATTACTATTTAACCACTCAAATTGTGTTTGGTTACATTAGCGGAAAATGAACCTCTAATGTAGTCTTATCTTATCCATATTCTTCATCCTTTCTTGCAATTTTTTTTTTTTTAGAATCATCCTTTCTTACAATTTGAGCAAACCCCAAAAGCTTATCCTTCCAAATTTTGCTTCAACTTCGTCATTTTTTCCCTTAATTCCTTGATCAATTTTTACTTTCAACTGACTGGGCCCAACAAAGAAGCTGATTTGGGCTTCCCAGTTATGGGCCTCATGATAAGTTTAAGCCCAAGGTTTGCGAAAACAGACCCACACATGTACACTCGCGCAGTGAAGACAAAGAAGAAGAAGAAGAACACAGAGACGCCGAGACGCGGTCATTTCTTCCACTGCCAAACGCCGCCGTTAGCAATCAGGTACTTCTCCTCCATACAAGTATAGTTCAAACTCAGCGGTTATAATGATTAGTACTCTCTGTTAAGTTATTGATGAGGCTCAGCTGTCATTACTAGGGTTTCTTGTATTAGTTCCTAGTTTGCAAACTCATTGATAAGCCAGTAAAGTACGATGTATATGAAATTACCCTTTTGAAATTGATGATAAAGATTCAATTTTCAGACGGCGGCGCTACACAATTCCTTATTTTTGACTCTTGTGGATCAATAAAGGACCCATTTTTGATCCAATGGTTGGCATTGGCTTTTGGTTTGATTTTGATTTCCTGAATTATATGTAGTTTGTGAGTATGGATTTCGTGCTCATTGTCTAGTAGGACATGAAAATTATTTCCTTTGATATTTCATAATATGAAGAATCTGTATAACTGTAGAAGTGGTTTTGTAGTGATTGATGCCATGAAGGAAACTAAAGTGGTAACGGATTGCTTTGCCTGCTGCTTGTTCAATTGGCGACCATTTTTTGTTTCTCATTAATCATAGCAAGCTTGACTGGTGCTGAATCTGATGGGTTTCTTTTTACTTTGATCTTCAGTAGCCATGAAGGTGCGATCATCGGTGAAGAAGATGTGTGAGTTTTGTAAGACAATTAAACGCCGTGGACGTGTTTATGTGTATTGCACAGCCAATCCCAAGCATAAGCAGAGACAGGGCATGTCTACATTTGCATATCAAGGCACTGATGCTTCCATGTATGTGCCTTTTCATGCTTTCAATCTCTTTTTATATATGCGATGTTTACTTGAAACTTTTCTGATTTCATAAGTTTTAAAGAAAAGTCCCAATTCAGGACTTCCATGTTAAGCTCCACCAAATTATGTAAGAAATGTTAGACTATTCTAGTTCCTCACTCGCTGACTCCAAACCCTAAACCTAAACCTTCACAATGCTTAAGTCGTCAATTTGGCTGGAAGAGAGAAAGTTTTGAGTCAAGGATTTAGTAGTTGCTCTGTCCAATTCTAACTTATGAACTGTTACTTGCCATGTCTTACACACTATGGTAACTATCTTGCCTGCTGATGTCTTGTTTTTCTCATGGCCTTATATGATAAATTTTTCTTTGAAGAACATTGTGATATTGGATTATAAACTTTATGATTTCAGCAATATATATGAAGATTTTGAATACATTGGAACTTTATTATTAGTAGTAGCTGCAGAATTTCTTCTATCTTCTCGTTGCGGGAGGGTTTTTTCTGTCTACGTATCCCCATTCCCCCCTCCTCTTAGGTCTATGTTCATATATGCGTGTGCATGTGCATACACTTCGCACAAACTTTGGAGTGTTTGTATGTGTGGAGTGTGGACACAAACTCATGAGAGGAAGCCACCACATCAGTAATTTGATAGTTTGGTTTAATAAGCTACTGATTGATATATAGACATCTCGCGTGAAAATCTTTTCTTAGAATATACATGAAATTGCATAAAAAATGTGCCAATGGAATCCAACTGCTAATTGAAATTGGAATCATTTTCAGGTCCGCAGAGACTAGTGCCACCAAGCAGGAGAACAACTTTGGTCAGAGCTCTCACGCAGGTCTAGCATCTCTAATTCCCAAAAAGAATGAGCCGTCAATGCCCTCGACGACACTCGGATGGAGGGTAGGCTTGGCATCCCTGCTGTTCAAAAAGGCCGATTAGCTTTGGAATCTTAAACCAAGAAGGAAGGCGAATTTGATCCCAGTTTTTAGACTCTTTTTTGGCTGAGCCCGACATATATATGTAACCAAAATGCTATCCATCCATTCTCTTATTTTATAGCATTTAATCTTGCTACTATGGAATAATTCTCTCCCTTGCTCCGGCCCGAAGTTTTGTTTCCATATTTTTGTGATGAGCTGATAAGGAATTGTCAATCATATCACAATAATATTATTCAGTTATTCGGACATTGTCATCAATTAATGAAATGTCACCATGGACCTTGTCAGGAATTGCCCGCTCACCTTCCCTAACCACCCACAACTGTAGGTGGGAAAGTGAAACCTGATATGATACGCTGCGTTTTGCAGTTTTAAGCCCCCCGACGGCGTCGTTTTAACAGCACGTGAAAAAAAGAGGAAGCGCTTTTCTTTCGCAGTAGTAGTTCACTAACACTGAAACCGTAGCTGCTTTTATATTGAATACACAAATCCAAAAGCAACCAATCGCAAATTCGACGCGGAATAATTTCTCTCCCACTTTTCTGATCAATTTCAATTCCCTGCCTTTCCAATTCCTTCTTCTGCGAACCGATTTTGGATGATTCCGGCGATTCTCCGGACTTAAATGGTGACGCTCAACGGCTCGGTAGCAGCTTGGATCCATCACTTGTTCGCTTGCATGGGGTAAGTCGCCGTTTTCCGCGAAAGTCACTTTCTTTATTCGCCTTCTTGTATCTGTTATTTATGCTCAGGTCCTTTTATTGACTAATTGGTAGTACAACCTTGGCTTTCTAAGTTTGGGAGGCAAATTTCAGATTAAAATGACAAATTTATCATTGGGTTCCCGGAATTTTTTTTGTTTGGTAAAGATCAGGCAAATTTCTAAGCTTGACTTTGATTGATACGTTCTTTTTTGGTTTGAGAGAGAAGGGAACCAGGATAAGTTAATGGTAGTGATGTAAATGGATGAACACCTTTTAGGCATCAATAGTCTAGTCTTTTGTTGGAGGTACATATGGTTTAACCTGGTTTTTAACAGAGCAGTGGTTGTTTTGGATGCTGCACTAAACCCACACCCATTATTGCTGTTGACGAGCCTTCAAAGGGATTGAAAATTCAAGGGAGAACGGTAAAGAAACCTGGAATATCAGATGATTTTTGGAGCAGCAGCACGTATGACTTGGACAACAGCGCCGTGCAATCCCAGAGAAGCATCTCATCCATCAGCACCTCAAACCAGAACCTCCTCCACGCCAGTGGCGCTGCTAGCACAAGCACCCATTCTGACTTTGTAAATCAAGGCAAGTTTCCATTGCGTGTTTTTTTTTTTCATACTTTCTTGCTTTGGTATGGCGATAATGCTCAACTGTGTTTGCAGTTTGCACCTTAGTCACCTTCATGTGTATTTGTGTTGTGTCAAAGTAATCTAAACCCAAACTTGTTTACCAATGCAAGTGGCCCTGTTATGTTCTACCCATGTCTCTGTTACAACACCAAAAGAACTTAACATTTCAAAGTCCAAAAGTTTTCACTACTATGCTGCGAGCCTTACCGGTAAAAGTATAAACATTGCAAGATTTAAAGATAGCTTACAGATATAGTATATGCTTATATTTATGTGCATTAAAAGTTAGTTGTTAAAGACATTTCTAGTTTCTTATGTTGTTTTGTGGAAAATTGAGAGTGTATATACACTTCTCTACTTCCTTGGTTTCTAAAATGTTTGGCCCTACTACAGATGGTAAAATATTTGCTTCTAGACCTGGATGCTGGACTCAGAGAGTAGCGGTCTGGGTTGAGAGAATCTGAGAACAAATGCATATTAAAATGAGGCTTTATTGGGGGGGGGGGGGGGGAAGATTGGTAGTATTGTTAACTTAATTATCCCATATACAGGGTAAAATGGGTTCTGGACGGTGTCACAACCTATTATCTTAACATGTTGACCCGTTGATGATTTGGTCCAAAATGGTAAACCCAAACATTGGTTTTCACATGAATGTTAACAGGTCATGTAGAATTTTAAAATTTTACGAGGCCTGTTCTGGTTATTTGTTGAGAAAAGTTGTTCTTCCAATTCAGGTTTGTATTTTCTTATGACCCTGATGGTCATGCTAATGTATGATCTAATCGTTGTGCTGCTACATTATTAACACCCTACTTCACTGAAGTTGGTATAACAGTTATAGTTGTTTGTGTGAACTTTCATATTTGTAAGTGCATGGATTATTGTTATACAACATTAACACCTGTTTAACTGCAGGTCTTGTTCTCTGGAACCAAAGCAGGCTTGAATGGATTGGAAGTGGCAAGCCTAAGAGTGAAACTCAAAAAAGTCGGGAAATCAGATTAAGGTATGTTACTTGTTTTTCAATAACTTAATGCTGTAATTCCAATCTTAAGTTGGTACAGTAGTTTTCCGCAATTTAATTGCTCCTGTTACCTATCTATTAAACCAAAGTTCTGACCTATATTCTTTAACTCATTTTCTGAGACCAGCCCGTTTATGTTTGCTAGATATATTAGTTGTCCCTGTTGATCTAATGCCTTCACTAGTTTCAATGTAGCTACTCTGCAAATTCTGATGAATTAGCTTTTGCAAATTCATGAAGGGGTGAAAATCCAAAAGTCGGTCCATCTGTTGCAGATAATATATTGTTATGGCTTGTGTTTTAATTTGTATTCCACAAACTATGTCATTGCAGTTGGAATACAACTTATGAAAGATTGGTTGGACCCAAACAGAGACAGCCTTTTCCCCAGCGCATTCCTCTATCTGTAAGTCCTCTTTTTTCTTTGGTGGCTGTCTGTTCTGTCTAATTTGGTGGTACTTCTTTATTTTTGAATTGCATTATCCCGGTTCATCTTTTTAAAAATGCTAATAGGGTTTATATTGGCAGGAAATGATAGAATTTCTAGTGGAAGTATGGGAGCAGGAGGGGCTGTACGACTGAGCGAGCGAGCATCTGAATCTGCATTTTAATGTCAGGAAGATGGTTCGTCTTTGTAAATCTCAGAGGTTGGCGTGTATAGCTGGGGCAAAGGAGGAACAAATTAAGCTATGAAGATATATCTTTTTAGTTTAATTGTAATATTACACACTAATATTTTCATCTTCTTTGTCCCCCCCTTCCCTTTTGACATTGTATGCACCATGGATCTGTTGAACATATTATGTGCCACGCGTAGCTGAATCATACAGAAACAGTTGCCTTTGCTTGTGTGAATACAAAAGTTAAAAGAGTTTCTAAAATGTACTATGATGCTCTTCGTATCGTATCGTATTTTTTGTTTTTTTTCTGGGGAGAACTCATATAATGGATTGCCATTATAGAGTAATAACTATTCGTGTTCAGATAGAGCCAGAAGTTCATCAATGTTTTCCTTCTGTTCTGGATGTTTTAATCAAAACATTGTAGATGACTCGGTTTGGCTACAACACACTTCTTCTTCTTCTTCTTTTTTTAATAAAAAAAAAATAGAAAAGCAAACACTTTTTTTTTCAAGAAAAAATTGCTGTTTTAATTTTGTGAGGTTTTATGTGTGGATACAATCTCATGCAAACCAATTCCATATTATTTTTAAATAATCATAAATGTAAAGAAATGTGGATCTTAAAGTTGTCGCGAAAGCAAGAGTAGTTTTATGAAGTACCAACCGTGGGGTGAAAGGGGAGATATTGGAGAGAAATAGGCAAAGGCAGTAGAATTTGGTAGAGTTGTATATTGCATATTTCTCAACAAAATTAGATTTAAAATTTCTTTATAAGAGAAGTGGTGGCTGACAGATTTAGGTACTGGTTTGTGAAGTTCAACACTGCCGATTAAGCTACTCAGAGTAATTCCTTTGATTTTACTATGGTCTAGACTAGTAAATTTTATTAACTTTTCTAATGCTTTGTTTTTTTTTTTTGGACAATTTTTCTAATGCTTTGTTAATATTTAAAGAAAGAGAACATATATGCATGTAATTGTCAATGGAAGGAAAGATGGAAGCACGTACAGCATCCCTTTTACTGATTCAATGAAACTTCAAATAATGCGTTAAAATGTTGGCTGTTGCTGAACATTCATATGCTGCTGTATCCATCCAAATTATTCAAAGCATTCTCTGTATCCCGCATTGGCATGTGTGCCTCCACATGTCAGCTGATGGATACCCTTCTTTGAATATTCAAGAACAAATGCAAAGTATATTTACTTATAAAATATAAAATAAGAATGAATACAAAGAATCAGCTATTGAGTACGTACAGTAAATATATTGTTTTAATCTAAAAACTTAAACAAAAAAAAACTTAAAGTGTACGTACTGCCGGAATCGATGACAAAAACAGACAAACTAAAACTCATGCATATATATATGAGATCACTAATTTGGATTCAAATCACAAAGAATCTACATATATAGATACATGCATGCATATGAATATTGATGCATTGCTCTCTGCTCAAACCTAAATACTGCCAAAATAAGTAATACCATCTGCAATAAATATTTTTGATCAGATTCATCGAGACAGCAAGTTAACACCAAATGGCAACTTAATTGCATATATATATGCCACTCTCTTTTATGATCGATGATCACATAATAAACTTCGACCTATATATGCTCCCTCCACTAGGCTAGACCTTGAAAATTAATCCATTCAACATATGTATATATGTATATATAAGAGTGCTAGCTAGCAGCCAATTTTTTCTCTAACCTTCTTTAGATTAAATTGTAAAGTAATTTTTTTTTTATCATTTCTACAAAAATCTCAAGATTTTGATAACAAATTCATTTTTTTTATTGAAGCATATATTTATTTGATATATTTTAATCACCAGACCAATTCAGTTCATAAGCAAATGTCTTTCATATAATGCTTTTTTGGATTTGAAACCATGCATCTTCCCCACGAACATTGATCTACGTAACTAGATATATCTATTCCCCGTACACTAAATGTTGGGAATGAATTTGCTCACCAGCTTAACTAAGCTGGTGATACCACCACCGTCTTAAACATCGACACGTGTCCTCTTAATTAACTATAGTTAACATTTACAATAAATATCATAAAATAATCTATTTTAATTATTATATTATTTCTTTAATTAATTGCACGATGACCAAACTCGTTCTCAAATTAAGCAAAACCCAGATTTTATTTCCTTTCAATTAACCAAACCCAGATGAATAAATCTCTCCTCTCCTTTCAATTTATAGGCTACAAACTATGTTTTCTCATCTCCAGATAATGGGGATTGCACATGGTCCGGTTCCCTTACCTCTTGATCTTACAGAAGATGATGATGTGTTCTTTGTTTCAGAATGATCTGGATCTCATATATATATATATATATATTTATATATATGCTGACAACAAGATCATGTGGCGGGAGAAAGAAAAAAATAACTTTGGATTAATTAAATGCATTGCAATGGCAGCAACAATTAATGGAGCTCTGCTGTGTTGCTCGGAAATGGGAGAAAGAGAAGACAATGTGAAACAAATTCTCTGCAGCTTGAGCACCATTCTGGGTAAGCAACACAAAGCAAGTCATGCTCCTAATCCCACACTCTCCTCTCTGCACCTTCTTCTAAATTTTGAGCTCGAGTCGATTCAGACCCCGACGGTCACGATCTTCGCGGTGAGGTTTAGATCCGAGTCGATCCAGGGAGCAGGTTTAGAGGGAGTGAAGTTTTTTGATGGGATGGGTTGAAGAAGAAGGTCAAGAGGAGGAGGAGGAAGACGAGAGGTGGGCTTCATGAATTCTTCATTGATTAATTGGTTCGGTTTGGTGAGTCAGGCTTAAGGCATTTTCTATCTTTGATTAATTTGGTGGTTTGGTCTGGGTTGGGTAAGGCTTTCTCTGTCATCGATCAGCAATAACAAGCTTGAACCCAGACCAAGCTTTCTCTTCATGTTCTCAAACCCAGACCATGATGGCTTTCTCTGGTTTTGGGGTCGATTGTGCAATTAATTAAAGAAATAATATAATAATTAAAATAGATTATTTTATGATATTTATTGTAAATGTTAACTATAGTTAATTCAGAGGACACGTGTCGATGTTTGAGACGGTGGTGGTATCACCAGCTTAGTTAAGATGGTGAGCAAATTCGTTCCCCTAAATGTTTCGGGACAATACAAAAAAGCTAGCTAACCACTACTTGATCCATCCATTATAAAAATGCAAATTAATAGGTATAAACTATGTTTGTATTAATTAATTTACCAGTCATAAGTTTGAAGTCGTCATAGATTCCGGCAAGGCAAAGTCTTTGACGAAGAAATAAACCAAGAAGAAGGTGGAAATTAAATGAGGAATTATTAAAGAATAAAGACCAAGACGACATGTCTACATGCAGTGATCCAACATTAAGGTCTCTGAACGTACACAACCGAGGTCAACAAATTAAACCATATACTAATTATTAGACTATTTCGACTAAAGATCTTTAAATTAATTAACAGAAATTTTTTGTGGAAAAAAGCTAAGCACGCAAGTTGGGATTTGTAGCTATATATCCCCAGAATTAACATGATTTATTTTTTTTGCTTTGGAAAACATATATCTTGATTGGCACACTGTAATTCATTCGTACGTCTTGGCTTTGAGAGCTGTGCTAGCTTCCAACGCATAGGGTTTAAAAAATAATTAATTTACAGCGATTGATTTGCCTTGTTGGTTTAATTATAATCTCCGATTAGATTAGAATAGCTCAACTTGATCATCAATCGATCACATTCCTCTAGCTCTTAATTAATTGGTTGACATCGAGGTAATCTCTGGTACGTAATTAAAGTAGCTTTGTATATACATGCATTCCATCCAAGAAGAACGAACCAAACATTACGAATCCAGTACAAGCTAGGGTACGTGGACTTGTACTTTGTCTCGATCGGAAAGGTTAAAGTGTGGAAACCCTAACAATGAAAGAAAGTCAAAACACAAATGCATGCATTGTGTACTTGCTTTAATTCGATCTTCCGGTAAAGATATGCGAAAATATTAATTGGTGGAAGATGGATGTACATTCAGAAATTTGAATAATGTCGTCGTTGAAATTTCCCCAATGAGTTTACTTGTATGGAATTTCATGCATGCCCTTGTTTTTCTGTGTAATTTACCAGAAAAATGTCAAACATGCATATAGACAGACGACTCGGAAGCAAATGTCATATATATATGGGAGAGGGATATATCCAATGTTTCTAGCCTTATAATTAATTTACATGTTTCTGTTCCATCTGGTCACGTTTTTTGTCTCCAACCCATACCTAGCTAGCATTAGCAATAGGACCCAAAAAAAAACACAAGGACCATTTATCATACTTCTCATGCCAGCAGCCAATTCGTATTCATGAATCAATGCACATTGATCAAATTTGGACCTAATTAAAAGTTAGAAACAAATTCTATGCATGCATGCACCTTTTAACCATTATGGCATTCTTATTTTGACAACTTAAAATTTATTCCTAGGACTTATTGAAGGTGGTTCTAACTAAAGCGAATTTTGCGGATTATGTGGACTTGTGAAATTATCGTTTTATTTGAACGACTCTTGCATTTCAACTAAAATTAGCAAATCCGCCATTCTCACACCGTTTGAATGGCTCCTGCATGTATCTAATTAATTCGAAATTGACAAGTTCGCAATATATCCATGCATCTAACCCGAAATTGACAAGTTCGCAATATATCCCTAATTAATCGAGCCTCTTGTACATTAGCTAAAAGGCAAAAGTAGCAAGTTGCTCACACGCATGTATCATTTGGATAATTGGATTGGGTTTATACTTTTATGCACGAGATGGGAATCATGATAGATATATTTCCAACTCAAAACATATAAAAAGACATTTCTTTCTGGCTCTGGTTTAGAATACATCAAATGGTTAACCTTTGCGTGCATCTTATTAATTCGCTGATATTGATTCAATGTATGGAATGGGCATTTTGGACCAAAACTATAAGGTTTATAAATACCCCAAAACTAATAAGAAAGGATCAAGTGGATAGATGGATAGATGAGCCTTATTAACTGATCGATAGTTGCATTTTGTTCTGGTTGGCTTTCAGCTGTGTGTGGCTGGTATGCATGACCCTCTTAAATTCTAGGGGCCAACTTATTCCTTGATTGTAATGCCATTTTGCATTGTTATTAAATTTATTACTGGTTATATATACTACTCTCATAATTAACTCTATTGTGATTGTTTAACCAACAAAAAAAGAAGAAGTTCATTTTGATTTATGAGAAAGATGATCAATTCATAATATCTTCATTTACACACATTGTTAATTGGTTTTGAGTTGAGTTGCACACACATTACATAGATGAGTCGGATCATCAATTTACGTCAATGTTGGCGTGAAAGAACCAAAGAAGAGTGTGGAGTGACTCTATATATGTATGGTGATGATGGTTTAGGAGTGTTAGCATAGTCCACCACCCCAGTACCTTCAAAATATATAATATACAAGTAAAAACTATAAAATGAGTCTCTCCACATCATCGATCAATTGAGTTTGCAATCGATGCCCTAAGGGTATCTAGCTTACGTGTGAATATAGAATGATGAGGTACGGTCATACGTTTCTTTATATGCAGATAAAACATGAACCAAGTTGCAAGAAATGCATATTGAACAAAAAAACAGAAGAATTGTTGATTATCCAAACAAGGAAAAGGTTGGTGAACAATGAAGAGAAGGAAATTAATGGTCGGTTACTCGGTTAGCCTGGCTTAGTCTTAAAGAAAAAGAAATATAGCCCAGTGAAAGCGATGGGTTTCAATTCCAGGGAAAGCAAAGAATGAGAACCATATATATACTGTCGGAAAAAGCCAATTTTTGGATCACCTCGAAGTCTGTAGAGGCTGGCTCGAAAGCGATCCTCCATTGATTTGTAACCCACAAACCCTAGCTAGTTTTTTTTTTTGGCTAACAAACCCTTGCTAGCGTCAGCCGACGTACTACTAATTAGTCTAAAATGTTGATATTTTTTTTTTTTTTTTTTGAACGAATGCTAAAATGTTGATATTTTGAGCCATTGGATTTGGACCTACATATATAAGAATTAAAATTATTATGTTTGAAATATTTATATGCAAATTCATGCACATATCCTCGCGAGTTTTGTCCAAGAGAAGAGAACCAAATGGAGGGAGTGTGAGCTGGGTCCCTTTACCTATCGATGACTAGCTAAAGTGCTTAAACCGTGTTTAAAATTCCTCCCAGTCATATCATGTATGATATAATATGCCTGATACATGCATTGTGTGAATCCGACTCGATCTGCTATGGGAAACAAATTTTGACCACCACAAATCCTTATATAACTGAATCAATTTGAATACAAGGTCGAAGAACAGTCTGCAGGTTGCCTTGCATTATTTGTACGTACGATTTGAGTTTAAGACGACTTCGTGGACTCCATCAACATTTACATTCACATTAAGGAATCAGTATAAATCAAAATAAAGAAAAATAAAACTTTCAATACGATGAAAAATGCCTTAAATAAACTTAGTACTCATATATATATATATATATATATATATATATATATATATATATATATATATTTTACAAATCACATCTAAATTTTACTAAATAGATGCATGCTAACAACCTTTTCTAAAACTTTTATCTTATTCTTATGTCACGTGTCGATTCTCTTACATAGTTACATAATTACGGAGGTTTTTAATGCAATAAAATTTAAACTTTTATTAGTCTATTTACTCTTAATTAAAAGCCAATAGCTTCCAAATTTTACATGAAAGAAAAGATACAAGCTAGCTTTATGTTTCAAATCTTCTCATACTGCTGAATTAGTGATTAGGCATCTCACAACCCTAAATTGTGTTTTATGGAATTTATAGTGGTTTAAATTCAAAACTAAAAGAAGGTAATTGGCAAAAACAGAAGGGAGTATATATTCTTGCAATTGTCTGTTGGACAAATTAAAGGGGATTCAATAATGGGAATTGAACTTAATTAAGTGATACTTGCAAATTAAAATTACCCCTTTCTTGATGATAAGATTAACCCTTCATGATGGATCAAAATGTTTTTTCCCATAGCTCGATCTTTTGTATAAGATTAATCTCTCATAGTCGATTTGTTAAAAAAAAAAAACAAAATTATATAGTGTTTAATAGTGTATTTGGGATGTTTCCTAGGCTCCTAGCTCCCTATTCAATTCATTATATATGGCAATTAACTAATTATGGGACTGATTCTGTTTCAGCTAGAGATTACAATTTAACAACCACTTGCCTTATTTTATATAAACGCGTTTTCCTTCATGAATGAATTGAACCTGCCCAATACAGATTAATTCTCTTAAATCCTATCTTGAATAATAAAGCAAAAAGTAAAGTACAAATTGGCCCAAATGGGAAACCATTATGCCATATCGATGATTGAGAAAGTGACACACATTAGAAAAATTTGTAAATCCCTTAGCTAGTTCTCTGTCAACTAGTACGTTGTGTGTGATTATTGTTAACCAAGTTGATTAAGAAAGGAAGAAAGTACAGCTGCTACAAAAGCTGGAATCTCTAATCTGATATATTAATTAAGCCCTTTTGTCCCTATATATCTAAACTACGAAAGCACACAGCTTTCAACTTAACCTACAATCTATATTAGCTGTGGCCACATACATTCATTTAATCAAAACCTAATTCAAGAGGATCACCTTTTCTATCTTTTAATTTATCTCATTCCCGTTTGGGTAATATGAAAGTGTGTCTTATTATTAAAACAATGACAAGCTAACAGCTTTACTTTTCTTGATTTTTTTTCTTATTTTGTGAGGGTATAATTTTATTTGCTGGATTCTCATTTTTATGGAAAAGGGGTTGTTGGACCACAGTGTTTGATTCAATGAATGGAGATAAACAAATCAGCTTTTATAAACTTGGTAAATCAAAGTTTAGTATATAATGTAATGAATTAGAATTTTTTTTCATGTGATTGTCACGTTATGTTAAATATGTAACTTTTCAAAAAAAATCTGGCAAGTGAATTTTTCTTAACACCCCAATATTGAGTAAACCCTGAACCCTAAACTCTACCTTAAAACCCTAAAGATTCGTGTCCAATGCTAGGGTGTTAAAAAAATTTCACTTGCCAGATTTTTATTAGAAAGTCACATAAATGATATGACATGACAGTCACATCTAAAATTTTCTCGTAATGAATGAGAAAAGATCATTCAACTTTATAAAATGACTAAATTTGAATGGAAAATAATTTACCAACCAGTTGACAACATAAAAACATGAATGCTACAAAGTTTTGACACCCTGTACGTACGTTGTTAAGTCCAAACTAAACGTCAAGCTAACAATGTAATAGCAAGGACTAATTTTCTTTTATGTCACCAAATCTTGAAAGTAAAAGATGTTGCATAATGTATCAAAGGGTAATTACAAATTGATACTAGAAATTTGGGGTATTTCGAAATTTCTATCATATTCTATTTTACGATACATATCATATTTTCGGACGATACATATCATATTTTCGGACCATTACAATTTGATGTGTTTTTCATATAAAAGGATAAAAATCCGAACACCATATAACATATTTGATAGAATTTCCGTTTACATTCATACACTAACTTTAATTGTTTAAAACCTTTATTCAAGATATGCAAAATCATATAAATTGTCTATTTCGTCGATCAATCGTGAAAAGCGACATTAAATGTGTTAGATATGTTTTTCACATAAAAGAAGAAAAATCCAAATGCCATACACCGGATATGGTAGAAATTCCGTTAACATTCATACACTAATTTTATATTATTTAAAGTATTTATTCATAATATGCAAAATCTTGTATAAGGTATGTTTTGTTGGTCAAACCATCAAAAGCGCGTTAACTGCTTTGATATTTCTATACCGAATTATGCGGATCCATACAAAATGCATCTTCGGTTTGAATGACATCAAAGTTCACGTCAAAAGACATCTTATAAATTGCATTGATGAACAGAATCAACAATTTGTTTCGTTGCATATATGCAAAATAATCTCACAAGAGATTAACTACCAAAAAAATTGAATCCTATTTCATATCTCACGGAGCGTCCATAGAATCGACAATTTGTGCAGTTGCGTATATGCTAAGTAGTTATTTATTTTTTCGCAAGATTAAATACTAAAAGTTATGGGTTATTTTTTATGTTTAGTCCTAAAATAAATAAATAAATAAATAAAAAAGAATTTCCGGTTTCCGGTTTTGGTTTGTATTGGGGGGTGGTTATAGTTGGGAAGACCGGTTTTGTGGAAGAATACATTGCATTTGATGCATGTTTGGAGATGAATGTGAGAGCGACACCTTTGCATTTCTTTTCTCCCAATATAAGCTCTTGCCATTGACACACACACACCATCCCAACATCTTTCACTCCTCTCCCTCATTTTTTCCTCCATTTTTTTTCCCTACTCGTTAGGGTTCTTTCTCAAATGCTCTGTACCCTCTTCATTCTAATCTCAACGCTTTTCATCTTCAGCTCGTTTCTCTTCTGCCTCGAGGAAAAGTTTGGATTCTCCTGGACTGTTACAAAGCCGTGCTCATGCCTACCCTCGTTAATTACAGTGGTACGTTTCTGGGCTCTGCTTTAATTTTGTGATATTGTTCCGGTTTCGTTCAATGAGTTTTATTGATCTTGATCTAGTTTTAGGGCATTAGTGTTCAAGTTTTGATCTTTGTTGTCAATTCATATTGATTTATATGTCTATAGCCTTAATTGGTTGGTACTCTGTTGGTTGAAGAATGCTTAGATTCAATGTCTGGTTTAATGTTCAAATACCCTATATTTGTTGAAGATCATAATCTGCTATATGCTTGTATGCACTTGGTTCTTCTATTAGCATTTTGATCCTTGGGATGGGAGCTGTTCGTTCTGTAAAAAGCCTATTCGTTGGTGTAGTTTTAGAAAAATTAGATCGCTGAGAAATTTAGAGCAATAATTTTTTGGGAAAAAATTCAATAGGGTTGCATAAGAATGATACGTTGAATGAAAAAGCCTCAACTTTTAGATCTAATTCATGATGAATAATAAAGTTTTCTTTGATTGGATTGGGGATGAATAATCACTTAATTGCATGTTATGGTTTTGATTAGTTTTGAACAAAGTTGTGGATGATTGTAGCTGAATTTAGTTTATTCTTATGTTGGGTGTTTTCAGGTGACGATGATTTCTATTCTGGGGGTTCTTTATACTCAAATCCCATGGATTTGGGTTGCCTGTTGTCACTTGGCTCCAATGCGGATGTGTATTACCCTTCTAGCAAGCGGGCTCGCATCAGTTCCCAATTTGTCTTCGGAGGGAGCAATTTTGAGCAAGAGAAGAAAGCTTCCATTGAAGTTCTTCCCGAGGAATGCCTCTTTGAGATCTTCAGGCGCCTGCAAGGTGGTAAAGAGAGGAGCTCATGTGCCTCTGTTTCTAAGAAGTGGCTTATGCTCCTAAGCAGTATCCGCAGGGCCGATCTTTGCAAAAGCCCATCTGAGAAGGAGATCCCCAATTCAGATGACACTGAAATGACCACAGGCGATGAAGATCAAGAACTGGAAGCTGATGGTTTCCTTTCAAGGTCTTTGGAAGGGAAAAAAGCAACAGATGTTAGACTTGCTGCTATTGCTGTTGGAACCAGCAGCCGTGGGGGGCTGGGAAAGTTGTCGATTCGAGGTAGCAACTCATTTCGTGGAGTTACCAACCTTGGCCTTTCAGCAATTGCCCGGGGATGCCCTTCTCTCAAGGCTCTTTCTTTGTGGAATGTCTCTTCAGTCGGTGATGAAGGTCTGATTGAGATAGCTAAGGGCTGCCCTTTGCTGGAGAAGCTTGATCTTTGCCAGTGCCCTTCAATTTCCAGTAAAGGTTTGATTGCAATTGCTGAGAGCTGCCCAAATTTGACTGCTTTGAGTATCGAGTCATGTTCCAAGATCGGGAATGAGGGCTTGCAAGCTATTGGAAAGTTCTGCTCCAAGCTGCAGTCCATATCTATCAGGGACTGTATTCTTGTTGGGGATCATGGAGTATCTAGTTTGTTATCATCAGCGTCTTCTGTTCTGATGAAGGTAAAGCTTCAAGCTTTGAATATCACAGATTTCTCACTCGCTGTAATTGGGCATTATGGCAAGGCCGTTACCAGTTTAGTTCTCAGTGGTCTCCAGAATGTCAGTGAGAAAGGCTTTTGGGTCATGGGTAATGCTCAAGCTTTGCAGAATCTGATCTCATTGACAATCACTTCCTGCCGAGGAACTACAGATGTCAGTCTTGAAGCCATTGGCAAGGGCTGCACAAATTTGAAGCAGATGTGCCTTCGCAAGTGCTGCTTTGTATCTGACAATGGGTTGGTCGGTTTTGCCAAAGCAGCAGGATCACTTGAGAGCCTGCATCTGGAGGAGTGTAACAGGGTTACCCAATCAGGGATTATTTCTGCCCTGTCGAACTGTGGAGCAAAGCTGAGGTCTCTTACCCTAGTAAAGTGCATGGGAATCAGGGATATAGTTTTAGGACTACCTGTGCCCTCTCCTTGCACATCACTTCGATCCCTGTCCATTAGAAACTGCCCTGGGTTTGGCAGTGCTAGCATGGCCGTGGTGGGAAGGCTATGCCCTCAGCTTCAGAACGTAGACCTGAGTGGTCTCTATGGAATGACAGACGCTGGGATTCTCTCACTTCTGGAGAGCTTGGAGGATGGACTTGTCAAAGTGAATCTTAGTGGCTGCTTGAATCTGACAGATGAAGTTGTTGTGGCCTTGGCTAGGCTACACGGGGAAACCCTGGAGGTGCTGAATCTCGATGGGTGCAGGAAGATCACTGATGCAAGCTTGGCAGCAATCGCAGCCAATTGCTTGTTTCTTCGTGAGCTAGATGTATCGAAGAGTGGAATCACGGATTCTGGCCTAGCTGTCCTCTCTTGTGCTGAGCAGGTCAATTTACAAGTGCTCTCCATGTCTGGTTGTTCTGAGGTGTCAAACAAGAGCCTCTCTGCCCTGAAAAAGTTGGGCAAGACCCTGTTGGGATTGAATCTCCAACACTGTACAGCAATTAGCAACAGATCAGTCGAGCTGCTTATAGAGAGCTTATGGAGATGTGATATCCTGGCATGATCAGGAACAGAACAATTTGCCTATTTGCTGAAGCAGAGAAGTGCACATGCAGTTGGGGTGAGATCCAGAAATCCAAGAACTCTAGTTTGGCTTGTCAGAAAGTAGATTTAAAAGCTCATACAGTCGGTTTGCACGGGTAGCAACGTTCAGCATACAACATTTTTGGCCCATACGCGGTGGCGCTGCTGGTAGTTCAGTGGCTTGGTTGTTTTCAGGGGACTTTGGCAACTATCGTCATCCACTTTTTGCAGGCTTTATGGTAAAGCCTGTTTTTTCGCCTCTCATCAACGCGAGGCTGCCTCTTCCATGGCCATGGTTCCCTGAGATACAATCACCAAGCTCTGATTTAAGGTTTCCACTTGCGTTCGGGTCCTCCTTTTGTCTTTACTGGATCGTCTGGTTTACCTGGTGTTTTTAAGCTCTGTCCTGCATTCCTTGAGGGCGTGTCTGATTAAGCTTTCTCTTTATTTTCAGTCTTATGAAAGTCTGTTGTCTGAGAATTAGTATTGTCTTTTCATTTAGGGTCTTGCACATGTTTATGGAAATCTGTTTCATTTCATGGAGCATTTTAGTGTTTGGTTGCTTTGTGCGGTTTGTAAGTTTGGGTTCCTCTTACTTTTTGGCTTTGGTGTGGCGGCAGTGATGCCATGACAACCTTATTTAGGGAGGTTATTTTTTCCCACCAAAAGTCCTGGTTATGATGGTTTCTCCTTGCTTTATGATTTGTACTCTGCAACTACTAGTAATGAAATCAGTCAATTTTCAGTTTTTCACAATGTGGTATGCCCATTTCTCGTTCTTGAATACATAATTACAGATTCAATCACCTTGCCTATTTCTGAGTTATGGTTAGACCACAAGCTTCGAAGTGCTTGAATCATCAACATTCCATTGCCGAAAAAAATTCTGGTGCCGGGCGCATTAGAATTCTGTTTTGAAATGGTTTTGCTGGTGTTGGCGTTGATAGAGACATTGATGGCAGGGTAGAAATCCAACTGTAATAACCATGAAATCTAGAATCTGAAAAGAAAATATTGGGGAGAGAAGATAAGATAGCAGCAGGGCCAAGGGTGTTGGTTGCTGAAGATAGATAGCAACTAGCAACTAACAAGTAGGGTTTGGAAGATAACTCAAAATAATGGTGGAAGCAACTTATGAAATGGCAATTTATCAGGGATGAAACTTGTAATGGAGGGTGAGTATGTTCTTTACAGAGGAAGACATGGGCGTTTAATTGAGGTGGTAGAAATGTCAGGATGATGCAACAGTCACAGTGGGCCTTTCAATTTGATTGATGATGGAAATGAATAAACAAGTGCAGAGCAATCTCTTCTGAATCTAGCGGGAGATGCATATATGGCTACCAGCAACTGTTGATTGTGGTATCATGAATGACCATTTGTCCTATATAAAACAGTATGATATCTGTATTAAATGTGACAAATGTCCACTATGCAAAGCTATAGTCCTAGACTCCTAGGGGGACTGGTAGCCCACTAATGCTGTCTTCTCTTTACCATGTGGTTTCTCTGAAACATGTTACAACCCTGTCGACCCTCCAATATGACATATTTAATAGAGTTGTATCATAAAGAGTGAGAGTTTTTGAAGTAACTAAAATAAAGGATAAAAATGCATTGCACAAGACAAAGAGAACTAACTAATAGCAAAGTGTTAGTCCAGTTATTAGTATGATGAATAATATGCATAGAAGCTTTTTGTGCAAATTGTTGTTTCCCTTCAGACCTCTAATTCAAAAGCACACAAGAAATAACCAAAACTGGTAGTTTTATGACACCTACCTCTCTTCTGCAGAGAGAGGTATCTTTTGTTGTTCCTCCCTCCCTCATCAACTAATTGACATAAATTGATCACAGTAAATCATATGATTACCCTTACTGTATCTGTATTCTGTAATGATATTAAGAGAAACATGTTCAGTGGTGGTGAAAAGTAGAGCTCGAGTTGTATTGCACATTCCAATCACGTATAGATACAAAGATGATACTTCAAATCACGCAGAAAAGAGTGGAAGTACTATATATTGTTTTATAGAAAGACAAAGCAAAGTAGAATATAATCGAACAGGTAAAAGCCACAATTAGTATGGTGACAAAATAGAGAGAGAGAGAGAGAGAGAGAGCAATCCCTCTCCAATAATGTGAAAAAGTAGGCAGTCAGCCAGAGAAAAGATGAAAAAGTTGAACCAAAACTTGTAACTTGAGTCATTCACAGAAACCACAAGTCAGATAAACTGACAGTTAGCTCCATAAAAAAGCTTCAAAACACAAAGACTCTCCCCTACTAAACTAGTGTGAGTCTGAGACTCATTGCATTACTTATCAAAAGCCACACAAGCCCATCAATCATCTCTAATACCAAAGGTCCAAAGCCATAGCTTCTCAAGGTTTCTAGACTGCCATGGTGATGATGGCTGCTTCTGCATACAAATGGCCAAATGGGGTCAAAAGTAGAGTCATGCTGATGATGCTCATCTTCTTTCTCACATTCTTTTCTTCCAATTCAGGTAACTGAAACAAACCCATTTTAGTTGAGACATTAATTTGCAGCACTGCTAATTATTTTTCTGGGTTTTTCCTTTTGTTTACATATAGGTGATGAGTCAATGTTGCCAAGAGATCAGCATGGTCAACTGAAAAGGCAAATGAAGACGGTGTTGGGTTCAAGTCCACCTAGGTGTGTTAATAGGTGCTTGAGTTGCAGACCTTGTACGGCCACTCTTGTGGTTCCTCCTCATCACCACAAGATGAACAATCTCAAGGCAACAACACCATATCATTATGAGGGAGATGAGACCTATTATCTTCTCTCCTGGAAATGTAGATGCAGGAATAAGTTGTTCCAACCTTGATTAATGATTTTGGCTTTGATTACCCTATGATTGAGGATATTCTATATTTGTATCTATCTATGTACTTATTGCTATATTTGTATCTATCTATGTACAATTATTATTTGCAGCTTTCATGATACATATAGACTCCCCACTTTTGCTCTTCATAATTTAAGTCCTTCCATGGATTTCTCTTCATAAATGAGACTAACCAGTCCTTCCATGGAGAAATTAACTCTGTTTCTGTTGTCATATATGTGATTGAAATGGCGATTCTAATTGTAATTTGCAGTTGTATTAATTTACAAAGGTTTTCACATTCATGCTGCATACTTTTATTTGCACAGAACTTTGGGTTCACATTTCTAATTGGAAATCAATACATACACATAGTGGCTTTGCTGTTGTTGATGTTCATCAAGATCCAACGTTATGAACTTGCAATTAAGAATTCTGGGGCTGGTGAAAAAGATGATATAAGCGACAACGCGTCCTTTATTGCTGGATTAAATGAACGATCTTCATCATAATACATTCTGACAAGAATTTCCCGCATACTAAATACAAGGTAACGAGACCTCGGCGGAAATTAACTACAACATTCTTGCCGTTACAAATGTTTACAAATACAACAGATTTATAACACACCCTATTATATGACTCAAGGGGAATATCCTCCCTTTGTTAGTCAGCTCGTAGCCTCCCTTTGTTAGTCAGCTCGCGGATTTGCGTCACACCCAAGGAAATATGGATCAGCAAGTCATTGTTCCAACTAGATTGGAACTGGACATACCCTCTTTCGGTTTCCATACAATTTCTTCTAATTTGGCACAGAAAGTTTTGTAAAACTGCAAAAAAAAAACAACAGGAAATGTAACTGATATGACTGATGCAGGCATGTAATCTTTTATGAAATAGTGTGCGGGGAGAAACAAAATAAGAATCGAGATGCACCTATGTGAGTGCATGAATTTGTAGACGCTAACCTTATGATATTCAAGAGTATCTCCAGCAGCCTTCCGAACATCCACCATGAAAAGGGATGGTGCAACTTCAAAAATCTATATAAGAAAGATAGCAATCATGTTAGATAGTGTTGTACTGAATTCAAGGCTTTCTCATGGTTATGCAGACAAAGCTTAAAGGTTACCTCGAGGACAACTGCAAATTGTCCGGCATTATTCGCAGATATCCCTTCAAGTCTTGTCTATGGTGCAAAAAATTGTTAACTACATTAGAATGTCTTATAAAATTGAAAAGGAGCTAAATGACTTTCAGGTAGCATCATACACAAAACTAGTAGGCTTCCAATACACAACAAGGTAATTCAACCATTAATACTCATACCTCAACCAAGATCATAGTCAAGGTGTAAAACTTGCCAAATGCCAAGACCAATTACATAAAGTAAAGCCCAATATTACAAACTATACCTTGAAATTACGTGTATGGACCTTGAGACTCATTGATTCTGCAACAGCTTCTACATTTGAAATTATAACTTTAGCTGGTTTGCGAGAAACAAAACGAGTTTGCCGCTTTACATAATCCTGCATGAGAAAAGCATGATGTTATATATATATATAGAGAGAGAGAGAGAGAGAGCTTTCATGTATTGGTAGATATTGCAATACAATACTAGTAGCCATAACATTTCAATGCATTTTGGGAGAATCATGCTTATAGAGAGCTTACTTTTACTGGACAAAGGGAGCAATGGTGACAACCAGGATAATAAGTCTAGTAAATCTAGTAATAAGAGAGATTTGATCAATTTGTAAGTTTTACAAAGAAATACTTCTTTGTATTTCTAAAGAAAGTAGTAACACTTTGTAGAAGTGTTAAAAATAACCTACAAAGACTCAAAGAGGAGCTTGTCCAGTACCAAAAAATGCATCTCAAACATTGTAACAAAATAACAAGTTAAGGCTAGCCCCCACAAATACTTGTGGAACTATGAAGCAATATTTCTCAAGGGCCTTTCTGAGAAATATGTGCAGAAGTGCTTAATGTATACAACTATACCTGTCTCCTGTCGAATAATGCTGATAGATTTAGCCCTTGGGATAGGGTAATCATCTCAAATGCATTCATTAATAAGGGACTGCCTTCATTACTAACTGTCCGTTCTGCTACATATTGGTCCTGTGAAATACCACACTTTGTTAACAATCAATTGGAGTTTGAAATGCACAACTTATCCCTCCGTTCCCCCCACCCCGACCCACCAAAAAAAAAAAGTCACTAAAACCATCCTGTTTTCATTAGTTTACTGAACCGTTGTACCCATTTTTAGCCAGATCACTGCACCCTAATAATCAACAATTCTACTTCGCATTAACATAAAGCACACAATTCTGTAACTTGCATTAGAAAATTTCTTAATGAGAAAAGAATAGCACTATAGACATAGCAAAAAGTTAACAGGCAACCGACCTCAATATCCTCAAAGACTGAACGAACATCATCCAGACTTACTTCCTCATCTTCCCTATGTTCAACACGGACATAATTTTTCCTAAACCATGGGTCCTTTCTGATTCCTTCAATCCGAATACGCTGCATTAACACATGAACCAGTTAAGAAAGCAAAAGGACCTAGTAATGCAGATTTTGTTGGTTCTCTCTTGTAGTCTTTTCATTTTTTCTTTCTCCCATAACTGACATTAGAAATCTGACCCAAAAAAAAAATGATA
Source organism: Rubus parviflorus (assembly GCA_029955375.1). Taxonomy (NCBI): domain Eukaryota; kingdom Viridiplantae; phylum Streptophyta; class Magnoliopsida; order Rosales; family Rosaceae; genus Rubus; species Rubus parviflorus. Next base: position 21,756,206 of record JARGGL010000004.1, read on the forward strand.
TTAGAAGGCCCTTACTCACCTGGCTATGGTTTCCAACATATATAGAATATAAATTTGTTAGATAATTGAATAATCTTATTGAATTTGATCAAGAAAAATAGGATGTAAAACTATAGGAATGAACCTTTGGATCTATTGCACAGAAATTACTCTATCTGCATATGGTGAAATAAAACACTCACAGTTTTAGGATTGGGATCAAGTATTTTATGTATCAATGAATTTGCCCCTGGAGAAAACCAAAACGGACAGGAGAATTCTGCTGCATTAATCTACAGACGAACAGAAAAAAAGTTAGAAGTTCAATTGCAGAGTTAAATACTTGGATGATGTGCAATCTCCAAGTACACAAATAAAAATGCAATATGCAAGACAGCTCGGAAGGGGAAAAAAGGAGCGAAAAGAAGTTCTCTTGCGAGATATTCGTATATGAACAATGTAATAATGAAGAAAATTATTATGCTAGCATGGAACATTTGCAATGTGCAATTGCAAACTTTATATGATTCTATGGGATTCTTACTAAGTTGAGCAAAGTCATCTTACCTTTCTATATAGGGTAGAAAGGTTTGTCTCATCAAATGGGAGGTATCCAGCCATTAGAACATAGAGGATGACCCCACATGACCAAACATCAGCAGCCGCACCATCATAGCCTTGATTGCCTAGAACCTGTTAAGCAATGATTATATAACATATTCAGTATAAGATTTATGATTTATGATTTTAGTTTCTCTCGTTCTTTCCCCCATCACCCTTGATAGCCTTGATTATCCATCACCTTAAAGGGAAATTTGGCTTCAATGGTGAATGGCTTAATGTTAAGGACACACGTACAACTTGCTAGAGACAACAAGGAAACTCCAGAAGGTCAAAGATGGATGCCAGCTAACTTATCATGATAGCATGAATGTAACAGAAAACCTGACATGACTCTGTGAATTACCAATCTATGAGCAGAAAAGACATGCACTAAGAAACTTGAGATCAAGAAGGATAAATACGTTGATATTCCAAGAAGCAACCTAGATACACACTGATTGAAACACCCCAAAAAATTTATCCCCTTATCACCCACCAACTCCTTAGGACAGGATTCAGACACTCTCTTCACCTATCCCCTCCCGTCCTTGACTTGAATTCCTCTCTTCCACCTGACTTCTACAACTATTGTTTGTGGATAAAAATCCAAGTGATATGATATCCATCTCATCAATTTGTTTGTGTTGAATACTTGAATGCAGCTGTGAAGTTTACGAAAGATTTACCTCAGGCGCGACATAGTTTGGGGTTCCACATGTTGTGTGAAGAAGATCGACCCCCTACTCAAGGATATAAGCAAAACAGGAGCGTCGATGAGAGAAGTGAAGGAAAAAGTAAAGAAAAGGATATGCATAAAAGCAACTTGTCAAACTTTATTTGATGCAAACAGAATGAGATCATTCTTACTTGCTGCGGCAATGCACTTAGTCCAAAATCAGAAACTTTCAAATTTTCATAAGCATCAAGGAGAAGGTTTTCAGGCTGCATCACAAGGAAAACAAAGACGACTAATTAGGACTACTTTAGGGAAATTCTTAAAGCAGGTGAAAATTAGTCTCAAACTGAATGTAAATTTGCACCTTCAGGTCTCTGTGGTACACACCCTTACTGTGACAATGAGACACTGCATCTATAAGCTGCTGAAAATATTTCCTTGATTCATTTTCACGAAGCTTTCCTTGATGAACCTATAAATCAAGGTAAATGTTAAATGTTGCAGTCCCAAGTGAACTGGTTATGAAGACAGCCACAATTCAAGATTTCTAAGCAGTTGTGAAGAAACCTTACAATTTTGTCAAACAATTCTCCTCCAGCTACAAACTCGAGCATTATATATATCTTTGTCCGGCCAGCCAAAACCTAGAATTCAGAAAGGATAATGCACAAAGACAAGAAAAGAAGAACAGCCATTTTCAGCTGTGATGCCAACAAGAAGATACACCATAGCAATTTCGTAGTATTGAGAGCAAAAGTTCTGAAGAATGAGGTACTTTTCTGGAAAGAAGAAGAATACCTCATGCAACCTCACTATATTAGGATGCCTGACAATCTTCATTATGGATATCTCCCTTTTAATCTGAAACAGAACTCCAGAGAAGTTAAGTTAGCCTAGCCAATCCATAACGAAACCTATAAACATCTCAATTTTCCAACATAACTTCCTCTCCTTTCAAATTCATTAATTACAGAATAATGAACTAGAGGAACATATATGTCAATGAATTGATATACCTGCTCAACCATTCTGTGCTTGAGAATGGTGCTTTTGGCCAAAACCTTCATGGCAACACTCTCACCGGTCTCGGTGTTCCTGGCAAACTTAACCTTGGCGAATGTTCCTTCGCCAATGGTTCGGCCAACCTCATACTTCCCTACATTTCCTGATACCTTCTTCTTCATCATCTTCTTTATAAGCTCATTTCCCACCAAATAACAGAATCAAACTCTTGGCTTCCCCGAAATTCAAACTTCTAACGATCTAGCAAGACAAACACAAAGCTTCAATTTCACTAGAAAGAGAGGTAAATTCAATCAAAAGAGTTCACAGCACTACTCTAAACTAAGAAAAGTAATCCAATTTGCTATCGAATACTTGAATAATAAACAACGCAATCACAAAGAGAATTCGAAAACTGTGGAACTCACGTGGCTGTGATTCTCAGCAACCAAATGGACTACGAATCTGGAGCTGAAAAATCGCGAGCGTAAAGCACAATAAAAGGGACTAGAGTACTCGAATGCTTGAGGGAATATTCCGACACGATTCTTACCGTGAAATGAGAATATTCAGGTGGATAGTCGCCGGAGAATCAAGGTATACAATTGCGGACTTCCGGAAGCCGAATTCAGCTATCTAGGGACGGCTCCGACTAGACGCTGCAGTGCTCAGATAGAAAGAGAAAGAGAGGCGAGTCCAAATTTAACCGCTGAAAATCGAAATAACATCATTGCCAAAAGAAAATAAGAAAATAACGTCGGAGCTCGTCTCCTTGTTTCGTGAAAGTTACAGGTGACGTGACGGACTGACGGTTTTACAATCATTTTCTATTGAAATTTATCTAATTTTAAATGTAATTCAATTTTTCTTTAAGATAAAGTGTCTTGAATTATCTCAAGTGTTAAGGGGGAGGTGGGAAAATGAAAGAGAAGTTATTTATGATCTAAAATGGATTAACTTGTTTGATTTACGTGAAAATCTTTTGTAAGACAGTCATGTTATGTAGATGGTAAATTTTGATAAATAGCATAATAACATGTAAGTGAAGCTCGTTAAATGGTAAAATATGTCTCCAAACACTACCTGTGACTAGGGCCGGCCCTGAGAATTCGGGGGCTCAAGGAGAAGAAAATTTTCGGGGCTCGACTGCTAAAAAAAAAAAACCAATATTCCAAACAAATATGTAATTGAGCCAACGTATTACAAAGTATTATTGAAATATAAATACATAATAGATACTACTGCAGTACTACGATTGAAATCAAAATTCAAGTATTCAACAACCAAATATAAAATAAACCAGAATACAATCATATAGCAATAAAAATGTAAAATTACCTGGGAAGAATTTGGGGGCTACTTCATTGGGTCGTAAAAGGGAGAAGAAAATTAGAAGAGATTGCAGAGACTTTCTAAAAAAATAATAATAATAAAATAGAGGTAGAGAGACAAGACGTCAAAACTAACATAGACTTTCAATTATTATTAGCTTATTACTCTATTAGAGTATTAGGAAATAGGGACGTAGACACGCAATGACTCAAGAAGTTAGAAAGTCTGATTAAAAAAATACTAATGTAATTTTTTTTTTCGTACTAGATAATATATATATAAAAAAAAAATTGGGCCTATTGGATTGGGGGCCACAGACTGCAGTCTTGCCAGTCTTGCCCCAAGGCCGGCCCTGCCTGTGACCTATGAAAGTTAGGCTTGTTAGCAAACTACTTTTCTTGTTCTTGAAAAATAATATATTTTTTCACATAAAAACCAAAAACCCTTTCATTGAGCTACGAAGAAAAAAAACAACAACATCAAAGTCTTTGTTTGTTTAGTTGAAAATGGTGAAGTGACTAGAAATTTAGTGGAATTTAAGTTGAGTACTCAAAGTATATTACATACAAGGCCTATGAAGGTGATCTGAAGTCGCAACATCTTGATCTATTTGTTAGGTATCATATCACTCTCATTTGGGGGTTAATTATTGTTTTACATTATGGGTGATATATGTAAAACTTTATCACGAGAGAGATAACGTTGCACATTGTGATCATCACGTATAATACAAATTTCTCTTCGACATGTACATGAGATCATGCTTCTGGACGCCATTCGTTATAAATGTAAATATTTTTCAATTAATGAATAACCCAAGTAATATTGCAGTATGATCATCGATCGCTCAATTTGAGTTTTTTTTTTCTCCTCTCCAAACCAACTTTTTTTTTCTTTTTTTTAAGAGGATAAAAAGATTTAATTCATAACCTCATGGTGACTCGAACCCATGACATAGATCTTAGGTAGTGGGTGCTCTCCAAACCAACTTGATTTTTCATAAGGCCGGGGCATCTTGTTTTAATATAACGAATTGTTTGCATAAACAACGATTAGTATGAATAGCGCTCAATTGAAAGATGAATAAAATTTAAAGTTATGTCATGTAGGCATGTAGCTAAGATGGTAAAAAATTATGACATGTATAGTTTACACATACACAAACAGCTAAGATGGAGCTCGGAGATAGATGTAATTCGTATCGATACACATGTATGTTGTAATGTACTGCTTAATGGCTTGCCAAATAATAGAATTATATACACCTAGATAATAGAAGTCAAAATTTCACTGGGGTCTTTGCCCCCACTCGTCCTTAATTGCGTCCGCCATTGAATATCGATCTTCAGGTTCTAATGTATTGCTTTTAAATGCTTGCCAAATAATATAATTATATATATCTAGTTAATAGAAGTCAAAATTCCACTGGGCCTTTGCCCCCACTTGTCCTTAATTGCGTCCGCCATTGAATATCGATCTTCAGCTTGAGATCCACGTGGTTTTTATTTTTAGCTTAATTAATTGATGGGATCTATATATAACAATGGAAAATGGAAGTTGATTTCAGACAATACTAGCTATACGGAAAGTTGTACATTCCTTTATTATATGGATCCGGATTCTCTACTATAAAAAAAAATTGCTATGATCTGCTTGGATAATAGTGGGAGACCGCCACGTCAGCATTACTAAATCGAATGGATAGCAAGCTGACAGCAAATTTGCTGAAAGAAAAGAGCCACAAAAGTCACAATTGCTTACTAACGTTGACGTTCAAGCAATAACGTCAATACTCACAGCAAAAGGCCTCAACTTCTCTGAGTCCTCTCTCATATTGCTCTCTCTTTTCACCCAAATTCATTCTTCCCCGCACCACCTCCTCGCGAAATATTCAAGAATAATTTATCTTCTCTACGAATGATTAGGTGGTGGCGATTAATCCTGGGTGAGATGTATCTTTTTATTCTTTCTAGTGTTATGTTGTTCTCTCTCTCTGCAATATCTCTCCTTCCTCTCCAGTCTCCACATGAGTACATCACCCATAGACTTGCTCTGCAACTCTCTACCTCTTCCGTCGAATTTTTCTTTCTCCAACTCATCCTTGCTCCATCTATCTTTGTTGAAATTGTAGAACATTTAAATGCAAATTTGGATTAGATCTGAAGTTTATATGAAGCTGGTATTTTTTTTTTTGAAATTATAGGAAGCTGATTCTTTAATTGCAGCGTGTCTGGCCAAATCAAAATAGGATTTTGGCTCATAATACCTTATTTAACCATGGATGTTATATTTAACAATGGATCAAGGTCCCGTTCCTTTTCTATTGGTTTTACTTACCCTTTTACAATTGAAATTCAATTGAATTATCACAAAAGGATTTGTGTATAAACCCATAAGATAAGAATATGCTTGGTTTCCTCTGTATAAATTTGAAAGAGGCATTAGACCAAAAAAAAAATCTGAAAGAGAGGTGAAAAGTGCATAAACAGTTTTTCCATTAAAGCTCAATACCCAGATTTTCTAGAACAGTTTTTCCATTAAAACCCTTGAGCAAAACAGGTGTGGAGTACCGAGTACAGAACCAGGTGGGACTGACAAATTGATTTGGTTGCAGCAATTTACCTCATGGAAAACCCAATTTTCTATGATGCCGATGAAATGAAACAATAAAGAGAAGGGAAAAGAACGAAGGAAGGGAGAGAGATATTGCGACGTGAGAATATTTCGCGAGGAGGTGGTGAGGTGAAGACTGAATTTGGGTGAAAAGAGAGAGCAAGAGACTCAGAGAAGTTGAGGCCTTTTGCTGCGAGTATTGACGTTATTGCTTGAACGTCAACGTTAGTAAGCAATTGTGACTTTTGTGGCTCTTTTCTTTCAGCAAATTTGCTGTCAGCTTGCTATCCATTGGATTTAGTAATGCTGACGTGGCGGCCTCCCACTATTATCCAAGCAGATCATAGCAATTTTTTTATAGTAGAGAATCCGGATCCTTATTATATAGATGTATGCAGCAGATCAATCAAGAAGTAGTACGTACCTACTTAAACAAATTAGGGTTTGTTTTTTTGCCGGATCAGAATAATAATGTGGATGACACCATGGATGGCCGGTGGACGAAGGTGTATAAGGCATGCGCTGATGCTTTAGCTAAAGATATGTTTGAATCCCCTTAAAAAAAAACTATATGTTTGAATAGGAGATGCACACACACCTGTTTTAGCAATTTTGAATAGGAGATGATGCATACAAGGAGTGCTTAGATTTTGGTTTAATTATGATTTAAGTCGTAATTAAGGCACGTTGTGCTTGCATTCACGTAACCCCGACAACAACAACAACAAAAACAAAAAATCAACAATTAATGCTGTGTTATTTCTTCTGAGTTTCAATCTGATAGTGGATGAACTGGGCTTAGTACCTTCATTGGGCTGGTCACATGTTGGCCCAATGATTTTGCTAGGGATTGGATTATACAGTCCGGAATTAAGAATGTGCATGATTTTTGTATCAATGCATTGCGCTAAAAGTATCGATTGTTTATAGAGTTCATGTGATGATAAAGACCTTCGCTCGTGGCACGCTGCAAAAATCCTCGAACCATGGGTGTTTTTGCTTAGCTTTGTGGCTTCGATTCTCGCCTCTTTTCTATTCTTTCGTCGCCTTATATATGCATAGAGTTCCTTGTCCAAACGAGGCCTAAGTATTCAATTTCATACCGGCCGGGCTTTCATCACCATCTTTCTGATCGATATTGCCTAATTGTTATGATGCACTAGGAAATTAAGTATATATTGAGTTGAAATGAATTGAAAGAAGAAACGTACAGAGTTAAAAATGCATGTGATCGATGTTGATAGCAAAACATGAAGAATATTGTGAGCCAACAATAACAATAATAAAACATTTATAAGATAACGTATGTAGCTAGGTGCTTGATTACCATGCAATTAAGAACACAAAAGATAATGCAGGACAAAATTAAACAGGCAGCTAGTGCATTGAAAATTAAGCTTTATTAATGCAAATGAATAAGATTCCGACTTGGCGATTTGCTCAATCTTTAGTGAATCATCTCATTTCAAAATTCAAACTTGGAAGATATTGATTTGCTCCCAATGGAGCCCATCCACCTACATGGGCTGAAGTTGAACTTAATGAACAGTGTAAAGTTATAAATATGTGGTTGTGTACGTACATTAAGCCGGAAACATTGTCATCTTGAGGCTTAGGATTGAACGCCCACAGCTATATGTATGGAATCTCCATCACATAACTTCGAAGATAGTAACTTTCATAACCCTCTCTCTTTCTCTTTCTCTCAATTTTTTTTGCTTTATATATATTTTTTCAATCTTATGCCCACGTCCATTCTTCAATTGGATTGCTACATATAAATCTCTCACTATCTCTACTGTGACATTTTTTGGGAACTAGCACTTTAATTCATATATAAGTCTACTTCCTGAAACGTACTTTCATTGCAAGTTAGAGTAGAGTTTATAAGCTAGACCTCGATCTCAATAATATTATTCCCTTATGGTTTTCATCGTTATCGAACAGTAACGTATCATGGAATACTTGACAGAATGACAAGCTACTCATATTGATTTTACAGTTCCACAATACATTTTTTGAAAGTGAGAGTTAGTTTTCATCTTCAAATTAATCATGCAAGTAATATATAATCGTATTAATTAGGACCTTTCACCCATCCACCATTGAAAACTACTGCCACTAGTTTGGTTCTGTTTGCCAAATAATGGATGTACGCGCGTGGGTGTCAGGTGTGTGATGCAGGACAGGTTCTAATGACATTAATTTACCATCATGTATACCTTCATGCATGTACCATATATATATATAGTCTCGTTCTATATACGATAATCGAATGGTATAGGTTATTCTGAGAACATCGATAATTTCACGTATGGGAGACATACATGCATTTATAGGGCTTCTCCACTAATTAAGGATGTCTTTATATTATAAAATGTAGAGTTTTGATTTTCAGCCATCAGATCAAATCATTTAAATAAATATAACGACTGAAATCAAAACTTTGCACTTTATAAAATAAAAACTTTTTTTCTTGAAAATCATTTTATACATCTATGTATACTTATGTATATGTGTGAAGTTTTGCATGCATGGTACATTGGTATGTGTGAAGTTTTGCATGCATGAACTTGGACCATAGAAGACCAAGGCCAATGGCATGTGCGAGCGATAAACGGGTCACTTTCCGATAAGTAAAGACTCCGAAATTTTCTCCCCACATAAGGAGGGAGCACTTAATTATTCACGTCACGACGGAAACGAAATTCGTCAAAAACAAACAAGAAATGCCGAAATGTTGAGCCAGCTTCAGAAAATATCTTAATCCACCAGTCGAATGACAAATATACCCCTGACGGAGCCGACTTAGGCGTCAGAACGAAACTCTCGGTGGGATCCATTACGAATCTCGCGGGAAGAGCTGCACCATCAGTCTTCGGCCGATGACGTAATGCTCACGACCTCAGAGCTACGAGCTCCGTTGAGTTCCAGCCGGTGGGCCCCCCCCTGCGATGCAAGCATGTCCGTTTAATTTGCAAGCGAAGCTCAGCCGCTAGTAGCTCTAGTGGCAAAGTCGTGAATTTGAATACACGAGACCACAGAAAAGTCCCGCCATTCCGAGCCAGGGAATGCCAGCTGTTTGTTTGGGGAAATGGGATTCAATCCCAGCCGTTTACTCAAGTGCATCATCCAATTTAACGGTTTATATTTTAGTCTGGAGACCTTGGGGACATTTCTGGTGTATGGGTACTTGTGCTACTACTTCCTGTCCCGCGTATATACGGGGAAGCAAACTTCAATTTGGTACGGCGTGTTTGCCAATAAAAATGCGTTTTTGGGAAATTTGGTTAAGGCCACATAAAGTACTTGTATCTAAAATATGATTGCACTTTTTTTTTTGTCTAAAGAATTCGTTAACACATTTCTAAAAAGGGTTTTTTTCAGCAACAATGTCTGAACTCTTGTGCCCCGGCCAAAATGATACCCAACTTTTAAAAAGAGTCAATGTGGTACCTGGACTCTAAATTTCTTATCAACCTTATACCTCCGTTAAATTTTTTGTTAACTCTCGGTTAAAAATACACGTGTCGATCACGTGAGGGTATTAATTTTCCTTTTTGACTTCCACTTTTTTTTTTTGTTCCTTTCCTCCTTTTTTTTTTTTTTTTTTTCTTTCATTTCTCTTTCTTTCTCCTTCCCCGCATGAACTCTCTCTCCCTTGCCTCACTGTTGCCGTCGAGGCTCCAAGCTCCGGCCACCATCACACAACACCGCCCCTACCAAACGGAGCAGACGGTGCCCGCGAGCCGAGCCCGCTCCCCTCCTCGACCAGCGACGCCGGAAAACCACCGCACGTGCCGCTGGTGTCCCCTCCGAGCTTCATTTCACCGCACACTGGTGAAGCCTCCAAAGCAATCCTGCGGCATACCACTGCCACCAATGGGTTCGCCGTCATCCCGCGAGCCGAGCCCGCTCCCCTCCTTGACCGGCGACGCCGGCAAACCACCGCACGTGCAGCTGGTGTCCCCTCCGAGCTTCATTTCATCGAAGCACCACCATGACTGGCTGGGGTTAGTCATCATCTTCATCATCCTAATACCAGTCTGCTTTTATGTCTCCAACTCCTCCATCATCGAAGTTAACCAATCAATCCATCATCGAAACCACTCAAAATTAACCAATCAATACGTACACTCCCAAGTACACAAATATATATCATATAGACATTAAACCCAAGCAAACAAGCTAGCTGGGCTACTTGCATGAACATGATGATGACGAGGCCAGTAATGTACAGATCTCCAGATCCGATTGGTATTGCCACCCAACCAAACCAAATGGGATCTGGGTAGGAAACCAGATCTCCAGATCCGATTGGTATACCCAGATCCTTTGACCTCCTTCACCAATATACCCAGATCCGATTGGTCATACTTCGACCTCCTTCACCGATATACTACACCTTCATCGATCCATCAACGAATCTCCAAGTATCCCTCTCAACGCTAGCCAAATTTAGCTCGAACAGAAAAAAAAAAAAAAAAAAAAAAAAAGTGGAAGTAAAAAATGAAAATTAATACCCACGTGATCGACACGTGTATTTTTAACCGAGAGTTAACAAAAATTTAACAGAGGTATGATGTTGATAAGAAATTTAGAGTCCAGGTACCACATTGACTCTTTTTGAAAGTTGGGTATCATTTTGGCCGGGGCACAAGAGTTCAGACACTGTTGCTGAAAAAAACCCTTCTAAAAATATATATATAGTTAGCACAATGTGATTAGGCTATTATTTTGTAACCAAAAAAAAAATGTGATTAGGCTATTATTTGTTAAACGTACTTTATTAAACATGTGATAAAACTTAATGATCAAAATATCGAATATCGAAACAATATCTAAATTTTCGTAACACCTAAGTTTTTAATTAAAGAGAATTAGATATTTAGACTATTACATTGTTTAAGTTTCTTGTAAATTATATTTGGATGGATCTAGCTCTACTGGCATTTTGCAACTAATTATCTACGTTTCTCATAAAATGTATATGGATGAACTTATTAAGAACTAGATATTGTGTATTCTTTGGCCAGGGTGGAAAAGTAAAATGTCCAATTCGGATATATGTCTCCGATTCATCAGGTATTTTTGATATTATTTAATGAGTATTCAATGAAAATACTCCAACATATTTTGACTTTTATTTTCTATTCATCTCTTCGAAATCAGGATTAAAAATTGTGGTTCTTATAAACAAAATGAAAAGGAGAAAAAAGGAAATGGTCGGTAACTCCTCTTGAATTGAGTCCATTGCAATTTCCTAAGTACCTACTTATTTTAGTAATGGTCTCTACAATTAAGCATGATAAAATGTAACAATGTGAGGTGCGTTTTTGTAAAGCATATACTTGCATTAGCGAGATAATGAAGGGGCACATCATAAGTGTTTAGGAACTGTTCTCGCGCCGAGTCTCTATCTGACCAAACAAAAAACCTGAAAAGCAGAAACGCTTTTTGGACTTTTGAGCTAGTACCACTACACCAGACAGCCGAGTGCCAAACACGCCCTTACGAGAGAGCGAGCGACTGAGCGACCCACTGACCACGTGCCTCACACGTGATGGATGATGGACACTAAACGACGGCTCAGATCTGCTCCTTACTACTACTTTCCCTCCTATATAAAATATCCCCCATTCCCTTCCTTCTCTTCCATCCTCAACTGACTCAAAAATCATTTCACAACCTCTCTCTCTCTCCAAACTGAATTTCACTTAATTTAGGGTTTTAGGAATCTGAGATTTGGGGTTTCTCAGGCCCATCGAAATGCTTCTACGAAGCTCATCATCGCCATTACTAAACTCATGGCTGCCCCACTCCAAAGACTCAATCGGGTCGTCCCCGGAACCCGAAATGCTGCCCCAAATCCCCAGAACATGCTCCATTTCCCTCTCAGCCGGGTCGCGTTCTCCTCTTTCATTCTCTCGTAACTCAACGAAAAATATCAATATCACTCGCGCGGTTTCCGAGACCAATCTCAGCGACCACCACCTCTCGCCGAAAACGAAGCGAAAGCCGTTCGCGAATGCGTTGGATGGGTTCGAGGAGAGAGAAGATGAGGAAGAGAGAGAATCGTCCGGGTCTGGCGGCGGTTACGGAGGAATTAGGAGAACGATGTCGTTGGGATTGGCGGAGGTGGAATGGTGTGAGGCGGGGACGAGTGGGAATATTGGGTTGTTGAGCGTTTTGGTTGGGGGTGGGGCCGGTGGAGGCGGTGGGAAGATCTACGGCGGTAATGGCGGAGGGGGTGGTGGATCCGACGGTGGAGATTCCAATCATGGGAATGCTAGCACCGAGATGCATTATCAGAAAATTATCCAGGCTGATCCTGGAAATCCTCTTCTTCTCAGCAACTATACTAGGTTTCTCAAAGAGGTAAATTTTCTATAATTTTTACAGCGAGAAGCTCCAATTTTAACTGAATTTGTGGTTTGATTAGCTGGAAAGTTACTTTCATCTCTGATGGGTTTCCATAATTTCTTTCTGATTCTTATTGCGAAGAAGCAAGCCCATGAATTACTTTAAAATTTTACCAGTGCAAATTTGAGCAACCAGTAACCACCCTATGCCATGCCACTTTGAAGCAAAACCTTCCGTAATTTTTTCAATTGTATGTGAAGTTGTTTCTGATTTTGGAAGCGGATGAGAATTGTTTTCGTATAAGGAAAAGAAATCCGTGCATCTTTCTGTGATTTTATTAGGATTTACAGTTTTTGAGTCACTACTGTATAATGCTATAGTAACTTTCACGGGTGCTAATTGTGTTGGTTATGGTAAAAATTTACAGGTCGTTGGGAATTTAGAGAAAGCGGAAGAGTACTGTGGGAGAGCTATTTTGGCTAACCCAAATGATGGAAATGTTCTATCCATGTACGGGGATTTGATATGGGAGCTTCACAAGGATGCTGTGAGAGCCGAGACTTATTTCGATCAAGCTGTTAAAGCTTCACCTGATGATTGGTAAGAGCCATGTTCATGTGTTACTGATACCTACTTGGTTCAGTTGCAGTAGTAGAAGGACGGTTTTCTGAATTAATTTGTCTAACTTTGTTTTATTGTTTTGGTGGGTGCAGTTATGTTCAAGCATCATATGCTCGATTCCTTTGGGATTCTGAGGAAGACGAAGACGAGGAGGAGGAGAAGGAAGTGAAAGAAGGCACCAGCCGAGCACCAGCTCCGAAATTGGTTCACGGAGTTCCTCCTTCACCACCTCCATTAGCTGCTGCTGCTTAGATGTGTCCTGACTCCCGAGTCCTGACCTATTGTTCATATTTATTTGTTAACCTTTGTAGTAAAAACGCTCTTGTTTTGTAGTCAGTCGATTGTGTATTGTAAAAGAAAGAAATGTAATAAAAATAAGGGATGAATCGATTTTTTCAAAGTAAAATCATTCTCCGTATGTTGTTTTGCATCCTCTGTTGAAAATAGCGTTGTTTCCTTTGTCAAAAGCATGAATGGTGGAACGAGGTTTTAGGAAACGAGTGTCAAATGCTTTTGGCTAATAATAGCAGAATAAGGTTGGTGATTGGCGTTGTTGAGACCTCATCAAGCTCTGATTCAAACCCTAAAAATGGTAAAACAGTTGGCTCGACCTGGCTGTCTTTCCTTCATTTTCTAATGATTCCCAAACAGTTAACCTCGCATGGTTATTTATACCCATTGTCTCTCTAACCAGAGTTGACGTCTTAATTTCTCCTAGTGTAACCATGGCTGCCTCTGTATCTCCATTACCAGTATTGTCCGGGTCGTTGAAGAAGAAAGCAACACATGCCTCTGCCAAGTTCCGAAACTCTTTCACGCGAAAGGGTAAGAGGAGCAACAAAGTCATGTCTTTCGAAATTGTAGATGTGCGTGACGTTGAGGAGGTGCAGGCTGTTGAGAAGCTCCGTCAGGCACTTATATTGGAGGAGCTTCTTCCTTCCAAGCACGACGATTATCACATGATGCTTCGGTTCTTGAAGGCCAGGAAATTCGACATTGAGAATACCAAGCAAATGTGGTCTGAAATGCTCGAATGGAGGAAGGAATTCGGTGCTGACACAATTAAGAATGATTTTGAATTCGAGGAACTGAATCAAGTCCTGGAATATTATCCCCAAGGACATCATGGAGTAGACAAAGAAGGAAGACCAGTCTATATTGAGAGACTGGGAAAAGTTGATTCAACCAAGCTGATGCAAGTCACAACCATGGACCGGTATTTGAAATACCATGTTCAGGAATTCGAAAGAACATTCCATGTTAAATTCCCAGCTTGTTCAATTGCAGCAATGAAGCACATTGATCAAAGCACAACAATCCTTGATGTCCAAGGAGTTGGGTTTAAAAATTTCAGCAAAGCTGCCAGGGACCTTATTACTCACCTTCAGAAGATTGATGGTGACAACTATCCTGAGACCTTGAACCGCATGTTTATTATCAATGCTGGTTCTGGTTTTAGAATGTTGTGGAATACAGTCAAGTCATTTCTTGATCCGAGGACAACCGCAAAGATTCATGTCCTTGGTAACAAGTACCAGAGCAATTTGCTTGAGATTATTGATGCTAGCGAGTTGCCAGAGTTTTTGGGAGGTACATGCACTTGTGCTGATCAAGGAGGCTGTATGCGTTCCGATAAGGGACCATGGAAGAACCCAGAGATAATGACTATGGTCCAAAATGGTGATCATAAGTGTTCAAAGAAACCAGGAACTCAGGTGACTCAAGACAACAAGTCAGTTTCTATATTGGACGAAGAATTGGTGTACCCAAAGGGACCGTCTTCCCAATCTTTAAACCGAAGCTTCCAAGGATCTTTCAAGCACCAAGATTATGCCCCAATGGTTGATAAAGCTATGGATGCAACAAGTCAAATTGTTTTGGGGAGTGTCAAATTTGACACATTTGCCTCTTCTAAGTCGGCAGATTGTTTCGGCATGCCTGAGGCTTGCAAAACTCCTGAAGGGTTTAGCGCTCGGATTTTGGGTGCTATTATGGCATTTATTATGAGCATTGTGACTATTTTCCGGCTAACAAGTAACATGCCAAGGAAACTTACTAATTCCACCTTCTATTCTAGTGGTGTTTGCCACGACGACACAACGCTGAAAAGCCAGGCGCCTTCACAGCCTGCCATTGCCATCTCTGATGCAGATTTTGAGTCCATCATCACACGCATTGCGGAATTAGAAGAGAGGGCGATTGTTTTGAGCAAAAAACCAGCTACCATGACACCCGAGAAAGATGACATGCTGAATGCTGCATTGAGCCGGGTTGATGCCATGGAGCAAGAGCTCATGGCAACTACTAAGGCTCTCCGGGAGTCAATTTCCCGCCAAGATGAGCTCTTGGCACATGCTGAGAAGAAGAAGAAGAGGAGGACGAAGTTTTTCAAGTTCTTCCACTGGTGAAGGGTTCTTATTTGCACCCTAGTTTACTTATTTGTCTCATTACCACATGTATATAATTGTACAAAATTTACCTTGATAGATATGTTTGTATTTTCACATACTTGAAATGTCCTCAAATATCTTTTTATTTGAGTCAAATTATCACAAGCTCCTTTTATATTTGACTTTCAACCTAAATATCAATGCCTTTGGCAGGAAAAAGAGGCAAAAGGAAAGGCTTTGTATGGGCCAAAAATAGGAGCATAATTTATGAAAGCTCTGTTTGCCTAATGTATTGTCTCTTGCACCTGTTTCTTATTGACTTGGAGCAAAAAGCTGATGAAAATTGGAAGCTAATGACAGACTTGCCAGCTGCTTGGTCAGTTGGAATTTCTTCTATAAGATTCCATATCTTTTTTCTTCATCCTCTCAGCAGCCAAAGCAGATGATTTTGACAAGTTAGGCCTTTGTTTTCCCAGCCTTCCCTTTTTGGATTTCAGATTCTGAGTTAATTGTCATTCTCTCTATAGTATATAGATATTTGGAAATAGGCAGACAAAAGAGTTCCATACAAGTTTTTTCACAATAGTAGTATTCTAACTTGGTATATATAGGCTTAAATAGACTGGGTTTTAGCATTTCTAGCAATGGAGTACAGAATGAGTAAGCTAATGAATGAGGCTCATAAAATCCAGAACCAGCCTAGAACTGAACCGCTAACCAACCCAACTCCAAGGAACACAACCATTACAATTGCAGATAGTTCTGCTTCTGAGACCGGTACTGATTTCGGTACTGTCATCATGATGACACTTGTCAGGTACCCATTGGACAGTCCAAGCATAAATGTGAGTAAGATCATAGGAATTTCAGTTTTAAGCCATGTTGGTCCATGTAGGCAAGCCGTAAAGATTGGATAAAATAGGAGTCTGGTAATGCAAGCCCACGTTGCCTTTTTAATACTCTTCAGGAGATACACTGCAGTCAAAGATTTACCCACTAAATCAGCAAAGTTGTACACAGTGATCAGCAAAATGGGATACCAATCTTGAAGAAGCTTGGATTCCAGATTTTCAGCTATAAATCCTGGGAAAATTGACAGTGTCACTGTATAAATTATGAAAATCCCAAAAGCTGGCCAGGGAATGTTTCGCGCCACAGCCCAAAATTTCGGCCTTGATGAGCAGCAAAAGGATTGATCTTGAACAAGTCTGCAGTGTTCCTGCATGACTCTCAACTTGTATAACAAGTTGCAACAGACGATGCAGCATAGGAGTATAATGATGCTGACAATAAAATATAAGTGGGCACTTGTTTTAAGTCCTTTTGGGGTCTGTGGAAGCATTGCCTTCGTTGAAATTCTCAGGAGACTAATCATAACACCTGAAAAGAACAAGTCTAATTTAAATATTGGTAGGGAAAAGTTCAGGTATTAAATATTGAGTTATGGTTTGCATGGTACCTGAAGAAGCAGTGCCAGCAAAAACAGCCTGCATATACTTTTTTGGAAGCTTCCCAGTTGATCCCATTAAGCTTCCCCCAACCAAGCCATCAGCCAAGCCACATATTACAACTGATGCAACTGTCACACCATAAGCTGCATTAGTACTGTGACAATTAGCCCAATCTGTGATAGGAGCCACCGTTAATGAGAGAATAAACATTGAAAAACCCAAGTTGAGTCTGAGCCTAGGGCTCATCTTCTCCCAGCAGCTGCCCCAAGTCATCATTACAACAAGAACTAGCACTGAAGAACTCATGTAAGCTACAGAGAAGACCTTCTCGACATGCTTGGTTGGATAGAGATAGCCAAAGTAATCGACAGCGGTGATGAATGCATTCCAAGGAAGCAAATTGCCTGCTCCGAGCAAGAAGTGAATAATGTAAGCAACCTTGTAAGCATCTCTTGGCTCATCTTGGAATTCAAGACCCTTTACTCCACTTTCCATTCTGTGAGCTCTTGATGTTGTAATGTTGTATCACTCTTGGTTGGAACTTATTAAAGCACCATTTTAAGCGGCGAGTGAACTGAGTGAAGTGATTTCTGACAAGAAAGGAATCTCCAAGCTCTAGTACGTGATCAAAGCTCATTGGGGCTTGGCTAGGCTAGGCTTGTTGTAGCTCTGGCTTAGGTTTGCTATATTAGCAACTAGTTTAACAGCACAAGAATACAAGCTGGTCCCTGGTACAAGTAAGCTGGAGCTTGGAGCCGGCCAGTTTGGTAATGGATTTGATTTGATTGATGGATTTGATTCATGTAGAAAAATTATGCCGAGTAGGGACAACAATGGATGGGTGGTGTTACAAGTACTATTTGTATATAAACCATTAGAATTTGGGTGATTAGAAACAGAATACTGAAGATTACCACAAAAATTCTGTTCCTTGATCCCTTTATGTATCACAAGTCACAACTTGACCGAGAAATAACCACCTACATAATCAACTTCAACAATATATAATCATGACATATAGTTAACCATAAAAAGTTTAGTGTACGTTGAGAATTAAAAAAGTTGCTTGGGGACTTCGAATCACTGGTAAACCATCATGCACTCATTTCTTGTCATTGTTCACTAAAGCAAGTTAAAGGGGAATTCACTGGAGGAGAGCCAAAACCGGTTTCTGTCAAGATTACTTATTAGTGCTCTTGTGAAATGATCGAAAGAAGAGGGCCTATCGGCATGCCCCAGCTGTCACATTACTTCATTTTGATTAGCAAGAACTTGATTCTGTTCCTCTGCTGTCAGGAATTTTCATTAGTGATTATCTTGTTACAGTTCCACTAGAAATTGCTGCTATATTCTTGATGCTGCGCGCTGTACGGTTAGAGACAAAACTCATGAGATTAGTTGAACTTATCTCACTAATTAAACCTAGAGATTGTGCATATAAAGGGAAGAAGCTACATGCATATAGCTATGGAGATTTGTTCTACACTTCTACCAAAAATGTATACTTCCTCAGATCAAAAGTCGATCAGTTTTGGAGGTATTATTAAGTGCTTGTCACTGCAGCCACTATTAATTAGGTCTTTGTGTTTTTCTTGCTAATAGATATTTATGGACTTGACCAGATGTTGGGCTATGATCTCATCAGCCTTCATCTTTTTAGCATAAAGTGGGAGGAGGTTTAGTGGTGTACCATTAAAGCCTAAAAAGACCATTGACCGAGCTAGGTATACCAATAATGTACGCAAGTGAACACTAGTTGAGAGGAAATTAGCTGTTGAGATCTGGCCTCAGATTTGCCAAAAGGGGATTCCTTTTGCTTATTGATCAGATGGTTATCGTTATTTCCATGAAAGTAAGTACTAGGATACACATTTTTTATTTTTTTGTAAAGATCATTTGCCCAATTCTCTTTGCTATCTACAATCTCATAAAATAAGCATGCTGAAATACAGTAGAAATTAAAGCAAGTCAAGCTGAGGTAATGAAACACATGAATAAGCCTGATTCAACAAGCTCAAGTACGTCAACCCAGTTTGGGCAGGTTTGAGGGGTCTTTGAGTTCGTGCATCTGTCAAGCACCAGTGGCCAGCGGTATCCCGTTTCGCGAAAAGAGATTAGTCTCCTCGGCTTACCATCGGAGGGGTTGGAGGGATCCTTCCTAAGAAGATAATCCCTATCCCAAAAAAAAAAAACAAGCTCAAGCCAACCATGAACAATTGGCTTGACTTGGATTGGTTTGGCAGCCTTAACATAAATGGTATATATGGTGTCACTTTATAGATATTGTGAGAATGTTGAGTGTTATCCTATATTGAAGAATAGAGACCATTGCATGTGTGATTGTTTGATGCAACCACGTAAAAATAAGTTAACAATGGTTGGGGGGATAGCCATACAGGAGAGAAATGTGAATGGGAAGCTGCAGAATGTTTTACTATTGAAGGACTGGTGAGATTCTTGTGATGGGTTGCATGGGCTGAGAAGAGAGAAGAGCTTCACACCATTGTGATGGACTAAATGGGCTTAGTTTTTTTTTTTTTTCTAGCAAATGTTAGTTTGGAAAGGCGTATGTTTCTTCCTCTTTAGGTTAGGGCTTTGACTGTTTGAGCTCCACTGAGTGCAAGATGACGTTCGGAAAAAAATTGAATCAAACCAAACTAACCGATATGGTCAACTCTATTCGATGGTGTTGATGGTAAATTAATGTACACATCTTCACACTTTTCGCAATCGAAATTAATAATTAATAAAAAAATAAAATATAAAAAGTCTTGATAGAGCGGTCGTGTTAAGTGTTACGTCATGTAAAATGCCGAAAATATTCTCTCAATTGCTCGGAGAAATCTAATGATTCGACTACTACTACATAACTTAAAATTCTCTCCTTAAATATAACTCTCTTAAAAAAAAAAAAACTAAAAGAAAACATAGAAAAATCCAGTCTCGGAGCACGTGCGCTTTGTTCAGCAAAGTCCAGAATGAAAAACAAGAAAAACAAAACAAGTTGTTGTCAAATTTCCGCTTCTCAGCGTCGAAAACGGGAAAGAAAGCGAGTCAAAAGGAGGCGCGCTTAAAAGCAACTACTGAGTAGACGAGAGAAACAGAGAGCCAATGGAGACGGGTGGCGAAACGACGCCGTCTAGGGGTCTCTACGGAGCGATAGGCGCCGGAGGCAAACTCAGGAAGCCACCGTCCCGCAAGCCCCAGACGACTCCGTACTCCCGTCCGCCTCCAAACCAAGCCGAGCGAGGGAACCGCCGCTGGTTTTCGAGTATCGTTGATCCGGCTTATCGGCTCATATCTGGAGGCGCCACTCGGCTCTTCCCCTCTTTCTTCTCGCCGTCAAATTCCGTCAATGCCCTACCCGCACCTAATGTCCAGCGTCACGGTCAGTCCCAATTCTCTCTCCGTTAGGGTTTAAGGTTTTTCGTTGAAATTTGTTTTCCAACAAGTCTTATTAATTTGAAATTGGATTCAATTAGGGATTGGTTTTGTGTGTATTCATTTAATCCATGGGAAGAACTATTCCCTTTTACCGATTGCTTTTTGTAAAATTTCGATTACTGATTTTGTGAGCTATTCTGGACAGATGAACGGGACGCAGAGATTGAACAGAATGCTACTGTTGACGAGCACAATGCTGATTCAAATGTGAGGCTTTTGTCACTTTTTTTTGTTATACTTTGTTTGTATTTTTATTTCATTTATGATAAATAGGAGCTTTTGAATTGTTGCATGCTTGGGCCATTAGTCTGAACTATTATTGTGACTTTTTCGGGGGATTTGCATTTGAAAAGGAAAGATTATATTCTAGCATGTTGTTTCATCAGTTTATACCTGCTTTTTTTAATGCAAATCCTATCATCAATAATATTTGGTCTTTCCAGTGGCTTTCATGCTGTTAAAGTCGCAATCTTATTATTTTTTGCTTTACTATCTATCATATGGTGACAGGTTTAAGATACATACTGGCAGTGCTTACTTTCCGCTTTGGTATATCAAGAAGCATTAAGTTTGATTATTCTCTGATTGATTTAGAGACACCTACTTCGTTAATATTTTATGTGCTGTTCTCTACAGCTATAGAATTAAGTCCATATGATCCTCTGAGTCAGTAAAATAATTTTCTTACATCTATTCTTCTCATTTTTATCTTTTGCAGAATTGGGTGACAAGAATAACTGGAACAGCAGGTCCTAGCAAAGCAGGAAATAGTTCAAAAGATGGTTCTGATTTTGATGGCCAGAATGTAGACAAAAACAGTGACCTGTCCAATGTGCGTGGGCTTTCTGAAATTGAGCAGCTACTGAAGGGGAAAAACTTTTCTAGGCAAGTCATGCATTTACTATTCTTGTCTGTTCTTCTTAGATGCAACGGGCATGCTACATTTATGCCATATATGACTAGTTATGTGATGTGTAATGTGCACTTGAAGATACTCATGCGTGCAATCATGTTTTTTAAATGATTTATTGTACTAGTTATATCTGGCTTCTCTAAGCTTGCTCCATCTCTATCAGGGATGAAGTCAATCGCTTGATGGAAATTATTCAATCAAAGGCTGTTGAGCTTCCGACTGTGGGGCATGAAAAGGAAAAACAAAGCATTGCTGCTGGAGGAGAAGCCAAGGGGCCTGTAATTACCCATACTGTTCCAAAGGTGTCATCTGGTGACAATCAGGAAGACATGAGTAAAGCTATTTGGGGAACCTCAACCCCTCTTCCCCAGTCAGCTGTGAGTGTCACTGTCAACTTCTTTTCTTTATGATGGCATGTCATCGAATTAAGCATTTTTGCTTTTGTAAATATGTCAATATGCATATTTTACCCTCCATAGGAAGATGCACTTCTCATATAAGAGCATGAAATGTTGCCCCATAGTGTTTGCTCAATTGCACTGTTCTAAATCATCACTGTTAATCTTCTTGATGATACATGAATTTGATGTGGTTCACTTGCATCATTATATTCTTAGTCAATCTATATATGTTCACATTTTCAGATGCGAGAGGAAATTGGTGCTTCACCTATTGAAATTGCAAAAGCATATATGGGAAGCAGAACGTCGGATATTGATGATAGGGCAATACTGCATAGTAATGATTTTGCATCAACACCATTTATTCCAGCACCTTCCCCTAAGCCATCGACATGCTGGCCTGGTTCCATGGTACAAGATCAGCGTGATTATTCAAGCCCACAGAGTGAAAGAGGCAGATTTGGCCTTCATAATTTTCCCAGAACCCCTTATTCTAGAACTATCTTTTCAAAATCCAAGTCCAAGGTATGTTGAATGGCTTATCCTGGTTTTGAGTTGTAAAATTCTGATTCTAGGTACATTATTTAGATGGTAATATTTCTTTATTGCATGTTAGCAGTTTACTCCACTACAAGGTGGTAATGATATGGCCCCAAGAACATCATCAACTCCTTTTAAGCAATTGCAAACTCCTGTATATGGGCAGGTAAATTTACATTTAAGGATGATTGTATATACCTGTGCTTTTGGTTAATGTTCATATCTGCTTCCTTGCTCCTCTATCGTTATTCTGTGATATGAGATCATTTGAAACTAAGATAATATTGAGACTGGATTATTCTTTGGAAAAAAAAAAACTTATTAGCGAGTTTTATTTATGAACCAACCCCTTGATTACAAGCTCATTTCAGTCCCATGTGTATGTTACTGTGTTGCTAGGATCAATTCCTGGCAATTTCTCGTGCAAACTTGAGTTGTGAAAATTGGTAAAAGATGTTGTTAGTATACAGTTGAAACATTATTGCAGCACTGTCAGGGGTATAATTTTAGATAAATGAATTTTGTTGATGATTCTCAAACACCCTCAGCATTCTACTCCGATCATTCAATCTCAGCCCATACTTCAAATTTACGAAGGATCAAGGATTGAGGGCAAGGTAATTAATTGAAGTTAACTCAACTTTGGTATCACAGTGTAAATTATAAGGATATGTGGATCACTTTTTTAGATTTTCAGAATTGAATTCAGGTAGTTAAATGGACTAGGGAATTGAAGTGAGGTTACTTTTGGCATCAAAGAACGTATGCTTGTCATTTTAGCTCTTTTGGTACCGTATAGTTTCTATTGACATGAGCAAATCATAGCTTTTGGATATTAGGCATATAACAATGGCCAACTCAACAGTGTCTCTTTTTGCATTTGTATATTGATGATGAATATTTTTTCGGGAAGAATGAGTCTCAGACTTTAGCATCAATTTCTAATTTTGCATGAGACATTGAATCCATACATTCTTGACTTGATTGTTGAGTGGTTATTTCTTTGCGTTTCAGACATTGGGGAAGTCAAGAGGTGATGCATTGGATGGTGGCTATGGATCAGTAGGACCAATTCGCAGGACAAGGCATAAAGTTGCTACACAAACTCCTCCTAGAGGATCTCCTTATGTTCATTCCTCTTCGATTGGAACTTCACAGGTGGAAAATTCCCACACCCGCAAAGAATTTTTGCCTGCTGGAAAGAAGAATTTTGAACTTGGAGGATTAAGTGGCAACTCCCCGTTCCAGTCAATAGATAGAAAGCCTTCCAGCTTTCAAGTGGGTGTTCATCCACAGTCTAGTCAGATTGCAAGGACAATTTTGGAGCACATTAATAGAAATTCCCCCACTCCTAAAGATAAGTCAGAAGAGTTCAAGCTAGCCATTGCATGGAAGAAACCCTCGTCTTCTGATATTCCTTCACTCAACCAGAATGGAGATGATAGCTCACTTCTAGGAGGATTTAGTTCTGGTAAGGTCATAAATAATGATAACCAGAAAAGGCCTGCTCTTGAGAAGGCTGACAAGTGGAACTCTCTGTTTAAGGTTCCACCTCCAAAGAGTAATGTAAAAGCTACTGATGTTGTAAGCAATGGTCTTGCTGGTGATGGGAGTGATGGAGGATCTCTAGCCAAGAGTACAGATGAGGTATGCTTGTCCTTTTTAAATTACTACCGTTTTACTTTCTAATAAACAGTCTCAAGAAAAGTTGTATTGGTTCATGGGGAATAGAGTATGCGATAGCTAATGAAACAACTTTGCAGGATTCTCCAAAGACTACCCTAAATGCTGTTGGTTCGGAGATACTAAATCAACAAAAGAAGCCTCTCTTTCAACCTTCAGGGACTAAACGCATTTTTCCGTCTATATCTGTTGACAAGCCCGACTCAACATGGAAGTTTTCTGCTGATAAGAGCTCTGGCTTCACATTCCCAGTGTCTACGTCTTCTGCTGTGTTTTCTGAACCACCCACACCGTCGATTATGCCATCTTTCTCGGGTAGCACTGAGCATCAGCTGAAAGATGGAGATGCTGCTGTTCCTACATACTGTTTTGGGGCCAAGAAGTCTGATCGCCTTGTATTTACATTCCCTTCTACGAGTGATGCAATTCAGATTGATACTTCGGATATTAAGTTCAGCTTTGGATCAGATAAGCCAAGATTGTCTTTCAAAGATGCCATCTGCCATTAACTAACAAGATATGTTAGCATGTTGCATCTTATTCATGTGTTGGTGTAATATTTTTGTCAAGAGTTTGTCAAATATTTTGTTTCAACCCATGGCTCGTTGTAAACTAGTTTAGTGAAGGTGATTTTTCTCAGTTTACAGCAACTTTCGATAGACTTGTTTTGTGTCTCTATTCCCTACACAACTTATGATGGTGGAAGCCACATCACTTGCTCTCGTGCTTTGGTGGATGCGTGCCCATCTCAAAGACCCAAAGCTAGCACATCAGCACGCAGTGTCGTTTAGAAAACCAGTGCATTGTTGTGAATGCGTGACAGAAGATACCCTTCAATTTAAGGTGCTAAAACCACATCAACTGATGCACACGCGGTCGTTAGATGTTTTGAAAGTCAGCTTTTGATGGTATGTTGCTACTGAGCATGATGTGTCAAGCACTCATGTACCTCATCCTAATTCATTTTAGACATGGGATTCCTTCTACCCGTATTGAATTACACTGATGTTGAATACACTAACAGCAGTTAAATTTTGGTTGAATGATAGTAACTTGTTAGTTAATCTACGAATAAGCGGTGTTAACGGTCACATGATTAGGGAATAATGAAAACTAAGAGCAAATTTGTAACTGTTGTCCGTAGAAAATCCTGTAGTAAAATTGTCAATATACGATACGTGATTCCTTAGCGCGCGCGCGCACACATTTGAAGATGGATGGAGAAGTTGTGATCAAGAAAATGGAATTCCAGACACATAGAACATGATGCCATGGGAATCACATGTTGCCCCAAGATGATGAACCAAACTTTAGTCCTTAATAAGAGGGTATGGGAGGGCCCCCTAAGCATTGTGATTATCAACTTGATTGTAGGGTACGTGCCCCACAGCATTTAAGTGTAGGAACACCTTGAGAGGACACAAACATTCCCACAGAGAGAGAGGTCGAGAGAGTGAGCGAGCGAGAGTGCGGAAGGGAAGGGGTTGAAGAAGTAGTGAGTCAGTCAGAGACTCAGAGCTGAGAAGACGACGGAGATTGAATGCGTTAACAGACATGAAATTGACGTTTCAAATTCTAAATGTCAGAATATGAATGCATGTGGTCATGTCAGAGCAGAAGCAGAACCCTAGCTAGCTCGGCCGTGCATGCACCAGTGCACCACCACTTTTCACTTTTTTCCCATTTCTTTTACAGTTTTACCAAAAACAAGGAGGAAAAAGAAAATTTGACAGCTTGTCAAATCTAGCTAGCTAGCTGCGGACAAAACCCACTTCAAGATCCCCAGGACATTTGCCTGCCCTCGATCTGTAATTAATTGTTTTGCTTCAAAGTTGAAACTCAACCATTGATCGATACGCAAAAGGGTTTTGCTCTAATTATTTTTGCTTTAGTTGTGCTAGCTTTTGTGAGGGATGATTATGATTCTCTCAAGAGAGGGGGATATATGCAGATGCAAGATTAATGGTGGTCCATGAATTCCTTTTCACTTTTCACAGAGGTCATGCATATCTTTATGTGTTACAGTGGTCTATGCTTGGACATGGGACAGACAAAGGCTTTCCTTGGATATTTGCTGTCTTTATTTTCTTTTTGAAAGAAAAAAGGAATTTATAACAATTACCTTTTTCCTCTACTCCCCCCTCCCCACAATCACATTACATGCATTCAATAATTTAACTTGACCAAAACATAAAGTGATGGTAATATATGCCCTCTTCCCTTGTACACATTTTTACCTACAAATCACGTGTCTTCCATCAAGGGTGCAAGGACTACGTTTGCCTATCCCTCAAAGATATATGGAGACGATGCAGGTTAATTTATTTGGAGGGGAAAAAGATGATGGAAATTAAGGGAAAAGAAACTCTATATTAATCGTCATTTTCACCAAGTTTCACTCTACATATAGATTGCTCATCTTTAGCTAAACATTTCCATTTATTTGTTAGTTACGCATATATAGCATTAAAATATGTAATTTGTTCCCATATCCTCGTTGACTTATATATTCATTGGTTATATAAGATATTGGAGTTTCAATCTATATACAACTAAGTCAAATGAAACCCAAGCTTATTAAACTATATCTAAGGTGATTGTGGAGTAATTAACTTCGTTTAAATTTGTTTACAAATAATTCATTTTAAAAGGAAATGCAAAATTACTTTGGGAATTAATATTTGGTTAAATTACCAACCCAATTCAGTAGTTAATTGTTTAGCTCGGTGTGCTATTTCTTTATCTAAGTTATCTAAGGATCATATATAGTATATATCTCAATTGGCTTAGAGACCCTCGAGACTTTCTTTATCTTAATTCTGTGTGCTATTTCTTTATCTAAGTTAACAGAAGTTCTATCGCTTGATTTGAGGGAGGGAAGAAGAAAAAAACATAAACAAAAACAAGAACGAAGAACCAAAGAGTAATGTAAAACACTAAATGTAACAAACTTGTAGGATATAGGGATAATATTGATCTTGTAGGATATTAAAAGTCGTCGTTCAATAAGGGAAAATTTATTATAAATATAATCGTAATTAATGTCATTGGAAAGCAAACTTGCCTTGATGATTTAAGATGACAAAGTAAAGTACATAGGGTATACTTACTTTACTTTTAAGTCAAGTAGAAACAATCCCCTAAGCATAACCAGTGACAAGTACAGAGAAGAAGAAGAAGAAGAAAAATATTGAATGTCCTCAAAAAAAAAAAAACATAGTAGAGTGAGAGCAGTCAAGGCAAATTGTACTATTAAGAACTTTGATATTGTTCGATCACCATTGATCTGACCGGAATTATCATGACCATGATCATTTCAGTAGTGCAGCCCTCGACATAAGATGTTTCTCAGAGCCCTGCAGTTTATTTTATTAAGATCAAAGATCAGGCCAAGAGTTATTTGTGATTTGATAGATTAATTTCATGTTATAATTAATCATGACCTAGGCCTAGTGATCAACTTTCACAACAAACTAGTACATTTGAATTTTTTCCAAATTTTCAATAGGGTAAAAAAGGGTTCGACATTGAAAGGAAACTTATGAACATGGAAGATATACTTATTTTGTTTAGAGGTCGGTATTACTTACATTGTCCAGCTTAGCCTGATTGTTAGTCTCCAACATCAACCCAAAATGAATATGAGGGAAGTGCGCCCACTAGAGAGTAGAAAATAATTAAACTGATTAATCAATACATCTCACAAAAATCTGACATATTTCATTGTACATGCATATTCATATCTACACTTACATTTTTGGCAGCAGTGCTAAAAGCTTCTCTATGGCTGATATCAGGGTTATTAGCCTTGATCCTCTGGATTTCCTCCCTACAAATTAACATCACATGTGACATTTCAACAATTAATTAACTGAGCCAAGGTTAATTAATTTCAGAAAATATTATGTGCATCGATCAATTAGAGAATAATGAAGATGAGGTTAATTAGTAGTTACTTTATGAACTGGTTATATGCAGAGGGTACGCGCTGCCTCTTCTCGGGAGCTGAAAAAGAAGAATAGTAACTCGATCAGTAAATTATTAAAGAAAAACATATTAATTTACACAATATTAAAGCAATTAATTAACAAAAGGTTTTAACTCACGTCGGTTGACACCCCTTTCCTCAGTGGCATGATGATCTGCAATGGAGTCTCTGGTTGCAATCTTCTTGTTGCCTTTGGATGATGAACCCGAATCAATCCGGTAATTCTGTGCGTTATAGTTGTAGTTTTGTGCCTAAGAGTCCATAAGAAAATAACATATTTAATAAATTTTTCTTTTTTTCTTTTTTTTTGAGAAAATTTCTTTTATTTCTTCAAGAGAGGTAAATAATTCTTTATTTATTTGAATGAATTTAAGGGTTGTTTTTTTTTGGGAGGAGTGAGAGAGCAGGAAAAGAAGGTTTAGCTAGCAGCATTAACAGAACTGAATCAGCTAGAGATCAGTTAGACTAGAATACTAGTGCATGTAAAAATAAAGCATATAAAACCCAGATAGACAGTTGTTGAAAAGATCGATCAGGGCTTTTAAGGATATATAAAATAAGCTCGTGTTGCACAGTAGAGGACAAAGACCGTGAAAAGAAATCATTAAAACCTAAGAAGCCTAACATTCATGTCAATCAAATCAGATCAAGATAGAAAAGGAGCTAGCTAGCTAGGGATTAGCTAGCTTTGAACTTGATCGGTCAGGTCCTCCTGACCCCTCTATCTATGAAAAAGCAAAGAAAACTTGTAGGTCTTAAGGGTATGGCGGCTGCTAGCTATCTAGGGTTTCAGTGCTTTGAAATGCTCAATCTTCTCAAGTCTTCGATTTCCTAAAAAGGAAGTAAGACCCAGAACCAGAACAGCCCTAGATTTCAGAGGGGCCTTACATAATAATATTATATTAACTCCTGCTTTAAATTAATAAAATATATAATTAGTTGGAATATCTTTAATTGAAATAGTTATAGGCACACCCACACCTGCACATCTTGCCAGGACAGTGACTGAAAGGCAGCGGCCATATTCACGGACCACAGATTGGTGCAGTGCCCGCATCGGACGGTCACGATGTCAAATAGGCTGCTGCATGGAACACTCACCTGCGCAAATAATCACAAATTAATCATAAATAGGAACAAAAATTTAAAGACCCAGATCAGGATTAACGGATAATTAATTATATAGTTAAAATGACCGGAATGATAGAACTTCCTGGGTAAAAATAAAGGAAAGGAGAAGAAGACGAGATCTAAGATCCATTGAGAAATTGGGTACACAGCTTGCTAAGTTGATTATTCATTTGAGGTAATTAATCTTTATATCTTGATGAATACTAAAGATGTGAGATTTGAAACCCTAAAAATGGAGTTTCTAGGAAATTGTTAAAGCCGAGTGAGGAGAAGTTGAGATTGTGCTTTTTCCATCAGCAAAAGAAGCTAGCTGAGTTTGGACCAAGACCGAGGTAGTGCAATGTTTCTGAGTAAGGAAAAGGCAAGTCACTGCAGAGATATCAGATGGAGGACATCAAAGAGTGAAGGACTTGTCATCATCAACCTAGCCTGTTTTCATGTTAGTTTGAAGAGAAAGAGATTCACTATATTTACAACATAAATTAATCAACCAATGAACTCTCTCTATCATCTCTCTCTCTCTCTCTCTCTCTCTCTCTCTCTCTCTCTCTCTATTTCTGGTCTTAATTCGAGTGCTAGCTGGTTTCAGGCCAGGACCTTCTCAGGCTATGACTTTTACTTGACTGCAAAAGAAGAAGAGAAAAGTAAAGTCCATCGATGGAGACCTGACTATACCAAGAAAACTCAGTAAATGATAAATTCGATCGAAGAGCTAAATTTCAGTGAACAAATACCACCAAAACCTGATCATGACAAATCAAGCTGCTTTTTCAGCATCTAATTAAATTTGTTTTTCTCTTTTATTTGTGAATTATATATACTAAGACGAGAACAAATGTACACCAGAGGAAAAAACGCAAAAAAAAAAAACATATAAATATGTGGGTGGGTTGATGATAAAAGCTGAAAGCAGATCTCCTCAGCTCTATATCAAAGAAATGATGAGAAAGAGAGAGAGATACCGCGAGAACAATATTGCAAAAGTTGCAGGGGATGTAGCAGAGTTGCTCAGGCACAGGATCGATGCAGTTCGACATGATGTCTATCTTTGACAATTAATTATGAAGAGGAAACTCCTTTAAGTACCAACAAGAACAAACAAGAACAAGAAACAAAGAAGAAAGAAAGCAAATTAAAGAGAGAAGAAGCTCAGCTAGCTAGCTCTCTTAGAAACACCAAATCCCCAAAGCAAAAGCTTCTTTTTTGATATCCTTGCTTGCTTTGAAGATGGGTTATGTTATGTATGTATAGCTTACATATATAGAGCTAGCTTTGCTAGAAATTAATTTTTGGAGAGAGAGAGAAGGATAGAGATTCCAAGGAGGGAGTGCTGAAGGAAAGAGAAGGTACTAGCTAGGTATACTATAATGATTAAAAATTACGAAAGTGGGTAAATGGGAGGTGCCCAAGGCAGGCAAGGAATGCTGGGACCGGGAAAGGAAAATAAATTAAAGTGGGTTTTACGGAAAAACCGGGTTTTATTGGACAACAAATGCGGTTCCACCGTTTAGACCTATTTGGATTGGGACTTGAGAGAGGGTTAGGGTTTGAGAATTAGTTTGCATTTAATCATTTTCTGTCCACCTGATCGATCATATATATGTTTGGATACGCTAACTATTTAAGTATGATTAAGTGAGTGTGACCATTCCATCCTGCTGCCGGACGAGGCCAAAATCTAGCTAATTCTCTAATTAAAAGGAATATCAATTAGGAAAGGCTTTGTGTGCAAGATTAATGGATCGATTTATGTATGCATGAATATAGGGTTGTGCATCCGTCGGTTTCGATCGGTAATGGTCTTATCAATTTTTATTTTTTTGAGAATGAATGGTCTTATCAATTAGGAAACCAAAATTTTGGGAATTTATTAAATTTTAATTATAAAACTTTGATATTACGGTATTTTGTCAATTTTGAACACCATATCTTTAATAACACAAAACTGAAATGAATAACACATCAGTTCTTTGAATTATTAATTAAGTACCATATAGAACTTTCGATTATACAAAATATATGTAAGTCCTTAATTAAAACAAAATATCCTAGAATGTCTATTGAATCTATATGTTAATACTAATGACACTCGTTTAACTCTCATTGTGTGCATTTGAGTGTTTCTTGGAAACAATATTTTTGTCTCTTTATAGTGCATGTGTATAAAGTTAGATATCTAAATGGTGTTTCACGTACGTACTTGGCTAGCTAAGGAATAATATACAACTCATTTATCTAAATTATATTATATATATTAGTAGTCTACTATTAATACTAATTGTAATGGCGATCGATACACTAATAATACATGTCTATATATTTTTATTTTTACTTTTTTGAATGAATGGAAGCCAAAGGCCTAAACACAAGGACATGAAAGCAACAAAACCAGCTCTGTTATGGTGCTTCCAGTTACTTTTTTGAATAAATGGAAGCGAAACGCCTAGACACAAGGACATGAAAGCAACAAAACCAGCTCAAAGAGCTGTTATGGTGCTCCTACTTCTAGAAACACCGCTACAATCTTCTAGGAAGATCTCAGTGACTTGAGGGAGAATGCTCAAAGAATGTTACCCCATGATCAGCAATATCAAGCTAAGTTTAGCTGGAGAATCCTCGATCCTTTCAGATTTCTTATAAGCATGTTGTATATTCGTCAAACTTGTAACATAAGATCTACATGTCTATATTTTTTGTTATATGCATGTTCATTCAAAATGATATATATATTTTTTTATTATATTGAAGGGAATCAAACTCCTGACTTAACCTAATTCTAACATATTTTTTAACCCTCCATCACCACTTGAGCTTACCTAAGGGCTTCAAAATGATATATTATTGGTAATTCACAAAATCTAATTTTGTTTGTTTGTTACATATACCAAAATCAAATCAACTTTTTCGGTATTTTATTTTTTTACCAAAACTAAAATATTTTGTCATATATATAATATGTGCAAACCAAAGCACAACCCTACACGTATATATCGATATGTGCATGTTATGCAACTTATTTAGGATTCAAGACACATGTACATATATTTATTTATATAGATATATAGATGCGTAAATTAATGCATATACATATCAGTGTAAACATTACATGCAACTCGATCATTTACCCTCAAGGAAATAAAAATTCTTACCCTCAACTTGTTTACCCTATTATAATTCAAGAAACACAAAGAGTAACCTGCTATACACCGCGTTTGGTCGGTTTTATGCGTCTTTAGCTTCAAGAAACACGTACCAGCCCTACGGCTACTCCAAAGAACAATTCTCATACCCCGAAACCATGACTTGAGTTAAGGATCTAGTCCCGGCCATCTTTAAAGATTCCTCTAAGACGTCTTTTGTTAAAGGTTGTTGACATTTGAAATATCTCATATTCTAATACATGTATATATATGCTCACCAAAAAATTATTGATTAGTACATAGTACTTGAAATTTGAGATCAATTTGACCTACTAATTAACTACCATGCATATTGATATTTCATGCTGCAAGATATCATGCCTTCTCCACTGAAAATATTACCATGCATTAATTCATTCTTGTCTGGACAACATACAACATATTCCAATAATCAGATAGTTCATTATTTTGATCTCTCTATCATGATTAAATATTAAAAATAATAAACTATTTCGAGAGCCGTTTTAATCATCCAAAATGATAAAATTGTGTAAATAAATGCAATTTAGAACACACGTACATATACATGCAATGGTGATACTCAAAATCAAATAGACATATATATATATATATATATATATATATATATGACAAAATGCGACCTATTAGAAATTTTAGATGCATGCTCTACACTATGTTACTTTGTACAATAGTCTTACAATATAGAGCTAGCTAGCCTTTACTTAGTTGTACGTATTACATAAGTATCGAAGTGGACAAAACTCAAAAGATAATAAAAGCCTCTAATATATATAAGTATGTGATAAACAGAAATGATACGAAAATTATCCAAAAAAAAAAGATAAGAAAACCGAAACATTATTAGGATCTATTTATTTGTCGATTTGGCCAACTCCATAAAGCACTGAGCAGTGCCTGTTTGGCTCGTGTCCCTTTCCATGTCTCTAGTGTAATAAATAGCCATATCAGACGACATATATTTTCTCATCCTAATTTTTTGCTCCTACTTTTAAGATTAATGTTCATAGAGTACCTTATTATTTTAGATTTACATCTTTCCATCCTTTTTTTATTATTTAAACTTCAGATTTTTTCCCTTGAGAAAAATAATATTGCCACTAAATCCAAAATCATTCAGTCATTTAATTAATATCATAATCATTTTTATTTAACTGTTTTATCAAAAAAGTATGTTTGTGAGTGGTTGATTAGAATTTTTAAAAAAAAAACCCTATGAGAGCGAGAGCTCTCCACAAAAACCCTAGCCGCTATGGTTTGGGTATTCAATGATTCCTTATGGAATCACCACCATTGCCGGTTGGATCCTCCTGTGCTGCAATCCAACGTCGACAAGCATCGATGAGTTTCATTCCTACTTTGCCGAAGGAGATGGCAGATCTGGCCGACAGCACAAGTCTGGTTTTCTTCTTGGTGTCCAGTTGTTTGGTGCCCCTAGTACTTGGGGTATTTTATCTTCTATGGATTGCATGGTTCGGGTATAGTCTTTGACCCCTATTTTGGATTACATTTTCTTTGGAGTTTTGGTATGGATTTCATGTTTGGGATCCCGGTGGAAAACATGGTAGTTTAATTTGGCAGCTTTGGTGTGTTCCAAGACGGCGATCCTATTACTGGTAGGGCGCTGTTAAAGCTTAACTCAAGTCATATTTGGATCTTTGATTTGGGTCAATTTATTTTATTGTTTAAAAATAAGCATGATCAGTTGTGCAAGTTTAGATTGTGGTTTTACTTTCTCTTTTCATGGGTCATTCTTGAGCTAGATTGGATTTATTGGTCTCAATGACAATACTTGCCGGAATTTTTCTGTTGGAGTTGGCGATTGCTGACAGCATTGATGCACGGTGTATGTATTGTTCTAGGTTTCGAATTATCAATTAAAGTTATAGGTTTAGACTCATCAATTAGGTCACTTGTGTGGTCTGTAATGCTCATTCTGATGATGCTCATGCTAAAGATTGTAATCCTCTATTAATTAAAATAATTTCTGTTTTTTTTCTCAAAAAAAAGTATGTTTGTCAAATTTTCTAGTAAGTGTTTGATCACGGTTAGATGGATTAAAAAGATTTCAGTTTTGTTGATTCTTTGCAAAAGTAATACTAAAAAAAGTCAATTACATATAATGTTACTTTTGTGACCTTATTTTATTTTTAGGTCACCCAATATTTTTATCCCCCATAAGGTTACATGAACCTAAAAAATCTATTGATCCGAACTTAAAAGCTACTTACCCGAACCTAAAAGTTACTAGCCTTATGAGAAAACAAAATATATGGTAAATTAAAAAATAATTAAAGTCACAAAAGTGACCTTATTTGTAATTTGTTATACTAAAAAAAACCTAATAAATGAATAATTTAAATTATAGCATAAGATTAAAATAGTGGGTTCAGAGATATATACGAAGTTTACCAGTGTACAGTGTACTCTAGCACCCAATGAATGTTCAAATTATTTGAACTTCTAATTTTTTTATCTGGCCAACAAAATTGACATTACATGTATATGTCACATCTTTAATAATCTAGGAGTCTAATATATCTATAGGCAAGTGGGCTAGGATTGCCTATCTTTTGGGGGGGCGTCCGACTTGGACATTCCATACTAGACTACATAGTTAGGAGACATTGATCATGATGAGTTTTAAGTTCTCCGATTTAGAAAGACAAATGTATGTAGCTAGCTAGCTCTTTCTATACTTTCTAATGACTTAAATGAGTATATAGTGGCCGGCCGGGAGCAATAAGGCAAAT
This sequence comes from Rubus parviflorus, assembly GCA_029955375.1. NCBI lineage: Eukaryota > Viridiplantae > Streptophyta > Magnoliopsida > Rosales > Rosaceae > Rubus > Rubus parviflorus. The sequence goes on from JARGGL010000004.1 coordinate 21,791,268, forward strand.
TCAGTGGAACTGTATTTGAAACGTGAGACGAGAAATTAATAAGAGTAATTCATAGAATTATTAGCAACTTAACACCAGCGTCTTCTCCTGGGTCAATTGATCAATTGTTCTTATTTACATGTTTTGTGTATCACTAACTATGAAATGAATTAATAACCATATATAACTTATTTTTTTTCGAGAATTAATCTGTTGCGCAGGTATTTAATTTTTTAATTTTTTTTTCAGATCGACAAACTTTGTTATAAGTTGCAAACATCAGATCGATCGGGACGTACGGCTGATGGGTTGCTTAATTAATCGATCTAACTGGCTTGAGTAGCTTCCTATGTCGATCATCCTGTCAATCTTGATTTGCTTTCTTAAAAAGAAAAGAGGCAACAAAAGAAAAAGAGTGATGTTAAGTAATATATGGTCTAGTTTTAGTCAAGGTGAGAATTGAGATCCATAGCCACTAGCTAGACGACTTTATCTATATATAGTTGAGTCACAACCCTACATAACGTCCTAATATACTTTTGGACATTAATTCACTAATTGGTTGCATATATTCGATCTCTTTTTATTATTCTTAAAAAAAAAATTACACGTACAGAAGGATCATATCAATTTACCTAGCCAGATGGGAATAGTAGACAGCGAAACTTATCAAACTTCATACATGGCTACTGTTCGATCGCAAATAGGTACCACAAAGATCCCAATACATGCATTTATATTAAAACTGAAAATCTTATTGGTTTATGCGTACGGTTGGAAAATATGGCCGTATTGTTGGAGACAATTTAGGTGGACCCTGTGGAGATGTCTTGTCCGAGTTAGAGTTTTACTTGAATATACGTACGTATCAATGTACGTATAATATAGTCTGCTTGTATGGGTTTAACCAGCTATAAATTAATTAATGACAAGATTAAGCTAATTTGTTTGTTGCCCAATTCAGCGTAACTCGCTATTATTTTCAATACTATATATGCGCACTCGATAGCAATATTGTTTCCAACTAATTAATTAAAATATCCAAATTCAATACAAGGTGGGATTAATTAGGCCCGGCCTACGTCCGTGTGTGAAGCTAGCTAGTTTTATCTCCCTACTAGATTCATAGCAGTAACACACTCCAAAACCCTCGCTCTAACTAGTCTGCTTCTTATACTAGTCAAAATTTATAAAAGTATAAATGGTAAGCTTGCTAGCTAATATGTAAGACTTAGGTCTGTTCGATCTGTAAGCAACTAAACATGGGCAATTGGGCATTTTGTGTTGCCTGCTACTTGCATGTTTCACACAGCTCGCTATCAGAAGTCAATGATTTGAAGGATCTGAGGTCAGAACGCTAGCTAGCTGAATCAATTCAATCGACTCATCGATTGCGTTTAACACACCCACATATATCTTCCATGCATATATTACCGTAGTACTAGGGCACCCAGAAATAACCAGACCAAAATGCTGTATATCCGGGCTAGCTAGCTAGCTAGTACGTTTTCCATAAAAACTACTTATACCCAACTCTCCTATATATCGATCCATCTTGTCCGTAATGATAATTTAATGCAGTACCCTCAGCAAAATGAAAAACCACCGGTCAATACTCAGATCGATCAGAAGCCATAAAAACCTAGCTAGCTTCATGTGAATGCTCTCAATGCTGTTACCAGATGATGTTATGGATCCATCATATATCCATGCATCATGATGATGATGATGATGATGGTGGTGGACTGGTGGTGGTGGTGGTGGTGGGTCTCACGTGTGGGTTGCTGAGAACGACTGCTCAGTTCAAACAGATCAGGAGCTGGAAATAAATATGGCGAGTAGTCTTGACCTAATTTACCTAGAGAAGAAGTGGAAATGTACCCACTGGCAGGCCGGGCCTCTTTGATATGATATGGGCGGACCTCTGCAATTAGGCCCATTTATCTGCTATGTTGGGCTTGCTTGGGTCTTAAGGTCTCTGAAAATTCCCCACGTCAAATGGTTATTTTGTTAAACTTATTCTTCTGTTGAAATTCCAACTTCTAGAATTTCATCTTTAACAAATTAAACTAGTAGACATTGTCAACATGTGCCACAAATATGGACTATAAAGAGGAAATGAATTAAAAGCCCCTATATTAACTTTCATAGTCCAATAAGCCCCCTTTTATACATGATTTCTTTTTAAGTCCTTTTTTAAAATTTTATAAGATAGTTTTACTTTTATAACCCTAATAAGTGCTCATTTGTAAGAGAAAACTGTGATTGCTCATAGGTGGACAGCTTCGGTGAAGCTTGGGAAAGCTCTGGAGTGGGAGTGTCTCCGGTGACGGTTTGTCGCTGAACTTCAAGAGGAGGAAGAATGGAGTTCCCCGGTCTTGAATCCGGTGGTGGATTGACGAAACAAAGCACGGAGGACGGCAATCCAATATTGCAGATCCGGCGAAGGTTGGCGGCGCGCGTGGTCGCTGTTTCCGGCGTCGCTAGCTGACGTGAAGGGCTGGGCTCGGCTCAGATGAGGCCGGCGAACATGTCTGAGGTGGTAGTGAGCCATGATGGAGCTCGTAGTGTGGTGGTTCGAGGAGAGAGAAACTAGATCTACTCTATCTCCTCGCTACGTTTCAGTCTTGATGTAATTGAATTCTCTTTTCTCGATCAGCTCAGAGAACAGCTGGTGTGGACTCTTCCAGAAGGAGCACAATCAAGTCACAAATCAGGCACTCCAATTGCTTCAAGATAACTACCCTGAGTTTGAGGTACTTAATTACTTGCTTCTTTGATGGTTTCATACATTGAGTTTTGGTTAATAATTTAATTTCTTATGGCTAATTTGATTTTGGGGTTTTGAAGGTGTTTATCAATGTGCCATGGTCGTACCTTGCTTTCAATAGGATGATCAGCCCCTTCCTGACCCAGAGGACCAAGAGCAAGTTTGTGTTTGGTGGTCCATCCAAGTTTGTGTTTACGTTAATTGTGCCGTTCTTCTCTTCCTTAGTTTTACTCGTGGGCACAACATGAATGATCTTGGCTACTGAGATTAATTACCAATTGCAGATAATTGATTGTGTATTGGTCAACTGTGTATTTGTTTGTGTGTTGGTCAATTGTTTTAGAGAACTTTTATAATCGTTGGTAGAATTGTGTCATAGAAGACATTGAATTAGATGTCTTTGATTGAATTTTGACTACAGGAAGGTATTTATGTCATACTCTTATGAATGAATTATGAGTAAGGAGTTATGACATTTGTTTCGTACATAATGATTGTTTAATTTTGATTGAATATTGGCAGAGCTGATTTCTAGGGCATTAACATGCAACTCTAGCTCGACTCCTATTCCCACTCTTCTTTTAGTTGTCTTGTATGTAAGGGTTATGAATTTGTTAATTTTTGTAGCTTTACTTGATTTGTAGTTGTCTAGTTACTTGGATGTTAAAAGAATATACCCCTTTAAATTGGGTTTTATGGTGGTGCTTAGTTACTTATTAATGATTGTAATGCACTTGGAAATGGAAGTGAAGATGAATTTTGCTCACCAATGTGATACACGGGTGATACAATGATGATACACACGTGATACAGTGATACTATACATGTAATATAATAGTGATACAATTAATATACAATTGAGTTTCTGGAGTGATACACTTTATAAAGCATTTGATACATTTTGCGATACACATGTGATACACTTATGATACACATGTGATACACATATGATACACTTGTGATACACATGTACGTGATACACTTGTGATACACATGTGATACACTTGTGATACACATGTGATACACTTGTGATACACATGTGATACACTTGTGATACACATGTGATACACTTGTGATACACATGTGATACAGTTTCTGATACAGATGTGACCTCCTAAATATAATGATCAGTTCACCATTAGAATTTGTGATACACATGTGATACACTTGTGATACACATGTGATACACTTGTGATACACATGTGATACAGTTTCTGATACAGATGTGACCTCCTAAATATAATAATCAGTTCACCATTAGAATTTGTGATACACATGTGATACACTTGTGATACACATGTGATACATTTGTGATACACTTGTGATACACATGTGATACACATGTGATACACATGTGATGCACTTGTGATGCACTTGTGATGCACTTGTGATGCACATGTGATGCACTTGTGATACACATGTGATGCACTTGTGATACACTTGTGATGCACTTGTTGTAATACCCCGAAAATTTCCGTATTATTTTTATAAAATAGTTCGTGAAATTTGAAGTGAAATGATACGATTTTATATTTTTAGGGGTTTTCGTCGTAAAACGATAATTACGGTGGTAATTATAAGTTACACAAGGTTAATTAAGGTAACTTTTTACCCGTTGAGAATTTGGGAAAACTTCCTTCATGAAAGTTGTAGACCTCGTCGAATCGAGTTCGTAGGAATTTGGTTCACCAAAAACGGAGTTCGTATGAAAAAGTTATGGCCGTCGGAAGTTTGACGAATTTCTATAAATAGAATGTTGGGATTTACTGTTCACCCGAAAATCAGAATTTATCCCAGAAATGTACTGTTCACGCCGTGAACAGTACCAGAAACTTCCTCCGGTGATTTCTCCCTCCTCCGGCCACCAATTTGTGTGAGACTTGTCCCAATCTCTTTGTCTCTTCATCCTCTTCGATTCTATACTAGTTTCATTCATTGATTTTCAGTATAGAAAGAGAAATCAAGAAAAGAAAAAGGAGAAAAACGCTGCCGAACTGTTCATCAGTTTCTGGGCAAGTTTCCGGCCAAATCGAGCCACCTTACCTACTGGGCTTTGTAGCCCTTGCCAGGGGCTTTCCAGCAACATAAAATAGGCCTCAATCGGAGTTCGGACGAAGGAGAATTTTGGATTTGAAATCCTAGGGTTTTGGAACTATCGAGGTAAATTCGAGACTTTTTACTTTGAATTGGCCCTTGTGGTAGTTATGAAAGTTGTTTGTGGTAATGTGTAGAACATGCTGTTAAAATTTCATAGCAATCAGACAACTTTTGTCCGGCGGCTGGCCACCGTCGGTGGCGGCGCGTCGGCGGCGCGTCCGGCCGGTCCAGGAGCAGTTCTTTGCTCCGTTTGGCTTGGTTCGTCGATACGAACAACTTTCGTGTTTTGACTTTTGTCAAATTCGGTCGTTTGATCAATGATCAATTAAGCGATAGTTATGGATCGTTAGATCCGTGATGATCCGACCGTTGGATCATCACCAATTTTGGATATGATGTTAGGATGCTAGAAATAAGCATGTTGATGGATTTTGGAAGTTTCAGATTTGGTGTGGGAACCGTTGATGAATAGTAGACGTGAGACCCACGTTGACCGATGGTTGACTTTTGGTCAAATGGTCTCGATTAAATGTTCCGATGTCGTAGGAGACATTTGAGGAACATTTGGATTATTTTGGAAATGTATTATGCTAATTGGATATTGCATAATCATAGGTGTTTACGAGAAGTGTAGCTCGTGCTTGTCGATTCCTGGTTACTATTTGAAGACGCAGCAGGAATTAGAGGTGAGTGAATCTCACGATATTTTATATATGAATATTAATTCATATTGTGTTGTTTGCGAAAATAAATAATTATATTTATTTAAATGATTTTGCGATATATAAATTAAATACAGTTTTAATTTGATATATCAGCATGTGTGATTTTGTGTTAAAACAATATTTGAAAGTATTCATTTTATTGTTTTAATTGGTGGATTTTGTGGGAAACAATATTTCAAAAATTATGATATTGTGTTTGCCTACTCGAATGTTTTTTGTAGCTAATGGGTGAAGGTTAGAGCTTTAGACTGTGTAGCCAATGGGTGAAGGTTAGAGCTCTAGACTGTGTAGCCAATGGTGAAGGTTAGAGCTTTAGACTGTGTAGCCAGAAGGTGAAGGTTAGAGTTCTAGACTGTGTAGCCATGTATTCATTGAAAACAAAGATGAATACTTTATGTAATAAAGGAGAAGAAAAATGGTATTCTCGCTTTATCTTGATGTATTAAAAGGAGAAGAAAAATGGTATTCTCGCTTTTAATCATTTGAAGTTGATTGTGGTTTTGTGTGAGTATGATATGAATTTGCTTCTTAAATAATTGAAGCATTGATTTATTGAATTACAATTCTTGAACAATATTGAATTGTATTTTGAAGTTTTTACTTCTTTAAAAATTGAAGTAATTATTATTATGATTTACGATTCTTAAAAAGAAAGAATCATAATTTTGGGAAATGATTTTGGGGAAAGTTTATATTGTTTAATATTCTGAATTACCCTGGGATTAACATACACGTTTATGGGACGTGTGGGGTTAAAATACGTGGTATGGGGCGCGTAGGTTCAGTATATTTTATAATATGAATTTTCGGGATTTGAATTGTTTTTGAAAAGTATAAGTTACATATATTTGTTTAAAACAAACTATATATGTATATTTTGTTAAACGGTTTAGGGTGAGTAAAACTGAGTTAACTCATACCAGCTTCGTAAGCTGACCGGGTTTGTTGATATAACCCGGTACACTATTCCACGGTGTAGGGGTTATACCTGCAGGTTAGGATAACCAGGAGTAATGCAAGGCTGCATACTTTTTGTTGGGTTATAAGACTTCCGCTATTTTATGCTTCGCACTCTGAAGATTTATTTATGTAATATTTTGATGTATCAATTTATTATATAAATATTTGGTATGTAATATTCGACTCTTGTATTGAGTTTGAAATTACAATGTTGGGCATGGAGTTGGTGTTGTGTACTTGAATTAAAAAGAAAAAAATTCTAGTGCATATTTGTATTTGATATTCCATGTCGTCACGTTCCCGAAATGGTTTGTAATTAAGGGCAAAATGCCTTATTAATTGATTGGAAAATCGGGGCGTGACAGATTGGTATCAGAGCAAAACAAGGCTCTAAGGAAGTGATTGAGCAATGGAACGCTCTATGGAAATGAAACGAGTTGTAGAATTGAGAAGTGAAGTTAGAGTTTAGAGCTTAGGATCGGTTTAGGGTTTGGCGTTAGGTTCTTAGATTCATTCAAGTAATGGTTACTTCGTATGCTTAATTACGCACAGTATTTATCGAGTGATGGCCCGACCGCGGCGGACCCCCATCATGTGCTCTTCAGTGCTGTTGTGTTGTTAAGAATATAAAGTACAAATTACAATTCCTTATACGGTAGTCTTACATGGCTACATTCCTAACTCTCTCAACCGTACCCTGGATCAAACGACAGACTTGATCCACTGACCCTTTCTTATTCTTCAGCAACTCAGTTGAGATCTGTGTTGCTACCGTTACTAGACAACCAATGTACGGATTGTCTGAGACCCCTTCTGTCCTTCCAGCAGTAGGCATATCAGGTAGGATCGAGAAACCTGAAGTTAGGAATACAATTGTACCTAACTCACAACCACCTAATAACTTCTGGACCGTTGACTGACTGATAGAGGCATAAATCACGTATGACCCTGTTGAATCAGTACAACTTTCTTGGAGTACGTAGGTGTCGTCGATTTGCATCAAGGTGACACAGTTGCGTGGGTCTTGACCCGTTGTGATGTGTGCAATCTCTTGGACTGTCTTGCCCAATGCTTGGTGGTCCCACTGGTTCCGAGTTTGTACGTCAGTGAAGAAGTCAAACAGCTTTCGGTGAGAGACATGATGTTGTAATATTGCTGTTGCAGTTCGAGTAAGACCATGTGGCTTATTCGGCCTATTCCAGATTTTGTTAGTGGAGACTCTTATCCCCGAACCCCTGAACTTGGTTTGTTCAGCTACCTTCCATTCATGAGCAGTAGAGTTGCCGATGCCTGTGCAGAAATCCGTCACTAATCTGCATGCCATCTGCAACAAGTTTCTTCTTCCTTCTACCGATGGTATGACACAAAAGTCTTGAGGTGGATGAGTGACAGCCGCAGAATAATTGAACCGTTCTGCTTGTCTCTGAAGTATTTCTACCCATCGCCTTGCTCCAAAGGCTAAGCCTGACTCCACTAGCGTTCTGTATGATTGGTGCATGAGTTGATCTCGTACATCAACATGTTCCACCCATACGACACGAGAGCTGCCGTTGAACAAATCTTGGATTAAGCATCCGGATGGACGCTTCTTGCATTGAGATCTGGGGTGTGGACCCAGATTTGAACTTAAACCCTCCACAGAGACATCAACTATGGCCCAACTCTGTTCTGTTTGTCGTTGACAATAACGAACAAAGTGAGTGACACGAGTGGAGACAGATGGAGTGGTTACCTGGAACTCGGCAGTCATGACTTGGATGGTGTCGTGGTAGTTTTCAGCAGTCCCTGTTGACAAGACATCAAGGATACTCGCCCTTGAAATGATGCTACTGAATATGGTGGACCATTGGTCCACATCCATGAAGAAATTCAAGAGTACGACAGGACTGAGAGGAATTGTGGCTGTGTAGCGTGAAGCTTCAGTTTGGAAGTTAGTAGGTGTAAGATCTATACCGTTAGTGAAGATTCTCTTGTACTCTGCTTCATTCAGGAACTCATGAAGCGTGGCAGAATTGGATTTGAGTGCAGAGATCCACAGTGGCGCAGCAGCAGATGCCATGATGATTAGCTCATCTCTGACCGACACAATGATCTCAGAAATCTTGGCTGTGTCTGCCACGACAGATGCTTGTTCAGGTTCTGAGTGGATGTTGATGTTGTCTGGTTGTTGGTGTGTAGAAGAAGAGTGAGGTGTGGACGACATACACTTTTGCACATCTTTCCTCATGCGAGACTTTTCCCTTGGACCGACGACTGCAGGAATTGGAAGAGTCTGAGGTTGTGGGGTAGTCTCTTCAATCCCTTTTAGTAGCTCACTATTGGGAGTAACTCGTTGTCCGCAGTGGTTGCAGTTGATTCGGCTGAATGCAGCTTGGTACTGACTAAGTTGAGCTTGAAGCCCATTGATTTTCTGTCTCAGCAGAAAATTTTGTTGACGAGTTGTTTGGGCAGGCGCTTGGGGTCGATGCTTTATCACCCAGGCAGAGACTTGTGCAAACGTTAACTTTATCTGGTCACCCAATTCTTGACGTTGTTGAACTGTTGGCTTTGGGAAAGCCTCGACGAAGTCCTTCAATGCTTGGACTTGGTATTTGGTGAAGCTCTTCCTCAGTGGAATACGTTTGGATGAACTAGGTTCAGCTTGTGGAGATGATACTTGTGGACTTGGGGCTACTTCAATGGCGTCGTCTTCTGCTAGAAGCATGTCTAGCATGTCGATATCGTTGTCGAATTCGATTGCTGGTGAAATTATTTCATCTAAGCCCTCAAAGAATTGGCTTTCTGAGGGATCAGATTGAAGTAATTCACTGAACGAATTCACTTTACGTGACATGTTGAGTTGGTGTTTTTTTTTGAGAAGTGGGGTGAAGAAGTCCTCTTTGAAAGAGAAAGGAGTTTATGGCACTAATGGAAAGTATCTGTTAGTGGATGCATAAGGTGTATATTTATGGTTGGTGGAGGATTTGAAAATTCAAAAGCAAAAGTGAGCGGCTGATTACAGCTAATTGTCGGAGCCTTGGAGATCGTGGAAGATTTCCTTTCCCCGATGCACTGATTTTCCACATACAGTTCCACTCTTGTGAGACCTCGCATCTTTTGAGGAATTAATTATGCGAAAGTTAAAGTAATGAGTCATTATGACCGGTGTTAGTGGAAGACTGAGTTTTTGTTGATTTAATCTCGCGGAATCTTGTATCGTGGGCGATACTTTTGAGTAATTGAGACAGATATGAGCAATAATTACTCTTAGTGGGTTGCTGAGTGCACCGCACTCGCATTAAAGAAAGTTTTCCCTTACAGTGGAAAGTTTGGTTTAAATACATGGGATAAGAGTTGTGTTGCTTAACTCATATCTGTTATCAATCAATCTTCTCAAAAATTTCTCTTGCAAAATGGTGAGCAAAGGAGAGTGCAGCAAACGTTCCAAGAGTACGGAATGGAGTGAACTTCCGGTGGAGATCTGGAAGTATATCTTCCAATTGGTGGCTACCGCATCCCTGCAGAGCACAATGGAACTCCGTTGTGTCTCGAAAGACTTCAAGGAGTATGCTGACAGTTGGTCCACTCTTGCGGCGATCGACATGGATGGGTTCGATGGTGGATCCAGACCCACAGGCTCTATAGAAGCGGACAGGCAGGTGCGCATCTTCGCAAATCGATGCTGGGAAGCGAAGAACCCGGAGTCTCTGTTCCGAATGGGAATACGAGTACTCGTGGAGGCAGCGAATATATCTCTAGCCCTGGAGTATTTCGATGCGGCATGCAAACCAGGAACATTCTATGGTTCGCGTCCCAGTTCGGTGGTAGGTCATCATGTTGCGTTTTATGCAGCATGTATGATTAACATGATATTGGGACCACGAGCCAAGCAGCAGGAAGTGGTGCAGCAACTGTGTGAAGCCCTCGACTGGTGGAGAAGCGGATGGAACATCTACTACTGTAGACAAGAAGTCGAGCGGATGATGCATCAGGCCGAGTTTTGTCATGAGCATCTACTGCTGTATTTTCCGTCGACTACAGCTTTCCTGCCCGCAGGTAAATGTCTTACTTGCGGTGAGTCAAGTTTTTGGCGTCCTTTTGGCCAGGACATGTGGGATGTGGATGGAGATAGGCATGCAGCTAGAGAATGTTGCAACACTTGCAAGTGTTTCGTAGAGGCAGCATATTTCTACCAGCTGATGATGTATGGAATTCCGAGACATCCGGCCTCTTATCCACGAAGTCACTATTGGAGGTTTAAGGATGGCTTCTGGTAGTGTAAGCCTTGTGAGGCATTTTAGAATTTGTAATAAGAGTGTGTGCAAGTTGTAGTGTGGTTGTTTATGTTTTGGCTTGATATGTACTACCTAAGTGATTATCAATAAAAATTTGGATTTTGGAATTGAAGTGTGATAACCTTGGGAATACTCTGCGTCCTAATTTCGGGACGAAATTTCTTTAAGGAGGGTAGACTGTAATACCCCGAAAATTTCCGTATTATTTTTATAAAATAGTTCGTGAAATTTGAAGTGAAATGATACGATTTTATATTTTTAGGGGTTTTCGTCGTAAAACGATAATTACGGTGGTAATTATAAGTTACACAAGGTTAATTAAGGTAACTTTTTACCCGTTGAGAATTTGGGAAAACTTCCTTCATGAAAGTTGTAGACCTCGTCGAATCGAGTTCGTAGGAATTTGGTTCACCAAAAACGGAGTTCGTATGAAAAAGTTATGGCCGTCGGAAGTTTGACGAATTTCTATAAATAGAATGTTGGGATTTACTGTTCACCCGAAAATCAGAATTTATCCCAGAAATGTACTGTTCACGCCGTGAACAGTACCAGAAACTTCCTCCGGTGATTTCTCCCTCCTCCGGCCACCAATTTGTGTGAGACTTGTCCCAATCTCTTTGTCTCTTCATCCTCTTCGATTCTATACTAGTTTCATTCATTGATTTTCAGTATAGAAAGAGAAATCAAGAAAAGAAAAAGGAGAAAAACGCTGCCGAACTGTTCATCAGTTTCTGGGCAAGTTTCCGGCCAAATCGAGCCACCTTACCTACTGGGCTTTGTAGCCCTTGCCAGGGGCTTTCCAGCAACATAAAATAGGCCTCAATCGGAGTTCGGACGAAGGAGAATTTTGGATTTGAAATCCTAGGGTTTTGGAACTATCGAGGTAAATTCGAGACTTTTTACTTTGAATTGGCTCTTGTGGTAGTTATGAAAGTTGTTTGTGGTAATGTGTAGAACATGCTGTTAAAATTTCATAGCAATCAGACAACTTTTGTCCGGCGGCTGGCCACCGTCGGTGGCGGCGCGTCGGCGGCGCGTCCGGCCGGTCCAGGAGCAGTTCTTTGCTCCGTTTGGCTTGGTTCGTCGATACGAACAACTTTCGTGTTTTGACTTTTGTCAAATTCGGTCGTTTGATCAATGATCAATTAAGCGATAGTTATGGATCGTTAGATCCGTGATGATCCGACCGTTGGATCATCACCAATTTTGGATATGATGTTAGGATGCTAGAAATAAGCATGTTGATGGATTTTGGAAGTTTCAGATTTGGTGTGGGAACCGTTGATGAATAGTAGACGTGAGACCCACGTTGACCGATGGTTGACTTTTGGTCAAATGGTCTCGATTAAATGTTCCGATGTCGTAGGAGACATTTGAGGAACATTTGGATTATTTTGGAAATGTATTATGCTAATTGGATATTGCATAATCATAGGTGTTTACGAGAAGTGTAGCTCGTGCTTGTCGATTCCTGGTTACTATTTGAAGACGCAGCAGGAATTAGAGGTGAGTGAATCTCACGATATTTTATATATGAATATTAATTCATATTGTGTTGTTTGCGAAAATAAATAATTATATTTATTTAAATGATTTTGCGATATATAAATTAAATACAGTTTTAATTTGATATATCAGCATGTGTGATTTTGTGTTAAAACAATATTTGAAAGTATTCATTTTATTGTTTTAATTGGTGGATTTTGTGGGAAACAATATTTCAAAAATTATGATATTGTGTTTGCCTACTCGAATGTTTTTTGTAGCTAATGGGTGAAGGTTAGAGCTTTAGACTGTGTAGCCAATGGGTGAAGGTTAGAGCTCTAGACTGTGTAGCCAATGGTGAAGGTTAGAGCTTTAGACTGTGTAGCCAGAAGGTGAAGGTTAGAGTTCTAGACTGTGTAGCCATGTATTCATTGAAAACAAAGATGAATACTTTATGTAATAAAGGAGAAGAAAAATGGTATTCTCGCTTTATCTTGATGTATTAAAAGGAGAAGAAAAATGGTATTCTCGCTTTTAATCATTTGAAGTTGATTGTGGTTTTGTGTGAGTATGATATGAATTTGCTTCTTAAATAATTGAAGCATTGATTTATTGAATTACAATTCTTGAACAATATTGAATTGTATTTTGAAGTTTTTACTTCTTTAAAAATTGAAGTAATTATTATTATGATTTACGATTCTTAAAAAGAAAGAATCATAATTTTGGGAAATGATTTTGGGGAAAGTTTATATTGTTTAATATTCTGAATTACCCTGGGATTAACATACACGTTTATGGGACGTGTGGGGTTAAAATACGTGGTATGGGGCGCGTAGGTTCAGTATATTTTATAATATGAATTTTCGGGATTTGAATTGTTTTTGAAAAGTATAAGTTACATATATTTGTTTAAAACAAACTATATATGTATATTTTGTTAAACGGTTTAGGGTGAGTAAAACTGAGTTAACTCATACCAGCTTCGTAAGCTGACCGGGTTTGTTGATATAACCCGGTACACTATTCCACGGTGTAGGGGTTATACCTGCAGGTTAGGATAACCAGGAGTAATGCAAGGCTGCATACTTTTTGTTGGGTTATAAGACTTCCGCTATTTTATGCTTCGCACTCTGAAGATTTATTTATGTAATATTTTGATGTATCAATTTATTATATAAATATTTGGTATGTAATATTCGACTCTTGTATTGAGTTTGAAATTACAATGTTGGGCATGGAGTTGGTGTTGTGTACTTGAATTAAAAAGAAAAAAATTCTAGTGCATATTTGTATTTGATATTCCATGTCGTCACGTTCCCGAAATGGTTTGTAATTAAGGGCAAAATGCCTTATTAATTGATTGGAAAATCGGGGCGTGACACTTGTGATGCACTTTGTGATACAGTTGTGATACACATGGGGATACAGTTGTGATACACATGGGGATACAGTTGTGATGCACATGTGATGCACATGTGATACACTTGTGATGCACATGTGATACACTTGTGATGCACATGTGATACACTTGTGATGCACATGTGATACACTTGTGATGCACATGTGATACACTTGTGATGCACTTTGTGATACACTTGTGATGCACTTTGTGATACACTTGTGATGCACTTTGTGATACACATGGGGATTCAGTTGTGATACACATGTGATACACTTGTGATACACATGTGATACACTTGTGATACACATGTGATACACATGTGATACACATGTGATACAATTGTGATACACATGGGGATACAGTTGTGATACACTTTGTGATACACATGTGATACAGTTGTGATACACATGGGGATACAGTTGTGATACACATGAGATACAGTTGTGATATAGTTATGATATATATGTGATACACATGTGATACACGTGTGATATACGTTTGACGTGGCGGGCCCGGGATCCAGATGTTAATTTTTGAAAAAAATGGAGTAAAAATGTGTTTTGGTGATACTGTGATACACATGTGATACAGTTTGACATGGCGAGCCCGAGATCCCGATGGTGATTTTTGGAAAAAATGAAGTAAAAATGTGTTTTGGTGATACTGTGATACACATGTGATACAGTGTGACGTGGCGGGCCCGGGATCCCGATGGTGATTTTTTGAAAAAATGGAGTAAAATGTGTTTTGGTGATACTGTGATACACATGTGATACACGTGTGATACACATCTGATACAGTTTGACGTGGCGGGCTCGGGGTCCCGATGGTTATTTTTGAAAAAAATTGAGTAAAAATGTGTTTTGTTGATATTGTGATACACATGTGATACACGTGTGATACAGTTTGGTGTGGCGGGCCCGGGATCCCGATGGTGATTTTTGGAATAAATGGAGTAAAAATGTGTTTTGGTGATACTGTGATACACAAGTGATACACGTGTGATACACATGTGATACAGTTTGACGAGGCGGGCTCGGGGTCCCAATGGTAATTTTTGGGAAAAATATAATAAAAATGTGTTTTGTTGATATTGTGATACACATGTGATACAGTTTGGCGTGGCGGGCCCGGGATCTCGATGGTGATTTTTGGAATAAATGGAGTAAAAATGTGTTTTGGTGATATTGTGATACACATGTGATACAGTTTGACGTAGCGGGACCGGGATCCCGATGGTGATTTTTTGAAAAAATGGAGTAAAAATGTATTTTTGTGATATTGTGATACACATGTGATACACGTGTGACGTGGCGAGCCCAATGTTTAAGTGAGTAAACATGTTCAATAAGGAAAAAGGGTAATTTAGGTAAGTAAAATTTACATATAAGGAATAAAGGGTTTAAAAAGAAATGAAAAAAAAGAATGGGCTTAAGAGGAACAATCTTATTACAAAGGGGCCTTATAAGAAGTAGCCCCTATTTTATTTAGCACATTCACCATAAACACCATACCCATTTTGACATTTTGTAGTTTTGTTTGGGCTCTTTTGTTCTCTTCAACCTCCATCTATAGAATTTATTATTATGAACCTCACTCAGATAGTTTTTTAATGTCGGAAATTAATGATTTTTTCATCCTAAACTTAGATAAAGAAGAAGCTTTCACGCTAATTAATTTGTTTCACAAACCAAATAATAAACAAAACTAATTGCTCTTGCATTAATTTTTTCTGAAAACATGTCAAATTTTTACCTCTTTTCACGCCCTCACTCTTGCTAAGCTCCTTGTAACAAAAAAAAACGTTTCGAACAAACAAATTTTTTTTTATAAAAAAGAATAAGATAATTAATGCTTCTGTTAACAAAAAAAAAAAAAGCTTCTCGTGCTCTAAAAGGATATGAACCCTAGATTATTATCATTGAGCTCTTTTGTTTGTAGCCCAGTCCTCCAATCTCAATCTACCAGCCTACAAGCCCATACTAGTGACCCCAATTTTTTTAAAAGTTTCCTTATCAGTGTGGACCAGCAAAATTTCCTTATCAACATAATTAATATTTTTGTCTAAACATATTCGGTGACTACGTGACAACTGTGAAATAAATAACCAATAAACACAGCTTTTGCCTTTTGCGAGTCTTATTTCTTTAATTTTTGGGTGCTGAGGGGAATTTCTAAAATGTATTTACTATTAAATCCATCCATGGGAAAAATAAATGGCTGTGGCGGTTTAAAGCAAAAGTGTTGGATCCGCTCCATCCGGATAGGTAGGCCGTTTTGGATAACCTGAATTTTGTGCTTATTAGATATACTCATATAGATCTGGCAATTAGCTAAAAAAAAAAATATAGATCTGACAATCAATGGAAGTTAAAGTTCAGACGCTTGTCTGAAAATTTGAAAATCAAGTCAATTTAGTGGAGAGATTCTAAAAACTTATAGAACGAATAATTTTCAAATCCGTGGAACATGTTACATTATATAATAGCAAGAGATTAGAAACGGTTATTTTAAACTTTAACATGATATAAATTAAAAGTAATTTCTTATTATATGATTGATTAATCGAACGTGCTACTGTGACCATCTAAATTTCTTTACGGCACATGAACACATTTTTAGTTAGAGAAAGTCTTCAGTGAATTGAATGTTGCGCACGTAACTTATATGAATCCTCTCTTCTGGTTAAAAAAAAAACAATTATATCATTTTTGATTTTTTAACTCGAAGAAATTTTGAAATTCAAAACCTGAGCTCTTGGCTCTCTCTCGTTCACCATAGTGATTGTATGGTTGAAAATCCAAAGCAATCGCGAAGGCAAGCAAGCGTCACAAGCCCGAGCGGTGACTCACAGCTGTCTAAAGTCAAGACCAACTAATTTTAACTGACACAATCCAATCCGTCAATGATATCCGATCAAGGACGCGTGTCATCTGTGCAAAGCACCGTGACGTTTCGAAATACCCAGCACAGAATCACAGACCAGCTCTCGAACTCCTGGGTTAGAGAGAGAAAGAGAAGCACAAATGCTCTGATTCAACAACGTGTCTGTTTTAGTTGGCCTTTGCTCATATTTAGTGTTTGCCCTCTTTTCCTCTTCATCAATTTCAAAGTCTTCAATTTTTTTTCAGAGCAAGTAAGGAACTTTCTCTCTCAGCTTATTACTCTTTCGAAAAGTTTCGATTTTTTTTTTGGTAATTAAATTCAATCTTTTTGTTTGTTTTTTGCTTCTAAATTTGTTTGAATTTGGTAGGTGAAAGTGAAATGGCAAGCTCAGTGGAGAAGGAGGAGGTTGTGTCCTTAGAGCTACCAGCTCCTTCTGGTTGGATTAAGAAGGTTATATGCTTCCTCTCTGTTTTTTCTTTGCTTTGCTTGCCCCTACATAATTTTAGGGCTTTCAAATGTTGAATTTATTTGGTAGCTAATTTAGTCTAATTCGTGTTTATTTGATGAATTTTCATTAGGGTTTGTCTTCTTTGGTTTTTGGTGAATTTTGTGGTAGAATTTAATGATATGGTGAAGGGTTCTTGTTAGGGTTTGTGGTTTTCCTCAATTTGTGATGAATTTTCAGTAATTGTGCTCTTATTGGGTTTTTCTGTATCCTTTATTAGGCCAAATGTGTTGTTGGTCTTGATAGGTTCTGTGGAAAGAAAAACACATATTTTTGGGTAGTATTGTTGTTCATGGTACTACTGTGTAATTGTGGTTGGTTTTCTGCATTTTCCATGTGTCTAATAAAGTACAATACTATTATAGAGGAGTGCATTTTGAATATAAGTAGGGAATTACGGGTTCTGTGGTTTCATTTGTGGATAATTCTTTTTCTGAATTGTATTTCTGATTTATCTCCCATGAAGTTTGGGATCGGCTTAAAGTATACATTGATGGTTCGTTGTCAGAAGTGTTACAAAATTAGAGATTTTCTGGCAAGAAAATCTGGCATGTTATGATGCTAGAGTCTCAATTACCAAGGCTTGAGCTATAAGGTTTCCGTGCTTGTTGATTTTTGAAATGTGCATGAGCACTGCCTCTGAGCTCTTAAGAGCAGTATTAATGTCTGCAACTAAGGTGCAATAGTTATACCTTATTCCATTTCAACAGCTACTTTCTTGATTTTAATTAAGGTCTGAGTTTCTTTATTCTAATCGTATACTCCTCGCAACACTTTCTTAAAAAGTTTTTCCAACAGTGCATACTGTTTGATGACTCAGTATCCTTCTGCCAGTTTGTTATGTCAATATAACAAGTTTGTGGTGGTTTTTGTTAATATGCAGTTTGTGCCCAAGCAAAGTGGAACTCCTAAGAAAAATGAGATCATATTTACAGCTCCAACTGGAGAGGAGATCTCTAACAAAAGACAGCTGGAACAATACCTGAAAGCACACCCTGGTGGCCCTGCAGTGTCAGAATTTGATTGGGGGACTGGTGAGACCCCAAGAAGATCAGCTAGGATTAGCGAGAAGGTCAAGGCAACTCCATCACCAGAAAGTGATCCCCCAAAGAAGCGTAGCAGAAAATCATCTGGGTCGAAGAAGGATAGCAAAGAAAAGGAAGTTGCTCCTCAAGGAACTGAGGAGACAAAACTTAGCGACATGCAAGATGCTGATAAAGCTGTGAAGGACGCTGATACTGAGATGGAAAAGGCTGATGTGAAGGAAAACAAAGATGAGGATAAAGTACAAGATGCAGATACCAAGACAGAAGTAGCTCCTCCCGAAGAAACTAAAGTTGAGAATGAAGCTAAAGTACCTAACGAAGCTGAAGAGAGAAAAAAAACTACGGAAGTAGATGCAGGAACTAATGATGGGAAGGAAGTTGACGGTTCTGGTTCTGGAGAAAAAAATGAAAAAAAAGATTTGGAAGGTGAAAAGGTCGAGCAACCAGAGTCTGAGGCAGGGGAAAAGGAAGTGACCGGGGATCAGGGCAAAGCAGACATAGCTATTGCAGATGAGGACAAACATGAAGGAGAAGGAGAGGAAAAAGAGAAACACAAGGAAAGTGAAATCAAGGAGAAAGAAGCAGCACAAGGGAAGAGTGAGGAACATAAGAGTATGGGTGTTCATGAGGTGGGCAAGAAGATTGAAGCAGAATTGACTGAAAATGGCAGCAACGGCAATGAGGCTGCGAAGGTTTAGCCGTGATGGTTTGCTGAATCCAATTTCTCTTCCATCGTTCTGACCCCTCCACATGAATGTCTTTAGTTTCAGTGTTGTAATTTTAGCTATCTGATTGTTCATTGAAACATCCGTCAATAGATCGTTAGTTTAGGCCTATAATGTACCATCCTTTGTTGTGTACTAGAGAGAGTGTAGCTGGCAGTGACCTCTGTAACATTATGGTGTAAAATACTGGTGATGTAATATGATTATGCAGTCCTATATTATTGTAGTGATCTTAATAAGTCGTTTGACTTCAACACCCCATGTTTTACTTGATTTTTCTGGAAATCAGAAAATGCTTCATCAGCCATAATAACTAGTACAAGATGAGTAATTTCATAAAATGCTTAGCTCTTTGATTCTATAGGAATTACAGCTGCCCATGGCGGCCGAGTTGTGCACAGGCTGGTGAGCAATGTATACAAAACTAGAAATTCCAGTAATTCGATTCGATTCGATTCAATGTATAAAGAATGATGAAATCGAAATTGGTAGTGCTTAGTGAAAACTGTTGTAGCCGAAGCTCAATGGAGAGTGCTGATTAACAGTTTTCCTCTCATTGAAAAAGAAATGAAGTAATCCTCTGTCAGTTTAAAGTCCCTTGAGCTGGCCAACTAGCCCGGTTAGTGCTGTCCATTTCTCGATTGCACTGGCAGACGACACAAAAGCAAGTTTGGAGGACTCTACATCATTCTGAGTAACTGCAAGGCAAAAGTTTACTTGAGACAACAAAATCATTTTTCAATTATGCAAGAAAAAGTATGTTCAATCCAGTGAGGAATTGAATAAGTTTCAGTGATGGAGTAACAGACCTGATGATATCAATGAAGCTAGTGAGGAATTGAATGCATCCACCTCAGTTTGCTGTTCAGGACTAGAGCTCAGCTGTTGAGAAGGTACACAGAAAACAGTCAGAAAGCTATAACAAAATCCTCGAACAGAATAAAAACAAAGAGAGATGATGACCTTATTCAAGGCTAGATTGGCCTTCTGAACCCAATCTGTATCCCCAAGAACTGAACTAGCTGTAGGCAAATCGTTACCATCAATGGCTTGGCCTACTTTGCTCAGCCTGAACACCAGTTCCTGCAGATATCCTGCACCATATCATTTCATCGTGGTAAGATTTGAGCATGTGACCAAAGTATCATTGAGGCTGAAAATGAGAAAATAAGGTCAACAATAAGTTCCACAAGTTAGATTTTAGAATGAAAAGAAATTTGATTAGAATGCAAGATTGAGGTTTATAAGGTGCAAACGCTGCAGTTTTCAATAGCTAGAACAATCAAAGCAAGAACTCTCAACATTGAATTCCTTCAATTTGAATGTTAAGTTGCTGATCTGCATCAAAATATGTACCCAGAAGTAATAGAATCACATAGAACAATTCAGTAGGCCCTAACCAAAATTTCCATTCAACTTCACAAATATAAATTCCAAATAAAATCCCCATTCTAAACTGGAGAAACACAAAACAGTTTTTAGATTATCAAGAAGCCATTAACAAAAACAACATATATCAGCCTTTTCTGGGTTTCAATTAAGCATTAAGAAAACAACATGATCATAATTCATAGCAGAAAACAAGAGGAAGGGACAAAATTTTGACCTGTTTCTTTTTTGGAAGAGCTGATAACTATTTGTTTTTCAAGCCTCTTCTGTCTATCTTTCTTAACCCTTTCCAAGAGCTCCACATCATCATCAGCTTCTAGAATTGCTGCATTGGAATTGAAGCAGCCACCACCAACCAATGAGAACACAAAGCTGGTGGCAAAGCTGATGGAGAGGCTTCTCTTGGTCAGAATTGGAGAAGGTGATGACGACTCACTCAGTGCCTTGCAAACAGTCAATTGTCTCCTGCTATTAACTTTCTGGGAATAAATTGATGTTGGTGTTGTTTTAGAGAGGAAGGTGTTTGCAGTAGACAGAATGGCTGTGGCCATTTCCTTCTCTCAAAATATTGATTCTTTTAGCTTAATTTTCTGGTGGGAAAATCCAGAGGTATTGGAAATGACAGAGAAATATTGTTCAGGATAAGGTTGCAGGGTTCAGTCCTTCTCATCCATATCCTCAAGGGTATTTTGGTAATTAACCTCGTTCCCAGTAAACGGAACACACGGCCAATTTCGAAGCAATAAACCTGTAGGGTTTTTCGCGAAAATAGCTCAAAAATGGCGGACGCCGCGGACCAAGTACTGGACGCCTCCGGCGTGGTAAAACGACTTCGTTCCGAGTTAATTGAGAACGACGATGTCATTGCCGAGATACTGTTAAGGCTACCAGTGAAATCCCTAATACGATTCCGGTGCGTATGCAAGTCATGGCGCGCTTTGATTTCCGATCAGTATTTCGTTGAGAAGCACCTCAGCCGCATCGCCACAGGCCTCAACGAGAACAGGTTCAACCTCCTACTCCCCAGTAAGCCTCTCCAGTCCATAGACTACAATGCATTATTGAAGTATTTCAAGAAAGGCGATCTTAAATTTGAGTATCCGGTGGTAGTGTTCCGAAATCTCAGTGAGCTAACCTTCGGCGCTGTTGAAGTCAGTGCGCTTGGTTGGCCGGTAATGACCCCAAAATACAGAATTCAAATTTATGGTTCTTGCAATGGCTTGGTATGTATTGAATTTGATTACGTCAACATTATCTTGTGGAACCCTTATACTGGAGACTCTAAGCTGTTACCAAAACCTAATCTGTATAATGATGAGACTGCTGACGTGTATGGTTTCGGGTACGAGTCCACTAGTGAAGATTACAAGGTAATTCGAGGTAGTTGGAATGACAATGGATTGAATGGAACCACGATTGAGATGTTTACACTGAAGACAGGTTCATGGAGGCAATACTGCACTGGTTTTGTACTGGCAGGGCAGGGGTGCTTATTAAACGAAGCTCTACATTGGGTACAGTCTGAGTGGGAAGAGGATTGGGAATGCATAGTTGGTTCAACAATAGTGTCATTTGATTTAGCGGAGGAGAAATTTCTGGAAATGGTGCAATGCCCCAATCCTCTTGCTGACAGCGACGAATGTTATTACTCTGTGGGAATTGGTGCTATTGGAAATTGTCTCTCTGTATGCCTTGAGCCAAGTGACAGCGATTTGAGTATTTGGATGATGAAGGAGTATGGGGTGAAAGAGTCTTGGACTGAAGTCGTGAACATTCCTCGAGAGGCTTTACCTAAAGATTATGAATTGAAGTCGAGGCCTTTAAGCATTTCAGAGAGTGGTGAAGTTCTTATGAATCTTGAGAGAAATGTCTTGGCATTGTATAGTCCAAAGGAAAAGAGATTTAAAACTGTCATTGTGACTCATCAGCATGTTATCTTTGATACAGTTATTTATGTAGAGAGTCTAGTTTCACCGGAGACCGGCCGTGACATCAAAATGTCAAACTGACATGGTGAGTCTTTCCTTCACTCTTTCTTCCTTGTGTCTTCTAGTTCAATATTCAATGATCACTTTGTCCACATTTGATGAAAAGTGAAAAAGATAGGTGTGGGTTGAATCTAACTTATGTTGTAAGGGCACCTAGTGATTCATGCATTGCTAAAATATGCCTATGCCTTTGCCATTTTGTGACTTCAACTTTGCATCTTGGTGCTACTTCTGTTACTATATTTTGCACTCTTTGCTCATTTTATGCTTTGGATTACACAAAAAATCTACTGAAAAGTAAATTCCTTTTTAATTTGTTAGGGAGCAATGCCTCATGGGCATGGACACACGCATGAACACCAACAGCTTCAAACTACTTCTCCCAATCTGTCCTTTGCACTCTGTAGACTACGAATCATTATTCAAGTATTTGAAGGAAGCCGATGTTCACTTAGCAAGCACAAGCAGCTTCTTTGACTATCCGGCACTGATTTGAAGACTCGATGAACTAATCTAGGCCATGTTGCAAGCAGAGAGCTTGATCATCTGGTAATGATCCCAAAGTTTAGTGTGCAAATCTATGGTTCTTGCAATGGCTTGATATGCCTAGAGGTTGACTACCACAACATCATCTTGTGGAATCCTTGTACTGGGGACTCCAAACTGTTACCAAAAGCTACACCTTTTTATGATGATCAATGTGCGAGGTTTTATGGATTTGGCTATGATTCTACCAATAAAGATTACAAGGTCATACGAGGCTATTATAACTATAATCCTGCGACTTCTGTCGATGAAGCCATATTTGAGGTCTTTACTTTGAAAACAGGTTCATGGAAGCAAGACCTCAATTTTATTTGTGTGGTAGGGCAGGGATGCTTAGTAAATGAATCTCTGCATTGGGTAGAGCATGAATATGAAGACATGGGATACATAAATGATTCAAAAATAGTGTCCTTTAATTTAGAGGAGGAGAAGTTTCAGGAGGTAGTGCCGTCCCCCAATCCCCCTCCTGGCAGTGAATGCTATAACTCTGTGGAAATTGGGGCTATTGGAGATTGTCTGTGTGTTTGCTTTGAAACAATTGACAGCGATTTGAGAATATGGGTGATGAAGAAATATGGGGTAAAAGAATCTTGGACTGAAGTCATAAAAATTCCTCAAGAGGTTGTACCCATAGATTTTAAATTTAACTTGAAGCCTTTATGCATTTTAGAGAATGGTGAAGTTCTTCTGAATCTTCATAGAAATGTCTTGGCATTATATAATCCAAATGCAAATACATTTAGAACTGTCGTTGAGACTCATGAGGATCAACGGTTGAATACAGCTATCTATGTTGAGACTTTAGTTTCACCAGCGACTGGCAGTGGTGCGAGCATGTGATACTAACATTGTAAGTCTTTCCTTTCTTCAGTCTTTCTGTCTGGTATAATCAAGTTGTTCGCCACATTTTGGTCGTTCCCCTGCTCACATTTTGGTTGCTCCCTTGCTCTCATTTTGGTTGTACCCCAATCATATGTCTTCTAATTCAGTGTTTGATAGAGTTATTATTCAGATTACTTAACCCACATTTTGGTGATTCTGTAAACCCCAAATCAACAGGCTTTGTTTTAGAGTCATTACTTGTGATTATTTTAGAGCTGCTACTTTTGATGTGAAAAGTTGAAACGATTGTGGTTTGGATGTTAATTCTGTTGTGGATTGAATCCAACTAATGTTGTAGAGGCACTACTAACTGAGGTTATGGCTCGTGCCTTAGCCATCTTATGACTCAGCTTGGCATCGTAGTGTGACTTTACTCATTAATAGGATAATATGTTGCCCTATTTGCTCATTGTGATATTTTTTTACACACTAATAATACTACTGGAAAGTTACATGTTCTTTTTATGCTTCCTATTTGGTTCAACTTCATAGATTTTGGGAATGTGACTTTGATGATGAACTTAAAAGGGATTGATTCTCCTTTGTCATGAAAAGGTGAGAGTTTTGGACATGTTGATAAAAAATACTAAGTGCTCGGAAACTAATCCTAATATTTTACATGGAATGTGTGCCTATGTGATTGAGTAGCTAGTTGATTATAATCATTCCTATGACGCGAAAGTTTTTGAGAAGAAACTAGAACCTTGAGTATTGGTGCATGAGGAAAAATTAGATTGTGCATTGTAGTGACTCGTTAGAACAATTTTCTACTATTTGATACTATATTGTGGCTCATGATTTTCATTTGGTCAGTAATCTCCCTTTTCTTCATCATATTTGACATATGTTGGGGATATTTGTTTCATGGAGTTCTGTTTGGAACTCATGTATGGTTTTCCTGCATTTTGATACAGTATGTCCAATGAAGAGTAAATTGTAACACCAGCCCGTGGTCTGTACCCTTAGTTGCAAATAGTCCTGCTCAAACATGATTTTTCAATTCAATGGTATAATAACTTAAACAAAATAGGTAGCGCATGTCCAAAATGTCAACACCGTTTGCTCTTTGGTAAAAAATCCTCATGTGTCAAGCATGTAAGGAACAAGTCAGCCTGTCATTTGTTAGAACATGAAGTGATTGGTTTGTCCTATTAATTTGGCCTAATTGTTTGTGGAATAATGGCTTGTAGGTCACGAGGCAGAGGGCAGATCCAGCATGCTGATTCCATCATGATCTTCACAGCTAGCAGCTCTATATCAAGAGGTAGAGGGAGAGGCAGCAGCACCTTGCTCGATTCCATCATCATCTTCACAGTCAGCACTTGCCTCAAAACCACTCATCATATCCACAGCCAACATCTATCTCAAATCTATCATCATCCTATTAAGAGAAAATACAAGTCCCCTGTGAAGATGAAAGAAAGTGATGACTGATTTTTTGCAGCTGTTTGTACTTGATGTTGTTAGTTTGCGTAGATTTGGGATATTGCCTTTTGGTTAGTTTCGACTGGTTCATGACATCATTACCAACAGGTTCATGTCCATGTCTAATTTGGGCAGATTTGGAGCGCACACAGTTATTAAGATCATTACCAACAGGTTTTGGATACTAATGTCAATTGTTCATGCGTGTGTGGATTCTAATGACAGTCCTTAATTGACTCTCCTTCGCAAATTCTCCGAAGGAAACTCTCATCATAGGCTAATTCTATTGTCTTGATGAGTTTGTAGATACTGGAATTGGAAAAGATGTTGTATACTTCATTTCTAAGTATAACATCCTGTTCCCATAATCAAAAGAGAATGTTGAAGCATTTCCCAATTGTAATTAAACAGTGGATACAAAAGTTGAAAAGGATAGCCATGCTATGACACTATTAATGAATCCTATAAACAGTGGATGGCAAAGTAGATTCCCATACGTGGATCATAGTAGTTGGGTGTGCTTAAAGTCACTTTCTTCTCTGTTTATAAATCATAGCAATCTTTTTGTTCGTTACTTTTTGTTGTTATAATCTTAATTCACATTTACCAGAACGGAAAAAATCACTTTTAGTCCCTCAACTTTGACTCGTTCGACACTTTCGTCCCTAAACTTTGAAATATATCACTTTCGTCCCTGAACTTCAACACCGACTATCACGTTCGTCCCTGACTGGAAAAAAATAGTGCAAAACCTATGCCAAAATGTTCGCACGGATGAGAGGATTAACTTTTATAACTGGGGCTAAGCTCAATTATGCCTAGAATGGCTTGAATTTAGCTCGAAAGCCGGTGGTGACCGAAACTTTAATCGTAAAATTCTCTGCCGTTCGGCGACGGTTTGAGGCGAGGTTGGTGGCGTTGAACTCGCCTCAAGGAGGGCTTTAAAGCCCAGTATGTGGTGTCGTTCGAATTGGCCGGAATCGGAGGTTTATTCGGTGAAAACTTCGGTCAGGGACGAAAGTGATAGTTTTTTTCAAAGTTCAGGGACTAAAGTGATATATTTCAAAGTTCAGGGACGAAAGTGTCGAATGAGTCAAAGTTCAGGAAGTAAAGGTGATTTTTTCCCTTACGAGAATAACCAAATGATTTCTCTTTAAAGTTTAAACCAGCTCTAAAGAGAACCATCTCGTGTCATATATGCAATAATAATCGAAGCAGATTAGTGGGATCATATATATATAGTAGTATACGCGTATTATAATTAGTACTGGTCTGTTAGTTAATTGAATGGCTTTTAGATTCTTTCTTAGAAAGAAGATAAAAAGGCTAAGAAACAAAACCCAAAAGAAAATAGAAAATAGGGTAGTTGAGGCTACGACGTCTCTTGTCGTCTAAGTTAATCATCCTGTGCTTCTTTCCAGAATATCAGTTAGCTTTAGAGTGTATTATATATGTATATGTAATGTAAAATTTAGCAGGCTGCAGAAGTGCAGCTGGTAATAAAATTAAGAAGCCAAAAACTTTATGCAGCAATTTAACTAGGAATTGGGTTTAGAGAAAATCATCTAAAAACTGTTACATATTAATATGCTCAAATGATCGAGAAGCCAACTTCACAGCCAATGTTGTTGTAAATTAGGGCCACTCGATTCAAGGATGGCGCTTGGGAAAGAGTTTAGAGTTTAAGGCTTTCCTAGATTTCTTTAGTTTCACCTGAGACATGCATTTCTATATATGCTTGTTTATATGCAAGTCAAATCTGGGGACCAACATGTTAGAACATTCTCTTTAATTACTTGCATAGAAAAGAAAATTCCTGTACGCGATTCTTTTTCCTCGATCCTCATTTCAAAAGTAACAATATTTAAACATCCCACGTATTAACAACCTTTTATTGGTTCCAACAATTCAGTTTCGATGCAAAATACACGTCGACATGAACTCCAATGGCAAAGGTCGGTTTGTCTTCCTCCAAATAACTCTCAAGATGTCTCTCTCAAAACACACAAGGAGGAAGAAAAGAAAGGCAATAAATAAGGGAAACTTGATGAGTTGACACATATAATGGGTTTTGCTTTTGTATTTTTGTCCCCAATTATTAAAGTTGGTAGAAGTATCTTTCTCTTCTGAGTTATGAGGTTGCTAGCTCTGATCGATATTCCTTGAGCAAGTCGACTTGTGAAATAAGAAACATCAACTATATGATATTGTTGTCCTTCAACTTCCATGAGAATCTTCAATCAAACTTTTCCCATCTCTAGCTAGATACCCACTATGAAAAATTTTAGAAAGAAAAAAATATAATTATTCAAATTGAAAAAGAGAATTTCCACATGTCGGAAAAACAAGTAATGTTTTTTATTTAATGAATAGATTTTCATGCCAGATAGAATGCAATTTAGTGTTTTTACACGGGTAGACGATTGTCAGTCATAGATGTATATAGGTAAATTCTAGCACATTCTCCAAACGTATGGTATACTTTGTGAGTATATGATAAAATCGAATTGGAAGAATTTTCACTACGACATTCTGGTTCTTACAAGTATCATTACGTACGTTTGTTCATTACTTATAGGATTTTTATCACAAATGGTCACTCACTTTTCACTTATTCGACACTTTAGTCACTCACTTTTGCAAAATATCACTTTGGTCACTCACTTTATACCATCTCATACACTTTGGTCACTGAGTCAACTTTCTCATTAAAAAACACCACGTGTGCAAGGTCAATTTCGTCCCTTCAACCCCATGTGAGTGACCAAAGTGTATGAGAAAGTATAAAATAAGTGACCAAAATGATATTTTGCAAAAGTGAGTGACTAAAGTGTCGAATTGGTGAAAGGTGAGTGACCATTTGTGATTTTTTCCCTTACTTATAATCTTATATATTGAAACTGATGCCATGAAGCTAGTAATCCAAAGCCCAAGGGCTAGAGACTGAAAGAGAGGAATGGTCCAAAGATGGTTTATAAAGGACAAACGTTTTTTTTCACGCGCATTGAAACCGACGTACACTTCAATGTTTTTTGGACAATCAAATTCAAGATTCATGTAGCTCTCTTTTGAAGATTCATGTCATTAATCATGTGTATTCTTTTTTTTTTTGAGCAATTAATCATGTGTATTCTTGGCCATAACTATTCCTGTATGGTTTTGGTAAACCTAATGAAAAAAGATAATAAGAATGAAACCCATTATTCAAATAGTTTTGCAATGAAGAAATTAGGTATATCATTCAAGAAAGTAGGTGGTTTTTTTAAAAGACACAAGTCTAGCTAATTAAAAAGTTCGTCATAAGTTAAGAAAATGTTACCGTATTGCTTATACATTGTGCAATTTATTGTCTACGAAAGTTAATTGTTTATTTCGTTAGAAGATTGTTTGTCTAAGAAATTTGATTCTTTGTAATTTTGAAACACCTAACTTCTCAGTTTAACGCACTTTGCTATTTAAAAAAATAAAAAAAATAAAAGTTAAAGTTAAAAAGCCCCCAAAGTGAAGCGTGTAAAAATCAGCTTAAAAGCAAGCGCTATCACACACACATTTCATTCAACACTTTGAAAACATGTCATCTTCTTATTTGTGGACTGTGAGTCAAGTGAGTTTCAGCCCAAACCAAGGAGGTTAAGAAAAGCTGAAGTCCATGGTGGGCAAAGGAAAAACAGAATCGACCAATCAGAGCCAGCGTCACTAAAAGGGCACAGAAATAAATTTGAGATTAAAACCACCAAAACGCCCAACTCTTTGATCCTCACAGAAGGACCGCCAAAACCCAGTTTTGTGAAATCTTTCTGTGTGCAAGAACAGAGGGATGCAACAAAAACAGTAAAGGGTATTTGCCATTGTCTTATGGCATGCCTGAGGAGCAAGGAGCACTGTGTATTCAAGGGTCTGAAATTGTCGTTTTTGCCCTTTGTATGGTCCAAAGTTGGGATCTTTACCAAAGATTGAATCCTTCATTGCCGGTTCTTGTTCAGAGACCATGAGAATGAAAAGCTTCTGCTTTTCTGTTCAGGTCTTCTTGGTCTTCTTCTCTCCAATTGGTAACTTCCCAATTCTTTTCTCATCGATTATTGTTATTGAATTGATCGGTTTCTGGGTTTCAACTGCTTTATGCTTGAATTTGATGAATTGGATGAATATAGAACACTGTATAGCTATGTGATTGAGTATAGTGGAAAAGTTGCTTTCTTTTGCCAATTGGGTTTCCATATTTTAGTGGATTCTTGACTTGGGTTGATCGATGATAATTTGATATTTGTATTGATTACTTTCTTTTGAAAGCATCGGTCAATATTGAATTATTGACCATTGGGTCTGTGTATATGCGTTTTTAGTGAGGATTGATTGGTTTTTTCCTTCATTAGCCATCTGAAGTTGTTTTTATTTTTGTTCCATCAGTGAAAGAGATTTTGACTGCTAGGTCGTGTTTTTTAATTTGTTTCATACTAATAAAAAAATTTAGAGCCTTGTTCTGGTATTGATTTGATAGCATGATAGCTTGGAAAATGTTTAATGGAGGTCTTCATCTTATTATATATGGATAAGCCATAGTCTATGCAAGATCAAAGTTTTTTGTGGCTCTCCCCCAGATTTTTCAGTCTTTTTGTTTGCTGAAGTATAACAAGTCTGTGTGGTATGAACAATCAAAGTCTGTGTTTTGAGCAATTAGTGAATTTGTCAGTTGACCTACTCCTACTTTTTAAAGTAATCAAATTATAGAGATCATCTACAGTCTCTTCAATCTATATAAGAATTTTTGAAGGAGAAAAGTAAAACAAAGTCTACTTGTTCATGTGCTATTAAAGTCTTTATTATCATACAGTTGCTGGAGAACTTTTAGTTTAGTGAGTTACTTGAACTGGTGAGCTTACCTGAAATTATACAATTGAAGAGATCCGAACCCCTTTTCATAATAAAAGAAGCAGAACCTCGTTTAAGTGTAGACCCTAACTGTAGTTGACTGAACTGATCGTTAAGTCAATTTAAATGTCATATATGGCACTTAGTATGTTGCTGTTATCTTTCATTACCACGTGACTGATGGTTGATGGTTCTGTTCTGTTATTTTCCAGTCTCTGTGACTGTGCAAGCATTCACTGGAGCATATGGAATCAATTATGGAAGAATTGCAGATAACATCCCTTCGCCTGAAAAAGTTGCTACACTTCTAAGAGCAGCAAAGATAAAGAATGTCAGGATATATGATGCTGATCACAGTGTTCTCAAGGCTTTTAGTGGGACTGGGCTTGACTTAGTGGTCGGACTTCCAAATGGATACCTGAAAGATATGAGTGCCAATCAGGATCACGCAATGGATTGGGTTAAAGAAAATGTACAGGCATTTCTTCCTGATACACACATCCGAGGGATTGCGGTGGGTAATGAAGTATTAGGTGGGGGTGATTTAGAATTGTGGGCGGCTCTTTTGGGTGCAGTTAAAAACATATATAATGCAACAAAGACGCTGAAATTAGATGATATAGTGCAGATTACCACTGCACATTCACAGGCTGTTTTTTCTAATTCCTACCCTCCCTCTTCCTGTATATTTAGGGATAATGTTAAGCAGCAGTACATGAAGCCACTTTTGGAGTTCTTCTCAGAAATCGGTTCTCCCTTCTGTCTGAATGCTTATCCGTTCCTTGACTACATGAATGATCCGGAGAATATTGATATCAACTATGCTCTTTTCCAGAAAACACAGGGGATTTACGATCCAAAAACAGATCTTCATTATGATAATATGCTTGATGCTCAGATTGATGCAGCCTATTCAGCTTTGGAAGATGCTGGTTTGAAAAAGATGGAAGTTATTATTACAGAGACAGGGTGGGCTTCACGTGGAGATGACAGTGAAGCAGCAGCTACAACAGAGAATGCAAGGACATATAACTATAACCTACGTAAAAGGCTAGCAAAGAAGAAAGGGACCCCTCTGCGGCCACATTTTGTAGTGAAGGCATATGTTTTTGCCATTTTTAATGAGAACTTGAAACCTGGCCCAACTTCTGAGAGAAATTTTGGACTGTTCAAGCCTGATGGGACCATTTCATATGATATTGGGTTTCATGGACTTGTATCATCATCTGCAGATTCATTGCTTTCATCTGTAAAGGTACTAGTTTCCTCACCTCCCATGAACAAAGTCACTTTGAATGCTCTAATACTGTCTTGGAGATTGGGTTTGCTTGATTTAAAGTATTCCTAGAAAGTAATGAAACTAGTCTGAAAATTGCATTACTTTGTCTTAGATTGTCACTGAATCCCTTTGATCTTGGTCTGCCAGTGTCCAAACAAAGGAACTCTGTCGGGGCTAGTAGAAGGGTTAGATGCATAGGAAGCATTTAAATGAATTTCAGTTTTAGAATTAAAACAGCACTACTTAGCCACCTGAATAAGGAATTGAGCTTCATCAATTTCACCTAGAAGAGGTGCCTAATAAAATCACCATGTCATTTATAGATATGGTTTTTTTTATCCTCCCCATAAGCACTGCTTTTCGCTCTATATAACTTACTTTCAATTTCAGCAGCTCTTGTTATCTTAGCACTTTGTTATTGAAACTGCTTCCTCATCTCATTGGTTTCTTTTTGTCCACTTTACTGTTACAGGATAGGAGAGTTAAAGCTTGGTCTCAGTCCCAATACTTCCTATTACCAATCTCCGCTCTAGCATTGCTTCTGTTTCTAAGATAATGATTGAGCGTTTACAGCAAGCACCAGTCGTAGTTGAGAGATCGGTTATCATTTGTTCTTCAAAGTACAAATAACATAAAATTGATTCTCGAGTTTCTGAAAATATATGCTAGTTACTGCTTGTTAACTTTATCCATCCGAGGAAATGTATATCAGTTTTGCTTCTCACAACTTTTTTACTTAATATTATTCTTATTTTCTCCTCGCATGGTTTCTAAATACTTACAAGGCACTTCTTTTTTGGTTTGTTTGATCACAAGAGTGTTGTTTATGGAGTATAAACTGTCTAAAAAGACAACAGAGGAAATCAAATTAGGGTTTTTTTTTTTGGGTCAAGTCCACCACTCCACCGGATTGCATTATTGCATGGAAAACTTTTATTGTTCATTCATAGGGTTTAAAACACTATTTCCTCCCCAAGATAGAGAAGAAGATATATATTTAAAATTTTTATTTTTATTTTAATCAGACAGGTGCCTCCAATAAATATTTCTCCAACTCGATCTCCACGTATAAATTACTTGGGAACAAAATATATAAAATTGCCAAAGAACAATAAGTCATACAAGTGGACAACAAGAAGCTTCTCAAGGAGCCGGAGCCATTTTATATTTTTATTATTCTTACTACGAGTAGATTCATTCATTTGTTTGTACTATAGCTAGTAAGCTTAATTGCTTGGAAATCATACATAATTTTATTGATTTGGTCTGATAGAATCAACGAACAAATTTCACTTACCGGCCCATTCAAAGTTACTGCCAATTCTATCCTAGCTTCCACAAAGGTGAAGAGTTGCATAATACCACTATACCAGTTACCTACTTAAAAAGAGCATATAATTAAGTATATATGAATAGTAAACAGTAAAATCAATAAGTAATTAAAACTTAAAAATTACCTTGATATCTATGAATGCAACCTACATAAGGCTATGCCTTTTCATATGTCAAGCTGCCAAGTCAGGATGACTTAATCCACTCTCACTCCCTTAGTTGTGTATTATGTATATGATTAATATTGTTGACTATTGGATTCATTTTCCAGCTATTGACCTTTGGCAGCAACTGCTCTATTGGCCATTTCAACCCTTAACCAAACCAAAGGTGCAATATGTCCCTCACTCTCTCTATATATAGCTCATACGTACACAAAAGAAGCTAGAAAATAGCTTAAGCTAGTTAATTGGGGCAACCTGTGAACACTATATACAATTAAGTTCCATCAATTCCAATTTCTATTCAGAAATTGATCGATCGAGATCATGGGGTCTAAAATTCTTGGTGTGACTTCGGTTGTTGTTTCAATTGTTATAGCTTTAGCAGCTGTGCTACAGACTGTAGAAGCTGAAACGCACACAGTGAGCTGGAGTAATACTGTTGGTGCCGACTATTATACTTCTTGGGCTACCAATCACACCTTCAAAGTGGGCGACATTCTAGGTAATCATTCTTATCATTTCATATTGTTCACAACCTCTGCACAAATTGGATCAACCAACAGTTTTTGACGGGGCTAATTTTTTGATAAAGAAAAATAATAATATGGTTTTCATGGTTAATTAAATTTCAATGCATGCATGCATGCTTGATATATGGTTACTTGATTTGTACTAGCTTATTTTAATTCTTAATTTGTAATATCTTGTTTTCTTGTGGGTAGTGTTCAATTTCACTACAGGACGACATAACGTAGCTGAAGTTAAAAAGGATGCTTATGAAAAGTGCAACGTCACCGACCTCATCAGCAACCCTAAACACGACGGACCAGCCAATTACACCCTCAATGCCACCGGCGATTACTACTTCATCTGCCTCTTCCCTGGCCACTGTGACCAAGGACAGAAGTTAACAATCGCCGCAACAACTGGCCATTCCAGCTCTGCGCCTGCCCCTGCCCCTGCCCCTAACAGTACTAGTACTCCTTCTGTATCCAAAAGTCCTCCTCCTCCTTCAGCAAAGTCGACACCACCAAGCACGTCAAACACAACAGCACCACCGCCACCAAAGGGCTCGGCTGGAAGCTCTTCTCATGTTGTTACCATTTCTACTGTTTTCATGTCCATTGCCGTAGCTCTTTTCTGCCTCTTCTAGCTAGTCTAGTCTCCCTTGTGTGCATTAATTCCTTTGTAATTTTTTTTTATTTGAACAATGCATTCCTTTGTTTATGCTATTAGTTTCTTGTACTACATGAATTATTTTGGAACGAGACTTTGAGCATTAATTGATGATTCTAATCTGCATGAAATAAACTATTTTTGTATATGACTCCAGAGAGGAATTGCATATTGCATGCTCCATTAATTTCCAAGAGCTGCATAAATTAACTTCTAGGTCATCAACTTAATATATGACAAAATGTTGTCACTAATTTTTACTAAAATCTATCCAAAATTATGCAAATCTCATAACAACTATATATTATGATGATCGATCTACCCCGGCCATAAACGTGAATATATAATTAATTAAAAAGTAAACTACAGAAAAGCCCATGACATCTCTTCATTTTTCTCCAAAGTCCACAAACTTTTAATTCATGCATATAAGTAAATTTTTTTACACATAAGGACAAGTTGTTTACAAGCTTACATGTGGCAAGTGTTAAATTATTTTTTTGTCCTCTTCTAAGTTTTGGGTTTGGAACTCAATGTGTATACCAACAAAAAAAAAAACTCAAAGTGTGCCTCCGTATATCCGTGCAGTAGCAAATATCCGTACAATAGTAACAACAAATATATATGCAGTAGCAGTAACTGTAGCATATATTCATGCAATAATAGAAACAGATATCCGTACACTAGCTGTCACGCCCCAAATTCGAGACCAATATTATGTATAAATATGGTACCCAAATTCAAGGTGTGAATCACTCATAATAGCAGTAATTAAATTTTTACCACAATTACAAGTGACAATAATTTGGTACATCGAACATTTCATTAATTAAAATGTTACATAAATTACTCAGAGTTAAGCGGAAGTCAAATCTTACAATTTACATGAGAAATTATTCTCTAATAATTATTACAGGATGAATTTATTCCATAGCAATACAAAACATGCCAGCAGCATTCATTTCTTTCATAAATAACCAAACATCCATACAAGCAGCATCACACAAGCATCCAATTTCTATTGGTAAACTTCATGTTCCACTTCCAAATTGATATCATTGTGCCTGCACAATCTATAAGGGTGTGAGCTTGCGGCTCAGTAGGGTATTAAATCCCTCATGGTCAATTATCACAGTTAATTCAAGTGTGCCAACAAATTCAGTAAATATATAAATAATCACAAAGGATATAAATGCATAAGTGTGCATGAGGTGCATGAATTTAAAATTCCTTCGCTACCCTTCGTCAATTCGTACTCCGAATCAAACAGACCTCGCACGTCCCATACCATGCATATTCCACTTGGTCCCGAATGACCCGTTGTACGAATCAACGCCCAGCCTTCTTCATTCCAATTTCAACAGTTTCCGTACCATATTTATTTCAATGGGTCCGCAACCCGTATTTAATTCAATTCAATTCAATGGGCCCGCAGCCCTACCACTTTCTTCATCAATCATAAATACCATATGTATTCCAAATATCATCCCATGGGATCCTATTTCCATCACCATCATCATTTCCAATTTCTTTATTTATATGCAAATGTATGCAGAGAGGTATGAAAAATGATATAATATGTTAACTCAACATATATAATATTAAACAACATTCCATCGTCAAACTCATCATCCAATATGTACATCAATATTAGAAACAACCAATATCGTCAAATATTGTTTTACAACAGTAATAATAAAATTTACAACCAATATAAGAAAATATTCATAATATTGACTACTCCTAATTTATACACGAAAATTAAATATGATATAGTCCAATCACTGGGAAACTAGAAAACCCTACCTTGGTCTTGACATAAATATGCTGGAGATTTGTCTCTGTCATCCCTAGATCCAATATCCGACTCTGGTTTTCTTTTCCTCACTGCCCTATTTCTCCTTTTCTTCTTCTTTCTTTATTATTTTCTTTTCCTCTCTCTCTTTCATGGCTGCCTTCTCCCTTTCTCCTATCTACTAATTCTTTTAGTGCAGTGGGTGTCTTTGCCCTTTATATTAAAAAGAAGAAAAAAGGGGATGAGAGAGATGAGAGAGTTGAGAGAGTCAGAAAACTCTCTGAGGAATTGTATGATCCGAGGGTGATATTTATAGGCTAAAGGGGTGAGTTAATTACTAACATAGGTTAGCTTAACTTAACTTAGTTAATATTATTTTAATATATCTAATAATTTAGTTAGGTTTCTCATACCAATCTGTTTACTAATCTCATCCACTTGGATGATATCATCAAGTTTGATGGATTTCTCTTTGCCTACCATCCGTCTCTCTCTTGCAACCACACACATATATTAAAACTTATTCTATTATTCTACTATATACTTACTAGTGCTGCACTTCATATGTATGTATATATATATATAGACATGATGATAATATGTATCTCATATATGCCGATGCATATGCATATGGGAATATATATATATATATAGTTAAAACATAGCCAACTTGCCTACAATCATATAAATATATTATATTCAATATAGATGTATACTAATTATGATATATGGATGTATGTTAATTATGATATATGGACATATACTACTGCATACATAACATAGATTATTAAAACTAATCTTGCAACTAAGAAAATTCTTCAAAAGGATGTAAACAAAGAAACGTAACTAGATTTCTTAACTCATATTTTATATGTAAAAGATAATCAATCACATAGGTATATTATAAAGAAATAATTCTCATGTAAGAATAATTAATGATAGTAATAGTGATTCTCACACATAGAGTAAACTTAAGCTGACCATAACTCTTTGATATGATCTTGAAATGTAACGTGCCGCAAGTCTACGAACCTATATTGACGAGTTGTACAATTTTCGTGAAGGAAGTCATCAGAGAAAATGTATTAATAAGAAAGTCAACTTTTGACTCCTAGCGTTTCAAGTAAATAATCAATGTGAAATACTTTCACTTTACAACAAGATAAGAAAAGTAACTTCTAACCTTTAATTAATTCCAAGAATTAATTATGAAA
This sequence comes from Rubus parviflorus, assembly GCA_029955375.1. Taxonomy (NCBI): domain Eukaryota; kingdom Viridiplantae; phylum Streptophyta; class Magnoliopsida; order Rosales; family Rosaceae; genus Rubus; species Rubus parviflorus. Next base: position 21,828,184 of record JARGGL010000004.1, read on the forward strand.
ATTCGGGGTATTACACTAGCAGAAATAGATATCCGTGCAGTAGCAGTAACAGTAACATATATTTGTGTAATAACATAAATAGATATTTGTGCAGTAGCAGTAACATTTGTAAATGCAATAGCAGAAATAAATATTCGTATAATAACATATATCATTTAACATATATTTATACAGTAGCAGTAACAATAGCATATATTCGTTTAGTAACAAAAATAGATATTCGTGCAGTACTGTTAGTGTAGTAGCAGTAATGGTAGCAGTATGGTACAATATTAGTAGCATATATGCGTGTAGTATCAGTGCAGTATCAGTGCAGTGCAGTAGCAGTGCAGTAGCAGTAGCAGTGCAGTATCAGTGCAATAGCAGTGCAGTATCAGTGCAGTAGCAGTGCAGTATCAGTGAAGTAGCAGTGCAGTATCAGTGCAGTAGCAATAACTTGCAATACCTGTAGCATATATGTGTGTAGTAGCAGTGTAGTAGCAGTAACGGTAGCAGTAGCGTGCAATACTAGTACAATATATGCGTGTAGTAGCAGTAGCAGTGCAATATCTCTTGATAGCTGCTACTGTAAACTTATCGTGATAACTGCTACTGCATACTAATCTTGGTATATAGTTGTTACTGCATAGCAGCTTTAATAGCTGCTATTGCATAGTAGTCATAATAGTTGCTACTGCATAGTAGTCATGATCGCTTCTACTGCATACTTGTCGTGATAGTTGCTACTGCATGGTGATATATGCTACCGTTATTGATACTGCACGGATATTTGCTAATACTACTACACGGATAATCACTACTGCTACTGCACGGATATACGTTGTTGCTACTGCACGGATAATCACTACTGCTACTGCACGGATATACATTATTGCTACTGCATGAATATTCACTACTGCTACTGCACAAATATCTAGTAGCACACTTTTGGGTTGGTATAATGGCAAACTTGTAAATAAAGTAAAGAAATACCTGATTATGTAATTGCACCTTTAAAATTTGGGTCTAGGCTTAAATTGTAGTGTGTGGGCCTTGGTTGCATGTCCTTATTTGTATAACTCTAATCTTAGTTGGTTTATTTGTGTTTTGTAATGTTGTCATGGGTGTGTATGTTAAATACTATTAGTTAAATTAACAAATTATTTAGACTATTCCATGTTCATTTGGTTAAAATAATTAATTTTCAAAGATCATTTTTTCTCGTTGACTTAATGAGGAATCCGATCGTATATTTATATTTTCCAATATTGCTTTCCTTCTGAAACAATGGAGTCGTTGAGGACATATAGGGCTGGCCTGTCTAGAAAGGATACCCAAAAGGATTTTTTAGTATACCCTAGGGTTTATATATACCCTTATGCTATACACATGTATATAGAAAATGTTTACCTACGATTACATACTACATGTATATTCCAGGGAGGGAAGCGAATCCACCCTAGTCAATTTATTCCTACCCAGTTCCTATGAAAAGAACTATTGGGCTATATTACTGCTTAATGTACACAGGGCGGAACCACCTAAGGGTCTGACGGGGTCTGGACCCCCTCTCAACTTTTCACCAATATATTATTATTATTCTCAAATTGGCTTATTAGGTTTTTCATTTTGGACGGGTTCACTGGTATATCTTTGATTCAATTGCAATTGGCAGAGATATATTGTAACCTAGTTTTCTTCTATTGCTCTTTCAATTAGCAAGCCAGCAAAAGGTATGATTTCAAACATATAGTTTGGACCCCCCCTCTAAATTTGAATCCTGATTTCGCCCCTGAATGTACTTAATTAATCAACCGATTGAAATGTTCAGAATCATTAATCATATAAAGTTCATTAACTATAAGTTAATTTAGACCTAGTACTATAGGTATGAATTAAAAATTGTGATCTACAGCACCATGTCACAGCTAGCAATTTCAGGGTGTCAAACACAATGCATTAACATTGTTCTTTGTGAAATTTGGCGGGACTCACTCAACCGCTTTCCTAAAATCCGAGAGGTCACTCCTTCTATAAATTCAGGCACCACATCCAATCCTCGTTACCAATTTCCTACACAAGAACACAATTAAGGACAGTGAAGCTAATTGATTAGACATTGAGATGGGGAGAACCATGAATGTTTTAGTTGCTGTTATAGCATTGGCAGCAATGTTACACAGAACAGAAGCTGTAGACTACACAGTCGGTGACGACTTGGGTTGGACTATTCCTCCTGGTGGCGCCGCCACGTATGCAGCCTGGGCTGCCAAGCATACCTTCATAGTCGACGTTGATACTATAAGTGAGTAGTACTAGCTAGTTATATCTTTGAACTAATATTTCTCCATTGAATTCTTTTTAGGGTTCACTAGCATCTCAAGAATTATAATATGCTTGTACGTGCAGCATTTGACTTTTCATCAGGAGAACAAGACCTAGCTTTAGTGACAAAGGAGGATTTCGACAGTTGTACCACGACTAATCCGATATGGGAAACAACGGATCCAGCTGAAGTTGGGATTGTTCAACCCGGCACATTTTATTTCATCTGCACATTCGCCGGCCATTGCGCCAAAGGCCAAAAAGTTGCTGTTAACTGGATCGACTCTTCGGCCCCTGCACCTGCTCCATGTCCAAGTTCAACTGTAACTACTTATTCGGCGCTGCCACTTAAATTTCTCTCTAAAAGAGTTGACAAGCGCGGCAACAAGAAGAGAGTGTCTCTAACGATGGGCGGTGCCATCTGAGTTTCAAATTATTTTCTGTAGTGCCAATAAAGAGGTCTCAAGTCAGTCATTTAATTATTTTTTTCTGTCAAAGATCGAAGAGTTGCACTACGTTTTAATAAGTACTATTGTACCATGTATGTGGTTAATTTGATCCAGAAACCCAAATAAGATTAATTATGATAAAATTTTTTTAGAGGAATAGATAAAACTTTATTGAAGCTCAAAGAGGATTACAAAGTAAGGATGCAGCAAGGCATCAAACAGTAAAAGAAAAAGCATAACAAAATTCGCACATGCACAAGAATCCAGAAAATAAAAATAACCAAAACTTAAGCTAGACTACATCAAATAAAAGTTGACCCTACTAATCCAATTAGAAATAAAAAACTTAAGCCTTTTTTTTAGAGTTGAACATATATAAAACTTAAGCTAGACTACATCAAATATTCAACAATAGGGAAAAAAATATCTTATTCCTAATTGTGTTCCAATTCAATATTCCTATAGACCACAGAATATTAATTGTTTAGGAACGTGTTAAATTCCAACCCCATTACTAGTAGGAATAGGAAAGCCTAATCAGCTAAAAATGATGACCTGAATGAACTAGGAAACCTAAAATGGGTAGGTATTGTTGGGTTAAGCTTTAGAGTCAAATCTTAATTAACCACAAAAAATTGATCTGACGGTTCACAATGAACATTGGGACACGAAGAAAAAATACTTCCGGTGCCGAAAAAATTCTGAATTTTTTTTTTAGGCTTAGATTACATTACTTTTTCCTTGACACTTGTACAAAACTTAGTTTCTCTCAAAAAAAAAATTGAGCCTTTGTTTCTCACAAAAAATTGTGTATTATAGCACACGGTTTTTTTGGCCAAAATCATATGTTCTTATTTTCTCACCAAAATCTTTCCACCCACAAATCATAATTTTTAAAAACTTCTCAAATTGACAAAATGCAAAAAATTCGACCCATTTTTTTTTTTTACAATTTTTCAAACCAAGAAAACTAGAAAATTCATAAAAAAAAAATCGCTTTAGCTTTTCGAGTTTCGTCAAATGGAACACTTTCTAAAAATCATGCCCTACAAATGGCGAGTTATGGCATGGGAAAATTTCTCAAAAAAAATGCAGTTCACAAGGAGGCATGCCAAAGTCCCCTCGGCAAGTCCAAACGTGTGAAACCATGTCAAACTCATTTTTATTCAAATTTTTCCATGCCATAATCTCACCATTTTTAGAACATAATTTTTAGAAAAATTTTCAAATAACGGAACTCAAAAATCTCGATATGTTTTTTAATGATTTTCCCAGATTTTTGACTTTGGAAAATAAATAAAAATTTCCGGTGCCGACAAAGTTCTAAATTTTTTTATAGGAATAGATTTCATTATTCTTCCCCTTGAACTTGCATTTGCACAAAACTTTCTCTAAAAAAAATAAATTCCGAGCCTTAATTTGGTTCTCACCCAAAACTGTGGACTATAGCACACGGTTTTTCGGCCAAATTGCACAAAACCGCATGTTGTTATTTTCTCACCAAAATATTTTCACCCACAAATCATGATTTTTAAACACTTCTCGAACTAACTGAATGCAAAAATCTCTACCCGATATTTTTTTATGATTTTCCAAAGTCCGAGTATAAGAAAATTCGTAAAAAAACAAGGTCGAGATTTTCTATTTAGGTAAATTGGAACAACTTCTAAAAAACATGTTTTACCAATAGTAAGATCATGATAGAGGGAAATTTGAAGAAAAAATGGTGTTGACAAAGTTTAGCATGCCACAGGTGCCACCTTGACATCTTCAAACGTGCCAAACCATGTCAAGTCCCTTTTTAAATTTTCTAGTGCCATAATTTCAACATTAGTAAAGCATGCTTTAATTTTATAAGGTGTTCCAATTGACGGAACTAGAAAATCTCGACCCGTGTTTTTTTTTACGATTTTCCAAAGTCAGAAAACTATAGAATTCATAAAAAAAAAAAATCCGCTCTATCTTTTCGAGTTCCATCAATTCGAAATCCTTCTAAAATTCATGTCCTATATATGAATGGTGAGATTATGGTACAAAAAAAATTTTCAAAAAAAAATTGCAGTTAAATAGGTGGTATGCCGAGGTGTCCCCCGACAAGTCCAAACGTACCAAACAATGCCAAGACCCATTTTTATTCAAATTTTCCCATGCCATAATTTCACCATTTGTAAAGCATGATTTTGAGAATATGTTCCAAGTAAAAAAACTCAAAAATCTCTATCAATTTTTTTTAATGATTTTCCAAGTTTTCCGAGTTTGAAAAATAAAAGAAATACTTTCGGTGCCTAAAAAAATTTGAATTGTTTCTTCTATGCATAGATTACATTATTCTTCCCCTTGCACTAGCACTAGCACTTGTACAAAACTTTCTCTCGAACAAAAAAAATTATGAGCCTTTGTGTTCTCACCCAAAACTATGGACTATAGCACACAATTTTTTTTTGCCAAAATCGCATGTTCTTATTTTCTCACTAAAATCTTCATATCCTCAAATCATGATTTTTAAGCATTTCTTGAACTGACGGAACGCAAAAAATCTCAACCCGATTTTTTATTTTTATGATTTTTCAAAGTCGGAATATAAGGAAATTCGTAAACAAAAAATAATCAAGATTTTTTTTTTTTTTTGGAGCAATAATAATCAAGATTTTCTAGTTCGGCTAATTGGAACAGTTTCTAAAAAAAAAAAAAAATGATGTTGATAAAGTTTGACATGTTTCATCATGCCATGACATGCAACTTCCCCGTGTAGCTAGCGTTTTGTTACAATAACTTATCTAAAATTCAATTCTTTGATTACAAGAAATTGCCCTGTACATATTCAGTTAAAGAAAATTTGGTGGTTCAGTATAATTTTACATCAATAATGAATTTTCATTATATTGTTAGGTTTTTGTTGTTGAGAAATTGAAATTTGGACCTCTTATTCTTCCATTAAAAGTTACAAGTGTTTGCTCTCTCCCACATGGTATATACACAAAATCTAGAGAGTTGTAATTCCGTTGACGCTAATGTTTCTTGAATCTAATCGCAAAGTGCATGATTAATTAGTTATGATCATGACAACTCTGTTGACTAATTATAAGGTTACGTTTACAATTTTACCCTAAGTTTTGTCAGGGCAGCTGAAGAGGCTTTTCAGATTCAAGATTAATTGAATCATGAGCATGGTGGATCATGAGCAAGGCCTGCAGATCTGTGTTTTTTACATAGAATTCAAGTAGACAAATTAAGAAGAAAGGTTAAAATGGGTAACGCTGATGATATAGTAGCAAATTAATCATTTTAAAATTTGACTTTTTGCGACATATTTAGTATCGATGCTCGATCATTGACATTAACCATCAGTACTGACAGTAAATTTCAATTATTTTGATAATCTCGACGTACACTTAGTCACACACACTCACGTACGTACAGCTTGCAATTACTGGATGTTATGCACAATGGAAATGATATACGAAATTTGGCGGGTATCACTCAACGGGCTAGCTTCCTGAAATTCAAGACATCCATCTCCCTCTATTTATTCAGAAAGTACGTACCACTTATTTCCTGTACAAGAACAACAACGTACAGCAGAGGATTACGGACGAGATGAAAACCATGAACGTGATAGTTGTTATTGCAGTGGCAGTAGTATTGTTGCATGGAGCAGAAGCTACACTATACACAGTTGGAGACGACTTGGGTTGGGCTATTCCTCCCGGTGGCGCTGCCACTTATGCTGCTTGGGCTGCTAAGCATAGCTTTGTAGTTGACGATGAGCTAGGTGAGATCATCCTACCTTCCAACTTAGTTCTATCATCTATATATCGTTCATTACACAGTGTTTTATTTCTAATTTGTCCTAATTAAAGTGTCATTAACAAAACATACACAATAACAATGCAAACTAAATGATCAAAAATTAATGTTCATGTTTTAGTTTCCTCTGCAAATATTATTTTTGCAAACAAACATTTAAATCAGACAACCTTTGACTACTTGATTATACATTCATACCATATTTATTATTTCAGTTTTATTTGCAAATTGTATTAATATCGACATTTTAGATAGCCAAAGGTTTTCAGGTTCATGCTATTTTTTTTAAAAGATCCCATTTGTTGATGTCTAAAATTGGTATCAACAATTATATCATCTCGTTGAGATTGAGGCCGACAATCATCCATGTCATCTCAGCATGACCAAGCTAGTGTTGCACCAAAATCCTAATTTAGGTCTAGTGCTTAGAATTGTCATTTAATAAAAATAATGAAAGAAGACAAAAGAACACGAGATTTATAGTGGTTCACCCAATTAAGGCTATGTCTACTTTGATGTTTAGAGTTTCACTAGTGAATAAACAAAATAAAGAGAGATTACAAAGTGTTTGATCACTCACAACTCATATCCCCATTACATCTAGAGCATTCCAATAATTGATAGCTTGAATAGAATAGCCTGAATAGGATAGATCTCCCTAGCCTTTTCGGTCAGAGGGACGTTTTTATATAGAGGCATGAAATCTTTGTCTTCTTCTAGAAGTAGGCTTCCATATCCTTCTAGAACTTGGTTTCTTGGAGTGTGGCCAAACTAGACTTGTTCACCGAGTAATATTTGAATTTGGGTCCCTTAAGGATTTCAAGCCTATTTAGGACTTATTTTTCACGTGGAATTCCTTGCTCACTCCAGCTTAGGCCTTTTGATGTCAGCTCGGTCTTAGGATAATTTTACCGTATCAACATCATTGATCATTGCATAAGAATTTAGTAAAAATATAATTTCGATCATTAAATTACATTGCTTCATAACGGGAAAGGCCAGATCGATGTCTATATATACTTTCTCCTTGTATGGTAGCGACTATCTGTTATATTTTAGATATATTATCCCTATGATAAATTATTAATGATCATGATTGATCGTTGTTTGTTTGTTTTGTGCAGAGTTCGACTTTATAGAAGGTGAACAAGACTTGGCCTTAGTAACCAAGGAAGATTACGACAGTTGTAACACTGCGGATCCCTTGTATCTATTCCAGGAACCAACAACACTTCAATTTCTGGCAAGCGACACGTTTTATTTCACGTCCACCTTGGCCGGTCACTGCACCAAAGGCCAAAAGATTACCATTTACATCGGTGCTTCCCTGCCTCCTAGTCCCAGCCCCATTCCCAGTCCCAGTCCAAGTCCATGTCCATCAAGTGCTCAAGGTTTTCCAGCTGACGCCGTATCTGCCAAATTTGTGTCCCACAGGATCATGGCCAAAGGAAATTAGTTTCTCCATGGAATTGAATAATAAAGGCGCCAATAAGAATATAAGATGATGATTAAGCACTAAGATTATGTTTGATTATTTTTCCTTTTAAGTTTTGTGCAACGCTTGCTATATGTAGATCGAGCTAGTGTTTGTTTAAGCACAAAGATTATGTTATCTTATAATCGAAATTCGCCACCTTGTTGAATCCTTTTTTCTACGTAAGTACTTTGAACCTCTTACTAGTGTTTGCTTTTTTGTCTTTCGATTGGTAAAAACTAAAAGGTTATTGACAAATCTCCAAAAACTAAAATTTAAGCTCCAAAAACTACATTATTGACAAATCTGCAAATCAAGGTTATTCAATCATGTCCCAAAAACACAGATTGGTTATTCAACCAGGGCCTGCAAATCAGTGTTTAATTTGTTAAACAAGAAAGGAAGGTTAAATTAATCCATAGTTACTTTAGGCTTAGTAGCTATCTATTAAAAGTTTCACTTTGGCGACATAATTAGTATCAACGCTCATTGACTCATCACGTACTACATATATCAATCAATTATTAAAAAGATCTATATATGGATACTCAATTAATATTGATAAAAGTATATACACACAGAGACTGCAATTGCCGGTGGTTACACACAATGCAAATATATATGATATTAAATATTGTGAAATTTGGCCGGTCTTACTCAAACCAGTACTTCCTATATTCAAGAGGTCCCCCTCTATAAATTCAGACAACAATCACCTCAATTCTCATCACCATTAGCATTCATTAATTTCCTATACAATTACAGCAGAGAGATCGGAGTTGAATCAAAAAATGATTAAAGCCAATGTGAATTGTGCGATGGTTCTTGTTATAGCAATGGCAGCAACAGCAGTACTAATGGTACACATAGCAGAAGGAGCAGAATATGTAGTAGGAGACGACTTGGGGTGGACTATTCCTCCGAATGGCGCTGCCTATTATGAGTCATGGGCTTCCAATCATAGCTTGACGGTCGACGATATTCTAGGTGAACTAGCTGGCACTACTTGTCAACTACCTAGTGATCAATTTTTCATTTACTACTTTCTTTAATTTGTTTGTGTTGGCGAAGCTAGTGTTAATTTTAGCTAATGCATGTACTATGGTTGATGTATTATTGCTTGTGCAGTGTTTAAGTTTGCAGCAGGAGAACAAGACTTGGCTTTTGTAAGCAAGGAAGATTTTTTCACTTGCAACACCGCGAATCCCTTTCATGTTTTCGAGAACCAAACTACAATTAAATTTCTTGCGGAAGACACATTTTATTGCACCAGCACCTTGGCCGGCCACTGCTCCAAGGGCCAGAAAGTAGTCATTGATATCGGTCCTGCTGCGGATTCAACCAATGTTATTTCTCCTAGTCCAAATCCAAGTGCCCAAGTTCCTCCGGCGTCTCTGCCTGTCAAATTTCTGACTCTCTAAACTAGATGAGTCCTCAATTCTTTACGATCAAGCTAGGCTAGCTAGTATAAGAAGGTCTTGATTCATTTCGTACTTAATTCATTGGCTCGGTAGTATGAAACTACCTTATTATTAATAAGTAGAGCCACTAATTAATCTGTACCATGTATCCGGTGTGACCAATACAGAAATCTAATCTAGTAGTTAAGTTATGATTTCACTTTCTTGGTCCAACAAGAATACTTGAATCAACCCTGGCCTTCCACATACAAATTTATGTGTATACTGTACATACATATATATATATATATATATACACTTATTCAAGTATAGCTTGGTTAGGGCCGGATATTCTTGAATCTTTACCTTAAGATGTGTTATTTGTTAGTAACTTTTTTATCATTGTGTGGTGAGTTCCTCACTTGCTCGTATGTATGTGTGCGTGTGTATATATATATTAATGGTACAACATCGATCAAAGGCCAGTTAACGTTTAGTAATTTTAATGTAATTCTCTCATAATTTTGAGATCAAACGCCAAAGTTTGTTTCTTTTATATTTAAGAAATGAATACGAACTTACCTCACTTTATTTTAAAATTGTAGAAGTTAAATTAATCAATTTAATTTTAAAGTCCTTAAGGACCTTAACCCATATTTTGGGTGTCGAGAAGGGGCAACATAATCATGTTGATTGGTAAATAAATAAATAAACAAATTAAAATACAACAAACATTGGAATATATTAAACTAGCCAGGTAATTTATTATCATATCTGGACAGTACGTGTAAATGGTGTAATGATGGTTCTTATCCTTTAGTTGACTCAACTCGGAAACTCCAGGGAACGCATTGGTTTACAATCTGTAAATAACTTTAATTAGATTATAGTTGATCTTGAGTCGTACGTTAGCAGAAAATTGACAAGTTACAGTACTCCTTCTATAAATTGAGAAAAGTGGAAACGAACTTCCAATTAATCCTTCTTTCTCTTTTTTCTATTAACCATTTCCGTACACCAGGCAAAAGAAGATCGAGTTGGTAGATGACTAAAATAATGAAGGTGGCAGTAACTTTTGTTACTACAGTTCTGGTAATATTGCTGCATAGAACAGAAGCTATGGAGTAATGCAATGGGTTGGACGTACTATACCTCCAGTAGTAAATTATGGCCCCGGCCGATGTTTATTCTTTTTGGGCTTCACAGTTTAAATTTCTTGTTAACGACGTTTTAGGTTAAACTTCTCTTTTCATTTTTGCCAAATCTGTCTGTTCTACCATTTTGCATTAGGTTTATTTTATTATTGGGTATTACACCATTAATTTTTTGTTTTCTCTACATTTTTACAGCCTTCGAGTTCAAGGAAGGAAATGACAATATGGCTCACCTGAGTGCAGAAGATTTCAATAATTGTAACACAACCCAACCAATTTATGACGTTCAATTCCACGATGCCGGCGTATATAATTTTACTAGCACCTTCCCTACACAGTGTTCAAGCTAGAGGACAAAAATTAGCTGTGTATATCCACCCGCTTCCCAAACTTCATTTCGATCAAACTCCAAATCTCCATGGGAAAATTGAAGAGTAAAAGAATCGACATGTAAAATGGTGCATTTGAGTTCATTAATTACATATTAATATATAACTATGACTTTTAATGTATATATATATATATATATATATATATATATATATAGTAGAGCGCATGTTATTTGTTAATAATGGGTGTCAACATAAACTAGCTGTTGTACGTGTCATGCATAATGGGTGAATCAAATTTGACACCTCATAAGAATATATGAGATACACATTGGAACAATAGTTATTTTGTGCTTCCTAAAAGAAGTACTATATATATATGTGGTACTAGAGAAGGTTTGATATATTCAAGATAGATATTTAATTAAGTACTTAATTCATAATTAATTAGTTTATTATATATATATCAAATTGCAAGAAATTTAAGATTCAAGTTTATGCATGTAGATGTCAAAAGGCCAAAAGAAAATTGAAGAAGCCATATATGAAGTTAGCCACCTTGTTTGAAAACTTGGGCAAAATATTAAATTAAGTGGGTCATAGTTGCTAGGTAAGAAGGTTCCTCAATATGAGAAATTGAGGGTACTCACGAAATACATGCCATGACAATGATCGACGACCTACCAAACCAATTAAGAAAGATTAACTAATTCAATTTGTGTTGTTCTAGAAATCTTATATCTTAAAGGTTTTTTAGAAGAAACCACTGAGGAGAGGTATGATGTATATATGATGTTAATTCTATTCACGAAACTTCTTCTATTCATTTATTTTCTAGAAGCCAGGCTGAGAAAGACAAATAATGAATCTGCCTTTTTCTAATACTTGACTTGCTAAATAATGAATGAATTATGGACCTGAGCTAATTAGAAAAGCCCTACAAATTAGAATCGAGGTTGATTTGGCCGGTACGTACTACTAATTAATGAGTCTAGATGGTAGCTATGTGGTGTTGGAGATTAATATTCATGCATGCAATCACGGTTAGTTATAATCATTTTTTTCTCTTTCACCTACGCAGCTTAATTGTCCTGAATTTCTATTTGTTAATTAGAATGTTCAAAGACAATGGTTCTATGTTTTCTTGACTTTATAGTTTCTTTAATGCCTTTTGTTTAAATTATTTTCTAACACACGTATTTAGCGTATAGATACATTATAGATATATAGTCTTGATCCATTGTAAAGATTGTATTTATGGCCCTAGCTAGATTTTGGTTGAAAAAGGTATTTTTGCTTGTAATCCTATGATATTTCAAATTTTCAAATTCAAATATCTTTCTTAATAATTTTAGCACACTTATTATAGTGTTAATAATTAAGCTCTCGTAGTTTAGTTGGCCCGTTTAATAAGCGGGAAGTCATGAGTTCGACCTTATAATGATCAAGTGTACGTGTTCAAATATGTTAATTAAACATTTCCTTACTTATTAATTTTTTTTTGTTAGTAGCTAGGGTGAGAAGAAATTTGATCACATACAGATGGTTTGCGGACATATATTGTATGAGAAATTAATTTACAAACTAGCTCTGACCTTTTGCAAATCAAAAGTTTTAATTAGAAGCTGGAAATGGTCAATTACGCGTTACTATAGCTAAAGATCTTGGCAATCAATTATTTCAAACTCTCTTGGCTGAATAATACTAAAATCAGAAATTTGTCTAAAATCATGTGAATCATCCCATCTGTGTAATTTTGGAAAACAAATTATGTAAACAAAAGGAATCGAATTTGTGCATGGTTTGCGTTTTTTTTTCTATTTTTATTTTTTATCAATAAAGCTTCAGGTAATTTCAATACCGGACCAAACCAAGGAAGACTTTTTGTCCCGATCAGATTCATTCAATATCTGATTCTATCAACGTATGCGTCCACATCAATTTGTAAATTGGTCAAACGCTTAGGTTCTAGACCTCCTTGAATGAATTTGGTCGAGTACGTATAGAATGGGGCTTCCCTTTAGCTATGACAATTGTCAATCCCCAAAACTTCGCTACAATTTCTTCTTCCTGCTAACCTCGATCTATAAAAACACCACATCGATCTCCATCCTCATATCTCACAAAAACAGACGCTCTAACATAAAAACAAGAGAAAGGAAAACTTTCACTAAAGAGACAAATATGGGTAGTGAACTCAAATATTTAGCCGTTCTAGCCATAACAGTGGCTGCCCTTCTACACTCCACAGCTGCACAAGAAACCCACGTCGTCGGAGATAAATTCGGATGGCTTGTTCCTCCCGGAGGTCATTACGCATATGAAGTCTGGGCTGCAGGGCACAAATTCTCCGTCGGCGACATTCTTGGTACGTGCACGGAGCAATTTCTCAATATCACTATATGTATATATTTATATGTAGCTTATTGACCTTTTGTGTTTGTTTCTGTTGCTCAAATTTCAGAGTTCAACTTCACAACTGGTGACCAAGACGTAGCCAAGGTTACAAAGGAAGCTTTCGATAGCTGCAATGCAACAAGCCCCATCGAGCTTAAAACAACAGGTCCAGCCAATTTCACGTTGGATACGATTGGGGAGTACTATTTCATTGGAACCAAGGACAGGCACTGCGAGTTGGGACAGAAGCTAGCCATCAACGTGACTGCACATTCGGGATCACCTACTCCGAGCCCTTCACCTAAACCTAGTCCTACACCAAGAGGCCCCGTGACTTACGTCGTCGGTGATCAGTTTGGATGGATTGTCCCACCGGGCGGTGAACTTGCTTATTCTGCTTGGGCTTACGGCAAGACTTTCTATGTCGGCGACACTCTAGGTAAGTAATTAAGCATCAAAATATCTAAAATATATGTGTGTATGTTTGTGTCAATATTGATCTGTTGCTTATCAATCTTCAGAGTTCAACTTCACCACCGGAGAACAAGATGTAGCCTTGGTCACCAAGGAAGCTTTCGAAACCTGCAATTTGAATACCCAAATCACACTCATAACAGCCGGACCGGCCTACTTCAAGCTAAATATCACCGGATCGTATTACTTCATTGGCACCAAGGACAAGCATTGCGAATTGGGACAAAAGCTAGCCATCAACGTGACTGCAAATCCTGGTGGCCCTTCAGCCTCCCCTACTCCTGCTCCTGCTCCTACTCCTAGAGGTCCAATGACTTACATCGTTGGTGATAAATTGGGTTGGGTTGTCCCTGGTCAATATGCTTATTCTGCTTGGGCTTATGGCAAAACTTTCATTGTTGGAGACACTCTAGGTATTTTATAACACTAAACTCTTTGCTACATGCATATTAAAAAGTTATTTGCATATTCGATACATCAAAGCTAAAGTATATCTTTCTATTCAAATGTCGACCGCATGAATATTTAGGGTTTATTTACAAACTTAAACTCTAAATTTTTGCCACCACGTATTTTATTTTAACACGTGACGACATTTGAGTGGAACAAAACAAACTCCACTAACCGGATATATAGAACAATTTTCCATGTTATCTTAATTTGTAACTATACTGACCTCATGTTTTAATTTATTGGCCGGTTTGTAGTTTTCAACTTCATTAATGAGACACAAGATGTAGCTATCGTGACCAAGGCTGCTTTTGACAACTGCACCACCAATAGTACAGTTGCTGTTTTTACAAATAGTCCGGTGAATATCATCCTTAACACCACCGGTGAACATTACTTCACATCCACCTATGGTCGCCACTGTGAATTGGGACAAAAGCTAGCGATTAACGTGACCGCCAAGAGTACAGGAATGGCCACGTCTCCCTCGAGCCCCACGGCGCCTTCTTCACATGCTCCGTCGGCTTACTCACCGGGGGCTCCTGGTCCATACAACTCGGCCCCTTCCATGATTAATGGCAGTGGCTACTTCGTCTCCTTCTTGCTCGTTGCACTGGCTTTCTTCCATTGATTATTTACTAGCTAATATATCCATGTGTCGATATTGTTCTTTTGTTATCAGTTCATTATAGTACGTACCGTATGAGAGAGGTTGTATTGAGTTTATTTGATTTATAAATTCCGTTTTTTTATGTACATAGGGATTTCGGACAAAGCTGTTGATTTCATGGCTTGTCCTTAGTTCATTCTTGTAATAATCATTGTTGTTCTATCCTTTACTCGAAATAAATAATTACGGCCAACCTTGATTCACGTAATTATCTGATTAATTTGGGTTCATTATTGTCATATGATCAAGTCCAAATTGGATTAGAAAAAAATTGTTCCAGGCTAATTGTCAGTACTTGGAAAGTTCAAAGAAACCACTGATCGATATGATAAAATTAAGGCTAGCTATAATTATTTTCAAAAAGTCAAGGTATCCATGGGGTTGGGTCTTTAACCAGCAAGTGATAAACAAATGGAGCTAGTTTTAATTAATTGGTCTAGGTTGGGGCAAGCTCTCTTTGCATACATTAAGTAAGGGATTATGAATTAATTAATTTCGAGACAGTATAAACGTGACTACGTGAGGGCAGAAGGCATAAGTAAAAAAACTGCAAATTTCATATGGTCAATTGCCACTAGGCACTAGCCCACTACGAACCAACTAGTATATGACAGACAATCATGGCATTTTGGATGTTTATTTTTATTTGTATTCTTGTTACGTGGGAAATGAATGAAAGAAAATAATTTTTCAAGAATGATCAAACATAATTCTAGAAGGCATTGTAGGAAGAAAATTATTAAACTACATACAAATATGATCATAACAATGTTTTAGACTAAAATCATTTTTGATAGGCTTAGTTGCTAATATGTCCCCTGAATTTGGCCATAATTGTCAATTTGCACCTCAAACTTGCAATTACGAAATTTAACACCATTTACTTGGTACAAATTGTCAATTTACACACTCTTGTCAAATTAGGGATTTTTCATTCATAATTTTGATAGCACATGACGTGGCACTTGTAGAGTTTTGTCCAAAAAAAATCTCAAACTTTTTATAAAAATATTCACTCTCCTAAAACGTAATTTTTTTTTTCTTTTGCTTCTTCTAAAATGTTTTGAAAACTTATTTGATTTTTTTAATTATTAATGTTTAATTTGTCATATGGTTGGTAGCCACATCAACAAACAAATGGACCTTATAAGTGCCACATCATTTACTAACGGAAAGATAGATGAAAAATATTTGATTTGACGGAGATGGTGCAAATTGACAATTTATGTGAAATAAAGAGTGTCAATTTTTGCAATTGCAAGTTCTGATTACAAATCGACGATTATCCTTTCAAAAAAAAATCAACAATTAGGATCAAGTTTACGGAGCATATTGGCATTTAAGTCTTTCTAATAATATTAGCTTCACAAAAACATTCTGATATGAGAGGTACGCAAAAGAACTCAAAACACTTCATATTGAATATAAGATGTCAATCTCTCTAATGAAATTTGCAATTTTTCTATGGGAGTAATAATTTACATCGCACTTTTGTTTACCTAGTCGACTTACTTTTTTTGTTCTGCTGGTTACCTAAATGAATACTTGCTTTATATGACACCGAAAAGATGCAAATATTATTGAAGATAACTCTTCCTATACTTTGTTAGCCAACATCAAGTATTTGGAATATGTAAGAAATAGTAAGTTCTCTCGATCCAGTACGTATGAATCAATGCCTAAAAATATGCATGTAGTTCAATTGTAAAGATTTCATGTAGGAAAGCTTAAGACATTGGATGCTTGAAATAAAGTGATTTTTCTTTCTATCTCGATCTTTTTCTCTTGGTTAAATGCTTGATGTTTTTTTTTTTTTGATAAGATTAAATGCTTGATGTTGAAATCAGGAGAAGAATATGCTTTAGAGGATCGTTCTTCTAAGCTAGGTCACCCATACAAAGAAGAAAAATAAAATGACACCATGAAATGGCCAAGTCCATTAGACTTTTACAAAGTATCATTAGCGAATCCAAATTGGTTTACTGTCTAAGTTTGACAAGTTCCTTTGTCCAAATAAAAAAAATACAAGTTTGACAAGTTCCATCTTTCACATACATATTCAATGGAAACCTCTATTTTTGGAAATGTTCTTGGTAAATATTTGGGGTCACCTTCACTAGTAGACGTCTTTCCTTTACTTTTCGATTTTTAATGTATTTTCTCTGTGGAATTATTACGGAGCATAATTCCCTTTTTTGCCAATATATTATATATCCAAGGACGGACCAAGACTCTATTTTTCTTTTTTGATAATTCAGCCTAGGGCTTCTTTCCGCGTGAGAAAACCTAATTTCTGGAAAGTCCCACATCACGGCAGGCTTGGACCGATTAAGCCATCATCAAATGTGAAACGTCGACACAACTCACCCATGCACACACGTGGCGTCCATCCAACGGCCCAGAACGACCAAAACTTGTGGACGTTGTAAGAGCCTTTCTCTATATAAAGCAAAACAGAATGACAAAGACAAACCAAACCCTTCCCACTCCTTCTGTCTATCGAAAGCAAAGGTTTAAAGGAAAAACAGAGCAAAAACAGAACAACAGGGCGCGACCTGAACACCAAGAAGAACACAAAGCAATGGCAAGGAACCTGAACATGGCGGTTTTCGCAGCTATAGTGGCAGCTTTGGTAATTAGCTCGGTGTCCGCGGCCACTTATGAAGTTGGTGATGGCTTGGGCTGGAACGTCCCTCCAGGTGGTGCTGTAGCTTACACTACCTGGGCTTCCAACCACACCTTCCATGCCGGCGACATTCTTGGTAAGTGAAAAATCCCATTTTTCCATGTTCAATTTCTTCAATTATATTATATCTGAAATTACCATAATTAACATTTCACTTCTTGAATGATTTTCTAGTCTTCAAATTTGCAAGCGGGCAACACGACGTCGCAGAAGTGACCAAGGCAGCCTATGATGACTGCAATGCAACTAACCCCATTTCCTTGAGGACCAGCTCACCAGCAAATCTCACCCTTACCTCCGGAGAGCACTACTACATCTGTACCTTCAGTGGCCACTGCAACGCCGGACAGAAGTTGACCGTCAACGTTACCGGAAGTACTTCTTCCCCTCCGGCTTCTGCTCCCAGCAGTCCTCCTAGTGCGTCACCGGCTCCGGTTCTAGCTCCAGAGCCTAGCAGCAGTACATCTCCTCCTGCACCTGCTGCCCCAGCACCAAGCCCCTCAGCGGGACCCACCACTTACATTGTCGGAGACAAGGCCGGATGGAATGTCTTCCTCAACGATACTTACGCCAAATGGGCTTCTAACAAGACCTTCCATGTTGGTGACATTTTAGGTAAATTAATTAACCCAAAACCAAGTATTCTTCTAATCACCAGAAGTCTGTTTCAGAGTTAATTAAAAAGTTGAGGGCTTCTTGCATATTTAATTAGAAGCACTAGATAAAATTAAGCCTAAACTCACTTTAATCAGTAAAAGTGCTTTTGTTTGTGGCGTTTTTGTTACAAGCGCACAAGAATGCTTATTCTTAAGAAAACCACTTTTTAGAACGCACCATAGTTAATTTCTTTTATGATTTCAAAAGCTATTTTTACAAGTATAATAAAAAAAGAAAAATGCCTTTGGTTGTTTGAAAGTTCTTTTACGATGCAGAAACCATATATTAATTAGGACCAAATAGACTCTAATTCAAATTGTGAATTTTGATTGAGCTACTAATTTGCTTCGTTGTGATCAAATTAAGGTCTAACAAGATTGTGCATTAATTCCTTATTGCAGTGTTCAACTTCTTGAATGGAACACAAAATGTGGCTGAGGTGACCAAGACAAATTACGAGTCATGCAGTAACAACACAATCGCTCTCTTCTCAAACCCACCCGTTAGAATCACACTCAACACAACCGGCGAGAACTTCTTCATCTGTACTTTCCCCAACCACTGCAGCAACGGCCAGAAGCTCGCCATCAACGTCACCGGCAGCACCGCCACACCGACTTCCGCCCCCGCACCTTCTCCAAGCACTACTGCCACCCCACCAAGCGGCGCCACCCCACCAAGCGGTGCCACCCCACCCAGCGGCACCACCACTCCTTCAACCCCCCCACCCACAAGTGACGTCACTCCACCATCACCTAATGCCGCGACATCCGTCGGCGTTGCTGGCCTATCCGCCACCTTGTTGTCCGCTGCTGTAGCTTTGTTCATGTTTTAAGTAGATATGTTACGGTATACAGTTAATTTTATTTGTGTGTAATTCATTTTAGACGATTGCAGCTAGTCTGATTCTTGTTGTTGCCATACAGATTGATCATCTTTTTTCTTTCCATGAATAATTAATAAAGCTGGTTTTGACATTTCAGCTTTACTTTGTTTGCCTATTCTTCTTAATGAAGAATTAATGTACGTACAATAAAGATCAAACTAAACTACATCACTAGATTGTTTGGTTCGATCAGACTTTTCTGCCTACTTCCCCAACCAATTTTGTTTGTTTTTGCTTGACTCGACCATGCCATAAGAGAGAATTTGTAAACGTTTGAGTTTGACACGGTGCTAAAGGGACCTTAATTATCATCTAGATAATTTTTTTTGGTCCCTGTGTTTTGCTGGCATTATCATCTAGAATTAAAAAGGCTAGCTATTTCAGTTTGAAAGCAGGAACCATTCCACTTGGTACATATATAGAGCGATAGTGACCATTTCCTAGTCATGGGAAATATGAGAAAATATCCATTTCGTCCCATATCTAGAGTACGTAGCCAAATGAGACAAGTCAGACAACCATTTTAGAACTCCAAATTCATCATGTTTTGTATATTATTTTACGTGTATATATTCTAACGTTTAAGGCTTCCTAGCTTTTTATAATTTTGACATAGATCCCATATTTTATATAGGACCCTGATCATGAAGAAATAACTTTAAGATATTTAGCAGAATTATATGTCATTGTATGATATGTTTTCCTCACTAGAGATATGATATTTCTGGCCAAATCAATTGCATATATACTAGCTAGCTTCAAGAACTTTTGCGATTGGCCGGTGTGTTGAAATTTCAATGATAACCTTAAGTTGTGGGTCTTAAAATCTAAATTAGACGAGACAAGAAGCTACATTAGTTGATTAGATGCATATAACCACATGGCAAATACCGGACCCTAAAAACGAACGAGGACAAAAATCCAGAAAGGCCACTTGGAAAGCCTAGAGAGCCTCAGTTATAGGGTCTTATCCCATTATCAAAATGAATTAGAGAGTATCGCTCTAAAACTAACCTGTTAGTTTCATAATATGAAACTAACTACCTTGATAACTCTTGGATTAATCTAATGGCTTGAATCATGTCACTTCTAATACCCAATTTAAAATCTATTTTCCCCATTAAATTCGTTTTATTCAACCAAAAAGAAAAATCAATAAGATTAAAAAATCATAAATCATCATTCTTTTTACCCAAAAATAAAATAAAAACTAAAACAAACTTGACGTTCTCTAATCGCAGTCGCACGCCTAGCTCTCTTCTCCACCATTGCAGCTCTCTCACTCCATCAAATCAGGTATGGATCTTGAAGGTTCTTCCTAAATTAGAATTTTTTTTCTCTCTCATATGTATTTCATCGCTTCATCGTCTCCAATTGTATATCATAGCGAGGCTAGGCGTTTTTTCCTTTCGCTAACAATTCATGTTGTATATCGATCATTCTTAATTGGTAATGGTAGCCTTCCTTTGATCGTTGTTTTCTTCAATTTGATTGCTGCAATTTATTATTTCTCTTTTCTTTATGATGATGGTGACCAAAAAAATAAGGTACCGATGTACAGATCAAATCGTCAGAAATTACATTCATCACAATTATCAATAACTCAGTTGCTTATCAAGAAGGATGTGAAGTCATTCTCAACTCTATCCCTGATATCGATCAATATATGCTTTTATTTTTCTTTTGTGCACAGCTAATATGCAACTGGTGATAGCAAAACCTCTAACATCAGTTTTATTTTTCTAATATTGTGCACAGTTAATAAGCAAGTGAATGATCATAAAGACCAGTTAATAAGCAAGTACGAGAATTATGAAGACCAGGTTGCAGGGGCATTGAGAAACATAAATATTGCAAATATATTTGATGAATGACTTTCTCATTCATATGATTGAGCCGATTATATGGTGTAAGCTTAGTTGCTTGGAAATACCATGGATTTCATCAGCTCTACCACATTATGAAGTTAGTTTTGTAAAAGCAATTTGATAAATTGTAAGAGCAATGTGTTCCTGCCGTTTCCCAGCTGCTCGGTAGGGACGCACCTGGAGTGCACTTGAGTACCTGAAAGGGCAAAGGAGGTCAGGGGAGGCCGGCGTGTACCGACCGAAGACCCTCCGACGCTCAGGTTAGTCCCGAGAGGATTTGAGCAGAGTTTCTAGGAATGGAGAGAACTTACTTGAATAAGGAGTGAGGACTCCTTATATATGATCTGAGGTCGGAGACAAGCTTCCCTGGCGTGGGGTACATCCCATGACACGAGGGAATACTCTATTATTCCACTACCTCGACACGCGCGTCGAGGGACGGCGGTGCCTAGTGCGGTCCTAGTGCGGTATGGGCGTTCTTTAGTGCGATCCGCGAGGTAGTGGACAAGCACGTGCTGCCAGGTGGCTGTGCCGGTACCGACTGGACTGTGTGTCCACGGTACCGGGTCGAGAGATGTCCCTGTAAGGCCAAGGGGAAGGCTTGTTGTCGGTACACCCGGCCTGGTATTGCTGGTACCGCTGGGGTACCGCCAGGGCTTTGCTAGTAGGCTCGGTAGGGGATCCCTACCGAGTGAGTATATGCCGCTGGGGCGTTGCCTGGGCCGCTGGGGCATTGTCAAGGTAGTGCACTCGGTAGGGGATCCCTACCGAGTAAGTAGATGCCGCTGGGGTGTTGCCTGGGCCGCTGGGGGCCTGGGGCGTTGTCAAGGCAGTGCACTCGGTAGGGGATCCCTACCGAGTAAGTAGATGCCGCTGGGGTGTTGCCTGGGCCGCTGGGGCGTTGTCAAGGCAGTGCACTCGGTAGGGGATCCCTACCGAGTAAGTAGATGCCGCTGGGGCGTGGTAATGGGCCCAGAGGTGGGCTGTTCAGCGATGGTGGGCTACTCCTGACCCGTCATGGGGTCTGTACCGGGACAGATATGAAATGGTAGCAACACAATGAGTCCTTATTCTTTCCCAAACTGGATTACGTTATGAGATGTATGTTAATCGTTTTTACAAATCATGAAGAGCACTTTCGTGTTTACTCATCATGAAGAGCACTTCCTTAATTGTTGGGAATTTTAGTTTGATCAT
Source organism: Rubus parviflorus (assembly GCA_029955375.1). NCBI lineage: Eukaryota > Viridiplantae > Streptophyta > Magnoliopsida > Rosales > Rosaceae > Rubus > Rubus parviflorus. Next base: position 21,850,386 of record JARGGL010000004.1, read on the forward strand.
AAGGGAGAGGGGTAATTAATGTAAACTGCAAGTGCAACAATATTATTGTACGTCCAGCAACCAGAAAAATGAAATTAGAAAACAAAGGTCCATTTTGCATACCAAAACACCATCAATAACAATGTAGTCAAAAGAATTGAAAATTGCTATAAGAATATGTCTATAATGTACACAACAGAATCCATAAGATCTGAAATTGCGATGCTTTATGTAAAGCATTACTGCCAAAAGTACTAGATGGCACTAAAGAAAAATAAAAAAAGATCTAGTCTCCCTTGAAATAAAACTAAGTAGGAAATCGCCAACTAATCTTTAGTTTTTCATTTGTTGAAAGAGAATAGTCCAATCCAATTATACCTATAGGCAAAGACACAAATAACAAGCAAAAGTCAGTACATATGCGAATCAACTAGTATATATATAGTAGGAAATAAATAATCAGTATTTTGACTCACTTACCAAATTAGAGAAATCATAGTTGCTCCAATGATGAAGAGTCCACAAGTTGATTTGTCTCTTCAACTCATGTTTCTTCAGTGGTTTTGTTTGATCTGAAAGAAAAGGATAATATGAATTAGAAATAACTATACATGTAATGGAGATTGGAGACTAAGAAATACATGATTAAAGTACAACTGGCAAAAACTTATACCCATTCTTATCCAGCAACTTTAGGCATGTTCGTTTGTTATGACCCGCTCCACGTTTTCCACATGATGTACAAAGTCTGGGCTTAACTTGGCACTTCTCCTTTGTTGACTTTAGTCTCTTTCCTGACCCTTTTGCTTTAGCTGGAAGTGGTTCATGAATGACTTGTAGGCGCTGCTTATTCTGTTCTTGTACCTCTCCAACATCCATACTTCTATTCTTATTAAGCTCTTTAAGATGATCCACAGCTAACTCTAGAGTCTTAGATAAATATGTGGTACCGTCTTCCGAAAGTAAAGCAAGATTAATGGCCACTGAAAAAAGATGAGACAACTTTGTATTCTCCATCATAACTGATTTATGCCCTCCCATCAATTCCGCACCATGGTTGTCCCATACCTTTCCAACTCTTGCATTTGTAGTCCATCTTTACATGACATATTGTTCAGGCAAATAAAAATCACCATGCGCTCTTAAAAATGCTACAATGTGTCTGCAAGGGATTCCTTCAAAATCAAAATATTTGCAACTACACTTTGCAAAATTGGATGTCTTATCATACACAAGATCTCGTGGTTTAGAGTCCACTTTAGCCACCCTTTTAATGACATAAATTGACTGCATTTCATCATCTATTTCCAATTTTGGAAAATAGGCATCACTCTGGTGAATCTGTTCTTGAAAACTCTCAAATATTTTTTTGGTATAGACACCACGCATTTGCTCTTCCATAGGAACAGTTGTCCTCAACTCTGGAGTTTCATTGATGTCAATATGATCAGACACTAACTCATTATGTCGTTGGTACTCCAGTGCCATGTTAAACCGTGTGACAAAAAGCATTAATGAATTTTCTGAATCAACATACTTTTTAAAGAATGAATGATTGCTCTCTGCTCTTTGGCTACTCGATATTCCAGCAGAAAACATATGTGTGACATATGTAGGAACCCATTTTTGACGCATTTCGTACATTGTCTGCAACCAAGTGTTGTGTCCCAAGTTACTTTTCTGCAAAGCATCACTCCAACTCGCCTCAAATTCTTCTGGAGTTTTTGAATCATACACACTAGATTGATACAATTCATAGTAATCTCGAGCAGCAATCGGACCAAGTTTTTCAGGAAACTTATTCATTATATGCCAAATGCAGTATCGATGAAATGTATCTGGAAGAACATGAGCTATGGCTTTTGTCATTGCTTAGTCTTGGTCAGTGATAATTAGTTTCGGCGGACCATTGGGAAGAACCTTAAGCCACTGCTCAAACAGCCAAACAAAAGACTCATATGTTTCATCACTTAAGAAAGCACAACCAAAAACAATTGTTTGACCATGGTGGTTAACCCCAGTAAGTGGAGCAAAGATCAATTTGAATTCATTAGTATTGTATGTTGTATCAAACACAACTGCATCACCAAAGAAATTGTATGCTCTTCTTGCTACACGATCAGCCCAAAATACCCGCGTCATCCTATTTTCTTCATCCTGGTCAAATTCAAAATAAAATGAACTATTTTTTTTCTGTTCCATGTCAAAATACTCTTTCAACATCATTACATCATACCCCTTTTTTGCTTCTCTCAAATCCCTCTTGTGATTTCTAATGTCTTTCTCCGTACACCCCATGTTTTGGATCCCACCAGCTTGTTTAGCCATTAATCTAACTTGTTGGCTAGTAGATACATTTGTTGCCTCAAAGTCTTGTAGTAGAGATTTTGCCACATCTGAAACCTTCCGTTGTGATCTTAACAAGTGGACTCTACTAGGAGTTGTAGGTACATGGTTATGACCCTCATCAAACACAGTAACATGACATCTCTCATCATCCTTGTTGTTGGTGATACATAATTGTGCCTTACAACCACAACGAACTATACCTCGCTTCCTAACATCCTTGTTCATCTGATCTCTTTTCCTTTTTTTATGACACAAATTTTTTGTCCCTTGCTTGTAACAAACAAATTTTTTCCAAGTCCAAACACCAATATTCTTCTTCTTATGAGACACATCTTTTCTAATACTGAAACCAGCTTCCTTTGCATAAATATTGTAGAAATCGTATGCATCTTTCCATGTTTCAAACGTCTGCCCGACCCTCGGTTTTTTCTCTTCGGAAACTTCAGGAATATGTACCCCAGTTGTATGTATTTCATTTTTCATCTTGAACTGACGAAATTTTTGAAATAGAAAATTTTTATAAGTGATTTCTTTTGAAATAGAAAATTTTTATAAGTGATTTCGTTCTACTACCCTATACCTATCAACAAATAATTAAAAAATCTGCAATATCCCTAAACCCTAAACCCTAAACTTAATATGATTTGAGGAAGGCTACAATTACCAAGTAAAAGTGATATATAACATGAATTGTTAGCCCTAGAAAAACAAATTGAGGAAGCTATGATATACAATTGGAGACGATGAAGCGATGAAATACATATGAGAGAGAAAAAAAAATTCTAATTTAGGAAGAACCTTCAAGATGCATACCTGATTTGATGGAGTGAGAGAGCTGCAATGGTGGAGAAGAAAGCTAGGCGTGCGACTGCGATTAGAGAACGTCAGGTTTGTTTTGGTTTTTATTTTATTTTTGGGTAAAAAGAATGATGATTTATGATTTTTTTAATCTTATTGATATTTCTTTTTGGTTGAATAAAACGAATTTAATGGGGAAAATATATTTTAAATTGGGTATTAGAAGTGACATGATTCAAGCCATTAGATTAATCCAAGAGTTATCAAGGTAGTTAGTTTCATATTATGAAACTAACAGGTTAGTTTTAGAGCGCTACTCATGAATTAGAATCAATTAATTAAAATTGACCACACTTTGTCCATGATGCACCAAAGTCAACTTTGGTTGTTAACATTTAATCTTAAAGAATATAAATCCTGTAAATGTGTAAATGAGCAAATAGTGCCCACCTCTTCGATCTTATCGAGCTTTCCTAAGCCTTGTATGGCTAGCCTATAACTTGAATTAGAAGTTTATGTTGTAGCATACTAAAAGGAAGCACATACCTAACAATTTCCCATTTTTCTTTGCAAATATACCTTTCACTCTGTTAAGCATGCACATATATATACCAGAAAGATCGAGTTAATTTTCCTAGTAAAGAAATATAGATCGAAGACAACGACTAATAATTAGCACATAAGTAGTGAATTGCTTTGGTCACTCCACAAAAATCAGAAATGAGTTGAATTTGAAGTGTGTAGTACATAACACATGATTATAGCTTATATGTCATGATCACAATTCACGTGCTAGTGACATATCATGACTCATGCTTAGGTATCTTTTTTTTTTTTTTTGGCTGAAGCTTAGGTATCTTTCTAACATCCTAAAAAATGACCCCAAAAAAAAGAAGCATGTGAATAATGTACTTTATTGTCACGATATTATAATTATAATTAGTCAATAGGAACACCAATTCATTCTAGATTTGCAGACTAAATGTGACTTGAAGTAGCATAAAGGGAATGAGATCCTCTCCTCACCAAGAGGATCTCTTATTTCCCCACCAAGAGATCTTGGCCCTCCATTTCGAAATGGAGGGCCAAAATTTCTTGCACTTTTCCTAAACTTCATACCCCATCCCAAAAGTGCAACAAATCCTGGCCCTTCATTTCGAAATGGAGGGCCAAGATCTCTTAGTGGGGAAATAAGAGATCCTCTCCGTGAGGAGAGGATCCGAGTCCAGAACGACTCGGAGTTTGGGTGTAGTTGATGAGGGTCGTAGTTTCCTAAACCTCATACCCCACCCCTAGGTTCGTAGTTTCCGAAAAGATCACGAAGGTCTCTCTGCTTCCAGAACGACAGCAATTCTTTAGAGAAAAGAATATGTAGTTGATGTAAAATATGGTTGTTTAAAACTATAAAAGAAGTAGTCAGCGTCAAACTCCTTCTAGATGTTGGTAAAGTTGGCATCGATCAGTAGTCGCCAATTTTGAAAGTAAGGAATATGTTCTGTACGTACAGTACGTTTAAATCAAAGTCTAGCTAAGCTAGCTTTTGCTCATCGTTCTCTTAATTTGTATAAGTACTCAACACTAAAACGATTCATCATTCATATTCAAAAACATTTCAAAGCTAGGAAGCACAGAGATATTTATATATATCAAACATGGTTAGTCATAGAATAGGGTTAATTGGGTGCTTGCTTCTTGTCGTAGTAGTGGCATTACTGAAGGGTGCCACTGCCGATAGTTACACCGTTGGAGAAGATTTAGGCTGGAACATTCCTCCAGCTGGTTCTGTTGCCTACTCCACCTGGGCCGCCTCAAAGCAATTTCAGCTCGGCGATGTAGTAGGTACGTCGATCACTAATTCTCAATTTGTTGTGTAACGGGTGATCTGAGTGGACTCACTAATAGTGGCCGGTATCATCATCCAGGTTTGATTTATGAGCATATATAACTAATTTGCTTAATCTTAATTTGTTACAGTGTTTAAGTGGACTGGACCGCACACGGTGGCTGAAGTGACACAGGCTGATTTTTCGAGCTGCACAAAGTCGAACCCTATTGCTCTCTATGATTCCAGCCCGGCAAGAATTACGTTGAGCTCGCTTAACGGTACCAGGTACTTCATCTGCACCGAAGATAATCACTGCAGCGTTTTAGGACAGAAGGTGGCCATAACAATGGGAGGTGCAGGTCAATATACACCGGTAGATAATGACGGTGATGATGATGATGACTGGTGGAGATGGAACAGTGCTTCTTCTCTCACCATTGGTACTGCCTTGTCTGCAGTCATCTCCACCGTAGTCATATTTTTCTTGAACTGCATTTAAGTGGAAGATTTTGTTCATCCGTTTCTTTCATTATTGTTCTATTATTATTCATCCCTTGGCAAAATTAATCGGTTGGTTATTCAATGTTTGGCACAACTTAGCATTCTCAGTTACAAAGTTAGCATAGTTTTATGAGTTCAGTGAACAAAAGCTTTAATCTTCTGTCCAAAAAAAAAGTGAACTAAAGTTTTACCCATGAAACATTCGTCCGCGAAAATGTGTTTATTTTTATATATTTTTTTATTGAAGCCGAGGAACTATTCGTCAGCAAAGTCACAGCCCAAAACCGAAAAAAAAAAACCAATAATCGAAATAATCATACTGCTCAAATCAGTGAACTCATAGTATTTATTATAACACGAAAAGCCCAACTGGACAACTACTAAGCCCAATTTCACCTAGAGATATGCGCACGACATTTGGGTACAATATTTAGACGCAAGTCAAGAGAGCCATGACTATGGTGGAGCTTACAATTGCAAATAAAGTCCCAACGGTCAGAGCTGAAGCTGAGCTTGGTGGCGGTGGAGACTGCGGCGTAGTAGTTATGGTGGGATTAGTCCCGCCGGTAACGTTGATAGCCAACTTCTGGCCACTTTGACAGTGGTCGTCTATGGTGCATATGAAGTACTGAGGACCAGAAGTTTTAAGATCGATTAGAGTCTGCGAGGTGCTTGTTAGTACCTTTGCAGTCTTTGCGCAGTTATCATATTCATCCTTTGTTGCGTTTGCCACATTGTGCGTCCCACTCCACCCAAATTCTGTTCATTAATCACCGCAAGCGTTAAACAACAAACAATTATGGCCCACTAATAATTCGCACAACACCGATATTATTCTCAACTCAACCAAAAAAATGGATATGAATTAAGAAGCAAAGGGTACGTTTAGGGAAATAAAAGCTTACGCAGTTGGTCGTTGAGATAGAACGTGTTCATGTTAGCCCAAGTGGAGTAAGCGGACTTATTGGAGGGGACAGTCCAGCTGTTTACGGTTCCAAGTCCGACTGTGTGAATTGCAGCAGCTGCACCCTTCATTAGCAAAGCCACCATTACGAAGCTCATCAAAGCCGCACGGCTATCCATTCTTCAAGTAATGTGTTGCTCAGGTAGTCCTTGCTGCTGGTCTTTAATTTGCTAAGGAATAGATGCGAATTCGAAATTAAGGTTGGTATAGTAGTGCTACTCAACTCGAGATTGCAAAGAGATATTCCCAAGTTGGAGTATTTATAGGCAGAGAAAAATGATGAGGTGGGTTGTGCAAGAATTGACTCATGAAAACAACAGCCTTGGCTTGGGACGTACATTAGGGTACAAGTGCAATGTATAGAATTGAGGTTGGAACGTTCTGTTTTGCGTGCTTCACTTGAACTCAAACAGTGCCTCTCGGCTAGACCAGGACACGTACACGGGATGTGTTTGAGTATCATACGCAGGTTATGAAATTAAGCTGGCAAATTCAGAGACAAAGTGTGTTTCTTTTCTTGGACTTGTCTCGATTCTCCTCAATTTGACTTGTGTTTTCGGAGTTTTCCTCACATGGCATATTTGTTTTACCATCACTCTCCGGCCTATAAATACCATCTAATTCTATGCATCAAACACTAAATTTGAGTTCTAACTTGGAAAAATTGATCCATCTTCTCTAGAGAAACTAAGAAAGAAGTATAAGGAAATGGACAGAGATATGAATGTGATAGCTTGCTTAAGCTTGATGGTTATGGTGGGTTTAGTACCTATGTTGATGAAGGGAAGGGTGCAACAGCAGCAGATTATGTTGTTGGCGACAGCTTGGGCTGGACTATTCCCCCCAACACCTCCTTCTATTCAGACTGGGCTGCCTCCAAGACATGCCAGTTAGGCGATGTAGTTGGCAAGTCCTTGGCACTAATTAACTACCTGAAGAACTAATTAATCCATGTATAACTGGTTCTGCCTACAGTTGTCCTAATTGTTTGCTCACATATATTGCAGCATTCACTTGGACTGGAGATCAGAATGTGGCGGAAGCATCAAAGGAAGACTATGACAGCTGCAGTGACCCGGGAATCTGGATAGGTAGTCCGGTGAATGTGAATCTTATTACTGCTGGCTCTCACTACTTAATCTGCACCGTTGGTGATCACTGCGAGCAAGGCCAGAAGGTTAGCATCACCGTTGGATCCTCATCTCCGACATCTGCTCCACCACCACCTTCAGGCGCCCATGCTACTGTTGCCTCTTTGCTACTTGGGCTCATCATCTCCACACTAGTCATTTGCTTCTTCACTTGCATGTGATCAAGTGTGCTATGTAATTACAATGAATTGATGTTCGTTCATATAGTAACTTGATCATATACATCAGAAATATTATATTGTACAATTCTTTTGAATAAAAATGGTAATGCCATCAAAGTAATAAAGTTACACAGCAGTTACCACATCATATACATCAGTAACATCATATTGTACAATTCTTTTGAACAAAAATGGTACGAGATGCCACCAAAAAGTAATAAAGTTGCACAGCAGTTACCACAGTTTACTCTCTATTGCTGGTAACTCTGTAATGTATACTTGGGTCTGTTTCTCAAAGATTCACACATATATCCTCCATTTTCAAACGCCAAACAAAAGCAAATTCTTTCCATATTCCAAAGCTTAGATTAGTTTGGAGATTGAATTGAACCCAGTTACTTATTCAAACTGACCACTGAACAAGTTTCATTGCATAATTATTAAACCAATATGTTGTAATTCTCTCAGGATAATTCCAAGTTCTCTACTTCTACCTCGACTTCGAGTTGTCTCACATATAAAACCTTCATTTGCAAAGCCAAGACACTTCTGAGGGACTGAAGTGAAGAACAGCAGCACAGACACTTCTGTTCTTATTTCTAATGATTCGCAGAACTTCATCTCTACTGTTGGTGGCAACCTGCGAGCAAGGCCAGACGGTCATTATCACCGTTGGATCCCCCAACACCGACACTCCTTTTGCTGCTCCTCCATCACCACAACACCACAACACCACAAGGCTCCTATGCTTCATCATCTCTCACTAGCAATGTTGGCTCTTTATTGGGAGTCATCTCCTCCAGACTGGTCTTCTCTTTCTTTCTTCTCTTACATGTGAAGTCTTATTCTTACTTGTCCTATGTAAACAATAAATGGTCATATACATCAAAGTGTACCATTTTTTTGAACACGTCACAACAATGCCCCACTCAGTATCTTTTCTTGGTCACTCAGTATCACACTTCTATATACCACCTAAGTGTCTTTTCTTAGACATATCAAGTGTTTCACTGATTTTATTCAACAATCCCACATGTGAAATCAACAAACAAAAAACGCAAACTCTGGTGCCTTTTAATATTCAAGGACCAACAACCTTCTGCTATAGATTATAGTCATTCCACCTTTTAATATTCAACTCAGCCTGTCTTCCCCATAATCTTCAAGAATCATCCCCCACAATGATGGTGTACACCATAAACCCTAAACCATTTCTGACAACAAATGATTTCTTTACAGACCTTCAAAGTATTGATAATTTTTAAGAGAATTCAAAGTATTGATAATGATGTTCAAAGCTCTATTTTCTGAGTCTGAAGAAAGCTAATGACAAGGCAAAGCTACAATCAATTATAAAACAAGCAAAAGAGCAAAGGTTTTCTCTTGGAACCTATAACACAATGAATCTGGCTAAGGAGCATTCCAAAAATAAAAGGATTTAATCTCATTACTCAATATTTAAGCTATAAGAACTGTCAAGTTAGTATCTGAATGAAACAAAAAAAAGTTCCTACGACTTATAATATTTATTCATTTTGGTTCGGGGGAGAGGAAATTCTGGAAAAGAAGCCATCCATGTGAAGGCCCATGAATTGTAGTGAAGTCCTCAAAAATTGAAGTTCCCATTTGCTTTCATCTTAAACAGTACCAAAAGTTCTCAAATCTTTTATATACAACTTGTTTCTGTCATTTTCGATCGACTTAAAAAATCTAAGTAATGCAATATTGGGCTGATCTCAGTAGTTTCTTTCAGATATGCAGGAAGTTTCATGTTTCAACCTTAAGTTATGTTACCTGCACATTGATCATATAACATGAATCCAACTCAGGTTTCATTTACAGTTCACATCTTTCTACAAATGCAACTAGCAAGTAACATGAACTAGTGAAATTTCACAATCAGAGCTACATAAGAAGAGAGTTCTCATAAAAGGATTCAGAACCTTATATTGAGATATTGAACTTTGAAGCATATATACTACTAAAAAGAAAAGATTGCCTACAAACCTGGCCCTGTAAATCGACCAGGAAACCTGTTGGGCTGGCCAGGTGGCTGGCAGAAAAATTGCCCATCCTCTTCATTGTTTCTAAAAGTTGCTTTGCGCTTCCTTAAAGTTGCCTCCAAACTCCGATCTTCACCCTCAGAATTCCACATACGTGAAGTAGATTCAGAGGGATCATAAGCAGTCTTCGTAGGAAAGAAACAGAACTCCTTACTTATGGATGGTGACAAATCGTTTAACTTTCCGCCCTCTTGAGAACTGCTCGAACCAATATCTTCCGTTTCACTGGCCAAGCTTCTGTCAGTACATGGATGTGAGACAGGACCCAACCTCAAAGATAAATCATATTGTGCTTCTCGTGGCTTCTCCTGGGTGTCCATGACATCCACTTGGGGGATTCTGTGTGACACATTTTCAGCCCTTTGAGAGGCAAAAATGTTCTGCTTGGTAGGCTCCTGAATTGATGTAACAACTGGTGTGCCAACATATATAGTCCTAGAATGTACATTTTCTGGGACCTGAGGACCTAACTGGGACGCTTCAGTTTGATAGTGAGATCCATAATACAATGGATATACTGAACCTAAGTTCAACTGGCTGTTCGTTGGCATTGCTGTTACCTGGTTATGGCCACCAGGAACATTCTCAAGTGAAAATGGGTAGTTCCGAGGGCTAGTCAGGTTACTGCTACTTTGGTTGGCATGACTATGAGATTCTGGGACCAAATGTGCAGAATTCACAGTTGAGGGTCTTGCAAAGTTCAATTGATTGCCAGAGTGATGTGGAGAAAACTGAGGGGGTCGTTCATCAGAAGGTCTATCCAAAATCCTAGTGGGTGGAGAAGGGGGTTCTTGTGCTCTCGGAATCAGGTAACTCCTTGGATTATTGTGGCGTTGGCTTCTTGAAGCTCTTACTGGAATGCAACCCAGATTAAGCGCAGCTGGCATAAAGAGGAGGAAAATCACACTTCTAGTGTATTCATTTTGCAAAAAAAATTCTTGCAAATTAAACTAAGCTTGAGCTAGTATACATTTTAAAATGAGAACAAGCCAGCAGCATAATTTGAGAGTTCAATCCACAAAATGCAAAGAAATGAGTACAATGGTACCTTCAACACACGGCGGCAAAAGCCCTGCGGTTTCGGTGCCCTCATCTCGTCGGATAATTGTGTTAATGGCGTCATTTGCTCTATCCCACAGTGTATCAGTATTCATATACTCAGCCTAAAGCAATAAAACTAAGCAAAATGAGTAAAAGGGGACAGCCAAAAGTGAGTGCAAAAAAAATTATAACCAAAACCAGTTCAATTGAAGAGAAGTACCTCTGAATTGGCTTTGGAATACATAATTTCCTCTGCTTTCAAAACCACCATAGGCAGCTTTTCTTGCCATTCCTTGTTCTTCTTCGTTGCGGAGCTATGAACGTCATTGACGACCCTAATCAAACACATGGTGGGCAATCAACAAAATGTACAAAGCAGAGACCTTTACGCAGAAAACCAACGAAACAAAGAGGACCCAGAACCTGAAAATCTGCTGAATGATGGAACCTCTCATGGGCTGGTGCCTATCGCTATGCCAAGCTCGCCTGACGCACTCATAAGGTCTCGGGCCTGGCCTTGGCATCTCGGCTGAGCACAAAGTTGTCAAGAAGGAAAAAGAAAGAAAGAAAGAAATATGCTTTGCTTGGAAAAATTGAGTCTTGGGTTTGCTAGTCTCTTCTCTACATGGAGGGCGGAGTGATGGGTTTACTTGTGCTTTGTCACTGTTTCCCCACCTTCATTCTCTAAGTTTGTGCAAAGGGACAGTTTTTGCTGGGTAGTACATGGGGAGAGAGGAAGGGTAGCTTTCCAATGCTTTTGTCTTCCCCCAATAATTTAGAGAGTTTACCTTAGTTTTTCATGTTCAATCTTTTCTTAGTGAGTGATGGGGGTCACCCTCTTGGGAGAAAGAAAAAAAAAAGACTTATTGTGGCTTGTGGGTGGGTATAAATGTGTCCCTCCCCATGCCCATTTAGTAATTGGCCCAGCATGGGCAGACACAAACATGAGCTAAAATTGACACCCCATCTCACTAGCAGATTCAAAATCATGATGCATCTTTCCTCTCTCAATGAGAAATTGAGAATGGTAAAAAGTTTAGGTCAATTTAAGTCATAGATACCCATCTAGATTCTACACATGAAGATGAGACACAAAAAAATTTGGGGTTCTAATATTCCCTTTATTAGTCTTAATTGTGATGGTGCTTCTCATCCATTACACTTGAATAAGAGTATGACCTATCAGACCCAAAAATGCAATTGAAGAACTCATGAGCTCACCTGTGCCTTAACCTCACAAGTCACAACGGTGTATTGGTGGTCCACCACGATCCGTATAGACCGTTGGATGCATTGATATCGTCAATGGTGATGAGACGCATCCAAACAGTACCTCTAGGGCTCTCTCACATTAGACGTAGTGCATTCAAACATTGTGCAGCTCATGGTGTTCGTGTTGGTGTTAATTTCTTTGCAGAACATTTGCAGAAATCTTAAATTTCTGGCATCCCCCCAGTTAAATACTCCTAACCCACCATTTTTGAAGTGAGTGCATTTCCATTAATGAAAATAGAGGGACATACCTTTTCTGCAGTACTGTAAAGTTGTGACTGGTCTTCTATCCTTGCATTGAGTATTCACACCACCCTGACACTGCATTGCATGTCTTGTCCGCTCTTGAAAATGGCTGTACAGTACAGCATACAACAAAAAATTTATGCAGAGAAAGAGAGAGAGAGAGAGCCAAAGTTGATAGTTGAGTGAGTGCTGAAGGAAACTGTAGTCGATCTGATCAAACAAAGAAGGAAACTGTAGCGAGAAGCTTAACCTGTTTGACATATGGTACTTGCAAATTCTAAGTACAAGTATGTTTAATGTTTCTCTTCAAAATATTTGGCGTTTACTTTGTCTCCAGCTGATTGCAAGCTGTGTACGTGGGTCTACTGAAACTGATCGATAGAGATGTTGCTGCATTGCTGGAAGCCTGGGATCAATGTCAGGACACATCTAATCTATCTTTTCAAATGACATGTATATATGAGATTTAGTCTACTCGATCTTATGATTAACTTCCAATGAATATCAATCTTAATCAGGTCTAATTACAATTACAATAGGGATTTCCTCTACCAAGGATTTTCCTCGAGGAATGATTTCATTTTTCTTCACACAAATCCAAGGCTAGCTTTCCTTTTGGCTTAATTTCCAAAGTTACCCTATTAGCTTGGATGGTTTAGAAACTAATGTATGTAGTCTAGAGTTCTTGCTACATGTTTAATTTAAGCATTTTATCGAAAACTTCTTTCCTTAAACAAAGAAAGAAAAAAGTTCAAGGAAGCTAGAGGTTCCTCGATGACCCTATGTATATGCATGGATGCAGATCTCAACTGAGTTTCATCTTCCATAGGTTATCAACTTCAGTTAATCACAATTATAATATGGCTTTACCCCACACAATTCAGATGTATATGCAAGTGAATTCCTTACCTTTTGTTTTTCCAGAGTAACCCTAGTAACTTGACTAGCTATATGTAAATTAGCAAATGAAAAATATCTTTCTTATACATTTTGTGGAACCACCTTATGACTTTAACTCGTACAGAGGAGAAAAACAATATCAAGGAAACTAGAAATGCACTACCGTTAAGTAGTGGGGTTCACATCTCATCTGATCTCAGCCGATGATGACCTCTCTACCATTTTGTTTTGCTGTTCTCCTGTAGTCGTCCTATGCTCATAATATAAGCTCTCCTCCTCTCATCCATTCTTCATTTAACCCACCCCCCCCCCCCAAAAAAAAAAAGCCTCTCACTCTGACGCAAACCAATCTGGACACACACGCAGAGGCGGAAGCGGATTGTGCATGTGTCGTTTTGGTAAAGTAAAAAGTGATCAGTGAGTAAGGTCACATTGTATTTGTCCGATCCAATCCAACAGTAAAGTCTATCATGTAGTTGTCAGCGAATCCACCCAACCACAAAAACGTCCTGAAAGATCATGAATCACACTTCTGCTACTTGCTACTTGATGAAAGCCATGCGCTGTTTTACTCCACGCTCATTTTACCGTTTCACATTTTTTACTACTCCGATACCAAAACTTGAAGGCTCCCCAAATGTTTTAATGGTCATTGTTTTCATGCTGTTCACGAGGCCCACCTCACTCGACCATATATATCCATATGTATTATGGACTAGCCAGCCTACTAGGCCTGTAGGACATCTCATTAACAAGTGCATTATTACAATTTACAAACAAATTGCAATGAATTTTTCTTTTGAGGTTTTCTGGGAGTTTTTACCATTTGGCATTGTCTTGCTTTCAGCTTCCATCAATGTTCAACTTAGACAAGTCACTAATAAGAGGGCACCAACACAAGCTAACGTCTTTCATAGTAAGTAGGGTTGGATACTCGAACAACGAAAATTGTTAAATTTTATCTCCCATGCAAGCGAAATTAATGTTGCTCATGCAAGAAAAGACCAAGCAATATTAGCTTAAGCATTAGCCATGGGGGTCCCAAAACATGCGGTCCAACCCTGGAACGATGACTCAAACACATGGAAACCGGCCCTGAAGCTTTATCCAAAATAAAAAAAAAATTTCATAACCATGATTTTTCACAAAAAACTGTGGACATGTTTTTTTAGCCAAAAATTTTCTGTTCTTATTTTTTCACCAAAATCTCTCCACTCTTAAATCATGATTTTTAAGTATTTCTCGAATTGACAGAACTCAAAAATTTTGATGTGTTTTTTTTTTACGATTTTCTAAAGTTGGAAAACAAGAAAATTCATAAAAAAATTTCAGGTTTCCATCAATTGGAACATCTTTTACAAATTATGCACTACGAATGGAAACCCGAAATATGATAATTTCAAGAAGAAAAAAATTTCGAGAAAAATATTTCAAAGTTGTCAACACATTTATGACATATGATAATTTCAAGAAGAAAAAAATGTGTTGACAAGGTTTGAGTTGCCTTTGTGACACCTCCAAACATGTCAAATCATGTCAAAGTTTTTTTTTGTAAAATTTTCACATGTCATAATCTCACCATTAGTAAAGCATGATTTTTAGAATATATTCTAATTGACAGAACACAAAAATATTGCAAATAGGCGGTATTTCTCCATCCACAAAATGAATTGTAGAACAAATAGGCGGAAAGGGATTCCTTTTCCTCGGAGGAAAAGATATACTAAGATAAATGGGCTCAATTTAGTGGATTAGACAGGCCATTTAAGAGCATGCTTAAAGGCCATTGAGCCCAGTCAGAACTGCACCACTTTGGATTTGGTACTGATTAATTATTAAGAAAAACGAAATAAATTGACTTTTAATGGGTTTCTGACCCTGCGACATTCATAGACCTTTGAATTTTCAATACACAAAACAAAAAATTGTGAAAAAGGGAAGGAAAAACAGAGCGAAGTTCAGACCAAACTATCCATCCGGGTAAGAACGGCAAGCGGATCAGAGATGATCTGATCTGTCTCTGTGTGTATATACTTGCTAGCTGGAAGCAGCAGAAGTGGAAGAGGGTCTTGCTTCTCTCTCTCTCTCTATCTCCCTCACCATGTCGAGCCCAAGACCATCGACGCCGTCTACAGTCCAGGACTGCTGGGACTGCATGCTACCGGGCCCACCCAGCCGCAACAACTTCGGATCTGTCGACGTCAGCCCGTCCGGTCTACTCGCATTCCCCGCTGGCAGCTCCATTTCCGTCCTCGACACCCGCTCAATGCAGCTCATCGTCACCCTCCCTATGCCCCCTCCCGCCCAATCCTCCTCCACGTCATCGCTTTCCCCCTTCGTCACCTCCGTCCGGTGGACCCCACTCTCCCTCGGCCGCGACCTCCTCTCCACCGAGCCCTCCAGCTCCCACCTCCTCCTCGCCGCCGGCGACCGCCAGGGACGCATCGCCCTCCTCGACCTCCGCCTCAAGTCCCCCGTCCTTTGGTTTGACTCTGACGCCTCCAGGCTCGGCATCCAGGACCTCTGCTGGGTCCAGGCCCGACCCGACTCCTACCTCCTCGCCGCCATTTCCGGATTCTCGTCTCTCTCCCTCTTCAACAGCTCCACCGGGCGCTGTTTCTGGAAATACGACGCCGCGCCGGAGATACTGTCTTGCATTCGCCGCGATCCGTTCGATTCGCGCCATTTCTGTGTGATTGGACTGAAAGGCTTCTTACTCTCGGTGACGGTGTTAGGGGAGACCGAAGATGATGTGGTTATTAAGGAGCTTCAGATTCGGACCGAATGCAACGAGTTGCTGAAGCTGGAGAGGGAGTTGGCCGGCGGAGTCTCTGGTAGTTCGTCCTCGGCTTCAGCGGCGTTCCCGCTTTATGTTGTGAGGTTCGCCTTCTCGCCGCAATGGAGGCACATTCTGTTTGTGACGTTTCCCAGGGAGCTTGTGGTGTTCGATTTACAGTATGAGACGCCGTTATTTACCGCTGCATTGCCTCGCGGCTGTGGGAAGTTTCTGGATGTGTTGCCGGATCCAAATAACGAGTTTCTCTATTGTGCTCATCTAGATGGGAGGCTCAGTACTTGGCGCCGAAAAGAGTATGTGCTCAAATTTGATTGTCTTTTCAGTTTCATCGATAGACTGCTATATTTGAATTTTGAAAATGCAATCACAATGTAGAATGTTAGAAGGGAAAGGCAGCCATATTCCTATAGAATTTAACCCCAAATTTGTGATTTTATAAGACCATGGATTTGGAACTTATTGCCAAGGAAATGATTACCCTTCGCTAACTGTAATGTAATGTGATAGCTGTGACTGTGAGCGGACTTGTTATCAGTTTTCATTTGAACCATCTGAGAAAATGTACTTATTATGCACAGAGGAGAACAGGTGCATGTAATGTGTTCAATGGAAGAGTTGTTGCCCTCCATTGGCACATCCGTCCCTTCTCCTTCAGTTCTTGCTCTGGCCATCTCCCAATCAGATTCGACCCTCCAAAACATTGGCAAGCTATATTCTGATGTACCTGATTCTCCTTTCTCTGCTGTGGATTTTGATAATCCTTTTGATTTTTGTGATGAACCTCTTCTTGTTTCTAAAACACATTTGATCTCCATTTCTGATGATGGAAAAATATGGAACTGGCTCTTGACTGCTGAAGGGCCCGAAGACAATCGCAAGGATGATAAAAACTTGGGTGCGGTTGCTAATGCCAATGAAGTGCCAGTTACTGGAACCAATACACATACTATAGTTTCTTCTACTGGAGGAGGTGACATGGAAGCGAGTAAGCAAACAGAACAGATCAATGGTGGCAGAAACCAACCTTCAAGTTCTACCATCACCCATACAGAAATGTCACTTAAGGTTGGTTTGTAGATTATCTTTTTTTTTTCCTGTCATGGTAAATAGCTTTCACCGGATAGTTCTCTGTCTGGACAGTTTCATGAAGAATGGACATGAATTAGATCATTAGATGGTATTTCACTATTTCCCTCGTCTTATTGACGAGATCTAGGTATTGATTGGTCACACAACCTACTTTGCATCCCCCAATAAGGGCACCCACGACAACCACTTGTACACCGTACACAACACACACGTGCACACACACGCAAGAATATATGATGGTTTATATGTATGTAGCTCAAAGAAGACCTGGTTTATATGTACATACTTAATAGCTGTAAATTCAGTTAATCTAACTGCTTCTTCATTTCCCATTAAATGCAATGTTGCTCCAATGGTCACAGAATCCTAATACCAGTTTTGTTATTGGCGAATGAAGAGCTAAAGCTTTTAATCTAAGAAGTTGAAGATTATTGTTCTGTTTCTTTATTTTCTTGTTGATATAGTCATAGAACGTCAAACTGCCATGCTACCAATCCCATTTAGTGCAACATTAAGATTTAAGATCTATGCATGCTTACAAAGCCAAATTACTGATGCAGATTAGCTTAGTTGGACAGCTTCAGCTTCTTTCTTCAGCAGTGACTATGCTAGCTGTACCTTCACCTTCTTCAACAGCTACTTTGGGCCGTTAGTTCATCCTCTCATAAATCTAAAGCATATTTTAATTTTCAATTTTTGTAAAAGATTATGAGGTAGCATCATTTTGTGATAAATTTTGATACCCTGTAATTTAATTATATGTAAAGGTGGGGGAAACTATCCTGTTGTAGCTGTTCCATTGGTTGCTTTGGGAACTCAAAGTGGGATAATGGATATTGTTGATGTTTCTGCCAATGCTGTCGCTGCAAGTTTTTCTGTTCATAATGGTACTGTTAGGGGATTACGGTGGCTTGGAAATTCTAGACTGGTTTCATTTTCATATACTCAGGTATGTTATATATGAATTAAAATGTCATCAACTGTTTGGGTGCATCATAGTAGTCTGCTAGCTGATCTCATTTTGATCCTCTGCATTATCTTTGATTAATGCTTTCTTTATTTTGAAGAAAAAATTTACAGTGATCATTATAATCTCTAGTTCTGATGAAAAAAATCATTATACTTTCCAGTGATAGGTAACATTACTTTTGTTGATTTAGGTAAGTGAAAAAACTGGAGGTTTTATCAACAGGCTAATTGTGACCTGTCTTAGAAGTGGCCTTAATAAACGATTTCGGGTTTTGCAAAAGCCTGAACGTGCACCTATAAGAGCTTTAAGGACTTCTTCCTCTGGAAGGTTTGTACCAATATATTATAAAATTACTATAAATTCATTACTTGTGAAAACATAATTTAATAATATTCTTTTTAACTTGTGGCCTATTTTGATCGGGTGTCTACTTCAATTTAGTGCCTTTTACCTTCCCTCTACTTGCATTTGCATGGGTCTATACACCAACTTCCGAGCTACTCTTTGTAAAGTTTTTGCTTATTCCAGGTACCTTCTTATTTTGCTTCGTGATGCACCAGTGGAGGTTTGGGCTATGACAAAGACTCCTATTATGGTAAATTTGTTAATATTTTTGGTTCTTTCTTCCAACTTAAAAAAGATTTTCAAGCAATAAATTGTTGTCATCAATGAAATAATCTAAACAGAAATTTATAATTTTAAAACCATTGTGAAAAGAAAATTTGCCTTTTCTTGTTCTTATGCACTTTTCAACTTCTCCCACTTGTATAAATCCTTTTATTTATTTATTTTGGTTTTTCTTCGAAGGGGGATCGGAGTTTAAGATTCTTGATCCCTCATCTCGGTATTTATTATGCTCCATATCTCATGTAGCTTAGATCACTAGCACTTCCATTTACGGTTTTGGAATGGACCCTCCCAACAGTTCCACGCCCTCCTCAAAATGCACCTGCTAAGCAATCATCATTATCCCCCAAAGATCACACATCTGTGGCATCAGATGGGAAGGCATCATCTGATTCCAGTGAGCTTGTTTAATTTTTTCTAGTTGCTTGTCTATATGAATTGCTTCTATTCAAGAAACAAAAGTAATGTTTTTTTTTCCTTGGAATGTAGAGAGCTCAGATGGTTCCCAAGATGACACTTCCGAAAGCTTTGCATTTGCACTAGCTAATGGTGCTCTTGGTGTTTTTGAGGTTCAAGGGCGAAGGATCCGTGACTTCAGGTAGTTCTCTTTATCAATATGACTGATGCATTCTCAATTCTGTATATTATTGCAGCTATACTCTGACTTCCTGTTCCACCCTGGTTGGTCCTAACTGCTCAGGCATATTAGTGCCAAATGTTCTTTCAGATTAAGAAGATTAATATAATAGTTAGTATCTTGTAAGGTGCTTCTTGACTACTAATCTAATGGGGTTTTGGATCTCTTCTGGATGGAGATGACGACAATTGGAGAAAGAATCACATGTTAAATATTTTAGTATAAATTGATTACGAATTTTAATATAATTTCAGTTTTTCTCATGATGAATGTATTTTTCTTTTGCTTCCTAGACCGAAATGGCCTTCTTCTTCATTTGTCTCAATTGATGGACTAGTTACAGCCATGGCGTACCGTTTGCCTCATGTGGTATGTATCACAGTTTTTGTACGATTTTTTTAGTTGGTATTAGTATCAAATCTTAATTATTCCAAGATTTCTATTATGTGAATCAATGTTCAGGTTATGGGGGACAGGTCGGGAAATATTCGCTGGTGGGATGTAACAACCGGACATTCTTCTTCATTTAACACTCATAGAGAAGGTATCCGGAGAATTAAATTCTCACCTGTTGTTGCTGGAGACCGCAGTAGGGGGCGTGTCGCTGTACTATTTTATGACAATACATTTTCCGTATTTGATCTTGTAAGTCTGAATAAACTACTATATAACTATTCTTTCCATTTTCAATATGCAAGTACTGTATGCATTTTATGTACGGTGGGAGCAAACTTATTTGTGCCACTTCTGGTTATGAATACTGATGGACTTAAGAGGCGACAACGGGGCTTATTATTATTTATTTATTTTGGTTAATAAAGGGTAAAAGTAGGCATCAGATAAAATATTTGAGGAGATCCTTTATTGTTTTCTTTTGTTTTTGGTTTTGTCTCTATATTGTACTTGCTGACTCTTATTGAGTTCCTAACTAACATGTCTTGAAACTCATCGGTCGTAGTATATTGATTAATTTTTGGTTACCAGATACCATTTGGTATCATAGGTGCTTTATTGAGTTCATTACTCATCCAGACTCTTGTTGAGTTCCTAACTTAACATTTCTTGAAATTCATCAGCCATAGTATACTGAATAGTCTTTTTTTTTTTTGGGTTACCAGATTTTAACTAAACATTTGGTCTTTTAGGTGCTTTTTAAGGCTCTATGTTCATAGGAAGTGAAGTTTTAGGTATTAACATAACCCAGTGCTCCTCGTTCCATATTCATAAGTCTGATATTTGTTGAGTAGAATACTTCTTTGTCAAAATGAAGTGATTAAGGCTGGAGTTAAGTTGAGATTTTTTTTTTCTTGTGCCATAACTTGCCATGATCTTTCTTATCATTTGTCCATAACTTAATTGCAGGATTCTCCAGACCCATTAGCGAATTCTCTCTTACAGCCTCAATTTCCTGGAACCCTTGTATTGGAACTTGATTGGTTGCCTTTGCGAACTGACAAAAACGATCCACTGTTATTGTGCTTAGCTGGAGCTGATAGTAGCTTTCGCCTTGTTGAGATTAATATGTATGTGCGAGATTTTGTTGGCTTCATGAATATTATATTATGTCAGGTTATTTTAGTCATAAAGAGTTGGGGACATGTTTATGATCTGTATGGGAGTTGCCCATTTTTGTGTTAATAATCTTACTCTTGTGCAGAATTGACAAAAAGCTTGGTTTTGCACACCAGCCCAGATCTATTAAAGAACGGTTCCGTCCCATGCCTTTATGTTCTCCTATACTACTTCCCACACCACATGCCCTGGTAACTACAATTTTGTATATCTATTTTCCTTCTATTGAATTGTACTGAAGCAATTTGTTATGTGTTCCAGTTGTATTGATTATTCGTTGATCATGCCTTTTACCTTGGGAGGTTTATGCCTGTATCCATATGGCCATAAATCTATTTAATTCAACGTAGTGATCTTTAGTGGAGTAAAGGAAAAACATCCATGAATTTAATTTTTTACTTGAGATAAACAGAATTTACTGAGAAAAGTTGAAATTGGCCCCAAATCAATAACCACATACTCTGTTTCATATTTTATTATTTATAGAATTTAGTAGACATTCAGTACTGACCCACTGGAATTTTGTTTTCTTTAATTACAGGCGCTACGGATGATCTTACAATTGGGTGTAAAGCCCTCCTGGTTTAATACTTGCAGTACAACTTTAGATAAGAGGCCCCACCTAATTCCGGGAACTCCCAAATCCAGTGAGGATCTTCGCAGTTACATGATCGATATACCACCTGTTGGTGACCCTGTGGTACCAGAATTGCTGCTTAAAGTATTAGAACCTTATCGGAAAGAGGGTGAGTCTTTTCTTTCTTGGATGTTTCTACTCATGTAGAGCTCACATTTGGCTATTATGTTGGTATGTGATGTTCTAATATGTTATTAATGTCACATTTGCCAAGGCTGCATACTGGATGATGAGAGGGCTAAATTATATGCAAAGGTAGTGAACAAAGGCTGTTCTGTGAGATTTGCCTTTGCTGCTGCAATTTTTGGTGAATCCTGTGAAGCTCTTTTCTGGCTGCAACTGCCTCATGCTCTTAACCATTTGATGAATAAGTCCATAAATAAGTCTCCGCAGAAAGCCACTGTATCAGCATCAATTCCAGAGCTTGATGATGCATCTATGCTGAGTAGGATAACATCAAAAGGAAAATCAGTGTCTGGAAGAGAAAAGAAAGATGCAACAGTAAGTCATATGTACCAGAATGATATTTATTTAAGTTTTGGGAAAAAAACTTTTCAGCTAAAGCCCTTCTAGGTCTAAAACATCTTTGTAAGTGATCTTTCTTTAATAGAAGCTGTGTCCCACTTTAATTTATTCTTCTTTATGGTTACCAGAGCCAAGGCCAGCTCAGATTAATGGCTTTTGAACAAGAAGAACTGTGGGCAAATGCTAGCGAACGTATTCCATGGCATGAGAAGCTAGAGGGAGAAGAGGCTATTCAGAATCGTGTACACGAGTGAGTGCTTCACATTCTCATTTTTACAGTTTTTTTTTCTTCAGTTGTATCAGTTGACGTATCTAGTGAATAAGATTGAGTATACTGTCTGGTTCAATTAATATAATTTGAATATATTTTCTTGGTAGAACCCCATATATATATACTTCAAAGCATATATATTTATATGTGCAGAAGACAAAGTACAGGTAGCCCAATTTTAGCTGGGGTCCTTTTTTCTTTAAAGACTTGGTCTCTGGCTTGCACGGAGTAGACGTGAATGAATATCCTGATAGTAATGCAATCTTCTTAATAATCTACCTCAACAGTAATTTGACCGGAAAAAAACAGCATTCTGAACGCTCGAATGCTTGACTGATCTAGTTGCTTCTACTTTTCAAATTTAGGCTTGTTAAAAAATGCGAAACTTCTTAATGTATTTTTGTGGTGGTTATATGCTCTCAACTTATCTGTGTTCTTGATAATCTAGGCTTGTGTCTGTCGGGAACTTAGAAGCTGCAGTTAGTTTATTGCTTTCCACTCCTCCTGAGAGCAATTACTTCTCTGCTAATGCTTTACGTGCAGTTGCTCTTTCTTCTGCTGTGTCCAAGTCTCTTCTTGAACTTGCTGTTAAGGTGAGTGCTTTAGGGCCAGCTCATGATCTGAAAATACATGTTGTAACTGGAATAAAGTGGTTTAACTGTATAAATTTTGGATACTTACCCCTATAATTTAGGTTGTTGCAGCCAACATGGTTAGGACTGACAGGTCGTTGTCTGGTACTCATCTTCTCTGTGCTGTTGGAAGGTATCAAGAAGCGTGTTCCCAGGTATGTCTTCAAACAATGTTCTGTAAATGAAGCTCTAAAATTGTGGCATTTGCTTCAAATCCCGAGGTTCTTTTGGTCAGTTGATTACACATATCATGTATTGTGGCTTGGATGCCTGTAGAATCGAGTGGTCAGGAATGGATATTAGAGCTGAGGGTGTTTTCTGGCTTTGGTGAATTGTTTACCAAGGGGTGTAAATTTTCTCCAACTATTCTTATTTCACTGATTTTAATGTCATCTCTTATGCAGTTACAAGATGCCGGGTGCTGGACAGATGCTGCGACTTTAGCTGCCACACATTTGAAAGGATCTGATTATGCAAGGTTGTCTCTCATATTCTTGTTTTATGAAATCATCATTCATATGGTTTAGGTATCTAAGTTAATCGTCTTTTGTTGTTCCAGGGTGTTGCTAAGATGGGCTGCACACGTCCTCCGTGCTGAACACAACATCTGGAGGTATGCCATTTTACTTGTTAGTTGTTACAGTTATCTTTTAAATCTTTTTCTCATCAGACATGTTCTAAGCCTATCGATGATCCAAATGCAGGGCACTGATTCTGTATGTTGCCGCTGGTGCAATGCAAGGGGCATTGGCAGCACTTCGTGAGGCCCAACAACCTGACACAGCCGCTATGTTCATTCTTGCTTGCCGAGAAATCCATGCCACCATCATCTCTGATATAGGAAACTCTGACGATGATGAATCTAAATCTTCAATCAAGGACAAGCTGCCTAACTTGCCTGGGTTGGGCCCCGAGAATGAAGATGTTATTGCAGTGGGTGAATATTATGGGCAATACCAACGAAAATTGGTGCATTTGTGCATGGACTCGCAACCATTCTCCGAATGAACGACAGTACCAGAGAATGAACGACAGTACCTTGTCATTCAAAGTACAAGCGGTTCCCATATCAGCGTAGCAGAAGATCTAATCTACTTTCGACCTGACTAGATCATTCTTATTTCATCCTCATTCATACAAACTTCTTGGCCAATCTTTGTATAGATACTTTCCAATAGAAAATCAGAGAAAATATATATACTAGTCATATTAGATTTAGAGATTGTGCTGTGTAAGTACCATAATTTTATTTTTTATTTTTATTCTTTACTTGAACAAAAAGAAAACGAAAGTGTTTCGTTTTCCTGTCGATTAACAACGGCCCTTTTGTTGCCCCACTCTCTTTCACCAAACCATGGCTCGAGGAAGGTAACCCAGTCAAGATGTCTGTGTTGATATCAGTTGCGATCCAGGTGTCAGGAAGTATGTTCGAAACAACTACTTGTACTTAGCTGAGTTATCAATTACAAGCCCAAAACCTGGCTTAAAAATTGATTTCCAAAGAACACAAAAACACATTACATTACTCCCCTTCAAAAACCAAAAACAAAAAAATTAAAACACATTACATTCATCTGCTCCGTCAAATAGGTTATCCACAAACGTGCCTGAAATGGTTTAAATAGCAGCAACTACTGCACTTTAAACACCAAAACAGAAAAAATCTCAAACGCTCATGACAGCCAGAAAATGCGAAAATTGCCAGGAGATGAGAACCCAAGAATCTCCCCTTCACAACAACAATTAACGTGGATTGAAGACTAACATGATCAACAATACTCTCATTCAGAACGAGCAGACGAGCATCCACACTCGAAGTGAATTGACAAAATTTGAGTATTCAGAATATGTCCATGCTGTAAGCAGACACCCAATATTGATTGAGAAGACACTGTAATGCAGATCCTCCGGTCTTCACATTGTGCACTTTTTCTTGAGTTCGCTCATTCCACATAAATAACTTTTCTGGTTATATAGCCAGGCTCCGATGTCAATCAAAGGAGTCTAAACTCAAACCTCCCTTGGGATATTTATCAAAAGAGGGGCAAGGGATGGCAGAATGTAGAATGTCATAATCATACTCATGGGTATAACAAGGTCAATCAGGCTTCAGTTTTCGCAAACAAGTTTCTTCAGTCAACACAACAGAAGTTGTAGAAGATACTCTGCTGCTTTTCCCTCACAGACGCGCTAAAGATGCAGAAAAGTGTTAAAGGTCCCACAATTACTTGGTATATAATTCCATTGCCCCTCTTCTCAAGTACTACGAAAGGTGGATTTGGCCATTAAGATAAATACCTTCCAAGACTACCGCTACCCATTAAAAGAATCTCTTGCGACATCGAGCAGATCCAAGCTCCTCATACTCAGCCTTGGTGACACACATTGCTTCAAAATCAGGACTTGATGCCAAAACTGATCCTCCTCGCCAAACACCTAGTATGGGGCTGGAGAAAACATGGCAAAACTTTAATAAAATGGAAGTAGGTACACGAACAGAGTATTATGTGGAGGGAAAGTTACTCTTCTTGAGGAGTTATCTTCACTTGATAGTCATCAGGAACAAGAGGCCGCAGCTCTCTCTCTCTGCAATATCATTACAAAGTTAAGTCCGAAAGAATGATTCAATATTAACTCCAACAAACTGAAATTGAAAGGAGGTCGGTGCATACAGTCTATCAGCAAGTCGAGGAAACAATGTGCTTCCGCCAGTTAAAATGATGCTGGCCAACAAAATTCAGTCACACTAATCAGTATTGAAAAGGAATTCTTTGTTAACAGAAATGCAAAGTTTTTCAGGTCACCTTTCATAAAGTACAGGGTGAAGATGAGGATGACAGGAACTGACAGCTCGAACAATGCATTCCGCTAGTCCAGCCTGATTCATTCCTGCAACAACAAATTCATTTTGTAAGCTTACTTCTTTCTTACTAAAATACACAATGTTCGCTTAAGTTCACAGTTTCTATATAGTTTCTGTTATACTATCAAATTTGACATTGTATGGAAACAGCTAAATAACATATTCTCATTGCTATGCTCTCTACAAGAATCATTTATCAACTTGCATTGAATTCTACTAATAACAGCTAACCAAAAATTCAAATACTTGGAAAAAAAGGGAGCAAAATATAAGACAAACCCAAATCAGCAGGATGGAAGATCATCTCCGGCACTAGGAACCTTTCATTTGTCAAGTCAAATTCCTACACAAAAACATGAAACAGCTCTTACAATTGGTAAACCAACGCAATCAATGGTCTAGTTCAAAACTCTGAGAGAGAAAAAAAAAAATACATTCTTGCTCAAATCAATCTTATTTCGTCCTTCCAACTTGTCTGAAACTTCAATCCGATCCACATCCATCTTTTTGGCCACTTCTTGAAGTGAATCACCGTCTCCTATAGCCAAGTATCTCTTTGCCTGTTCTGGGTCTTTTATAAACCCTTGTGTATGTGTAACACCATCAGGCAACACATATGTGCACCTGAAAGCATTCTCCTTTCCATGCTTCCTGAACACCCATAACAAGTTTAACTAGAAATTCAATCATAAGAAACAAGCCCATAACTCACACTGGATTAAATATAAGAAAACATGATCAGAAACTCGAAATTCAATCAAAACAACACAAGCACAGAACTCAGACTAGCTCAAATTCAAGAACACCTACTTCGCTATCTGGAGGTCACGAGGAACATTCATGGAAACAAAGCAGAGCTTCTCTTTCACGTCGTCAATGAGAAACGTTTCTTCCATGACATTCACAGAACGGTAAGAGACGAGCTCCTTGAGGTAATTGGTCAACGCTTTGCCGCCCAAGTCAATTCGCTTCGCCGCGTAGTTAATGGGGAAGTTCTGGAACACAGGGACGGCGTGAGTGAACGAGAAGCCGCAGTCGACGACGAGGCTGCATTGGGCCTTAATGGGACGGCGGCTGGCCTCGTAGAGGTGGGCCAGGGAGGGAGAGTGGGCCACGTAGAGGGCGGAGAAGTTGAAGTCCTCGAAGACGAGCTCGTCGACGGAGCGTTGGATTGAGGGGAGTGTGAAGAGGGGCTCAGTTAGGAGGAGGGACGATTGGGCCGGGTTGACCCGGAGGATTGAGGAGAAGAGGTTGGCCCAGATCTCGCGCTGGAGGTCCGGGTTTATTAAGTAGCCGCGGTCGATGGGGCGGCGGACTGCGGCGGAGGTGAGGTCCATGGGCTCGGTCGGGGACGGGTTGATCCATTTTTTGGAGGAGAGCGGGCGGTAGACGCAGTTGGGGATTATGGCGGACGGGTCGCGCTCGCCGCCGAACCCGGCTTTGATTAGGCCGCCACCGTTATCTAACACAACGACGGCGTTTTGATGCATTTTCAGGTGGAGGACTGACACTTAATTGGCGCCAGGTTGGGGGTGTATTTATTCATACTGGTCCGTAACTATCAAGTTAGATTGGCTTTTTTACCCCTACGGACTCTTGATGCCATCATAAATCTCTATTTCTTCTCATTTAGGGTTTTAGCGTTTTTTTGGGACCAATTTAGGGGTTTAGTTTGAATACCATATGAACTCTAATAAGTCAATATATTTTGTATTCTTCATATAGCAATACAGACATTAACCGTCTCACAAGTCACAAGAAAACACCAGCTCTATACAACTCTTTCGCTTCGCTTATTATTTGTTTGGTGATTATATCAGGTTTATAAGATTTAGATGTCATGGACTCGGAGCAGAACAGAAAGTTATTCGTGGGTGGAATACCATGGCAGGTTGACGAAACTGTATTGGATGAATACTTTAGCAAATACGGTGAAGTAGAAGAGAGTGTGATCGTCCTAGACAGAATCACCCGTCAACCTAGAGAGTTTGGTTTTGTTACCTTCACTGACCCGTTGGTGGCTAAGAGAGCCTTGGAAGAAAACCACTCCATCTTTGGCAAAAGGGTTGGTTCAAATTGATTTCTTTTTGTAGAAACTTTGTATTATGTTTTGAGGTTTTTGTGCCCTTGGAAGACCGTGAGATGTGCATGTTTTTCATAGTGTAATATTTTGTGATTTTTACCACTTCAACAACTCATGGGTTGTAAATGGCAACTGA
Source organism: Rubus parviflorus (assembly GCA_029955375.1). Classification (NCBI taxonomy): domain Eukaryota; kingdom Viridiplantae; phylum Streptophyta; class Magnoliopsida; order Rosales; family Rosaceae; genus Rubus; species Rubus parviflorus. The sequence continues at coordinate 21,878,475 of JARGGL010000004.1, forward strand.
CAAAAAAATTTCATTAAAAACAATATATTCAATTGAGTAAAATAGGTTATTGTTTGAGTACTTGAGTTCCAAAAGTAATAATTGCATGTAAAATTGTAGAATTAATTATTTCTTAATTTGTAGTAAGTCTTTGTAGAGTATAGTTTTCGGTATAGATTTTCGAATTTTGATTATGTAGATTGATGTGAGACCCTCGGAACCAAGGCGTGATAGAAACCGAATTAACCAAGGAGATCAACATGTTCAACGTCAAGGACTTTACATCCCTAGCAAGATTTTTGTGGGGGGTTTACCACATGATCTGACAGAAGATGAGTTCAAAGACTACTTCGCCAAGTTTGGTGCAATTGATGATGGGGTCATTATATATGACAAGAAAAACAACACACCGAAAGGCTTCGGATTCATTACTTTTGAATCCGATGAGGTTGTTGTCGATGTCTTGCATGAGCAGCAGAACAAACACCATGAACTAAAGAATAAGCTTGTGGAGGTCATGAGGGCTGTTCCCGAAGATAAAAAGAATGATAGTCCGATGATGAAGAACTGCTATGACTGGGGGAGAGTAGGGTTGGATTTCTGGGGATGGCTTCAGTTTGACGATCTTGCTTTTGGACTTGATCGTCTTTTTTGCTATAATTGTGGAGGTGCTTATGGTTATGGACACTCTCAAGGGTGTTTGTATTGGCCAAATCCTTATAATGGGGTTTGGTATATTATGAGGGTTATCCATGCTTGTTGGATTGGTGGTGGTGAAGTTGATCCAACTGCTTGGAATGGTTATTCTAATGAAGACCTACTTACTTATGTAAACCCAGAAGCTGCTTATGCTATTACTGCACTTGCATGAATTAAAAAGCTTGAGAACTGAACTCAAACAACAAAACAGATTACGGGTGTTTATCAGATGAGGATTTATATTTCTATCTATTATATTTTTCCATAAAGTGTTTCTATCGGATGTTCATATATTGCACATGAAATGCACCAAAATATTTTAAAGTTTGGGGATTTCAGTTTCTTGGGTTTTTTATTATCAACAAAAAGATAAAAATACATCTTTGGGTTGGTTTGCTTTTTGTATTGTTCAGTACTTCAGTGGAAAATATTAATTCAAAGTTCAAATTTATTTTTTGAGATGAGTTCAAAAATAAACTTGTACCATTACAGTATTTGCTCATATAATATCAAAAGCTGGAATATTTTCATTCCATAATCCATATATAGTTCATACAATCCATAGTGCAGAGAGAAAGACAATGGTAAACAAGGTAGCATGTATAGAAAATGTTCCAAAAGCAAGGTATCACTGCATAAAGGCTTTATCCAAACATTATAGGTAGGTATTTGCATTATGGGATGAAGAAGGCCGCGGCCAATTTTAATAGGGCGCATAGTAGTACCCTCCTGGCTGCGGCATCCCATAAGTCATCATTGGTTGTGGACCATAGTAGCCAGACCCGCCGGAAAGCTTGGCCAGACTCACTTGCCCTTGCATCCCATCTCTTCCATATTGCTGCCAAAGAAGCTGTTCCTGCGAAAGCAACTGTTGCTTCCTCTCCATGTCTGCTATTTGAACATATGAAGGAGGCGGCACTGCAAGGGAGGCCGCAAAAGGATCCTGATGCCCCACTGCTTGGACTGTCCCGTCTGGGGCAGGCAGGGCCAGCACCGGTGTAGAACCCTTGCCTGGTGGCAAGGGCATTGCCACACTACTTGCACTCCCACCACTCAATTGTGAGGTGCTCACATGCTGCCTCACTGTCCCTTGATCATACATCCCATTCAATAGCAATGGATCAAAACCACCAGCCAAATCAGCCTTCTGCTTGGACAGATTACTAGCTGTTTCGACCAATGCCAATTCCCAATCTGCTTTACCGGTCTCAGCAGCTGGCGTCTGCCACGCTGAGGTCACTTGGGGCTCTCCATTCGAGTCAAATGCTTCCCAGGACCCATTTGGTTTAGTAATAGGAGGTCCGGAGAAGAATGCCAAAGCCAACTTGTTTCCTTGCTCATCCGCTGTAACTCCCTCGTCCCTCAAATTCACCAAGTCATCTGTCACCCTCGGAGGCTGTGAAGCCGGCTTAGGATGCGCTTGAGGTGCTAGCGGAGGAGGACTAGGAGTGTAATTGTCGGGCGCGGGCGCAGGAAGAGCCTTGATCTCATTCATATTCTGTTTGGGCTCCTCATCAACATAAACCCCCTCTTCCCTACTTCTCTCAGGAGTAGTCTTCGGCCTATTTGACTTCTCCTTCAAGTAACCCTCAAGTGTCCCCAAAAGCTTATCAGTTATTCTCAGCACCTCCGGGTAGTCAGACGACCTCGCAATCCCCGTATCCTTACACCAACTATAAAACAACAACAGCTCATCAATCATCTTGGCCGCGTTGACATAAGCATCAAAGGCCCTAACACAATCTGCATACTCCATCTCCCCAAACCTATCCAACAAAACCCCCAACGCCTCACAAATCTCAACATAAAGCTTAAAACTCTCCTTCACAACCCCGTAAAGCGAAACAATCACCAACCTACTAGTCTTAGCCAAACCTGCTGGCCTACAAGCCAAAACTCGATCAAGAATCCTCAACAAATCATTCGACCTCCCCAAGACTCTCTCCGGCCTCATTTCCCTAATTGGAGTACTAGACTTGGTCTCTCTTCTCTCCAATGACTCACTTGGACCATCATAAGACCTCGAACGCCTCATTCCATAGTCAAACTCACTATCTTTCTCCTCAAATCTGTTATCTACACCTCTCGATTTCCTCTCACGCACCTCAAATTCCACCTTCTCGTCAAGATACATAGCATAACACCTCACAAACCCAGCATGATCCCACGAATTCGAATGCGCCTCGTCTCGAAAATCCGCCATGTTCAAAACCCTCATTCCCCTTCGAGCCGCGTACACAATCTCCTCCTCAAACAAAGCGTGCCCGTCGATCAAAAGCCTGTGCACAAGCATCAGACCCTTGAGAGCCACAATCCAGTCATGGGTTTTGCTCAGACGCTTGGAAATGGTCGCCACGGACGCAGTGACGTAGCCGCGCGAGTGTGACGTCAAGCTGACGATCTCCCTTATGTACTTCTCATCGGCCGGGTCTTCATCGTGGGTCGTGGCCTTGACGACCAGAACTTCGAGGTCCGGCGCTATGGTCCCCGCCACTTTGGCCAGGCTAATGCTGGTCTGGTCCTTGACGGCACCGATCGCCTTGCGAATGGTGCTGGGTGCCATTGGTACAAGATTCGAGAATTAGACAGAAAATTTGGGCAGTACCTGAATTGGCTCTGTTTTTGGATCGAGACTGTAGAGGGAGAGATCTGCTGACTCGTAATTCACGGTGGAGATGTTTTCCGTACGATCGGCGGTGGGAATGGGAAAGGGTCACGGGGCTGTGCTGCTAATCCATTGAGGAGTCTGTAGAGGAAGAAAGTATCAAAGAGGAGGACTGCCCTGCCAAAAGCGCGTAAAACTTTTTCTTCTTCCTTGTGGGTTTTGGGGGGTTTTTGACGGTTTGCGGACTTTATTGGACGTTGAATCTTCAATGCAAATCTATGTAATTAGTATTTACTAATACACATTTTTACCTTTTTTTTTAAGAGAAAAAAATATAAAAAACAAATACAATTTTACTAATTTAGCATTGGGATGATAATTATTCAATATATATAATTATATATATTTTGTTACAAAAAGTTTATTTTATTTTTGGATGAAATACTATGAACTAGGACATTAGGGTGGACAATGAATTTGGAGACAGAGATTGTTTCATAATCCTCATTCGACCACCTCATTGTCATTCCAAATACTAATATAATCTTTGTCATGTGTAAAAAACTAAAAATGTCACAATTTATATGAAAAAATCCTACTTTGGCATTTTTTCCGAATTATGAGCAAGGTTGACCTAATCCAATGGAAACCAATCACATGATTTCTTGAGCACCTGAAGCAATTTTTGTTTTAATTTTTCATTTTCCGACTCCGAAATATTGAAATATTAATAAATAAATAAGTAAATAAATTATAAATATCGAGCACGCCTAATATTTATTGGTGCCTGAGGTCACTTTCTAAATGTCCATGACAAGTCTTGAGAACCTCATCGCTTAGCAATAAGTCAGCATGTAACCAAAAAGCAATAAGTCAGCATAAGTAGATGGGATTTAAATTGTGGAGAATCAAATGTTGCAAACAAACCAATAAGGGTAAAATAGGGCATAAAGACCAAACTTTTATTTTTCATAAGTTTTTAGTTTTTTACTCAACCATTTGATTTCGGCCAATAATTTATCATTTTGAAGCTTGCAAGGAGAAGAACAAGGGACAAAATCTAAACCATTGTCACCAAGTGAGTATCATATTGTATAATGGTTTTTAACGTCTTGAAGACTATTAGCTTGCATAAACTTGTATGGAGTTTTTCAAAAATTTATTGGCATTAAAAATTCAAAAAACAAAAATTTTAGAATTCTTCATCCCGTCAAAAGTTTTGAACCCGTTTGCTACATGCCCAAAAAGGACATTCGAGTCAAAAGTTGCGAGCAATCAAAATTTGTATCGGACTGATAGACGTAGAGGAGGTGACGAGAAATCAAACTTTGTATCTTCATAATTTTTTGTTCAGATGTCCATTTTAAACCTAAAACATACCGTTTTAAAGCTTGCAACGAGGCAGATAAGACCAACTCGGTAACTCGTTGCCACCAAATTTTATAAATATCTAAATTAGTGTATGTGTGACAACTCGAGATAAGTTTAATTTGTTCTTTCCATGACCTAGATCAATTTTTTTTTTTGCTTAAGCTAACTTTTGAGTTTCTTTGAATTTACTTGGTGTAATCAGATAAAGCGTCACGCTTATTAGGCTGATTGAAAATGAATGCCAAATAGTGGCCAAATCTAAGCACCGGACCAACTCAGAAAAATATATTATTTTCTTCCTCCATTTTTTTTGATAAGACAATCGGCAGCTTTTCGTTTAATCGCAGTTGCTGAAACAGCGTTTGCCTCTCATCGCTTCCCCGGCAAAGTCGACTCAGCGAGCCGCGATGTTCTTCCTCCGAGTCCACTCAGTAGACACCAACCACCCCGTCAGCCTCGAAGACGCCGAGTTCACCACCATCTCCGCCGCCAAGGCCACCACTACCCAATCAAACCCTAACACCAATCCCCCCAAATTCAGCGAGCGAAGAGGCATAGCCCACCTGTTTCGAAGCATACGACACTCGTCGCTGCCAAGCCATGGCGCTCAATCCACTCTCCTCTTTGTCGTTGCTGTTCCTAACTACCTCTCGTTCAACGACTTCATCCGCTTCTGTGAGTCCCGCCTCGATCATGTCGTCGAGCTCGTCTTCATCAGGTACATTTCTCTGTTTAACGAGAGATTCTAAACCTTTTGCTTTTGAATACTAAACGATTTTGTTGCGTTTTGTTTGCACACATGAGGATTAGGAACGATTTTATTTTATTGCTGAGGGTTTAGGCTTAGATTGAAAGTTTTTTAGATAAAGTTGAAAACAGGGGAAGTATGTAAGCTAACAAAATTAAAATTAAAAGAGCAATGTTTAAAGGGAAAAAAGTCCCATGTATTAGGAATTCAGGATAAGTTGAATGAATGCCTTTGTTTGAAATTCAGGTTTCATTGATATCTGTGGTTGTGTTTGCTTTGTCATGGAATTGCGTCTGAGTTAGTGTTTGTTTAATTGAATTAGGAACGATGGCATGGAAGATCGGTACAGTGTTCTGATTAGGCTTATGAATCAGATGACAGCCGAAGGATTTTATAGCAGTTTTAATGGGAAGAAGTATTCGCCTGGCGAGGTTGATGAGCCTTTCCTTTTACTCTTTTAATTGTCTTCATAATATATGTTGTTCATATTGTGCTCATGTGTTCTGATTATAATTGATATATGTTTTTCCAGGCTGAGGTGTGCCATATTCTGTTTCTAGTTTCAGTGGACTACACGGATTCAGCTGAAATAGCCGGGACTCCTCCAGAAGGATGTACTGAATTGCCTAGTTGCCCAGTTTGCCTTGGTGGGTCACAATTTTATTTATTGTTTTCTGGAGCGGCTGGGATTCTTGGTTTTAGTACTCCTGTGCCCCATACTTATATTATTTTTGCTTCAAATGTTAGAGAGGTTGGACGCAGATACTAGTGGAATAGCAACTACACTATGTGACCATTCATTTCAATGTCCCTGTATTTCAAAATGGACTTATTTGTCTTGCCAGGTGAGTTGGTTCTCTCTTCCGGAATTTCTTTATATTTGTTAAAATTTTGCTGTACTGCTGTAGTTCTTAGTTGGTTGAGAGCATTGTTGACTGCACAAGTAATATTTTTATCATGTCTTACATGTAGATATTTTATTAGTTGATTTTCTAGGCGTTGCAGATTGCTGAACACTTTGTAGTTACCCAAAGGTGATGTTGGTAGGTTACAAAATCAGTTTTGTTAGTGTACAGAAAAAGCACATTTTCCTTTGACCACTCTTTTAGGAGTTTTGAAACCCCTAAATTTTATCTCAGCCTGTAGTATAGTAAAGGTGAACTCAACATCAAACAAGCACCGATGCTAACCTTCTTTCTGGAATACTTATGGATGTCATTTTTTGGATAAAGGAAAGATGTGTATAGTTGTTTCTATTTCCTTTTCAGATTAGAATGATACATTTCTCTGCAAGGGTAAGGTCTTGAGTTTATGAATTTCATCTTGTTTTTTTATTAAATTTACATTGGCACCTTCATTAGTCTGACATAGATTAGGCCTAGGCAAAATTAGAGAATCTGACTATCCTACTATGTTGAAGAAAGTTGCTGAAATATTTGTGTCACCAGGTTTGCCGATTGTGTCAACAGCAGGATGAAAAACCAGCTTGCTCTGTCTGTGGAATATTTGAGGATCCTTGGGTTTGTGTAATATGTGGTTTTGTAGGGTGTGGAAGGTAAAGATGCTGTAGTATTTTTGTTAATTTGATAACTTTGGTCCCCAAAGCAATATAGCCCATCTTATTTACTTGATGATGAGCTATGACTGAATTCTACCGGTACAGAAAATAATTGATATTTATTTTTTCTTCAATAAAGATATAAAGAAGGCCATGCTGTTAGGCACTGGAAGGATACACAGCATTGCTATTCTCTTGAGTTGAACAGGCAGCAGATCTGGGATTATGTTGGTGATGCTTATGTTCACCGCCTGAACCAATCGAAAGTTGATGGCAAGCTTATAACTGATATCAATTCTCACTGTATGGCATTGGAAGGAGATTGTGACAGTTGCGAATGTAGTGAGGATTCTGGAATTAGTGGAGCCCTCTATAGTAGCAAAGTTGAAACTGTATGTACTTCCTTCGAAAAGAATTCTTCTGAACTTATAGATATCTAAATCCTTATTTTTAAATTTACTAAAGTGATTGATTTGAACCAACACTTGTCTGATTTAGTTTTGTTAGTCGAGGCACTCCATTTTCTTGTTTCACTCTAGCTATCACTCTCCACATTTTTGGTTTTCTTACGTATATTATCTCACCCTTAGATCTTGTATTTGACAACAGATTGTTGACGAGTATAATAGACTTCTTGCAAGTCAGCTTGAGACTCAAAGACAGGTAGGGTTTCTTCCCCGTCCATACCCCGTTCTTTCTGTTCCTATATTTTCCTCCATTAATTTGGCTGTTGATGAAATGACAAGTATACACGCTATCATCCGGTAGACTATAGTATTTTTTCTTCATGCATATAAAGTTCTTTGTACTTCCAATAATTTGGTTAATCTCCTCTGCTTATTTTGTCTTGTTTTTGTAATTTTTTTTTCCTTGAATTCAGTACTATGAATCTCTACTGATGGAGGCCAAAAGTAAAATTGAAAGTTCAATTTCAGAAGCAGTGGACAAGGCTGTAAATTTGAAGCTGCAGGATATTCAAAGTAAACTGGAGAAATCTCTCGAGGAAAAAAAAGCTGTTGCATATGTGAGTTTGTTATTGGCTCATTTGAAAGTTATTTCAAGTTTTAGCAAAAGTAGATTTATCTTCTGACATGTAAGTTTGAGTGATTTTCTTAACAACTTTTTCTGACAGTTTATTTTATGTGTTTTATTATATTGCGCCTGTTTTTTTTTTTGTTTGTGTTCTTAGATCCACCAAACTCTCATAGAGGAGCAACAAACCTTGAGTGCAAAATTTAAGGAAATTGAAGAGAGGTACATAATCTCTTACTCCCCTTGTTCAAATAATGTTGTAAGATGTGCCATGAGGACGATTACATGTTTATTTAACTGAAATGCAAGCAATAGACAGCCATGTAGTTTATGCTAAAAACTCAGTTCGTTTATTACTGTGCTACATCGGGACTGATGTACCTCTATATTATAGTGCTACATCATTTTATATGAGCCACATGAATGATACAATGTGGGGCTTATATTGGCAATGAATTTTTCCTAATTCTCAACCCCAGGATTTAACTCCTTGTTCTTTTAGGGAAGCTACGACAATGAGGTTAAAAGACGAGAAGATACTTGATCTGGAAGAACAGGTATTGCAATTACAAGTTTCTGCTTGTGTGCAACTATTTTTTAAGTGGCTTCTTAACAAGTATAAATAATGTCACAGATTAGAGATCTTACTGTCTATATTGAAGCCCAAAAAACACTGAATGACATGACGAATTCTGATGACATCAAGGGAGGTACACTCCTACCTGTACCTTCGAAGCAATCGTCTTCGGCCAAAACTAGAAGACAAACGAAATCTAGCAGAAGACGGAATTAGATGGTTTTTGAAGATAGAATCAGCATGTCGTGTATTCAGTAGCTTTTGGATCATGAAGCATTTCAGCATCCTTGCAGATAAGAAATGATTTTGTTTTTCAAAATGTACAGATATAACCTGAACAATGTTTGGGTTCCCTTTAGGTATTTTCATGTATTACCACTACCAGCCTTTTAAATGTAAAGACAAACGACGTGTCGTTTTCTGTGTGACAATTGGGCTGGGACCAGCCCAATTCAAACTAAAGACCAGCCCAATTCAAACTAAATCCTTTTCTACAAAACGACACGTCTTTTTCATGGGAAGATTGGGCTGGGCCAAGTAATTCACTTTTAAATGTAATAAAAACAACGTGTCGTTTTAATACTATTTGGGAAGGGAGAAGTTATTTAGAAAATATATTCTGGGCCGAATTTTAATGGGCTACAGGCCCAAGTTTTTGGGAAATTATTAAACTACCCGATTTTTAATGGTTTTTAATGGGCTTCATGATCAAGATAATTGGTGAAATATTTAACTGGGCCGAATTTTAATGAGCTGAGGCCCATGTTATTTTGAAAATATTAATCTGGGCCGATTTTTAATGGGTTCAGGCCCAACTTTTTTGGAAAATATACTGTGCCAATTTTAATGGGCTTCAGACCCAAGTTCTTGAGAAAATATAAACCGGGCCAACTTTGAATGGGCTTCAGCCCAAGTTTTTTCGAAAATATTAAACTGGGACGAATTTTAATGGGCTTCAGGCCCAAGTTTCTGGGAAAATATTAAACTGGGCCGAATTTTAACGGGCTTAGCCCATGTTATTTTGAATATTAATCTGGGCCATTTTGAATGGGCTTTAGGCCCAACTTTTTCGGAAAATAATATTGAACTGGGCCGAATTTTAATGGGCTTCAGGCCCAAGTTTCTGGGAAAAATATAAACTGGGCCGACTTTTAATGGGCTTCAGCCTAAGCTTTTTCGAAAATATTAAACTGGGCCGAATTTTAATGGGCTTATGCTCATGTTATTTTGAATGGGCTTAGGCCCATTTTTTAAATATTAATCTGGGCCGATTTTGAATGGGCTTCAGGCCCAAGTTTTTGGGAAAATAATATTAAACTGGGCCTAATTTTAATGGGCTTCAGGCCCAAGTCTTTGGGAAATATTAAACTGGGCCGACTTTGAATGGGCTTTAGCCCAAGCTTTTTCGAAAATATTAAACTGGGCCGAAATTTAATGGGCTTAGCCCATGTTATTTTGAATATTAATCTGGGCCGATTTTGAATGGGTTCAGGCCCAAATTTTTTTGGGAAAATAATATTAAACTGGGCCGAATTTTAATGGGCTTCAGGCCCAAATTTTTGTAATATTAAACTGGGCCGACTTTGAATGGGCTTCAGCCCAAGCTTTTTTGAAAATATTAAACTGGGCCGAATTTTAATGGGCTTCAGGCCCAAGTTTTTGGGAAAATTAAAAACTGGGCCGACTTTGAATGGGCTTCAGCCCAAGCTTTTTCGAAAATATTAAACTGGGCCGAATTTTAATGGGCTTAGGCCCATGTTATTTTGAATATTAATCTGGGCCGATTTTGAATGGGCTTCAGGCCCAAAGTTTTTTGGGTAAATAATATTAAACCAGGCCGAATTTTAATGGGCTTCAGGCCCAAGTTTTGGAAAATATTAAACTGGGCCGATTTTTAATGGACTTCAGGCAAACGAGGTGTCGTATTTTTTGTGAAGATTTGGGCTGGGCCCAGTACACACAAGCCCAATTCAGCTTTTCAATCTAATAAAAATGACGTGTCGTATTTTTACTGACGTTTTGGGCTGTGCCGGGCCCAATTCAAACTGAAACCATTTATAAAAACGACGTGTCGTTTAACGTCATTTTTTAAAGTACCGATTTCGGCTGGGCCAGGCCCAATTCAAACTGGATCCTTTTACATGGCAGACAAGAAGTAAAAAATCCAGCAAAACTAAAAATCAAATCGCACAAATCAAATGCAACAAAACTTGAATACAGACATTGATGCAATGGGCTGATTTCTTATTAATACCAGAAAATTAACTAGTACAGAAAATTACAATCATAAATAAATATCAATAAACATGTCTGATTTTGGTTCCCAATCAAAGAAACTAAAATCTGGATAACTTCTAAGATAGTGAATAATTTGGGGGGGAGGGGAAAAACCAAGGGATGAACAGTCGCTGCGAATCAAAGAAACTAAAATCTTTTGCTGAATTCCCTCATTGTCTGATTTGGTCGGCACTGCGTTGTCTTCAAAACTTACACTATAAATTCATACTTCTCCAATTATCCTAAATGAGGGAAATTGCCTCGCACAAACCTAGTTTCAGATGCCACTATAACCAATTCTACTGGGTTAATTCAAGTATCCTAAAAGGCTAAAACTATAGATTCCTATATCCGCAGCTTCCTCACAAAAAATAAATAAATATGGTGAGACCAGGAAGAGGCAAACGGATGGATACATACACTCGAAGTCTGTTGGTGAAGGGATGCACATGGAATTGTCACCTTTGAGGTTGATCCGAACCTGCTGCTCCGGAAGTGGTGCTAGGCCCAGCACCATTTTCAGTTGGAGGGGAGGTGCCCCATCTTCCTTCTGATTCTAATGGCTCAAGTACATGGACTCCACCATCAGTAAGACCTAGTGCAAACTGATTGGGATCCGATGGATGTGCCGCGACAACGAGAGGATATACTCTTAAGCTGTTCCAAATTTGTTGTTAGATATGCCATTTACACAACACGAAGACCACAAGTATCCTATCAAAAAAGGATGAATATTTGAAAGAGAATATGGGCCATGGGCCTATGGCCATCATATTGACAAGAAAACATACCTTGGATTCGGAGGTAAATAAGCAGCTGGTAATATTCGGCATCTCAACCTAAGTGTTGTAGCAGTTAGAACCCCCACACTTCCATCTTCAAAGCTAACATAAATTGACTGGCTATCGCAGGAATAAGCAGCATGTGTGATTGGACCACTAGCCTCTCGAGGGACCCACTATATAAGAAAACATAATTCCATTAAAGTCGATAACACTAATCAAATCCTAAAACAACATAGTAAAAGCAACAATTAAACCTGCAAAACATATAATAAAAATGAAATACACTAAAATCTTAAAACACAAGATTTTTCAGGAAAAGAAAAAAAACACTCACCTGCTTGAGGCATTCTAATTTTGGTGCTTCAAAAATGGCTATCTGTGTTTCATGAACTGCCAGCAAATGTATCTGATCCAAGTGAAACTGCACACGGGTATCTGCAAGAGGGGCAGCAGCTCGCCCACTTGGAATCTGAAGGAATTTACTAGCTTGCCTCTCCCATCCATCTGTGTTCCAAACACACAACTGCAGAGAGAAGAAATAAAAGCATTGATGACTTCCAAAACCTGGTCAAACTAATCAAGAGAGTAGATAACAACAGCAAAGGTATGGGGCATGTAAGGCCTGGTTAGCGACATTCTGGAGAGATGCATTATAGAAAAGCTTCTCGTAGCAGTTGAGGTTATACTAATGAAACAGTTTCAATGGTAAGTATGAAATGCCAGGGAATCAGTATACAATGAAGTTGACCCATGAACAATTTGAAAACTGTGTCTACTGTTGTTGGCTTGGCTTTTCGTGATAAGAAGCTTCTGTTTGTCACCAGTTTATAGGCTTAGCAATAACAGGCTGACTTACACAAATATACACTCACAAACAGTCTATATTCATACCTGAGAATCAGCTCCCGAAGATACAAGCACATTAAGAACATGTGAGAAGGCAAGGCCTGTTATTCTTTTCTGATGACCTTTTAGCTTAGTTTTAACCTGTAAAAAGGAAGCATCTAGGTTGTTAATAATCCCACGTTGCAGCGATCACAACCACGTAACAAATCTATAGTTCAGTGAACAGAGACCTCGTCCACCCGAACATTGTAAATTTGGATGGAAGAGTCTTCCATGCCAATGGCGATGATATTATTGTCTTGAGGATGAAATGCCAGATATGTGGCAGCTGGTGGTGGAGGCATGAATGTTGTCATCGTCTGCAATTCAGAAAACGTAACAATATTATAACATAAACCTATACACATTGTCATTGTCCACTACAATAAAAGAAGCATATGAATGAAGACAACATCATAGAGCAAATCTAATGGGTTGGGAACCCTAAGAAAGCGAGCTACATCCAGTTAATACATTTCAGTATCTTATCATAACCAACCAGTACACTAGACGTGATGAATGAGAGCTGGATTGGGAAGCCATCATACCTTAAATGTCATCATATTGAACAGGGATATTTTTCCCCCTGAAGCTGACATAACGTAAGAGTCGTTCTTTGAAAGTGCAAAGCATGGAACAGCATCTTCAGGGTTTGTATCACTTATATCATTAGTCATCAGTATACCACTCGCAGGTTGCCACAGTTGTGGTACAATACTAGCTGTGGCCTACAAGAGACAAACTTTTTGTAAATCACAAGATTAAGGATACATACACAAATAATTAAATGCAAACATCCAACATAGGAATTATATACCTTTCCTATTGTGGTTCTGTCATTTCGTTGCCATTTCCAGAGCTTGTGTACAGCATTAGATGATAATGCCAATATGGCAAGTCCTGAATTTGTATAGATTAACCTAGAAACCTGAAATAACTATCATATGTCAGATTATGCAATACAAATAATAATTTGAACAAATTCGGACAGAGAGAATCAATACCCTCATTGCTGTTAAATTATCAGGGAGCCTCAGTGACCGGCATTGTGATGCTTCATTGATTTCAGTTAGTTTCCAGATCCTGGATTTCTCTACCGACTCATCAACAATTCTAGGTTTCACGTCAGCCAAACTTCGACTGTCATTGTTCTACACAAACTCAAAAAAGAAAGAAATATAAACCATTGAACAGAAGAACACTTCTTTCCTATCATTTAAAAACAGAAAATTTGCTACAAATGCATTTCATCGGCATAATACACATACATTATGATCAGGTTCAAATATCAAAATAATTTACTCTCTATGTTAGCATGTTTTTATATAGCTTTCATTAGGCATTTGAGTCACCCATGAGAGGTTCATGACACTCACCAGTCCAACCATGGCTGGCACTGGAGCTGCTCGATCTCCAATGCTTGTTCCAACAGTAATGTTGGAAGACCCAAATGTTCCTATTGCTGGGGCCTGCATATTAATGAAGCAGATACTCACAAATTTTGAACACCACCAAAGAAAGCTAACGAATCTGAAGAATCTTTACCTTCACAACAGCCGCAGAAGCAGCTCTGGAAGCATCAAATGTACGACTCTCCACAGTTCTTAGCAATCTAATTCCGTCTGAATTTGCTAGAATTTTAATACCATTGTCGTTCGTTGAGACAGCTAACAGTATTCCTTCTTTGTTAAATCTAATAGAAGGAGAAGCCTGCAAAATTTTCAGACCATGATGATTAGTTGGAAGAATGATCTTATTGAAAAGATGAATAAATAAACATGATGATTACCGGCAATCCACCATCTGCATCAGCACTTGTCAAAAGGCTAACATTGTCCATGTCCCAGAATTTAACCATGAACTCATCACCAGTAGCCAAGAATCGATTCTTGGTGGTATCAAACTGCACAACTCCAACAGTCCGCTTCCCAAGACCATGATAGGTTCGCTTTACAGCTCCTTCACTTTCATTCCATTCCACCAAGTATGAATCCCCTTCTTTATTTGTCCCACATGAGAATAGCCTGTGTTGTTCAGAGATCATAGACAGACGTCCATATTAATTTCATACATAAGAAAAACAAACATCACATCCCTAATGGAAGAAAGGCTTTGTAAAGCATTAATAAATTATGCCAACCTTGTTCCATCAGCACTGTACGCCATAGTGGTAGAAGAATGACCGGGCGCATCGTAGTCAACCCTTGAGCCCATATTATCATATAGCCATGCCTTTATTTTCCCATCAGTTGCTGTCGAGAAAATAAACTGGAAAAGAAAAATAGTAGGATATTAAAACTAGGACACATTATCATACAATTTATTAAACATGAAATTAAAGTTACAATTTACAAACCCCCAACTCCAATTGTAAGTTCTATTGACTATAAGAATTCGTTTCATATTGTCCCCATCTAGTAAAAGTAAGAATATCATGGATCAATTGCGTATCTTTGGAAAGATTTTTATTTATCGACCCATATCCCTACTCTAAACGCCTGGAGTAGCTTTTTCCATCTGTGCATCCCAAGGAATAACTCTGGGAAAGTGGGGTGCACACATATAGCAGAGATGGTTGTCATTGATGTTCAGATCTTTGAACAAATTACCAGCTGCTAAGTAATAGCTTATCCAGACTCTCCATATGATTGAAGAAGGGGAACATAAGAATCTAGTTATCTTCTTCTTCTTTTTCATAAAATATACCTTGAAGTGGGGAGGGGACCAAAAAAAAAACAAACAAACAGCTTAATTTTTATGCTACATTATTATCAACAAGATAAATGAAATGAATATTACCTGAATATTCTCCTTGTGATGTGGACACACAGAGTATACAGGTGCTTCGTGGCCCTCAAAGGTATGCTGCTTAGCCCCAGTGACAGCATCCCACACCTGCAAAATATTGAACATATGTATAACTGTCATTCAACCTGCAGAAACACATTAAAGTAGTGCAAGTCATCATACCTTAATAACCCTATCTTCGCCACAAGTCACAACGCAGAGCTGTTTGTTTGGATATGAGAAAGCAAGATCATTAACACTGCCAACATGAGCCTCAATCTGAAAACAAGAAATAGTGCACATATTAATTAACCCATATGAATTAAGAAATCTAAGAAAAACATGAAAATAAAAAAGAAATAGAAAAAACAATGATCAAAGAAAATAAAAAGTAAAAAAAGTAACTGGTAAGAATGTAAGATAACTAAATTCAAAGGGATTGATTGATCGAAAAACCTCTAGGTGATTTCTTAAATCATCACCACCATGATAGGAGTATATGTGCACTATATGCTTAGAGTATGCAACACCTGCAGTAGAAAACTGAGTCAACATTTCCTATTTCTTGACAACGTTGACTTGGGTCATCTTTACAAAATGAGAATAGGCAATACATAAACAATCTCACTTACCAAAAAGACTTCCATCAGGACTCCACACCACGCGGTTGATTGATGCAGTATAATCATTGGCCAAAGATGCCTATCGGACAATGAGAAGACACAAGTTCACTCAAAATAATAACGACTCATATAAGCATACACATGATGCTCAATCTCAAATAAATACAGAAATGAAAATCAAACCTGCAGAGCCACTGAACATGCTCCAAGATCCCAGGCTTTGAAGTTCCTAATAGCAATTCTTTCATGGCTTGGTAACTCATATACCATGACATCACCCATGTTTGTTCCAACTGAAATGATCAAATCACTTATCAATAAAAGGAAAGGATAACAGCTAAAATTCAACTTTGGAAAAAAAAAAATCAAAAAGAATATTTACTCCAAGTAGAATTGGAGATCACCTCTCCCCACGAATAGGAGCTTACCAAGTAGTAGAATCTGTTGCACTGGGTGGAAATCCATACTCTTGACAGCTGAGCCTGGACTTAAAGTCATAACAACAGTCCTGGGCAAGTCATCAGTAGAGTAGGAACTCTGACCATGGCTCTGGTTAGGATATGCAACGGGAAGAATATTTACTGGCAGATTATTGGCCTGTTACAAATTAAGTTAATAGAAGACCAATTGCAGAAACTAAAAAGTTTGAACATGAAATTTTTCTTTAGAAAAGAAAAATTCCAAGATATAATCATTGACATCAATTTGCCAATCACAAATCATCTAATGCAGGACTAATCTGCAAAATGTTTTCTATTTCAATCCAAAATGTTGTTAAGACAATCCAAGTTCCTAATTTGCAAAACTGCAAGAGACTGATCTCTCACCAGAATCTGAAGCATCCTTCCTCATCAAGTCATGCTTTAGTACATTGCATAAAACATATATATACTATACAGCTACATATGGTTTAGGAAACAATTTATTAAAAGAAAGCAAAGAATTTTGTAATGACTGAAATAATTTAATATAATACTTTAAAGAACGTACATAAAAAAGAATGGAAAACTTCAAATTTAGCAAATATAATTTTCAGATAAGATTTATACTTCATCTGTTACTCCAAAAGGTCTTGATCTCTTCAGCACATGTTCAGAATCTGCTGTTTGATAGTCCATAGCTGGGTTATTGGTAGGAGGAGTTCTAGGGCGCTTTAAGATGGCTCCTATCATGATAAGTAAATGCATAATGAGTACAAATAAAAAAATTTAAAAATAAAAATCAGTTGAAATATGGAAAAGAAAAAGATAGCTAAAGTAGTAGCCCATGTTAAATTGAAAAATATCACAAACAGAATGGGTCTTCAACATTTCAAACAAAGATCAGCACCCAAATAACAATGAAGAGTAACCAGAATTTCCATGCTCACATGGCTCGTTGACCAAAATGGATCATTTTTTCATAATCATACCAAGTACCAAGGGAACACCAAACAAGTACATAAAATGTTTAGACGAAAAGAGATTCTATTAGGGATGGAAAAGACAAAAATAAGCTATGAAAGCCAAGAAGGAGAAAGCAAATTAAATTTTGTAACGCATTTTCTTGACATGTACAATTTAGATTTTAGAATACCGTAATAATGGACAAGGCTCCCTATCAAAGCTGCCACTATGGTACTTTGAAAGTTTTAATCCCACAAATACAGCTCTAGAAACAGCCAGTAATACCACAGTACCTGCATTGTTAGCTGCAGCTAAACCAATAGGCCCGGCAGAAGCAGAGGGATGAGGCACAGGTGATGGGTTGGCCATCCATCCAGCAAGAGATGTTGGAAGAGCAGCAGGTGTGGGCTGAAAGGGCTACATACATATACACCGAGAGTCAAGCTTCAACTTAAAGATCACTTACTACAGAGAAAAATATGATTCTGTTTAACTTACTCCATGAGCACCCAGTGGTGGGAAACCCCCTGTCTTTGGGACCGCCCCCATTAAGTGATTAGTAACAGGGGATGGAGCCCTGGCACCATTTGGTTGTCCACAGCTATGGTCTACAAATAGGGTCTTTATGTCAGGGTTGGGCCTTGGATTCTTACAAAGCTGATGCTGCCAGTTTAAGCTGCAATTGTAATTACACAAAAGTTGAGAATTCAGGCCTTGTAAAATTAAAGCAAGGAAACTGTATCGAGACGGCAGGAGCTTCTCAAGTACCTCTGATTGATAAGAGTCCGCAATCTCGAGTTCTTCAGGGTAGGAAATTGAAGTTTATCACGAAACAATGGGTTAGCCTCTATTAACTTTTTCAGTTCAGCAAGCATTATACCCCTTGCAGACTTTGTATCACCATACTTAGATAACTGTTCATTATCCCTGAAAAGCAATGCATACCCAAAAACAGAAAACGTCAAATACATAACAGAAACACAAACCAGCCAACAATACTACAAGACAATTTCTCTCACCTAAAGTTATCCAAAGTCAACAGCTGTGTAATTTCCTTAAAAAGTTCTTCATTAAATGCTGCAAACACTTTCAAGTCCTTCACTAAAATGTCCACAGCTTTTGCTCGATCCCGCCTACATTGATCCGATTTTTAATCAGAAATGGGCCAAATAACTTCACAAATGGAGTATAGTTAATCAAAGAGGACAAAACATAATGCCATGAATATAATTTACAAGAAATTTAACCACCTACTTGTCTAAAGCTTCAAGGTACTTCTGCTTGCGTATCTCGAAAAAGATCTTCATAGAGTATCTATTATCATCAACCTTCGTGAAACCAGACAAATACTTCTCCACCTCCTCCCACTCCCCATTTGTGACCATATCTTCAAAGTACCTCATGTTAAAGAAAAACCCTGACTCTTGCTCCAACCTCCACATCCACAATCACAGTAAAATTAAATTAATGTTTTTCAAAAAAAAAAAATTAACACGTTTACCGGTAAACAAGCAGATACACATACATAGAACTGAAATTTATATAGTGAAAAAAGTAAGAGGAATTTGAGCATACTTGTGAACACTCTCTTTGAATTTTTCTTCGTCCAGAAACTGAAGTATGAGAAACACAAGCTCTCTGCTTAGCGAGGACATCTTCGTCTCTGCCAAGCCTAATTCAGTCAAAGATCTAAAACCTTTATGCTTCAATTTCAACAATACTACAACACAAAAACCCCTATATTAATCTAAACAATAAATTATATACCTCCAATTCGAAAAATTAAACCGCAACACAATCAAAACGAAAAATTCGAGGCCTTCAAAAATCAAAGGGAGAAATGAGAAGGAAAAGGTACCTTGAATGATATTGATGGCTCAGATCGGAGGGTTTGAGAGCTTTCTCGTTCTACTTTCTCTCTCTAGCTTTCTATATTTTGGTCTTGTGGAGTTCAAGTATTTATACGGAGAAGGAGAAGAAAGATTAGGGATTTGGAGAGGAGGGAGAGAAATGGTAGCAGACAAATTCAATAGCGTGAGCGAGAACGAGAACGAGATGTATAGGAATGATAAGTTATCTGATAAGCACCCACGCTTATAAATAAGAGCAACTAGAACTAATAATCCACGCGAATTTCTGCTTATAATGGGTGATAAGACAATGAGCTTATACAGTTCTTGTAACGCTAGATTTGGATTTATTTTCGCCTGGATTTGCGGGGTTTACTAAGATAGTTGAGTTGTTGTAAATTTTTAATTACTATTAGTCACTGAGGTTAAATGCCGTAATTACCGTCTCTTCTACTTTGCTTTGGACAACTCATAGATGAATGTGTTTGTGTTTTGCTAATATATATTTTCTTTTATTTCTCATGTTATAGTAGTGAACATGAAAAATTTAGGACAATTGTTTCAGTTCATTTGAGATTAAATATACTTGTTCATATGGGTTGTGATTGATGAATTTTTATCTTCTTCTTCATAATCATAATTATACATCTTATAAACTACTTATAAAGATCGTAAAAACTTCCATGAGACATCATGTCTAATATAATAAGTGAAGTGTTCACTATTCTATGTGCGATACATGTGCAACCAAGTTACGAGAGAGAGAGAGTTAACTATTCCTAAAATATTATCAGTAGGTAACCTTCGTGAATGCTTATCTCAAGCGATTGCAATTGAAAGATACTTCAAATCATCTACATTATTGTTATTGTCTCTACAAATGCATGAGAGATTAAAATGTAACTATGGGAATATTTATTTCACATCATGCAACATATCCTTTCATCATGTGGAGCAGGAAGCCAATTTATTTGTCGATTTTTGTAGTTACAGATCAATAGTTTTTCTTATTTCATGGTTAAACTCGCTCTATACTCTTGTTTGTTTCTTTTGTTTTTCGTTTTAAATGTTTCAAGACTGATTGCCTCTATAATCTTTTTCATTTTCATACCTCCTTGTTTTAAAAAATAAGAAAAAAAAACAAACAAAAGGAACAAAATCTATCATACCGGACTTCAAATCCAACTCGTATTATACATTCAAATGCACATGGCTGACTAAAAAGAAACATGCAACACTCTTCCTCTGGCTCTCTGTGGACAAAATAAAAGAAAGTTGATTGCACATGAATTTTCTTTGCACTTATGTTTTTTTTTCGACCGGTGCTCTTCAAAACCACTGAAACTTCTTATTTTGCCAAGCTAACATCAGATCAGATCGATTATGCTTTGCAACCCTTGGTATTGGAGTCACAAATATCAAACCAAAAAGGCCAAAAATTGCACCCAATTTCCATTGAAAGTTGTTAGGGTGTGGCCACTTTCTTTCTATTTATTTTTTTGGTCATTGTCCAAATATTTTTTTTGGCCAATTTCTTAGGGTCTGTTTGAGATTGTTTTTCGAAGACCCAAAAACACTTTTGAAATAATTGAAAAAATTAATTCTAAATATTAAAAAAATTGAAAAAAATAAAATATGTCTTGGGTGAGTTTTAGAAGCACTTGGAAGTGATTTTGAGAAGCATTTGTCAAGTGTTTCCTTGTATAAAAACGCTTTTACCAAATTTAAAAAACGCTTTTAGGCATTTCAGAAACAATTTCAAACGGGCCCTTAATGTCATTTATTATCATCTAATATAGAGAGACTAAAATATTAAAATAAAAATGTCCCTCAAGGTTATAAATAAGTCAAAACTCAAAAGTAATATGTATTCTACGGGTCACTATTTGATTTTATACCACGTAATAATTTGAGAGTTTTGATATTACTACGTTTTTGTTTTCATATGTATCTGTATAATCTATATACTCGTAACATTATGACATAAAAAAAACTATTGACTTATCGTAATACTATTACCATGCACAATAATTTGATATATTCTCTGTCATAAAGGTACACATCAAACAAAATCATATTAATGTTGTTATTACGAATTGGTGACTACATAATAACATGATAATTAGACGGCTAAACTAAATTGACAAGTGGAGTAGGCCAAAGTTACCAAGTTTACATGCGTTTACTGGTCATATAAAAAAAACAATTTCCAACTCGTATCTAATTTGTTTTTAAAATAGGGAAGCAATTTTTTTTGAAAAGGCACATGAATGCGTGCTGAACTGAAATGCTTGTTGTTAGGAAATAGGAATAAATAGAATAAAGTGCTAAATAAGAAAAGTCTTCAATGACTCAATTTATCGTATCTTATCGCGAGATATCGTTCAAGTCGTGGGATGGTAACAACCACACGTCAATTCATTCTGACGAAAGACATTTTAAACGGTTCTAATCAGATCACTTTGTATTTATCTAGAAAAAGGAGGAGGTTTTATCCGATGCCTGCACCTGCACTGAAAATAAGGTGGGACGCCTTTGGAACACCCAATTATGGTATTGTCATGATTTACTTTCTAGTTTCTACCGTACTAATTAAAGTATATTAATCTTTAGATCTGTTTTGAAAAGATTAATTTTATCTGTCAAAGGCTCAAGTAGAGATTAAAGCCTAATACTAATGCTAATCCTACATAACAACATGAAGCATGGTTTGATGGTCAAGCTGAAAAAGAACAGAACGCGGAGAATAAATAAGCTACATATTGAGTGAGACATAATTATATATGCACCATGCCAGCTCTATATAAACTTAATAATTGGCTTGATTCAAAAACAAGACCGAGTCGCTTTATATAATTTGTCCATATAGCTAATGTCATTTTCCATGGAATTTTCTTGGATGCTTCAGTGCATTGGTGGTACAGCTACAGGCTGCAGCACTAGTTTTTTTTGTTTTTGTTTTCTTCGATAGCACGTTTAATTTGTTTGGTCAAGAAAGTTATACGTTTTAAATTGCTTATATACGTATCATACGCTTCGGTTTTTTTTTTTTTTTTTTGGCAAAGTCATACGCTTTGGTTGATAGGAGAGTCCGAGAGTAGGTAGGACTTGGGTAACTCTTTTTCCAAATCAATGTCAATATTAGTCTTCACCAAAATGTCAGACTGTCAAGTACTCAAGTCTGTCTTTGCCTCTAAATGCATCTAATTTAACCTTTTACATGGTTAAAAAGGATAGTAATGGAAAGGACACCATCGTATAAAATTAAATTAAAAAATCATTGATAATTTCATTCTTCAATTTACGCCACACCCATGGCATAAGTTTCCCCCATAGACGAGTAGTTGTCAATATATGAGAATCATTAGTTAATATGAAATGTGGATTATGTATTGAATATGATTTCAATTACGATATGGATTGTATTTTGTATTTCTCTATAAATAGATGCCCCTATTCATTAATGAAATACATTATATTCAAAAGCAATTCTCTGTTTCGTTATTTACTTTATTCTACAACACGTTATCAACATGAGCCCTAACTCTGAATCAAAAGCCAAAACCTTGAGCATAGCATCCTGCTAGCGCAAAAACCCTAGAACCCAAAACCTTAAGCTTTACCGTGATCTACCACCGGTCGCCTGCACCCGCTACCGGTCGACACAACCACCACCAGAAATCACCACCGCCGAGAACCACCAACAGCAGGACCTTCCCACACTAAGAACCACCACTGGCCAACTACTGCTGTGCTTCCCCCCTTCAATCTCTTCTAGTTCAAGATTCAAGACTAATCCAGAAAAAAAAAATCCAAGTAAGTTTTTATAAAAGTTGTTGCTTTCTGAATTTTAATTCAACCTTCTTTTTCTTCGGAGACTTGCAACATCCCTTCTTCTTCCTCCCACCTTTATATAATGTGGGATACTTGAGCTATACTCCACCTGATTATGAGAAACATTAGGGAAGTGATGGGCTTTATATCCTTATGGTCTATGTAAGACATGAGCACCCTTAATGTCATCATTCTATTGTGAAAGTTCTTGCCTTATAAGCCGAACTGTGGAGGTTCGAGCTAAAACTCCGGACGAGGACTCCGTTGAAAGAAGAGATACTCCGGACAAGGACTCCGTTGAGAGAAGAGATCAAAACACGACCGATTTTGGTCATAACTTATTCACAACTTGGCTCACTCAGTTGAGTATGATGTCTAGGAAACTATTTTGAGATTAGTGGTGTTAAGTGAGCCTCGCTCTACCGACATCTCTTCTTACTTTCCTGGTCATGCTTTGTTGCTACCATTTCATATCTGTCCCGGTACAGACCCCATGACGGGTCAGGAGTAGCCCACCATCGCTGAACAGCCCACCTCTGGGCCCATTACCACGCCCCAGCGGCATCTACTTACTCGGTAGGGATCCCCTACCGAGTGCACTGCCTTGACAACGCCCCAGCGGCCCAGGCAACACCCCAGCGGCATCTACTTACTCGGTAGGGATCCCCTACCGAGTGCACTACCTTGACAATGCCCCAGCGGCCCAGGCAACGCCCCAGCGGCATATACTCACTCGGTAGGGATCCCCTACCGAGCCTACTAGCAAAGCCCTGGCGGTACCCCAGCGGTACCAGCAATACCAGGCCGGGTGTACCGACAACAAGCCTTCCCCCTGGCCTTACAGGGACATCTCTCGACCCGGTACCGTGGACACACAATCCAGTCGGTACCGGCACAGCCACCTGGCAGCACGTGCTTGTCCACTACCTCGCGGATCGCACTAAAGAACGCCCATACCGCACTAGGACCGCACTAGGCACCGCCGTCCCTCGACGCGCGTGTCGAGGTAGTGGAATAATAGAGTATTCCCTCGTGTCATGGGATGTCCCCCCACGCCAGGGAAGCTTGTCTCCGACCTCAGCTCATATATAAGGAGTCCTCACTCCTTATTCAAGTAAGTTCTCTCCATTCCTAGAAGCTCTGCTCAAATCCTCTCGGGACTAACTTGAGCGTCGGAGGGTCTTCGGTCGGTACACGCCGGCCTCCCCTGACCTCCTTTGCCCTTTCAGGTACTCAAGTGCACTCCAGGTGCGTCCCTACCGAGCAGCTGGGAAACGGCAGGAACATGCTTAATTGGAGCTACCGAACGGTTTAAATTATGGCCATACCATATTGGTTTTGATCTAATTACCTTCGAATGAGGAATCCGTAAAGAAGAGACATTACCGATGCAATGTTGATCGGGAAAACCCTATCTACCTTTCTCGTCTCTGACTTGGTAGTTGCTAAGAACTATCGCATTGAAGTCAAGAATGGATGGATCACAAGATTTCATAAATTGATCTCTGCTTTATCGATTGTCGAAAAGCATGAAAAAATCCTTGTGAAGAATTATAATGCGAGGCCCGTGAGAACTAGACATGTTCCGGAGACCCATTATAATGGTGCCCCAAAGAGAGGACGTCGCGGGCGAAACCCTAATACTAGGGATAATTTTTGACGTTCTATTCCATACGATCGCTCTGCTAAAAAAGGTAGCCGCCGAAATATGCGAGGAGGGGGCCGTGGAGGCCGCCCAAAGGGTAGAGGTGCCGCTGTCCACTCAAGAGGTACGAGTGCTAATGCCGTGCCACTCAAGAGGAGTGCAGCATGTGTGAATAGCACTCCTCAATCAAAGGACTCTGAACCAAAATATATAAGGACATATGGATATTAGTCACAATGGCTCCGATCACAATGAGGTATAGATGGAGAAGGTATTGGATAAGGCGGCCATGCCGCTTAAGACATTTGACTCATCAATTCATATTGAATACTTAATACCTAAAATACCTCATGTTATCAAGTAAAATATTCAAAATATCCTCTCTTATCTTCCCTTTGTCACATAATTAGTGGATCAAACGTATCACATGACACGACCTATGCACTCAAGAATTTATCGTGCATATATAAACTCATTAGATGAATCATCGATCATTTGTATTCTTCTCATCTTCATCTCTATTGGAAATTTTCATCTTCTCATCTCTATTGGAAATTTTAATTTTCATCTCTCATCTTCTTCTGAAAGCATGACATAATCGTTTACAGAATTTGTTAGTGACCATAATCGTTTACAGCATTTGTTAGTGACCGAAATGTACGTGTACTCTGGGGTGGGGTACTTACCTAAACTTTCAAAGTCAAATCTCAGGATTCAGGAACATGTCCCTATTATTATATATAAATCAATGGAAGCATATGTCTATACCAAGACCACCAAGTTAAAATAATAATAATAATAATGTACTACTGGATCATGGCTAAAGTAGAAAATGTTTAGTCCTCCCAAATACGGATTTTAAAGATTAACGGCTAAGTATAGTAGATTAGTGTGTTGTTAATCTAATTCAAGATTTCTAGGGTGGCACAAAAGTCAAAACCAATTTAGCTACCTTAATGATAACAATTGAAATAAGGGTGGTCCTAACTCCTAACGCCCTCCACGTACATGTCCCGGCCACCAATTTGACATCAACATTAACAAAACACTAATCGGTACAATTATACTCCGACTGTGTGTTACATAAAAAATCAAAATTGTCATAATAGTTGCTGATTTGAATTATAACAATTTCCATAAAGCCATAATTTCGTACTTCTGATAAAAAAAAAAAGAGAGACCAAGTGATGTTTGTAGACCCTATATACACAATTTAACTTTATTTCTCTCTGAACATTGACGCATCACACATGTTGTTTTTCATACTGGTTAAGAAGACAAAAAATTGTATGATGCGATTAGATAGTTTCATGTTTTATTCCCTTTTTTACCTACAACTAGAAGATTTCAACACATGTTCTTCCAACCCTTTTCAAGAAGTTTCATATAAAATTTGGAAGCTCATGGACCCACTTTTCACAGTGGCAGTCCCTGCTGTTCAAAAAGGCCGATTAGCTTTGGAATCTTAAAACCAAGAATGGCAGAAGATTGCTTGCCAAGTGGGTGGGTTTCCTATACTCTTTTTTATTATTATTATTATTATAACCTTTGTTAACACATTAACCCATCTATCTTTCATTACTATTAGAGGCTTCATTCATTAACTTACCAGTGAACTGAAGCAGTAGAAATTAAAGGTTTCACTGATTTGAAACCTTAAAATCAGTGGGGTGATAGGAAACTTCGACCATTTCAATTCCCTTTTATCAGAAAAACAAAGCGGGAATCAATCTCACTTTGAGTAATGATAAAGCAAACCATGTATGGGATAAATTAAGGAAATATTCGATTGTCCAGCACTTCCATAATTCAGTGTGGATTTGATTCTCTCATAAACTTTGCATTCTAATACCATATAAAAAAGCTAAGATGAGAATAATTACGTACTTTCCATAGAAAAGTTAGTACAAACCTTGAGTCCTTTATCTCACACAGCCTCCAGGGAGAAGGAACCTAAACTTGTCTACATTGTTTATCAAATAAGATGGAAGATGAACTGCAGAAGCTGATCGGGGAATCGATCCCATCTTCCCAATCAACTCCTTGAATGTGTACTCTTCAGGCAGCATATCAAAGAGATCATCTCCTCGACAAATGAGCGTCTGAATCCTTTTGTGATCCAGAAAATCTCTCCGCCTCACACGGTCTGCGTGGCTATAAGCAGTCATCTTGAACACAAAGTCATCAATATGCCGAAAGCAAAAACTACAATGCCATCCTGCATCAGACAGCATGTCATCAGTTTGCCGGGAATGCTGGTACATAGTATTCGGGCTATAGATGTGAGCTGTTGCCCGCCAGCTGCTATAGTCCACCGGGAACTCAAATGAGTACATGTAGTGCTTCAGCTCAAGATGCATTTTAGGAGGAATCCCATCACACCATTGCAACAATTTCAAAGTCTGCGGGCTAGGGATCTCATCAGTATCTGACATTATCAGGATATCGTCGTACGAAATCCCTGCATGCCGAAGTAAAACATTCATAGCTATGCGTTGCTTTCTCTCAAGTTTAAAGGGGTCTGCATGTGAACCTTGGGGTAAAGTCGTGCCAGGAAAGACATAGTGGACGATTTTTTCCTCAGCAAAGGCAAACCTGTTCCGACTTGAAGCAAAGTAGAGAGGTTTTGGGATTCCAGTGAAAGTGGCATTTGCCTCGATGATTACCAATTTTGTGGCATATGGGTAAAGTTCATGCCACCTGATATCAAGGATGTCTAACTCATTGCTGAAGATGATGGCATCAAAAATACGGCGTGGCGTGGCACGTAGGGACCAGCCATGAAGGCGGCAAAGGTGGTCCATGCTTACATTTTCTGCATAGTAGTGTGGAAGGTGTATGAATGGAGATGGAGGCTTGTCCCAAAGTGGCCGGAAGAAGTATGTAATTTTCCGGTGATCTGCATAAAGTCCAAATATACATGCAGGCACGAATATCAACAGTAAGAGACAAAAGAACTTGCGTGGTGTCCGTCTGGAAATAGGACGAACAGATCGTGGTGCCATGCCTTGAAGGAAAATTATCAAGAGGGGTGGTGCTTAACATGTTTGACCCAACTGGGCTACCAATATAATCATTGCTCGAACAATCTTGATCACCTGCATAAAATTAACAGAGATTAGATTCTAGCTACACGTACTTTAGCATGAAAATATGTGACAACTCACTTTTGCATAAAAGTTAAATGAGAAACACTACAACCCAGCTTTGGAGAATACCCTGAAAAGGAAGGAGCACCTCCTCAAATCAAACTTCAATTGAATCATATTCTCAGTTTCTCACTAAAGTACAAGCAAATCAGCAACTGCACTTCTTCAGATACACGGAAATTTGTTATTATGATCCATGATTCCTAGGATTCTAGCTGGACAAAGTTGGAATACACAGAATCAAGAAAATGAACTGTTGGCCATAGAGTCTGATATCTAATGTACACACATCAATCATTTTTGCCTTTGATATCTAATGCACACAGAATCAATTGCTGCATGATTTTCCCTTAGGCCAGAATCACTTCACAGATTCTTCTAAAAAGTAAAAAAGAGACTCCTCTTCTATGTCATCAATGGTTTTGGAAATAATTTCTCCCCCAACAAATAGGACCTTTTCTAATAGATTTTCAAATGCAAGGCAATCCGAAACCGTTATTAATTCGATCATCATTTTTAACTCTTCATTGATCACTACTAGCATCCCTAAAAATATCCTGAACAAGTAAAGGAGGCAAAAGAATGGACAATTGGTAAGGGGAAGGTTATTGCTTTAGGATTAGGTCTTACCAGAAGAAACCTAAAAAGGTTTGAATTTATTCATCTACATAATTATGCAGATTAATATGGTTTCACTCCTGAAATTCACCAACATGGTAAATAGAAAGCTCTACAAGTACAAATATTTAATTGCAGATGCTCAAAGAAAACAATTGGGATCAATTTCAAATTGTCAACGCAGTTTTGACTTTTTATTAAAGATAAAAAATTGATGAGATTAGGTACAGAGTCACAAGACTTTGAATTCAAACACCTATAAATAGAATCAGAATCCAGATTGAGGTAGAAAGTATGATACTTACAATATAAAAACTTGACCTTGTTGAAGTAGAAGGAGGATATTTGGGCGCGGGCGCAGACACATTGCCTCCGAGAGAGGAACAGAGAAACGCGGAGGCACAACCGAGAAAGAGAGAGAGAGAGAGAGAGAGAAAAGCTCGGAGACAATAGAGGGAAGAGGGACGATGATCACGTGCGAATGGGACTGATCACGTGCGATGAAGCCAGTGAATCCCCGTGGCCGAGGGAAGCGGCACCCGGGAGCCTTTGGATAACACGCACTCCTCTACCGCAACGTCGTTGAGCAATTTCTACAAACAACTTATCGTGAGGACACACGTGTCAGATGACGGAGTTTGGGGACACGTGGTAAAGAGTTACTGGCCTGTTTAGAGAGTGATGCGTCGGCACTCAACACGGTGGACTTGGGAGGAATCGCCGAACGTGACTGTGTATTTGGTTTTTAGTTGGATTATTATAGTTGGATTTCGACATATTGAATTTTCCGCTGGACAGGAATAAGCTTGTGAACGAAATGATCTATTTGCCCTTGCGCTCGCTCGCTCATGCGCTCACTCACTCACTCAAAACAATCGGTATTAATACTAGTTTTGTTTGCTAGAGGCAGGTTAATGTTTGTTTTGACTGTCATCCATTAATGTAATGAAACAGCTTCATAATGGCGATGCATTTATTGCATTGGATGTGACCCCTTCCAATTTTTCAAACCATTAGCCCACACGGCCTTTGAAGGCCCAGTTGTAAGCCCAATAAATAGTTGGGTTACATATGCCCAGCCAATTGATCCAGAAAAAGCCCAATCAAGTCCAAAACACAAAGATTTGGAGTCCAAGATAGGTCGACCAAGTAAATTTTGACCAAATCGACCAAGTGACGGGAGAGAGAGAGTTGTTGAAGATAGTAGAGTAGTATTTTTGGCTACACATACTCTGTGTTTAAGGTTGGTTTTCTTCAGCCTTTGGTAACAATTTAGCAACACATACAACATTGACTTGGTTTTAGTATATTTTAACAGTACCACTAAGCAGCCACAAAAGGAGAAAGGAAAGGAAGATAAACTTACATGTAGATTTAGATAAAAGATATATAAACAATGTTCCTAATGTGGGCTAAAGTTGATCCACATGTTATACAAACCGATGACTAAGCTAGGACACGAACTATATTTTACATCGTTCAGTCATTTTAATCCATGCATGTACCACCTAGCTAGATACTGCTAGACCAAAATAGTCAATTTCAATGACCCCCAAGTAGTCTTCGATCTCTCTCCTAGATAGCCTCCTCCTCCTCTATCAATCAGTACTACTCATCCTCTTAAGCAATTTGAGACGTTGCACAGATCGCATGAAAGTTCTGCATAATCAAAATTGCAAATTAGATGCGCACTTACGTATCAAATTTATAGTCCCAAATTCCCAACAATTAATATTAAACAAATTTAAACTAGTATTACTGGATGATATTTACATATACCTCCAAGGAACATCTTGATCATCAGCAAGTAGCCAGTCTCCCTCCCTGTCTTGATACGTGAGCTTATAATTGTCTGAATCCATCTCACATTTGTCAAACATGTGCATCAAGGTGCGTACGAGTGTTTCGAAAGAGTGGTGGAGGCTCAAGTCAATCTTTCTTGCTATTCCCACTCCCTCCATCTTCACCTTAACAAATGTAGATACGCCACCGCCGTTAACCCCCACCGTCCGATGACGAACGCCGCCGTCGCCGTGGATGTGAAAGCAAGTCTCCTTCCTCCGTGACTTAATGGGCGGCCACCCCACCAATCCATCTTCCTCATTTCTATTAACAATTAATAAAACCAAACAATTAGTATATACTTGATACAACTACATATGTGTTGAATGCAACGAGACGCGTAATAGGAAAATAGTACGTACTTGACCATGATGGTATAACGGGAATTGTGTTTGGTGTCGTCGTCGTCGTCGTCGTCGTCGTTTGGTTGGTTGTTCCAAAGCAACCAAGGCAGCGTTCGAGGCACGGTTGATGCGGCATTTCTGGACTCAAAAGCAGCTTGGGCAAAGCTACGCTTCTTGTTCTTGTTATTGTTGCTGTCAGTAATGGTAGGGTGGTAGAGAAAGTCGTTGATGTTCAAGTCGAGGCCGCCTTTGATTGGAAAATTGTTATTAGTTGGAAGAGCGAGTCCCAGTTGAAGCTCCATAGTAGTAGTAGTAGTAAACTCCAACAAGAACAAAACAAAGATTGCTCAATATATAAAATATGGAAGCTAGAGAGAGAGAGAGAGAGAGTTTGGGGTTTAAGGGATGTGGGTTTGTTGCTAAATAGTAAGACTAGGGTTTTAATATAGAGAGAGAGGGGCGGTGGGTGAGGGATCGAAGAAGAAGATCGAGATGAAGAAGAGCCCGAGGGACAAGGGACATGAGACAGTGGGACACGGAAACAGGAAACAGAAAGAGAGAGGTGGATGGGGACATTGGACCAAGGTGTCCGTGTCATTGTTCTACTTTTGGCCGACCCACTTGCCCCGCTGTTAGCTTCATTCATTGTTTTCTGAACCTCCCCAACACCGCCTTTACTATTTACTATTTCTAGCAATTGCACTATTGCTATTCACGTAACTCTCGCAGCATCGATCACTTGTTCTTCTTTAAGTGGACAAGAAATATGTAACAAATTGAAAACTAATTAATTAAGAGTACGTCATCATAATTATCGTCATATATATATATATATATATATTTTTGGATGGTTTGAAATAAGGACATTAACCTAGTTTAGCCGGGAGGTTCAATCCTTTTTGCTCCTAACTATAAATAACGAAGAATGCAACATTTTAATTTTATGTTTGATCCATGAGTCATGACACCTAAATATTGCACTTTTGAATTAGGCGGCCGGAAATTTACGAAAAAGTGACATCATCGACACGTCCAACTTACCAATAAGTAAAACGGGATACGTAAATTACCCGGGCAATGCTGAGAAATTTTTCCATGATACGGTCAATCCACGTCAGATCTGTGACAAACCAATTCTCGTCTGACACGTGGATTGACAACAAAAAATTGCTTCAGCCCGTTTGCTTCTCCCCCTTTCTCTTCTTCCTCTCTCCTCTGCCCAGTTCAAGAACCACGCCCAATTTTCGTCCAATTCTTTGTGTGGTTCACCATGAAAAAGGGAATTCAGCTTGTAAATAGTTGAAGATTTTGGGTTCAAGCTCATACACTAAAGTCAATAGAAGGTACTGTACTTTTGGAACCATTGAAATGCATTCCAGATTTCCAGAGCAAGCTTCATTACTTTTGGATAATTTGCTTCAAAAACTTCTCCAAGCTCTGCTATTTGATCCAAATCCTAGCTACATGATCTGTCACACAAAAGCAAACACACCCAATTCCCATATCAATCCCAATTTGGATTTTACAAAATTTGTATAAACAATAATCATGTATATAGAACTCACCCAAAAGATTAAAATGGTGTATAATTGAGAGAAAGTCGGCGGCTTTGAGACACTCGGCGGGGATGACGTTTGGGATGGCGGCGAATCGAATGTTATCGGGTTTCGGGTCGGATCTGATCTGATGAATCCTAGTCAATAGAAGGTACTGTGCTTGTGCGGCGGCTGGGCACGAGCTCGATGGGAGGTGGTAGTTCTTGAACTGGAAGAGAAGAAGAGAAAGGGGGGAGAACTTGAGAAGAAAATTGGAAATCATGAACATAGAAGCAAACAAAATAAAATTTGGTGTGGTTCGTGAACTGGGCAGAGGAGAGAGGAAGAAGAGAAAGGGGGAGAAGCAAACAGGGCTGAGGCAATTTTTTTTTGTCAATCCACGTGTCAGACGAGAATTGGTTCGTCACAGATCTGACGTGGATTGACCGTATCATGGAAAAATTTCTCGGGCAATGCTAGGATGTAATTAGTGAGGATCGGAAGACGTGCGATTTAGTTCCTCTGCGAACAAGGGCAAGAAAACAAAAAAGGCTAGGGGAGTCATAGGTGGGACCTACGTAAATTCATGACAAATATACGTGTCCAATCAATACATACTAGTCACCAAACACGTACTTGGAGTTAATTGTCCATTTCGAAACACACACTAGCTAGGTCGATCCATGGCTATGATTAGACACGGAGAAATAAAATAAATGACTCAAACGCTTTGCTGTATAGTGTCTGTGCAGACAGCTTTCTTAAATGGTTAATTAATTGCATGAAAGGAGACCGTAGCTTTGGGAGGTTAAAAGTTAATTCCAAAAGAGTATATATATATGCTCAGTGTCACTTTCATTTCACATAATTAAAAATAGACAGATGGTGCATGCAACGAACAACAAAGCCCAAAGAGACACTTAATAATAATATATAACAAATACACATAGCTAGCTAGGGTGCTAAATATGTTCCCTATGTGCTTTGTTTTGGTTATGTTTGGGGGATGAATATATACTAAGAATGGAAGATACAATTAATACGATGAGAGGAGTTACCCATATGGCCCCCAACAAAGCAGCTAGAGTAGAGTACTCTTGTCTTTGATTGAAGCAAGACAGAGTTGGATCGGTGACTCGGCGGCAAAGCCCACGTGTGAGGCTGGACCAAGCCAACCGCACGAGGCAACATGGTGACACCCACATTCACATTCCAACAACTAAACTTGGATCGAGTTAATGCATGCGTCCAGCCATTTTAGCTAGGGTTCAAACAAACAAAGCCCATGTGTCCGATGGTCCAACCAGGATTAATTGTCAAGTCAAATCGCTAGCTACCTACGGTTTACTAGCTGCATGTATATATATATATGTATAAAGACAGATGAATCAAAGTTGAAGAAGATTGTGTAATTCGTGGCCATGAATGATCAAAGTTGAGGGCTCCTAGTCTTCTCCTAGTGAAAGGTCGTATTTAAGACTTTGTCCCTAAGAAAGGTCATCCAATCCAATCCTACATCACGGGTATGAACTATGATCCAAGTGAATAATTAAATAAATGAGATCTGGAAATTGTATTTATAAGCTTGTTTTTGCATTGAAAAATGTTACTCAATTGTATTTTTTCAATGGGGGGAGGGAGCTAGCGGGAACAAACTGACAAACTATATATATATATATATATCTTGTAGTCGGATTTTGCTTTGTCTTATGATCATGACTTTGAATACGAAGTCGAAGATAAGAAATCAATCGTGTGTGTGAGATTGAGAGACTCATGATTCTAATTCTTTATCATTCATTTAGACTTTCGAATATTATCTCAATACATGCATGGGAATATATTAAACATTTCGGGATCAAAATCAATGGAGTGGTGTTGCTCTCATGCATCAAACTGTGTCAACTTTAGGGCCACCCAAACAACTAAATTTTCTTTCGTTCAAAAAACAAAACTAAATTTTCTATCCAATATTTGACCATTTCATTGAATCAAATTAAGGAATCTAATATGAGTGCAGCTGTACTCCTCATATCAATTAATAAATACGATGAAGAAGATATATATATGTAGGATTTTGTGCTGATGATGGATTTAATTGGTTACATATATATATATATATATATATATATATATATATATATAAGTCCAAACCATGCATGCATCCTTTCCTCACCTTAATTACTATAAGCAACCAAAAAAACAAGGTTTCCTCACTTTCTTTATTTTCCTTCATATATTATTTCTTTTCATGGTGTGTTGGTGGGATATAAACCAGAAATTAATGAAGATGGTATCTGTCACTATTACTTGAATTTCAGTCAAGCTGATTATACCAACAAGCCTGATTTCTTGTTGTGTAATTAATATGCCTACTCTCCCTTTCTCTCTCATGTTACCATTCACACTCCACATTAGTATTTTATTATTTTTTCATCTAAGAAAAAAACTTCTTTGCCGATCATATCCTTCCTTCTGATTCCTTCACTTTTCTCGCTTCTTCTTTTGCTGTGATCCTAGTCTCTCTTCTTCTCTTTCTTCTAAAAGAAGTAGAGAAAAATGAGACGAGGATCGCAGAACAAGAAGAAGCGAGAAAAGTGAAGGAATCAGAAGGAAGGGTATGATTGGCATAAAAGTTTTTTTCTTAGATGAAAAAATAATAAAACACTAATGTGGAGTGTGAATGGTAACATGAGAGAAAAAATGGGAGTGCGAAAATCACTCCCCAATATTAATAGCATCTCATTAATATATATATATATATATTATATACGTGGCAAATGCCAGGCTATAGTGCACCAGTTTATGAATCACAGGTTTCGTCCAACAAAAAAAAAGAATTACAAGTTGGGCCAAAGGAAATTAAGTGACTGGCGCGCCATGCCATTTTGGGTCACAAAACCTTTTGCTTTCATATAGACATATACCCAATTGGCCCAATCATAGTCCAAGTTTCAACCTTTCAGTCCAAATTGTTTAACATGCATACACTATATATGCTTGTGAAAAAATGGAAATTCTTACTTTCTTAACTTGCAAAGATTGTTATCCTCCTAATTATCGAGCTAGAGCATCTTAATTCATCCATTACTTCTGATTTTGGTTGCTGAACTCGTTCTACACCAACTTAGACCGCATTTTAGAGAAAACCCACACGTATAAGTATAACCTTGTCCTTCTATTTCCTCATGTGAACTTTAATTAATTGCACTCAATTTTTCATATGGATATTAAACTCTTGTGAGCAAGAGGAATTTCGGTTCAAATTAAGCTTGATTTAGAGGCTTCTTATCGGTCCAGAGTGATAGCCAGAATTATTAGGAGACAAAGTGACATCAAAGTGTGATAAGAGCATAGCCATATATACTCAATTTTTTTGTTTCCTAAACAAATCAATCATTCTGAAAAGATAAAATCCAAGAAAGATACTCCATTTGCATCATTGAACTAAAAAGTTTGATTTTGAATTGTCATGTAATGGGTAATGGTAAGTGGGATTGGTCAAAATTAAACAAGCTCATTTTGCAGAGGGATCGGAGGAGGTGGGGTTTTGATCGATATATTTGCTAGAATAATATATTGAAGGGTTTGCTTTTACTTTGCAGCGACTACATGTAGGATGTAGTACGTTAACTTATGTGATTCACAATAGAGAGAAAAAAAGGTGAAATATGCATGATTGTACAAATAATGGGGTTGATATATGAAGGAATCGTAATCTGCTTTCTGAAACCCCAACATGCCAGCTTAAAAGTGTTGCTCTATCTATCTACTCCAACTTCGAAATTCGTGCATTTGCACAAAAATAATTTATATGAAAAATTTACGCTGTGAGAAAATTTAAAGAAAATAGGAGTTTAATTAAAATGATTTATCTCCTATGAGTGACAATCCGACCCCTGATGTTATTTTTTTTTTTCCAACGGTTTCTGTACGAATAATACTATATTCCGTTGTCTCCGTAAGAACCGATTCCCTTATTTTTCGAACTTCTGCTAGCTTAGACATGTTTCTTTTGATATTTTGAATCTGAAAATAAATAAATTAAAAAAATTATTCATCACATTTCTGTAATCATACAACTTTTGGATGTAGGATAAAATTAAGTCTATTTATTTTCTACAATATCTCTGAAATCACATTAAATGAATATTTACTAGCTAGTTGATTCCTAAAGCATTCCATTCTTTTGAGAGAGGGGATAGAAAGATATCAGAGACAAAGATTTGATTACAGCTAGCTTTCTTGGCCCTCCATAAAGGAAATCCACCATGCAATTTGAAGCAAGCAAACTAACCCTAACTATGGATTGGATTGTACTCGATCCACACACAAACTTGTCATTTTCTATCCCTCGTCGGATTCTTGTACGGAGAATCAAAAGGACAAGAAATGGTGGAGAGCTTTACGTGCTGATAATGACTGAGAATTAAAGCAAGTGAGAATAATGCACAACTACTAGTCCTTTTGAGAATGTTGTTAGGATCAAAGTGCAATGCATTTACATGTCCACAGCAGTATTCTAGCTAGTAATTTCTGTTTGAGCTAATTTAAGGAAATGCTATATTCTGATCTCTTTTTCTGGTGGGATCGAAATTAAGTTATTTGGTAAAAACATTGCATGATGAAAATGACCAACATGTGAAGGCAGAAATGTTGCCTGGCTCCCAGCCATACATGTATAATGATGAGGCTGATGAACATGCATGATTGTTTTGTTACTGGAAGGCCGAACTGATCCAGTAAATTGGTGAATGCTAGGAACAGAAAAAGGGAGGGAGCAATATATATGATGATTAATTATGAGCAAATAATTGAGGTATTTTTTGAAAGAACAGAATCGAGTGTCATGTCCCCCTCCTTGTTAGCTAGCTAGGGTCCATAATATTGTATGTGTGTAGCTCACCCATACCCAAATAATTGTTTTGGTCCTTGCATAAGCAATGAAAACTAATACACACAGGAGACACCACATTTTTCACGCCAAAGGTTGGCTTTCGTTTAATTAAAGTATAGTCACCTTTTTCAATCAAAGCTAGTGCTACGATCCTAGTGTTTGTACCGATCTTTCTATACCAAATAATGAGAAGAACAAAGTGTGAATTTAGAGTTTAGCTCTCAAATTCTAGGACAAAGCTAAATCTTAAATTTACGTTTTTATTTATTTATTTATTTTAAAAATTTATGATGATACGAAAACTCTTAATTATTTAATTCTTCGAAAACCAGGCAAGCATGGTCCCGCGTCCAACTTCTCAAAAACCTAGCTTGAAACAGAATTCAAGTCCTTATAAACTCCTATACATCCATTTCTCACAGAGTAATACAAGAGAAAAAAATACATCAGATTCAAGCAAAAGGTGAAAACCATAATGAGACAGGCAAATAGTAATATAAAGCTTTAAAGTAGAGAAATCGACACCCGTGCGTTTCGAAAAGGAATCAACCATATCGTTCTGATAAACCTCACATGTAATATATATGGATCGTATCTTTGGAATTGTAGTAGATCGAAGTAGAACGTACTGTAGAAAAGAATAGCTACACGCATTAACTAACCAGCTTAATTGATCAGTACGTACCATTCTCAGATTCTCTTCCCTCTCACTTTCTCTGAAATCTAAGTGGCTATAGCTGGCTAGCGAGCAATCTTGAAATGGAAGTAAGTACTCAAAGTGGGAAGCAGATTTGGTAGCTTTTCCAGGAGAGCTGAGTGAGTCGATCGTGGGGTGTCAACAAAAGCTAAAGTAGGGCGTAGGGAAGCAAAATAATAGAGGACCCCCTCCGGACCAGTTCCCACAACTCCACAAGGCATAAATCAAATATTGCTGATCAATAGTAGGTATTATACATAAATAAACCATGGCCAATTAAGTAATACATACTAGCTGCTAGTCGGTGCTCTTTGATTATCTATGTGTGTATATATAGAACAACCCACTCACATGTTCATATATTATTTAATTGAGGGAGAAACAGAGAGAGAGAGAGAGAGAGCTATTGAGTAGTGTGTAGAAGTATCAATGGAAAACAAAAGAGTGAAAGCTTTGCAGCAAGAGCAACCCAGTAGTTGCAATAAGAAGAACTTGTGGAGGCCCGAGGAGGACTTGATTCTGAAGAAGTACGTGGAGACTCATGGTGAAGGCAATTGGGCAACTGTTTCCAAACGATCAGGTTAATTATATCTATTTAGTAGTAACTTGTATATATGATTTGCTAGCTAGCTAGCTTTTTCTCATTATTATTGATGAGTGTCTCACTCATCTCGATCGATCAGGTTTGAATCGGGGTGGGAAGAGCTGTAGGCTAAGATGGAAGAACTACTTGAGACCCAACATCAAACGTGGAGACATGTCCCAAGAGGAGCAAGACCTCATTATCCGAATGCATAAGCTTCTAGGCAACCGGTCAGTAATCCCCTCAAAACAAATACACTTGGTTACTTTTGAATGCTTCCATTCCCTCTAATTAACTTTACTATTGATTTTTAATTAGTAAGTTTGTAATTAATTACGTGTAGTTGGTCACTGATTGCTGGTCGGCTTCCTGGTCGAACGGATAATGAAGTGAAGAACTACTGGAATACCCATTTGAACAAGATAAATATCACCTGCTGCTGCCCCGCACCGGCACCGGCACCGGCACCGGGAGGCCGGGGCGGCCGCAAAAGAAAAGCCAATGATCATGACTGTTACTCTAAAGATATTCATCACCATCAAGACAATTGCCATTATGGTAACAAAAAGAGCAAAATCATCAGCAGTACTGAATCAACTCAGATCGAAAACAACAACACTCGCCAAGTGGAAAGTTGCAGGAAAGAGGAGGAAAGAAGTAGTAGTAGTAGCATCATGACAGCAACAAATTACCCACATTGGTTGGGTGAGAACGATGGTAGTACATATCAGAGCTTGAATTTCGACTGTGTCGACATAGATCATCAGTACACTCCAAGTAGCAGTTGGGTTCAGTACTACCTGCCTACACTTAGAGACAACAATGCAACATCGTCGTCGACATTTGTGTTCGATGATGAGCCTTTCATTGCCTATATGGATTCTTTTCTTTTGTTTGAAGCAGCATTTGGATGCACTCCTGCTGCTGCTGCTGCTGCTGCTGAGGGAATGCAATCATCAGTGATGATGCCATTATCGTCTGCTGATGATCCCCATTCCCCACATATCTAGTTTGTTAAGTCCTTAAGTGATGATGAAGAAAGATTGAAGCCCCTCATGATCACTATAAATAATTAAGCAAATGGATTTTCCAGTTCTCTCTGCAGTTCTATAAGTGCCTTTTCCAACCTCTCTACTCCTGTCCTGTTTTGAAAAGCAGCAACTAAGAAGCCAGATCTCCTTAAAACTCAAATATAACTACGACCAGTCAACAAACAAAACTTCAAAGTTGACTCACAACACATGAGTTCATTTGGCATTGAATAAATTCAAAAGAAACATATATTGACACAAATAGGTGATTGTATCACAAAAGGGACATACGATGAAGTTTCAAAATCCATGGTTGCTTTTTTTTTTTGGTCAAGCTAATTGACGGTTGCTGATACACAAGCTAATTGTGTTGATAAAGCACCAATCATCTAGAGATGTCGCAAAATGTGTTTCTATGACGTTTAAGGATGGTAAATCCTCCATCAAATAGAGAAGTCATTTACAATACGTCATCTAGTTCTTGTTGAGGGTACAATAAACCATCCTCAACAGGCAATGAGGGTGGAGTTCCAGGTGGAATGCAAGCATCACCATTCTCACCAGCACATATGCACAGAGCTTCTGCATCCCTCACAACAGCATCAAGATTTATATGACCACTCAGTTCATTAATGAACTTCAGTAGAGTGTCGAAGTCCATCTGCTCCCCGATTATCTTACTACGGTATCGCTTCAATATCGCAACACACACATATAGGTGCAGGTGCTCAGACGGATAATGTGTCCACAGTACCTCCCACAACCTCAATGTTTTGTCGAATTCGAATTCCCTAGAGATATGATCAAACTCTATCAGGGAAAATAGAGAAAAAGTAAAATACAGAAATATATCAACATGTAATATCCAACAAGTGTGTCAATAGAAGCAGAACAAAAATATTATCAATGAACAAAATACTTGAATTTAAATGATTAAAAATGAAGAAAATGAAGTCAGTCGGAACCTTAATCGTGATTTGTTATACGAGTCAAATGCGCATAGGAATCAACCGGCTATTCCAGGCATTAACAACAATACTTGGGAATTAAACAACACCATGTTGCACATAAAACTATTTACCATATAACACTAAACATATCGAACCAGAGGCCCGAAGCCATTACGCTTTGTAAGGCAGCCAATGGCTGATTTGGCATCAACAAAGTGGGTAGTGGTTTCGAAACATACTCAAAAGATGACCATCATAAGCGCC
The DNA here is from genome assembly GCA_029955375.1 of Rubus parviflorus. Taxonomy (NCBI): domain Eukaryota; kingdom Viridiplantae; phylum Streptophyta; class Magnoliopsida; order Rosales; family Rosaceae; genus Rubus; species Rubus parviflorus. The sequence goes on from JARGGL010000004.1 coordinate 21,919,025, forward strand.
AGAAAACCATACACATGCATGCACACTTGCATGGATAAATGGGGCGCAGAACAAAAAATGATTAACTAGTAGATCAAGAAACTGACCTTTTAAACTGTATCAGAACCCAGCGGAAACAAAAGAAGTAATTCAAGCAGTCACGTTGTGTAAAGTAATTGTGCAACGGTCTGTCTAACAACTCCACCAACTGCAACAACAAAGATATATGATTTAAAAAAAAAGAACTACTATGGCTGCCTGGCAAAGCAAGTTGTAATGTATGAGACCAAGACACCAAATCTTCATTCACACATTTAAGAACCCAGTAGCAGAGTGAGGCATCCCAATCTAAGGTAAGTATTAATGAAAAAACAAAAATGGTGCCCCAAAGACTACAGTGAAACTCATTATTTCATTAGCAGTGGCATATAGATGAGAGAGAGAGAGAGAGAGACCTTAGTTATAGCAAACAGTTGAGAGTGCATGCCATTTTGGTCACGGTTAAAATTGGGCCCAAGGCGCTCCATCAGTTTAACAAAACACCAAAATGATTCTGACTCATCCTCCAGTACAAACAATATTGGAGACAGAAGATCACTCATACCCTGCAAGACAGAATAATGCATCAATGCAAAGTAATATTATGCAGCCAACTGGAGTAGGTCAATGGAATCCTGGGCACGAGAAGTCAGCACCTGACAGTAACCAAGATCGAAATTGTAAAACGAGTATGTCAACAATATATCATGCAACAGATTCACATTTGGATTATCATCCCCATCGTAGAAGGAGAGAGATCTGTCGGTCCTCACCTAAAATTGATAACAGAGTTAATAGTTTAGACTTGAAAACTGTATTGTTAATTCATCTCAGAATAAATTCTGCAAGTTTCATCATACCACATCTTTGTCAATAAGGCCTTTTCTCTCCCTGAATTTTGTAAATCTTCTGGCCTGCTCTGGGGAGATACTCTGCAGAGAAAAATACAATTACGCATCTTAAGCCACCCAATCAAGCTTAATAAGGAAAATTGTGCATGTGTCGAGAGATCGAGAGAGAGAGATAAGCACATCTAATCCCGCGTAGAACCACTACAGAAACCACATGGTATAGGCACACATTTATTCATGTCACATAAGATATTCAGTCTTTCCTAGAAGATTTAGCAGTAGTTGTTACATGCATCGACACCTGCTCACCTAGCTACAGGGACAGAGCCATATGTTTCTACGTCTATACACACATCTATATTTATATGCCAATTCAACATTTTACATAATATAGGTAGTAAAGGTGTAGAAAAGAGGTAACCTTTTGACAGTGCACCATAACAGTACCTAAAGAAGGTTATTTCTCTATAACTCAGCAAAGAAGTTTTGGAATAGGAGAGGTGTGGGGAAGGATGACTTAGAAAAAGTTGCAACATATTTACAACAAACCTGCCACTGCTTCTTTACTGTCTCAAACTCTGCCTTCTTCATTGCCTTAAGATATTCCCTCTCTGCATATGTTGAATCATATGCATGGTATCCCAGCAAGAAAGGCCAGACCTACATTCATTATTAACAATACAATACTGAGAAGATGCAAAATCAAACAAAGTACTTGGCTTATAGTTTCCAACATACAAACCTCTTTCCGTAATTTCTGCTCAACTCCCCCATAAAATATTCTCTTCCTTAAAGCTTCTGAATCCATGATCCGCCCTTCAGAATCCAAGAAGGTGAACCACTGCAGAAACTAAATCAAGTTACGCAAAGTAATATGACAATATTCACACATTTCTAGCATCTCCAGTACTACTCAAACTGTTTCTATAAACAGCATGGTTCAGCATAGTGCAAAGATACATGTTGTAGTAAATTGTTGTCAATTCAGCCAAAAAAAAATAGTGAATTGTTGTCAGCCAATGGGCTCACAGCAAGAGAATAACTTCGTATCAATATAAGTAGTAACTATGTAATATCAAAATCATGATAAACCTAGTATTACATATCGATGCCAATGCCATGACCCATGATATATTTTTGTCTTTAATTCTTGTATACCAATATTTAACTCCAAGATTTGAAACTACTAACTTTCCCTCTTTTCCATCTAGTGCACAGAAAATCACAGTAAAAGTTGCAAGACGAATTCTGCGGAAAAACAAACTTTACATGAGTTGAATTGATTCTACTTTACCTCATCGGACCCCAAAGGTGGCTGTCGTGGTTTTCCCCATACTAGTGATAACTTGTCAAACTGCCAAAAAAAAAAAAGGAAAAATAGAAATATAAACCTTGACCAAGCTTAAATTACGTCTTAAGGGTTAAGAACCTGGTTTATCAATAACACCAATTGCGACAAAGGTTCCCAAAATGCATTAGTTCAATCAATAGTTTAATAAAATGGAAGGTTTACCTCCAATGGATCTTGGGGGACCGGACCTTTATCAGGGACTTTGTCCCAATCATCGGATGCCTTTTGAGAGGGGTAATCAATGGAAGACAGGCTATTACTTCTCCTTTCTATAGCACCATATCCATTACTATGGCTATCACGAAAGAGTTGTGAAGTTGTTTCTCGAGCAAATTTTGTCACAAGAGAGAATTTTTCCAACACTTGAATTGAGAGATCTCGTGCAGGATCATGAGCCTTTTGCCTATGCCTCTCATTATATTGAGAAATATTTATATTATCATTCTGAACATCCTCACTCGTTCTCTCCTGGTTTTCATCGACAGAGGTCTCGCCAACCAAGAAAGATGTAGATGGCTCACTTCCAACAGACAGAGCCCTAGGTATCTCCAAAGATGAAAGAGTTTTCTGAAGAAGCCAATAAATCATGTGAAAAAAAATGCAGTTTCCAGCTTGGGTCAGTCATCAAATTAGTAAAATTAAAAGAGATTAAGAACATCATGTTGTTAATGTTAACCAAAAAGTGTTACTCAAAAGTAGATGAGAAAGGGACTAGGGAGAAAGCAAGCCAGCCAGTCAACAGAATGTTATTAATATATCGTCAAAGCAAAATATGGTGAAACTAAGAGATCCCCATATTTTACTTTGTCATCTGTGAAATAACACAGACCATTATGTCCTTGATAAAAAGGGAATTAGATGTTCTGTCATCATGTTCTTAAAAATGCCAGAGATATATTATGCATGAATTAACACAAATGATAGCCCTGTAACAACTGTTTCTACGCTAAGTGCATGCTGAAAAAAAAAATTGCTGGTAGGAAGCATACCTGCAGAGGATTTTGAAAATCATTCACAATGAATACATTTGCATCTTCAGCCGACCTGGAAAATGCATACAATTATTAATCTTACACGGAATAGAATTTGGAACACCACGAAAGTGCAAAAAGTAAATACCAGCAATCAAAAGCAAAAATAACCCTCTCTAAATCACACACACACACACTGTGTTTCATAGGCATAAAGATTATTCAATTTGTATTGAATTTCTACAGATGTATCTATTACGTGAATAGCACAAGATACTTCCTAAAAGAATGTATAGCACGAGATACACCTACGACAGAGAAATCAAAAACATAAAAGATATATATGGCAATACCAAAACATAAAAACCAACCTCACAATAAAAACATGCTGCTTTATTGTAGCAAGGAACTCTTTGACTCCTCCGTTGTAGAAGTACAGAGGGGGAAACGCAAGCCCTGAAAAAGATTTCCGTTCAGACCATAAACAGAAATACAAACAAACATAGAAGAGTATATAGATTCAGATAAAAATCATAAAATAGATCAATTAGCAGAATAGACGTACCAAGCAGCAGAATATAAAATTGATGATGAATATTTTTTTTTTTTAGGAGAAATTGATGATGAATTTTATAGAGCATGTTTGGCGAAAGTGAAGCTAAAACCAAGTGGAATAAGAAAGAAATAATGGTCCCTATACATTTAATATTTCTCTTTTTCTTTCATGGTTAGCATAGCTAGTTACTTTCTTATAGGGTATGCCAAAGTTCTTACAGAGTCCATCAAGTCTGAAATGAATGACCAATCAAGTAAAAGACTAATAACTGTTAGGACTATAGAATATGTATTTGGTCTTGGGCTAGAACATGCCTTAGTTTCTTCTACTTAACAGACCTACTCCCAACTTGGTAGTATGGATTGGGATTGGGATTGGGATTGCATCACATTGGGCATAACAACCACAACGGCTAACCCACTACATGGTAAGTTTTAATATGTGCACAAATTCATAAAGAGAAATGTTCCAATTAATTATTGCACAAGCAACTAACTGTAGCCAACAGTGAAATTAAGTGCTGAGTTGTTTTACCAGTTGCCAAAACGACGATGATGTACTGCCATCCAAGTGCGGGAGTGTGGCGACGAATGGACCGAACATCTGTCATTGGCACTGCCCTTATAGTATAAAGAATTCTATCTACACCAGCACAAGCACAAACCACAGCAGGAATCAAATTCAACAAAAATTCTTAAAGAGAAATAAATAAGCAGATTAGAAAATGAAATAATTAACTAATAATCGAAGTCTAAAGCTCCAGAACCTTTATCAGAAACTCTAGCGTTTGAGTTTTGCCCTTTGTACGGAATCCATGTCTACAAATTACACCGAACCAATACATGATTAAAATTCTTACAAAACAATAATCGTATATTGATAATCACATCGTCACAATTGATAAATTCATACCATGAATAGAGAAGAGCCTTGCTTGATTAGCCTTAATCTTCCACTAATCCTCTCTGATGCGAGCATAGAGGGGTGGATGGTCACATTATCCTTCATGTAAACCACCTCGGCACCATCGTGCTCGCTGGACGAGCTATGTTTGCCACTATCGCTTCGCATCATGCTCGCCGAGCCCTAAACACAGTCAACAGAAGAAATCCAAAATCAATTGCATCAATCGATTATCCTAAAACACTTGAGAGATGACAAATTCAAGTATGCGAAATCGGAGAAACGCTTACTTGTTGCTGCGACGCCGCGTAATCGGCGTCGTCGGAGAGATCGTGGAGCTCTGGTTCTTGCATCGCTTACGATTTGCAGAGAGAGAGAGAGAACGATAGATGATTAGATGGGGTGATTTCCTTAGCAGCCAAGGCAGTGGGGTCGCATTAGAGAAGTATGGCGTGGTGTGGCCACGTAAGCGTGTGGCGTAATGGGGGTTTTCCTTCCTTTAATTGTTTCGGATAACGGGGGCTTTTATCAAGTGAATTTGTTGCGGGGAGGATATCGGATCGTAGCCGTTGATCCGACCGCTGAGCGCTAGTTTTATTCTACAGCGGTGTCTACCATGCGTTGCCACGTCAAGTTCGTTGAATAAGGAAAACCACCACAGTAATCCAACTATTAATTAATATATTATTTTTTCTCAGCATTTTTCAATTCCTCTTTCTGTATAGTAGATTGGTTCATTAGGACGGAAATTAAGCTACTGAAACTGACAAGAGGGATACAAGCCACCAATCGATTTGCGGCCCAAATCTGAAGTTGGTGTCATCAAGCCCAAATGAGAGGACTAGGCCCAAGAGGGATACAAGCCACCAAGCTTGTTCTTGTTGTTACTACTATGCTATTACCAAAACTGACAAGAAAATATGACCAATACAAACAAGGACAAAAAGCAATGCCCCTGAACAATATAAACATAAAATTTAAATCATAGAATACTTTCTATTACTGAGAATCGGGCCTCAAAATTTCAAGTTCAACCGAAAAAAATACCCAACTTCTAATTATTTTTCTCTCACTCCCCCTTTTTATTTTTTTTTATTTTTCTATAAGACAATACTATTTGCATAAGTCTTCATTATCTCAAGTGGTGAGAAATGTAAGGAATTAGATTAGACTTAGACTAAGACTAAGTCACGAATTCGATTCCAACCCATATAACTAAAAAAAAAAACTATAAAACCCATATTAACCTTCTAAATTTCTAATGCAAAGGCTAGTCCGCTCATGTCAAAAGCCGAACCAGAAGATGAATAATTCAACCCAATCAAGCATGACCAGCACAATGTTTTGCTGATTCGCAGTTCTTTCTTTGTTAGTGGTAGTAAAATCTGACCATCCAGTCAATCTTAAATTGACTGGTAGCCAGTAAATTTAAACAACTAATATATCTACCTCAAGTACACTTTATATGTCTGCATAGAATATGTGAAAACTAGACTACGTATCAACATTACCCATGCGGCCTAATTATGCGGCCCAATGGCGGTCTCTTGGGCACATCCTAGGGTTTTGTAGTCTTTAAATAATAAAATTAATTGAGGATCGATGGTGGTTTCAGAGTTGAACCTTAATTTGTAGGGTGGAGTAGCTAATTCTTGAGCAAATTAATTCAAGGCTAAATATTTAGAAGTCAATGCATGCATGAGTTCTTTAGAATAATCTAACTTAGCTAGGATTCATTAGGGCTAATTAAACTATAGGGTAAATAATTCACCTCTAGAAGTTAACGATACCTAGCTAGCTAGGCTAGCTCCCTCTTGTGTTTGATAAAGGACTTGCATAACTCCCAAGTATAAGGAACTACCAGATCGATCTGATATATATCGAATGTTATTGTCATGGTTTATAACTACATCAACACAATTAACTAAACCCTATATATTAATTTTGGTCACTAGCAAAAAAAGAACTCAGCTATATATATATATCCACCTTAAGGTATTGTAATCTTTCTATGGTACTCAATATATACCCTCTCTTTTGTTTGATGACTTTGATCTTTTCTTAAAGTTTCAACTATATATGGAGCCCATCGATCATATACTAAATCTGTGGTCATATATAGGAAGAATTAAAGCTAGTAATGTTGTTTGGCATGCATTTTGAATTCTAGCTAGAGCTAGATGGATGATCTCGATCCCTCCCATAATTCATATATACAGCTGGATGATCCATAATTCCTCTAACTCTTATATATGTTTTGTTTGCCTGTGCAGCTCCTTGTAGAATCTAGTAGGGTCTTTAAAATCAAACATATATAGATTCTCCCATAAAAAGTATAAAACCAATTAAACCCTACATATATATATTATAAGTTGCATGCATGCATGTGTAATATGAAATATAATATAAGCTACCTAGCTGTTTAATTAATTCAAAACACAAATATATATAACAGCAAGCTAGTCCACCACAAATATAGTTGAATATATATGTGTATGTTTTCATTTAGGTTAAGAAATTGATTAAGTTTGAAATTAAAGACTGAGAAATTGGAGATCGAAAAACGTACACGAGGAAAGAGCCAAGATCGAAATGGGGAATGGAAAAGACAAAGTCGTGGGTTAAATCGATCTGATCGAGTCGACAAAAGGACCTTGAATCGTGTTAGTCAAGACGGGCATGCATGTGTGTTGGTAGATGGTGTCAGTGATATACTGACAAACGAATGCATGCATTTCCATGCAATTGTCGCCCTAACCCTACTACACGTGCGCACAACACTAAACCTGACTACCACTGCCTCATTCATCTTTTGCTCCACGGTGTGAAACACCAAGTTTTAACTTTCCCAAATATTTTACTTCATGTTTTTAACTTTTCATTTTCCAAATATATATATATTGCCAAACAAAGACCAGACGTGCAATTAATATTAGTAGCTAATTCGATCATTGTTCCCGTAGTCAAAATTTTATGTTAATTACAAAATGAAGAAGATAATACTCTATAGTAATAACTAATAACACAGTAAAATACTCTTGTTATCATTTGCTGTTTCAAGAGAAGCATCAAAATCTTTCATTCAAATTGTAGTACGTATTGTTACAGCTTACAACTTAGTAGTTGCCCATGTAAGACGGAACAATAGAAATATTAATTCTAGATAATTCCTCTTTGATCCATATGGATATGGAGGAGAGGAAATGACTTCATCCGTAAAAATATTGCCGTTAATATTATAATTGAACTGTCTGACAAAATAACATATGTGCATGTTATATGAAAGTTCAACCTAACTCGTACATTTCCACTTGCATATGTTTGTGTAAGTAAATTCTGTCTAATTTTTTTGGATATGTATATTTGTAGAAGTTAATTAATGTTGAAAGCACACTCTCTTAATTAAAATAAAGACAAAAGGTTAGGCAAAAGAACGAAACAGATAAATAGTTTGCTATTCCGTTGACGGAAAATTATTCAGTACACGGCGTATACATATACGATGCAATCTAAGCCGTCTAATCGGGTCAAAAAAATGGGTTAACATTTTTCTCTGGCCATTTGACGACTGACGGAATGCCGTGTACTTACACGCCTGACATGTTTACTTACTTAGAATGAAAATGTAAATGAATCGGAATTCATTCATAATACATACTTCTCCCTTAATAATCAAATTCCGGATATTCAGGAATGAATTCATTTTTTTTAGTTACTTTTACGTGTGACCCACAACTATTCCGATTCATGTACATGTTAGTAAACGCAAGAATTAAAATCAATTTTTTTATTCTCATACTCATTCCAATTAAGTAAACATGTCAGACGTGTATTAAAAACTCTTTGCCCTTTGATATATAAATCAAGCACAATCCAAATTACTAGAAAACTTTATGCATAGTTGTCGAGTTGTGAATAGCATTGCAACAAATGGAAGTGGATCCAATAAATATACAGTATATCAAATTAAAGGTAGGTCATGTAGTTGGGTATTATCAAAATCAAATCAAATGAAAGGACAAATGACAATGATCAAAGATAAAGCATAAAATTATTAGTGGAAAATTGATGATTAAAGTTTGGGTTAATTAACATGCATGAGTGAGTGCCAGCTGTTGCCTTGGTTTTGTAATTAACCTACAAAATCTTGATTAAGCAGACCCACTAGTAATCAGATACAAAACGACACCGCAGAAGGGTTGCGCAGTGGCTTATCGTTCGCCCCAATTTTCACCAATGAGAAAAAAGCCTGTGTTAAAGGGTTTGGCTTGGGGATTATTGCAAATCGTGTCCGCAAAACCAGCCCGACAAAGCGACCTCCTCCGTCCCGGAAAATACGGGAGTGTACTGTCATACCCATCTCACGCCTTCCCACGGTTAACTGGGGCCCGCCACCCACATGCCGCCATGTGACTTCCCCGTAATTCTTCGCCCCCAACTAAAAAAAAAACCTTTAAATAATTTGAACCGTAATTTAGTTTAATTGATTTGGTTAATTAACAGGGCCGGCTCATCGGGATCAGCCCCAATTGCAGTTGTTCGCGCGTGATTATCACACAGATTCAAAGTTGGATGTAAAGTTAAACAGTGACAACCTACATGGACATGGACTAGAGCTGGCAATGTCATATTGTTATATTCTGCTTTATTATGTAGATGGTATAGGGAATTAAAAACAAAAAGACTTAAAATTAGAATTCAGAAATATAAAAGCTCTAGGCTTTTACAATGTCTCTTTAATTGTGAAAAGTAGATTACTAGATAGCATTTACTGCGACATCTAAGGTAGTTCGAATGAGATGATGGTTTGATCTCCAGGATAAAAAATAATGTTGAATATTTTGTTTCTTATTTTAGATTGTGCTATGAAAATGTCAAAAGACAAACTACTATTCCAACAACTTAATTAGCTTCATTTGATCAATGAGAAATCTATAATATTATTTCGGATAGAGATTCTTTTTGTTTATGGTATTCAGAGCATCTCCAACAGTTTTCCTGTAATTTATTTTTTTCTCTAATTTAGGGAAAATGAGCTTTTTTTTTCCCTCCAAGAGATAGAGAATAAAATCCTTATATTTACCGCAAACTCTAAAAATTATAGGGAATTTAAAAAAAATAAATTAATGCTCTTATTTTGTAATACCCCGAAAATTTCCGTATTATTTTTATTAAATAGTTCGTGAAATTTGAAGTGAAATGGTGTGATTTCATATTTTTAGGGGGTTTTCGTCGTAAAACGATAATTACGGCGGTAATTATAAGTTACACAAGGTTAATTAAGGTAACTTTTTATCCGTTGAGAATTTGGGAAAACTTCCTTCATGAAAGTTGTAGACCTCGTCGAATCGAGTTCGTACGAATTTGTTTCACCGGAAATGGACATCGTATGAAGAAGTTATGCACCTCGGAAGTTCCACGTTTTTCTATAAAAGAAAGATTTTATTTTTTTTTCTGGAACTTTCTCTCTCCTCCCCCTCTCTCTCTCCCCGTGCTTCTCTCTCTCTCTCTCTCTCTCTACTGGGTTTTGAAGCCCTCAACCCCATAAACACGATGGTGCCCTTGGATTTCACCGAAAACCACCGTAGGCGGCGGATTGAGCTCGGGAAGTTTTGGATCTAGAACTTGCCGACACCGATTCCGGCCACTTCCGCTCCGATCCAGACTTTGAGGTAGTTACTAAACTTGTTGGGCTTGTTGAGTTCTACATTCTGGTAAAATTTTAGGTTCATCGGAGAAAGTTGACCGCCGCCGCCGCCGCCACTCGCGGTGGTGCATGGCGGCGCGTGGCAGCTTGCATGGCAAAAGTTTTACGTCCAAAATCTTGTATTCGTCGATACGAACAACTTTCGTGTTTTGACTTTTGTCAAATTCGGTCGTTTGATCGATGGTCAATTAACCCGATTAATCGGATCGTACGATTTACGATTCGAGAGATCCGACCGTCAGATGATCATCAAATTTGATCGTGTGGTTAATATTGTGATTATAAGCATGTTGTACCGTTGGATTATTGAAATTGAATCGTTTGATCAATGATCAATTAAGCTATGGTTATGGATCGTTAGATCCGTGATGATCCGACCGTTGGATCATCACCATTTTTGGATATGATGTTAGGATGCTAGAAATAAGCATGTTGATGAATTTTGGAAGTTTCGGATTTTGTGTGGGACCCGTTGATGAATAGTAGACGTGGGACCCACGTTGACCGACGGTTGACTTTTGGTCAAACTGTCCCGAATTATGGTTATTAATGTCTAAGTGACATTTGAGGAATAATGTAATGTTTTGGAAACTATGATATGCTAAGTGGAACTTGCATGTTCATAGGTAATTTTGGAATCATGAAGCAATTGGCTAGAACTTGTCGATTCCTGGTTTCTATTTGAAGACGCAGGAGGAATTAGAGGTGAGTGAATCTCACGATGTTTTTATATATGAATATTAATTCATATTGTGTTGTTTGTGATTTTGGTGTTAAAACAATATTTGAAAAATATTCATTTTATTGTTTTGATTTGTGAATTTTGTGGGAACACAATAATTCTAAATAAGATATTGTGTTTGCCTATTTGAATGTTTTTGTCCAAACGGACTGTCCTGACCGGGGACAATGTTAAATGGGTGAAAAATGGTAGCCCATTCAGTTAGAGCTCTAGACTGCATATTGTATGATTAACTTGATGTATTAAAAGGAGAAGAAAAATAGTATTCTCACTTTTAATCAGGCGAAGTTAAAAATAACTTGATGTATTAAAAGGAGATGCATCTCACTTTTAATCAGGCTAAGTTATAAATGGTTTTGTGTGAGTAAAGATCGAGGGTTTATATTATTTAACATACTGGATTACCCTGGTATTAACATACACGTTTATGGGGCGTGTGGGGTTAAAATACGTGGTATGGGGCACGTAGGTTCAGTATATTAGATAATACGAATCTTCCGGATTTGAAATGGAACTTTTGAGTTAAATGATTCTTTGAAAATAAAACATAGATTACTCATACCAGCTTCGTAAGCTGACCGGGTTTGTTGATATAACCCGGTACACTATTCCACGGTGTAGTGGTTATACCTGCAGGTTAGGATAACCAGGAGTAAGCAAGGCTGCATACATATTATTGGTTTATAAGACTTCCGCTGTTTATGTAATAAACTCTGATGGATTAATTATTTAATATTTTGTAATAACAATTTATTATTTAATTATGGCTTGTAATATGTAACCCTAAAGAACGGGTCAGCATTTACATTTATTGGGCATGGAGTATATTGTTGTACTCGAATTAAAAGAAAAAAATTCTAGTGCATATTTGTATTTGATATTCCATGTAGTCACATTCCCGAAATTGATTTGTAATTAAAGGCAAAATGCCTTATTAATTGATTTGAAAATCGGGGCGTGACATATTTCTTCTCTCTCCAAATTGTATTTTATTTGCATCATTAATTATTTGATTACATTTTCAAATAAAAAATAATATCATATTCGATCAATTGTAGATAATAAATTATAAAAAATATGATAGAGAAACTGTTAGAAATAAAGTAGAAAAATTATAGGGATTTTAACTTATGACTCTCTATAATAGAGATTTTTTAAATAAGTTGTTAGATATCACCCATTGTTAGGGACTGCCTTGATATTTTGGAGGCTTGAGATGAAGGATTAAACGTGAACTCATATGAATTAAAAAATTTAGCATTCAAACAATTTTTTATTATGTTTTTTTTTTTGGTAGATTATGAGTTGTATCTTGTATGTGTTATTCTAAAGTGTATGTATAAAGCTGGTGTCTTAGGGCTGTCAATGGGTCGTGTCGTATTGTGTCGGGTTCAGGTTGTGCCAACGTATAAACGTGTTGGAATATGCAAATCCAAATCCAACCCATTTAATAAACGTGTCGGAAAATCCAAACTCAATCCATTTATTAAACGGGTTACCCAACCCAACCGGTATAACCTATTTAGTAAAATAGTTGTGCCAAAATAAATAAATAATTGATCAATTTCACACATATGAAAGAGTTTGGTCGACCCATTTAACTAATTTTAGGTTATAAAATGCACGACATATGATTTTCAAGAATTATCACCATAGAATTTTGTGTATGACTTACACTAAGAAGAAAAAATACCATACAAGCATATAAACACGTTAAATTTTTTGAATTTTGACCTAATATAATAAGATAAAATGGCTATGCGGGTGATTTGCGAGTTGACGGGTTGACCCTAAACTCACCCATGTATTAAACTTGTCTTAGTGGGTTGACCCGCAAATAACCCATTTTTTAATCGTGCGGGTTCAACCCATTTTATTTTGTGCGGGTTTCGAGTCGTGTTATCGGGTTATGTCAAAATTGATAGCCCTATGTGTCTACTAGATGGAAAAGAAAATAAAAAAAGCAGATCACTAAAAAGGAAGATTCAAACTAGGGATGAGGCACCATCCGTGACTACTCACTCTTATTCCCACACTCATAGGGTGTGTAACAGTTTCTAGTATGTATATATATATATATATATATAAAAGTACTCAAAGTAGTTATATAAATTAAAAAACCCCGGAGATTGGTGGTATGAGGCAGCCACCTTATATGGCACCCTTAGGGCCGGCTTTGCGCTTTGCCATAAAGATACGTTATATGCACTAATGCACATACTTTTGATTTCGACCTACATAAAAAGAAAGAATTTAGTAGTATTTACATTCTTGTTAAAAAAAGAAGAACGAATCATATTAAATGATGAGATTCTAATAAAAATCAAGTTACCCTATGATCTAGTGAGAGAGTTAATTAAAAATGAGATCGAGTAGAAGAGATACACCTCAAGTGTTCAACCATCCATCGCGAATTCTATGTTAAAGATGAGTTCCACAACTTGGATTGTGCACATTAATCCTTATTAAATTACGTTTAATAAATTGAATCCAAAGTATAGGAGCAAAGAAACCAAAATAATAATTGAGGGATTAAGGACCACATTGGATTAAGGACCTGACCTAACCTCGCTAGCAAGGTTGTAATTAGTTGTCTCCGACGCACGCCATTAGCAGCGACTGGAACCAACATTCCTTGTACGCGCGTGAAGCAACACCTTACGTATTATAACGAGACAGATCTGAGAGGGGTCCCACCGTCGTCCCCCCACTGGGGTAACCGTCACCGTCAGATCCGGCAACTTGCATCATAGCCGCACGAAGTATTCAATATGATCGGTTTCGGCATAGCTGTGCTGTTAATACTAATGAATAAATAATAATTAATTAATGAATAAAATATTTAATTACCTTTTGAGGTGGTATAATGCGATCAAAGGTAGTCAGCCCTTTTTAATTAGGGTTTGAATGGAATGGGAAAAGGTGGGGTTGTTCAGTACAGTAATCTGTGACTCTAGTCTCAGGCCCAATATTCTTCTTGGGATTGATGGTAAAAGAAAAAATTAAATTAAAAAGAATTAAAATATTAAAAATGCAGAACCATTTATTTTCACTATAAATACCACCACTCTTCCTCTCCAAAACCTACACCTCTCACCCTCCTCTGCCCTCTCTGCCTAACCTAACCTAACCTAATCCCCAAACCCCCTCTCTTCTATTTTGGGGTTTGTTCTCCTTCTTTTTGACAATTGTGAGGCCTTTTCTGCTACTGATCAGATTTGAGCTGTTCTGATTGGTGAAAGGTTCCAAGTATCTTATCTATTGCTGTAGATGATGATATGATATGATTCTCTTTGTATTCTTCCACAGCTTTCTTGAACTGCATCTTTGTATGAGATCCTTGAATGTGAGACAGAAGTGAGTCTCTAAATCTGGTTTGCGGTTCAATAAAGCTGTGGGAAGATACAAACAGGTTCAAGAAAATTCAGTTTCAGTATCAGAAGATCTCTTCAGATCATGTATATATTTTGGTACAATTCTGATCTCTGTCTTGGTCATATGTAAAGTCTTCAACTTTTGTCTTGTATAATTAGCGCATTTGTATCACATAATTGGTTTTGTTCATGTTTTATTGTGAAAAAAAAACCCCAAAAGAGTTCACGTCCATCTTGAAGTTGGTGATTTGTGATGGGTCGACTGTGCAACCTATAAACCCTAATCCCTCATCTGGGGTTTCATGGGAGTTACAAAGAGATCTGATTTGTGTCCATGTACATCTTGAATTGTTAACAGAATTGCCTATGACTTACCCTTTTATGATTTGTCAAGATTTTCTTTCTGTGATGATAATGCATATAGATACAGTGGCTGGAGATAACATTCTGGATAAGTAGCGCTCTCTGTTCTAATTGTACTTTAAGATTCACGAACACTACTTAGCAAAGTAGTGTTTGGTTTTTATATAATATATGTTACATGGGAGATTAGATTCTTGTCTTTTGGAAGTTGTTTAAGTGCTTCTTTTGAACTGTTTAGGCCTGCTTTACAGATTGCACATGTGAACTAACCCTTAATATTAGGATTTAGTTGGTAATTTTTTTTAATTAATTCACCTAGCTATCTTGCAGTCATCGATCTGTGATCTAGCTACTCTATAAATACTAGCGTCGGTCGATAAATTGACACACTGTTCAGATAGTTCAGATTCCATTGGGGTCAACATCGCTCAATACTTATTACTTTGCATCTGTTTCTCATCATATCGATTAGATAACATGATAATTCAGTTTGATACATACACTGAAGAATTTCATTTGGTTGGATCTTTCTCCGGTCAAGCCAAGTCCTAACAGCTAAGCAGGACTAACTAGATGGTATAGTTTCAGTTATTATTGAATGTTGCATGGACCACAGGGTTTTCGATCGTTTCCTTCTCCCTAACATTTTCTGCTCTTTAGTAAAACAATCTATACAAGGAGCATTAAATGTCTATTTTGTTAGGTGGAGATGTTAGGGTTTTGCTTCACATCTTTGGCAAGGAAATTAGATTGGGAAAAAGGGTCATGATCTATATTCTTAATTAGAATCAGAACACGTGCGTGTTACTGTTAAGATCCAATTTCTCCTTGCATATTAGGGACAACAAAGCTTTGAGCATGGTCCTGATCGAGGAAGAGCCAGATCCGCCAAGAATATTTATAGCTTGGCATATATCAGCAGATTTTGATCTGCTGGATTTACAGTTTGTGGTCTGACTGGAATTTGAATGCATCCAATGAATAATAGGCCAAAACCCTTGTTATTTGTCACTAAAAATTAAAGGCACTTGCACATATAGGTCATACCGTCATATGATATAGATGATCCACCTTAGCTACTTTTTATGTAATGCTTTGTCTTAATGTCGTCCACTAAACTAAGATATATATCACGTATTGTTATTGCTTACCCTTCATTTGCTGTAAAACCGTTTTTGATTTGTTGCTTTTAGCGGCCTTTTACTTTAAATATCACGATCATGCGACTCATCATCATCATCATCACGAGACCTTAATATAGTAGCTATATATGATGGTCAAGAAATTAAATTTCCATTTATCGATCGTTGTTGCTCACTTTCACTTTGGATGCTGATATTGCTTATCGCCTCAACTTCATTTGATTTGCTTTAACGATTGCTTTGAAAAATATACTACAGTGAAGCTGTGACGTTTTGAATTACACACATGGCCCGCAATATATTGCATTGCTTTGGTAGTCTATGGATCCATATATTACTCGAGGATTCTATCTTCCATCTTTGGCTTATTAGCTTTGGCAGTGAAATTTCAACAACCAAATGGTTTCCCAAAATAATCCCCCAAATATATTTGAAGTGATTGATCGAATGAAATGTACTGTACAGAGTAATTTCATGAAGATTCTATGAGTGTTTTTGTATGTGTCTATGTACATACATATATTAATTCCATGTTTTCTAGTTGCAAGGGTGAACTTATTTCAATCACAATTCATGTCTTTATGTTTCTAACTTGTGTTTGGTATGTATAGTGGTAAAAAATTGACCAAATAGTATATGTCCCAATTAGCATAACGTACTCCGCCTCCCCAGTTGACGAATTAGTATAGGTCCCAAATTCACCTATATATTGACCAAGAAATCTATGTTTACTAGGTCATTATAAACTTATTTTTTGAGGATTGAAATTCAAAATCTTTAAAATATATTTATTTAGTCTCAACTTTGATATTAAAATTTAAGGGTGAGTGACCATAAAATCTTGGCCACCTCACCACCAAGTGATCAAGAGAATGTCTGCCCAATTGGAGGGAAGAAATAATTCTTTAACTAATTTTGGTTATTAATGAAATTTGCTTCCGGACGTGAATTTTTGACACGTCCTTTTGAACATGGATTTCTGACACGGCTCCGTGAGTATGATCATTAGCTTCTATATAGATACTTGATGATTAGGGTTTAGGAAAAGAGATTAGAAACGTAGGTGACATATATATTTTTATTTATTTTTGCATGAAAGATACTTGAACCTTAAGAACTCAACCATGGAAGAGATCGAAATGCCACTAAAACAGTAGGTGAGGCACAAATTTCTAGAAAATATTTGACCTTTTTTTTGGGCAGTAATTTCTAATATGCAGTAATGCGGTCAGCTGTTAAGACTAGGGTTTTCATTTCTTGGCCAAGACTCAGAAGACTAGGGTTAAGGCAGAAAAGCTAGGCACGAGATATTGCTCGCTTGGCAAATTATTGGTGGTTACTTTGAACCAAATTACTTTCCGATTTGTAAACACTGTTGAGTCATCACTCTCATTTTGTGGAAAACAAAACAGTTCAACTTGAAATTTTGACTCGAATGCATTCAGGTCAGGACTTTCCAATGACTATATATTTACTTACTTTGAGATTTGTACTTTTTCATTCTCAGTTACTTACTTCACAGTGTATTAATGGCTGCCTGCTGCTGCAGGAATCAGCAGTGTTAAGTGCTTTGGACTCTACAGTTGCTGACAACTAGGTCAGTAAAGATCAAATTTATAACGTACGCGGCGCTATAGTAAATGAATTAAACATTATGATTTTCAGAAAAACAATTAATTAACATTATATATTATTCATATACAGCTAGGTCTATATAGCTAAGCTTAGCTTTAAAATATTATGTGAAGCAGTGAAGGCGAGGCACAGAAGGAACAACTATGCATGCCTCCTTGTCTGGCTTTTTTTCTGAACTCAACTGATTCTGGTGGACCTAGAAATTCAAAAAAAAAAAATTATATATTAGGAACTAAGATTCGTTTTAATTAGCGCATCACTTGGCTTTTATCCGTCTTCTTGTTTTCTCGTGTGTAATTATTACATGTTTCACTAGATACAGTTCAATTTCATAGAGTCTACGTACGTCTGAAGTTAATTAATTGCAGTGATTCTAGGCGAGTAAAAGAAAAGTTGCAGTGCTGAATATACGGCGGTGAGTACAGTATATGAATTATTACCCTAGTTTTAGTGCTAGCTATATATTAATTGATGGCCGGTTTGTCTATTAATAAAACTTACAATTGAAGAAGAACTAGGCAAAGGAAATTACTTTGCTGACAGAGAAAAAGAACAAAAGTTAAAGCTACAATCTAACTGCTGATGAACTCATCAGTTATATATATGCATATGTTTGCAGTATTGTTATTAATATGATTTTATTCTAATACATAAAAAATAAATTTAATCAAATATAATCAAACTGAAAAATTAGTGTGTCTACTTTTACAGGGAGAGATGATCTGTAAAAGTATGCAGTAATCCATTAATCTAACTACTTAATTAAAGAAAGAAGCTATTATTGAAGCCTCAACAACCATTCCAACCAGAAACAGCTAAATGAGTATAAGAAAGCCAGATTTGTTGATCTGTTTTTCTTTGCAGAAACTTGTCTGGATTTTTGTAACTTTGATGAAATAATTTAGTAATAAACATTAAAAAAAAATAGATTTTTAAATTTTACTTTTTGCATGATTTTGATGAAATAATTTAGTATTAAACAGAAGAAAAAAAAATGATTTTTACTTTTTACTATTTGCATGATTTTTGAATTTTGAGTCTTGGATCAGGGGAAGCATAATTGAGTAGATTCAGCTGTACAAGTACATCATAGCAAATACAATCACAGAATCATAAAAGTGAGGGATAGAAGAGAGAGAGAGAGAGTAAAAAACAAAAGTGATGGGTATGGTTAAAAAAAACTGTCAGATATTGACAAAGTTTAACCTTTTTTCACAGAAATGTAGGAGAAGATGTGGAACGAAGCAAAATCAAAAGCCTAGCAGCAGGAACCCAAGTGTGTCATCATTGATGATAAAAAGGAAAGAGAGGCAGGGAATCTTCTCTGAACCAAAACTCATTTTTCACCTCATTCATTGGATGAAAGTCAGAATATTTTTTTAAGTGAAAATGGAAATTTCACCTAAATGTACCAGACAACAAGAAAAAAAAATTAAAAATTACCATTCTGCATGGCTCAAGCGTGTGCCAGTATATATAACAAAGTTTTAGGAAAAGAAAAGGCCAAAACATACACTGAATTTCTTCTTCATCTCGGTACTACTCATGGGTTTACAAAGAGTTCTGTCAAAAACTTGCAGATAATTATGGAAACCAACCCACATTGTACGTAACTCAGCACTACCAGACAGTTTTATGTCATGAGGGGCCAGATTAATTAACTCAGTTAATTAAAGAATAACATGCATTTTGATGCAAATATGTTCAAATTATGAGGGAATTGTGACAAAAATGGTCCCTAAAACAGATCAGAAAATGAAAGAAAAGATTTTGACAAATTGGGTCTGAATTATATCAAAGAAAAGTTGGAGAATTACCTGTAGGATCAATCCACTGGAAAAAGATGAAGAATTTAGATCCATAGTTTGTGAGCAGCCACATTGTAATAAGCAAATGAAGAAAGTGATGGCAAAATCCTGGATTGTCATGTTGTCCCACAGCTTTCTTGAGCTCCCAAACATGGTGCTAATAATACTCTTGAAAGAGAATTAGACAGTTTGTTAGCAGAGAATTGAAGTTCAAGAAAGCTGTGGAAAAGCATGACCGGGACTTAGAATATATTACACACAGTTCTCTTCCTCAGATCTCACATCTCTGTTTCTCATCTCTAGTGCCTTTCTCTAGCTTACCAGGAGCAAGGTAGATATATACTGAGTAGTAGGTGAGTTTGTGTGTTGAGAGAGAGAGAGAGAGAGAGAGTTGGGAAATGGCCATACCCATACAAAGTCTCACTGACATGGACCACTCTAAGCTGCAATATATAATCTGTCTACCAATTAAGGCCAGCTTTATAGACAGAGAGAAAAGAGAGTGTGGAAATTGGGTGGTCTGGGTCAGTAGTAAGTAGGGTTTTACCCACAAAATGCCTTACTTTCCCAGCGAGTGAGTGCGCAGTGGGGTATATATAACATGTCACAAGGGTAAACAAAAATAAACAAACACTATATGTTCTAAAAAAAGAAACGAAAATAGAGGCCTTTCATGATATTACACAGCATGATATATTCTGAAAAGAAATAACAGTGTTCATCATACTACGGAATATGATATATTCTCAATTATTCACTGTTAAATATATTTTCTCATCAAATTTAGTGGTCAGAAAATTCAGAATATGTTAGACTATGGAATTGGAATATAATATAACTTTTAAAGAGTAAGATATATTCTGAACAAAAAAATAGCACTTTTTATTATACTACGGAGTATGACATATTTTCAAGTTTACATCGTTAAATATATTTTGTTCATTGAATTTAACAACCGAAAAATTCTTGTCAAGACTTTGGGATAAATTAGTTGGAAATTAAAATGTTCCTAGCTAGTGAGTTAAGAGAAAAACAAAAAAGAGCTAGAAGCCTAGAACAATGAATATTTGAAAACCATATCTCCATCCTCATCACATGTGTCCATGTGATCAAGATCTCTTTTTATTTTATTGGGATTTAAAGGTATGGGTTGTTTATGGTCCCCCAATCCCTTATGTACATGTTTCTTTTCTTATATATGTACATATATATACATATATATATATATATCATATTAATAATTAAAGGTAAATAATAGATCATGCATGTACTGATGATGATGATGTAATTTTTCCAGACCATTTTAGGTATTATTTACAGTACTGATCCAACTGTTCATGATCGAGGTCATTGCAGAATCAATATTACTATAGCAAATTATATTATATGGTTCTCGATCGACTTCTAGTGAGTAGTGACCCCGTGGAAATTTCCAATTGAAAAGACTTGATTTTAAAAAGTGAATTCGCTGTGCAATATTCCTTAAGCTAGCTAAGTGTATGTAATTTTGTATGCATGTATTTTTCTTTATGGCCGTTGCACAACATTGCAGGTATAGAGTAGTGCCTCTGCAATGCAAGCAACATATTTACACATAGGAAATTATAAAATAACTGACAAAAAAAGAAAGACAAATGCATAAACTATATATCTTATTTAGAGAGAATACATGCATCTCAATTTTTTAAGAATAATTTACATTGTACGTAATTATGCCTTCGTAAATAAAATCTCTACCATTTCACATATTGTGATCCATATTCAAACCTAGCTTTCTAATTTTGAAATTGATCGTAAGAGACACAACCCTAAACCCTAGCTTGTGCTATGTTATCATTTGTTATGCGAAAACATCAATGTGTTCACTCACAAATTAAACATGCGATATCAATAACCACCACTGGTGGTCGAGTTGGTAGAACCTCCAGGTATGGTACCCCCTCACCCGGGTTCGAATCCTGCCGACTGCCGATTTGAGTTAAATTCCAATTCATTATGTGGCTGGCCAAGATGAAGAATTTGACACTGCCCCCAAGTGAATTAGTCATTGAGCCTAGAAAACTTTTGGGATACCACGATCTCTCGATAAAAAAAAAAAACCATGCGATATAAACGGAAATGATAACCTTTCACGTATCCGATGTAGAATTATTAAGGTTCTAGTTCAAACCGTTGTTTCCAACATATATACATACACACATGTTTGTCATGCTAATCGACACGTACTATTAATGCTCGCCTCTAGGTGACGAAGAGGTCTTCATTTGGTTAATGATGCCGTGGGACATCATGTTTAAAATTCATGCCGTTGGTGATGGGATACATGGAGTATGGAGGCATCTAGGATAACATAACCTATTCTGAAATTTATAATCACATGATGTGCGGTCACCGGTGATCGTCTTAAACAGTTAAACGGTTAAAGCGGTGGTGGTGGTGGACTGGTGGTGTTGGGCTGTGGGCCCCCACTATTCTCAACCCGCCCATCAATCCAAATAACAACTATATTGTTAATTGTATAAAAGAAATTTCTGACCCCTCACCAACCCGTTACAGCGTTACTTGTTTTCTTCTGTTGTGTACGGGCGCAAGTGGGAGTAGAGTTCATGTGGAGTTCCGAGTAGTACGCCAAACTAAGATTGGAAATTGGAAATTTGATGGTTTTTTTTTTGCAGGTCCCTTCTCTTTTGAATATTTTGCCTTTGTGCCTTTGCAGGAATGCAGGTCCTTAGTACTGCACCTTACACTCGGTAAATTTACACAAAATTCACACCAACACTAGAACTATAGTCTATAGATAACACAACACTCCACGTACACCAACGATGTATTAATTAGTATATCAGTTTGACTACTGAGAAATAAATTAAAGACCTTAAAGGAATGAAAAACAAACAAGGACCGAGTCTAGAGGAAACATTTTTTAAAAATAATATATTTATTTATCCAACAAAAACTGAAAACTAGATAAGCATATTGAATTTATTTGGGAAGAAGCCAAAATACTTCTTGACGATTTCTTGAAGTGATCACGTCTTTCAAATCAATCATCATGTCCTTACTCCTAGCTACAACTCAGAGAAAGAAAATGGTCATTTGATACCTTCGAGTCAAGTCCTTGCGCTTTGCACAAAAATGTCCCCTGGCCCTATTTTTCAAACTTTACCATGGAAACTTGTAAATATATAAGAGGAGATCGAGGATTATATATATATAGTACGTACTGGCTAGGTTAAATGGAAGATGGAATCGTTAATCTACGAAAGGTAGAAGAATGTGACTGTGTATGTGCGCAAGCATATAAGATGGCGACAGTGATTGGGACTATGAAAGCAATGTATCGATCAACTCTAAAACTAGCTAGCTCCTATGACACTCTGTGCTAGCTCGATCTCTCGCTGCTTGATCGATGAGCATTGAGATAAGGGCATGCATGAGAGGTGGGGCAGTTGCATTTTCATATTCAGCACAACTTGACACGCACAACAACAACACTGCGATCGATCTGGGATTCAGTTTCGTTTTGAATTTGCAGGTGAAACAGTACGTGGTGGAGCGACGTTTCTTTTGTAAGACTATTCACCACTGCCATTTGCTCATTGAGTTGTGCCATTCATCATCTATCTGTTTTCTTTGGTACAGAAATTAATGGGGCCGAACTAACACCATAAAGCATAAGTCAGTGCTACCACTTTGAGTTTCAGGGGAGCTTGAGATAGATAGCTCAAGGAAAACCCCAATTATTTGTTATGAAGAGACCCACACGTCTTTGTATAACATGTGCAATTGTATGTTTCTAAATCATATCGAACCTATCTAGTAAGTTTCGATATTTAATCTGTGTTTGTGGGCGTAAAAATTTGAATTCCAAACATTCGTAGAAAGTTCACATTTAAGGTTGCTCTCGTGCGATCCCCACTAGCAAAATCGAAAGTGGAATCCCAATTATTTATTTTAAAGAGACCCATTTCCTCATCGTAACCTCACATTTTTATACAATATGTACAATTGTTTGCCAATCTTGTGTATCACGTATCTAAGTTCGGATACTTTGTATTCACACGTAAGAATTAAAGTTTAGAACATTTATTTTAGTTCAAAGTTAGGGTTGTTATCGTGCTATCCCCACTAGCAAAATGAAAGTGAAAACCCAATTATTTGTTTTGAAGATACCCACTTTGTCATCGTAATGTTATGTTTTTGAACAATATATGCAATTATTTGCAAATTGCGTTATCAAGTAGGTTTGGAAGTTTTGTGTTTGTGAATAACTGAATATGAACCATATTAGAAGAGATATTCATTTTAAGTTCAAATCTAAAGGTCTCGTGCTATACTCAATAACAAAATAAAAAGAGAAAATTCAATTTCGCCGACGATAGTTTCGGATATTAATTGTTGGAGTTCAAATATTTTTGTATTCAACATTTGAGTTATAACGTAGAATTCAAATGAAATGATTCTTCGAATTTGATGCAACATCTATTATAAAAAATAAAATAAAAATAAAAATAAAAATAAAGGAACTTAAGTGTTAACTGTGTTGCAGAATTGCAGATGGCCAGATGTAGCTTAATTAGTTTGGCAAGAAAGGAGGGGTAAGAATGAGTAGTGGATCCATCCACACGCTTGTGTGTGCAGAATAGATCGAAGAGAGAAGTGGGAGGACAGGAAGTGCAGAGGGAATGATAAGATGGTTCTGTTATCATTGTAAGGTTGTGATAATTGAAGGGACCCACTTCGAACTACGCTCCAAATCAGTAGCTCATCGATTACTTCATACTATTAAGTCATATGATACATGACGAGAGCTTCCTCTGATTAACCCTTCGCATGACCCTATACAATTTTCACTCGATCGATCTCTTGTTTTACCTCTCCTTTGAAAAATTTAACCTTTTTACTAGCTAAGCTTATGTCACCGCTTTACTTCGATTACGTATTTCCAAAAACTTGCGGAAACTACTCTAATTTATGTGTTTTAACTATTTTCTTTTGAGAGTGTGGTGGTAAGATGTTTGGTGCCATGTTTTAATAATGCTTATACATGACGCGGAAGATGAACAAAATTCGAAACAATCACGACAAATTACAAATTAAGCTAATTAAGTTTATAAACTTTAAACAACAGTGCCATTTGAGAGGGGGCGGAGGAGGATGGTATAGAGTCAAAGTTTTGTACATGAGCTAAAGTTTACCTCCAACTAGTGTACCTGTATATATTTTCTCCAAGAGAAGTTAATGTAATTAAAGTGTTGCATGGATTAAATGTATGGGAGATCGAGGTAAAGAAACATTAATTCGTAAATCCGTGACGGAGTTATGGTAAAGAGGATGAGATGGAGATAAGGTTTTGGGATTGGGACCCCGTAATCGGTAAGGTGCATGTGATTATGGGTTGGAGGGGGAATAATGATAATGAGTAGTACCAACAAAGAACGGGACGGGGATTCACAAACAGCCAATCAAAGCTTGCAGCATGCAGCTCGTCACTATGCTCCAGCTAGCTGCAGCTGCAATTGGTCATTGTCGTCTGACTCTGTGGTCATTGTCGTAGGGTCACTCGATCAACACCCTCCTCCTCCTCCTTAACATTTACATTAACAGTCGGCCGTTGGATCTTAACTATGTTCTTAGGGCTGTGGTTGGATCCTAATTTGATTCTCGATCTCTTCTCTTCTCTTCTGTGGGAGGGAAATTACGAACAGCAGGCCCACCGCAGCAGCAACAGTGTTAATATATATGTATATACAAATGGGTCCAAACCTCAATAATGATCCATCACATGCATGCATGTAGTTTTCTTAATTATTTCTTTCGTTTCCTCATTTCTTCAACAAATCCAACATCCTACTCTACCTAACTCGACTTGTACGTCAACGATAAAGTTATTTGCATGATTAACTTTATACATAACTAATTAATACTTCTTATAATTAACTAGTGTAATTTCCATTATACATATATGGTCATTAATTGGGTAACTTTGTACTATAGCTTACCAGCTATCTATATAAATGAAATGAATATGCGCTTTTTTCAGAATAATAATTGAGTCTGATCAATGAGTACTGGCCAGAAGGCTGTTTTTTTTTTTTTTGAACCAAGGCAAGAAGGCTGCTATCTATGGCTAGCTATATATGTTGTACTTGTTGTACATTGTCCTTTTCATTTTGTGACAGTATCAATGATTCTCACTTCTCATCAATGAAAAAAAAATGGTTAAAGTTAAAAACGTGAAAATTAATTAACAAGCTGAGAGAGATAGAGTACGTGCATGCAGAGATGCGTGACAAAAGCTTTGATAAGAATTTTACAGAGATGGGCCTCTCATGAAAAGTGAAATACAAATAAAAATCCTTATCGATCTGTCTTGTGTAGAGAAAAGCTTAATTACCTAGCTAGCCTTTAATTGGCCAGCTACATTTGGTGGTGGAATCATCTCATTTTTTTTTGGACAATGATAAGGAAACGATCACATAACAAATAACTAAAACACTATACCTCAAGTACGTACCCCCATAATACGTTTAACTTGAAGTACTAAAAAATATTCTTACTTTCGACATGTGTCCCTTTTTTTTTTTATTAAGTTGGATCGATATTGTCTAACTGCCCAAAACCCAAAATCGTCTCATGTATAAGGTGTAAAAGTAAAATAACTATACAAATTGTCCTTGAGTTTCATTTTGAATATATAATTTAAGGGAAAAAAGAAAAACCCTTTGCAAACTAACGAAGGTATATACATCGCTCAATGTATTTCTAGTGCATGTGTTATTCAGAGTCTAGGGTCCACCTAGCTGCATCATTTTATTCTTTTGGTTTCACACCAAGCATTATTGATCTTCATGCTTCCAAATAAATTGGGGAACATAAGAAAATTGAACTTTTGAAATCGATGACTTAATTTGTTTGCTTGATTTGGTTTCCTTTCTCGTTTTCACATATATCAATTGGGCCTCTGTCGATGAAAACAATTGAAGTGATGGGCTCAGTCCAAGTGAGATGGGCCTCCGAGACTAATGGTCTTTCTTTCATTTCATGAAAACAATGTTTTGTTGTCCAACATGCATATCCCAAACACAACATACTCTATTAAGTGCTTTCTTGAAACACTACATTTATCAAATTAATCAACCAAAAACATGAAAAATATCCCATTACATGAAATCCTTAATACATATATGGCCAAGTTTGGTGGGGCTTAACTTATTTTTAAAGCTATTTAACAAATAAGTTAAACAACAAAAGGTGTTTGGTGAAAAATTCAAAAGCAACTTATTTAATAATTTACATCATTGGTAGCAAAATACTATTTTCATAACGTAAAAACTACATTGTTTATTGTTTAAGTTAAGCTATCCCAAACTAGACCATAGAGATGGCCTTCATTTGACAAAAATCTCATTGAATTTCGTCGAAATCCCGTTTAATGATCCAAACTTTTCACTTCATTTTTATAGAAATAAATAAAAAAAAAGTTGGACAAATCAAAAGATCACTTATTGATAATAATCAACTACTTGTATTTGGTAGGGTGAAACATTGTTTATATATATATATATGTGTTTTTTTTTTAGAATCAATGGTTTATATGTTTGTTTGATAGCACCTATATATACTTTAAGATTTTCGATTCAACTGCATTTTTATAGAGATCATTTCTAGTACAAATATATATAAGCAGTTAATTTCATTGAAACATATCGAATTGCTTTATAAACGTCACTTATAATCCCTTAAATTGAACAATGTGAGAAATTAATCCTTTAATAGAATGACCCTCTCTCTCTCTCTCTCTGTGCATGTTTTTCTGATGAAAACTACCAAATCATAGGGTATTCAAGATCAAGGATTTCTTTCTGGCGAGCAAAGTTTCCTTACAACTCATCACTCTTTGTCAATCTAATATTGATTAAGTGAGAATTAGATTCTTGAGGTCGTTTCCTAGAAGTTGTATAGATAAGATCGTTAAACACATGCCATGCAACAAAAGCAAGGTATATATGCTATCAGCTATAATAAAGCAAAGGTGCAGCTTCGTCCAAAGAGTAATGAGTTTAGCTTTCTTTATATCTTTCTTGGTAATTACTGACCGGGTAGTGGGTACACCAGCCTTAATTAACTGTTATTACTACAGTAGCTGTAGTAGTCTCAGATCGATCGTGACCCAAAATATCGTGCTCCATAAAAATTCCCATCTTAATTGAGAAGCATACAAAGTGATTGAGGCTTGAGATATGATTTTGCTTTCTAAAAGCATAAACAGAAAAAATTCTACATTCCACTTGAGTCCCTATATGCTTTTTACCTACAACACTGCAGCACAGGTAGAAACCTAATTATTAATGGTGCAACATACACATCATTTTGCTGCTTCCAAAAGGACACAATTAGTTGAACTGCCAACAACTGTTTCATGAACTTAATATCACTGTTTTTTTGTTCATCGCCGAAGCAAAATAACCAATTAAAATTAGACAAAATTAATAGTAAATTAGGGTTCGAGCAAATCCGGAATATAACAAATTAAATTCCCCCAATAGATTAGTAAGAACGCGGAAAAGAAGCACAAAAATCTTAGAGCTAAGCATATGCACTATAAACCCGAAAGGTAGAAACAAACAAGTAATTACGAATATCAGATTATGCAGAACACGTTATGTATCAAGATGAACCAAGACTAGCTAGCTAATTAATAATCTTTAATAAGCATGATTGAGAATTTGAGATGGCTAGCCAGTCTTAACTCTTAACTCTTAACTCTTAAACAAAAAAAAGTCATCTGCTTTCCAAGAGACCAAGAGACCATGAAGACTAAAACATTACCTTGGACCTTACTGTTTAGGTGCCTCTATGCAAGTCAACTTTACAAATAATATTCTTTAATTTTAGTAGTCACATGCTATTTCATTTATAGTAAAACTAATTAATTAATTTCATAAAAAAACAAAAGCAAATTTTGTATGAATAATAATTTTCCACATACATACATAGTTTATGTTTTAGATCACGCGGTTTGTGGGATCAAAACCCTCCACCAAAAACCGCGTTAACGACAATTGAGTGCTCAAGAACCCTTTTGAGCTCACAAAGACTTGATTTTATCAAAGAAAACAAAACTCTCTTTGGCCTCAATTTGCTTCCTCCTCTTCTTCTTCTTCTTCTTCTCTCCTTCCTTATCAAGTCAAAAAAAAGAAAAAAAAAATGGTGTTTACCACCTTACTGTTGCTAGCAGTTCTATTCCTTGCTGGCCTCTTTATATATTTCCCCAACAACAAGTTTCGTGTATGGTTTCAATCTTTGTTTCATATCCAAGCCACTTCTAATTCGAACAAAAAAGTCACAACAAGTGTAAGTTCTGAGAAGAGAGTAGCCAGAACAACAGAGGAGGCTGCAGAGCTGAAGCGAGTGTTTGCCACCTTTGACAAGAACAGTGATGGGTACATAACAAAGCAGGAGCTGAAGGAGTCACTGAAGAACATCAGAATCTTCATGAGCGACCAAGAAATCGAAGAAATGGTGACCAAAGTGGACGCCAACGGAGACGGGCTGATCGACTTTTCGGAGTTCTGTTTGCTTTGCCGGAGTCAGACCATGATCAATCAAGGAAATGACGCTGGTGAGGAGGAGCAAGAGGAGGAGCTGAAGGAGGCTTTTGATGTGTTTGACAAGGATAAAGATGGGTTGATCTCAGTGGAGGAGTTGGGGGTGGTTTTGTGCTCTTTGGGTTTGAGAGAGGGGAATAGAGTTGAGGCTTGTAAGGAGATGGTGAAGAAGGTTGATAAGGATGGAGATGGTATGGTTAATTTTGATGAGTTCAAGATGATGATGAAAGGTGGGAGACTTCTCACAGCTCATTGATTAAGTAAGGCACTTGTTCAACTCCAATTAATCCCACAAATATATACACCATTGTTGTATAGGAAACAAGAAACTCTTCTCCTCTGGTTCATCAAAATTCGCAAGCCTGCAATTAGAAGCAGCACTACAATGGCTCTAACCTTGCAACCGCTCTGGCTCGCACTAGTTAAGTCTTTTTTTTATTTTTTATTTTTATAACTTTTTTATGACAGGCAAACTATCACGGTCTATGCCTCTAATGGTTGTTACAACTGTTTTTTTTTTTTTCCCTGTATGATCTCCAATCTTATGCAGTACTATGAATATTGGTTCTGTTCAGTTTACCTTAATAATGTTTAACTTTTAATTTAAGGCTTACCAACTATTTTCAGCAATTTATGTTCTGTATGTATAGTTGCACACACCAACACTATTGTCAGAAGTTTATTCATTTTAAGCCTATCGGAGCAATCCATCTCTATCTATTTTGTACTTCTCTATGTATCGCATGTGCGCAACTTCAAATTTCATGGCGAATAAATAAACTCAGCATCTTTGCTGGCATTTGCAATAAGGAAAAAAAAGAAAGAAAAGAAGAGGCTGAAGAAAAGCAAGGGAATCATGTAGATGAGAGCTTTTATATATAAAACAGAAAAAAACAGTTCTTTCCCCCCTGGCGAGGAAAAGTGAAATAAGTAAATAACAAGATTCTTGTAGTACACACAGATAGCACCAGACGTCGATCCAAGTATAAGATTGTATAAAGCTCAACCTCAAGTGCTCTCAGTTGTTCCTGGTACTGGGCCACCAGTTGCTTCAGATTTCTGGCCTCCAGTTCCTGGTACTCTGCATCTTCATACTCTTTTTGATGTTCATGCTGAGTGGATACACCTCGCTTCAGGAATATTGTATTGTATTTTCCTGAATAAGAGCTTCCACTTGTTCCTTCTGTTAGGGAACGCCGAGACTCAAAACCCCTGTGTCAGCCTCATCTAGAGCCAAATATTGGATCATTTTGAGGGAAAATCGTGATCACTCAATCTTGTCCTGGAGTGTCAACTAAGATATCAACACCTCTCTCCGGATCACGAAGATGCAGAGTCGAGGATTACCAAGGCAGCATTACAATGAACACAAGTTACATGCTTTGTAACCCGAGTATGAAGTATTAGAGAATGGTGCAGCGTGACTTTAGTCGATGGGGAGAAGTTTAATGCACACGAATTAATTAATGACACCACACAGTCGTACTGAATTGACCTATCTGATTATATTACACTAGGAAAGCCCTGAAACCGATCAGCTACAATGTAGCAGAAGCATAAAAAAAATTGAATGTGGAAGAGGAGAAATGGAAATGAGGAGCACATAAAATAGGTAATCAAACAGGAGCTAGCTAGACTATGTATAAACCACATGGATAGTAAGTGGTATCAGGATCTTAACCATCCGTCCTGACACACAAATCTAATCATCTAGTCGACCTTGTTGCGAGTAGTCCTCAAAGATTGATTACACACCATCACTCAAAAACAAAAAGTCCACCAGTAATACAACTGAGCTGGATTAGTGGAGAACAAGTTTAACAAAGGGCACAGAACAAATGCAGCATAGTCCAAGTGTGCTTCATCACGAAGCATTAACAATGAGATAATACAATTACAAAAAAAAAAAAAAAACAGAAACATACAACAATATGCATCATTACCACTGAAAAAAAAAAAAAAAAACGGAAACCTGCTGAGCAAACGGTGCCCCACCATAAACAAAAGCATTCTTTGCCCCACCTCTGATAAACCAACTTCTCAGGTTCCTGATCATATATCTACCGCAGAAACAACACATTTGTTCAAAACAAATTATGAGCAATCAATCCATAACAAAAATCCCATCGACCTTGATTAGCCAACTCTCCAGTCGGAGACACAATGAGCGCAAAGGAAACACAGTCCAAGAACCACCATTGTACCTGAGATGTTGAGTTGCGTAGGTGTTAAGTGGCTGCCTGGTCGACTCAGTGAGGTAGCTAGGTGACTGCAATGGATGACTTTGAGTTTGGACTTAATACTAGTCGATTGCCTTGCTTGCACGTTTTTCATGGGACTTGCATTTTTAAGTGGCTGCTGATCAATAACGAGTGTCCTGTTTGCCGATATTCTCTACTGCCTAAACTAGTGACATGGTTTTAATACATGTAGCTAGCTTTTTGCAGAAAGCAATCTGGATGGTGCATTTAAACATTTGAGCTGGGCTGATTGTGTGATCGACTTTTGGAGTTCTGTTTGCTTTGCCGGAGATCAAAGGAGGAGAAGATGGAAATGACGCTAGTGAGGTGGAGCAAGAGAAGGAACTGAAGGAGGCGTTTGATGTGTTTGACAAGGATAAAGATGGGTTGATTTCTGTGGAGGAGTTGGGGGTGGTTTTGTGCTCTTTGGGTTTGAGAGAGGGGAATAGAGTTGAGGCTTGTAAGGAGATGGTGAAGAAGGTTGATAAGGATGGAGATGGTATGGTTAATTCTGATGAGTTCAAGATGATGATGAAAGGTGGGAGGCTTCTCACAGCTTATTGATTAAGTAAGGCACTTGTTCAAGTCCAATTAATCACACAGATACACACCATTGTTGTATAGGAAACAAGAAACTCTTCTGTTCTGGTTCATCAAAATTCACAAGCTTGCAAAAACTAGTAGCACTGAATATGTACTAATGGTTTTTAGAAATGTATTGTTCTTTTTAAATCTTGGTGTATGATAAATTTATGGTGTCTCCAATCTTGATGAAGTACTAACTGTACTATGAATATGGGTTCTACCTTAATAATGTTTTAACTTTTAGTTTAAGCCTTCACCAATTCCTTTCAGCAATTTATGTTCTGTAAGTTCACATACGTTACTGTCAGAAATTCATTCATTTTAAGCTATCCGAAACTGCAAATTTCGGTTGGTGAAAATGATCAAAAGGAGATATAATCAATTAAGCAGATGTACAAGTGAGAAGGAGATATAATCAATTAACAGGATCAAACAGCATGAGAGGTAATGTATTGAAGAGGAAACATGGAATGTACAAGAGTTGAGCCCGGGAAATTCGACAAAATTGACAAGAACTGAAAGCATATATTCTCTTCATTAAAGTATAAAGAAGATACAATTGAATTACTAATGTTACTCTCTATCAACTAGAAAACAACGAGTAAGAAAGTTGCTCCAAATTAAACACAGTGACGGGGCCAAATGGCAACGAGAATAAATCCTAGACATGGTATTTGAATGAAACTCTATCCGCGTCTTCATCAGCAAAGAAGACAGCCGCTGCATAGCCGTTCACCAGATAACACAGCTTAATACAGCTTCAAGTGCCTTCATACAAATAGCAGTACCATACAAAGCAGATAATCCATCGGCAAAGCCAATAACTTATCTTGTTTTCAATTTAGAACACATCAGGGTGAAATCGCCCTGGAATCGAGCTGCTTTGCTGAGCTTGCTTCAGGTGCATCGTAAGTGCATAGTTGTTCACCTGTGTATCAATACATCAGACAATGAAGAAGCAAATCCAAATGAACAAGGTAGCAAGGGAATCGTGTAGGTGAAAGGTTTTATAAAACAGAGAAAAACATGTCGTTTTCCCCCGGGAGGAAAAGTGAAATAACAAGATTCTTGTAGTACACACAGAGAGCACCAGACTTTGATCCAAATACAAGATTGTATAAAGCTCAACCTCAAGTGTTCTCAGCTGTTCCTGGTACTGGGCCACCAGTTGCTTCAGATGCTGCAATTCCTGGCCTCTATCTTCATACTCTTTTTGCCGTTCATGCTGAGTGGATACAGCTCGCTTCAGGATTGTATTTTCCTGAATAAGAGCCTCCACTTGTTCCTTGAGCATCATATTGTCCTATTACCAAGGGAAATCATAAGTATCAAATATTGCATCCTCAAACATCCTGGGGTCTTTAAAACTAAGTGAAATGGGGGAAGTGGAAGAAAAATACGAAGTAACAGAGAAGAAAATAATAACAATATACATACAATAGAAATGGTTGTAAGACGTCAAACCTGGTGAAAGCTTTGGGCTGCCTCTGTAGTTGCACGCGCACAGATGGATTTCTCCAAGACCTCAAGCACTCTTGAAGCACGAGATTTAGCATCATCCATATTGGAGGCACTCATCATCTCTCTAACAAAGAGCTCCACCCAGTCAGCTCCATGCGTGGGGAGGTTATTTTGACCTGATAGATCATCAGTAGCTGAAACTTGTCCATTTGTTGCTACCGCACCTGAAACAAATTAATAAGGCTCTAAATCATTACTAAACGTGAGGCCCAAGTTGAAGAAAAAATGTATTCATACCTTGTGACTGGGGTTGCACATTTGATTCCGATGCTACACCAGCTTTGCTTGCAGCAGAAGTTAAGCGCAGCTCATTCAAACTTCTGATAGCTGAATCCAAATCATCACCACATTCTTCAAGTGCTCTCTCCAGAAGCTAGGATGATAACAATACAAAAATGCTTATAGTCTTAATGAGCGGAGCGGATACGATACACATTCTCTAAAAACAATACAGACACATGCGGATTTCTCAATTATGAAATGTAGATGTGTAGTTGCACATAAGCATAATTAAGCTGCAATCCCAAATTACCAATATTGAACTAAGACACCCATCCAACCCTATGCATATTACAAAAACAAGTATTGAATTGAATGTAATGATGGAGAGAAATGAAAAATTGGAACCTGATTATCCATGTCCGGGAAAATGGCCCTGAGCTGGTCGATCAAGGACGAAGCAAACGACGTCGTGAAGCGTACCGGAGAAGAAGAAGAAGAAAAGCGAATTCTCTTGGAGGAAACAGGAGGAGACGTTGATGAGGGCAGCTCTTCGAATATCGATGATCTCTTCCCGCACACTACGGCAGACATGTTTCGCTTTCACGATCTCTCTACCGCCTCCCTCAACCCCACCCTCTTCCTTCTCATGCAGCGCACCGTTTCGATCCACCGATTTTCCGATCCAGATCTTCGCACTCGCACCTACACTATTTTTTGTTGATTTTTGGTTGGGGAGAATTCTATCTCGGCATTAAATCGGTTCTGCCTAGCCTCCTTTGCTTTCTCCCATGGCCTCGGGAACGAAGCACCGGTCAGGGGAATTAATGATTGAGTAACGCCTGGGTCGGATGAATGACCAAACAGATAAAGCCACGTCTGAGAACGGAAATGAATCTTTTTTGTTTGGGTTAACGTGGCGGGGTTCTATTGGGTTTTGATTGAGTGCTTTGGAGGTGGGATGGTGACGATGTGTGGGTTATCTTGTTTTATTGTAGTTGTTGTTGTTGGTCAAGGTATTGGGGCCGCCTGGCTTGCAAGTCAATCTATTCTCTCCCCATTTTTTTCTTTTTGGTGGGCTGGGCCATCTGAGATTGGAAATTTGAGGTCATTCAAGCCCAACCCAGTTAAAATTGTTAACAAAACAAGCTAAGGTACCCAGTTAAAACAAACTAGCCTCGTAATCGTGGGATAGACGTGTTATTGGTGAGGAGAGGAAGAACGTGGAAGTTTCCTTGTTACCCATTTTTTTTTGTTTTTTTACCATAATAACATTTTAAATTATTTTATTATAATTTTTATTTTATATTATGAAGGGTATTATAGGTGCTTCATAATTTGGTGAAGCATTTGACACCAAACCCTATGCTTCCATTTATAGTAGTAGAGATAAGCTAATGTCGTCTTCAAGAGTTTTCAACCGTTTGATTTAATTTTTCACTCGACTTAATGAAGATTTGTATTTTGAGAGGAAAGGGTCAGTGGGTCACGTTGATACCACCACGTAATCATCGTCTCTATTCTGATGAACGTTTCTTTGTTTATTTGACAATATCTCACTTAGGAAACACTAAAAACTAACAAATGGATTATCTCCGTCCAATTGGTAGTTTCTTTATGAGTATAGTAAATTCATTCAATTTGTGCCAATTTTTTTTTTTTAATAAGTTTTTCGTGGGTTGGGCCAACTTAGAGAACTCAAAACCATGTATTAATACTTTTTTGTTGTTGTTCTTTTGCAAAAAATAAAATAAAATTGTGAATATGTTAAATTGAAGCATGTGATGTTGTTAATTTTTTTATGTTGTCAATTTGTCATCTCCATCTTATCTTATGGTTTTGCCTTGTGGCTTGAGGTTTGGAGGCAAAGATAGAATCATTGAAACCAACAAAAAGTGCAACCAGAAGAATTGGGTCTGAAAATTGAAATGGACTGACCCAAAAAAGATGCTCTGTACCAACCTCCACTTAGTTGAAGTGATGATGAGCTCGTTCTGCAATCACCCAGTTGGTTTTTGGCTTTTCAAATTCATGTGACCGGGAACCTATTCAAGAACATCATCTCCACATCAATCCCGTGTTATCTATAAGGTAAGGTTTTCACTTTTCAGTCTAAAATATATGCCGTAATGTGTTCATGATCTTAATTGTTAGGTCATAAGAGCCTAGTTTTGCATTAGGGTTTTCAGATCTGAGAGAACCTGATCATATATATTTATATGCAGGACTGATTTTGTGGTCCTACGCTTTGCTCCAATAGAATAGGTACCCAGTTACCAAGTGAGTCCAATTCGAAAAAGGGTTTTGGTATATTCTCAGTGCAGTGCTCTGAAAGCATGCTAGACTGTACCATTACCAATTACCCATAACCTCTCTTCAACTTGAACTTTGATCTTTCTCCCACAGCAATTATAGGGATGGCTAGCTCTGAGATGGGATATATCTTGTTTTCCCATATGATGACCTTGAGTGGGCTACACTAGTCAGTAGCCAGTGTCCCTAACTCTGTGGGGGGTCCTACACTCTTAGTGGGGGCAATGGGTACAAACACCTTTCCAACAAGCCCTTTGTCAAGTTGTAAGCATAGAGTTGAGTTGGAAGAAAAAGGAGAGCATTCTAGGCTATGGTAAGGGTGATCAGTAATTTAAAAGTTAATAATTTCAAAAATAAGCTGTGAGCTGAGAAATATATAAGAATAAGGTTGCTAACATTCTTGGTCTAAAATGGAATATCATCTCTCATGCTTGGGTATTGGTTTTCTTCACCCAAAAAAGCATCATGTTCATTCATATGTAGAATACAATTTTGTTTTATGGTTGGTTGATGAAATGACCTCTCACCAAGCACCTCTTTATTTCTTTCCTTTTAAAAAGGCCCCCCCACCCCTGCGAAAAAAAAAAAAAAAACCACCTATGATAAGCCTCCTAATTCCCACCCAATCCCATTTAGGTATAGGAATATATCTGCACTGCCATTTGACTATTTGAGAGAGAGAGAGAGAGAGTGATGGGATTGGCCCTCCCTCAAATAAATATGCTCTTAACTCTATTTATATTGGTTTTGAGTTTTGACCAGACAAGGCTACAAGCAAAGCAAGAATTGTTTAATTAATTATCTAAGTAGCTTGTTTGACCCTTAATTGGGAAAGCCTTTAGAGATAAATTCTTACACACTACAAGCTCCTTAATTATTTGGGAAGAAGATCTTTGATCTCTTTTGCCAATGAGATTTGCACACTTCATCATCTGCAATAAAACTGAAAACCAGTCAGTCAGACACAGATGCCTTCTGAATTCTGATGTCACTATGAGGTCTCAGTGACTCGGTCAATCTCTGATGACATAATTTACCCAAATGCCAAAAAGTCCCCAACTTTATCCATTTTTCTAATAAGCTAATGAAGAAATTATATTAGGGTGATTATTATTACCAATATACTACTTTCTTGTCTCTCTTTTTCTCACGTAACAGACATAAGCAT
Source organism: Rubus parviflorus (assembly GCA_029955375.1). Taxonomy (NCBI): domain Eukaryota; kingdom Viridiplantae; phylum Streptophyta; class Magnoliopsida; order Rosales; family Rosaceae; genus Rubus; species Rubus parviflorus. The sequence goes on from JARGGL010000004.1 coordinate 21,956,103, forward strand.
AAAACAATGATCCAGTTCGTGTTTAGTAGCTAACAAGTTTTGTGCTGTTTGAAATTATGCCTTTTATATATGCTAGTGAGTTTCTGTTTAGAAAAGGATACATTTTCGCTTAGGCACTAATGAGTTTGTTTTTAGTCACAAACTTGTTGTTCTCTAGATACCTCAACTCTAGTACAAGTGAGTTTATCCTTCTTATACTTGTGAGTTACTCTTGAGGTACTAAGGAGTATATGAACTGCAAATATTCTGTTGTAAAAACTAATTTCATGTAAGAATATTTATCTCATTACGTTACAAAAAAGCATGGCATTTTAGGATAACTGACACTATTCTTTCCCTTGATTGCGAAATCAGGTTTTTTTTTTCAGGACTGAACTGACAAAATAGTTGTTAGATTGGCATCTTTTGGTAATTTTCTCAAACAAGTGAGAGTGAGTGAGGAGGGGATCCCATCCCCCACAAAAAAGGTGGTGGCAAAAAAGTTCTTTTTGTACACACTGCGATGATGGCGATGATGATGCCTGCAATCTCCAACAGCAACAGCAACAGCAACACCAAAAAAACCTCCACTCCCAAATTCCCTCTCTCACTTTTTACTCTTCTCAATACCACTCCTCCTCTTTTTCCTCTCTTATTGTTTATGACTATGGTTTATACCCATAAGCTATAAGCATGGTGGTGATGAATCTCTCTGTGTTTTCATGCAATTGTGGTGCTGACAACCCATGAAAGCTGAGCCCTTGAAAGAGCCACCATGGACAAAAAGTGTGGGTGTTGGGCTGTTCTCAGACGCGGCGTTAGTGGTGCCTGCAAGTCCTCTGCTTCAAAAGACTCTGCTAACTCTATTCCTCGTACCAGTCTTGTGTATGATGCAGGTATATATATTTATATACATATAGTTTTGTTATAATTGTCCTTGCACTTTGTGCTTAATTTCATTGTGAAATTTGGGTTTTCTTGAACTATTGATCTAATTGTGTATGAAATGCTCTATATGAATGTTCTGGTGGGTGTAAACCCTGTCTTCAATTTCACCGAACGCTTTCTCTCTATCTATGAATTTCAATCAATTCAAGACATCTCTCTCTGAGTTTTTTTTTTTGCTCTGGGAGTGATTTGATGCTGATTTTCCATCCGTTTGTTCTATAAAGTTTCGAAATTTTGGTTCTTTAAACAGTCTTTGCTGGCTTGGTTGTACTTGGAAAGTTGGAATCATGATCTAGTTGTAATATAGACCACAGATCTCAAACTTGGTTTCTCTAAAAAGATCACGATAGTGATCTCTAATACCAAAATTTGCAATTTTTGTTGTTGTTCTGGTTCAGTGAATCAGTTGTAGCTGTGATTTATCTTTCCTCTGAGGCTCTGATGGATGCAAAAAGTTTACTTCCTTGTTTCATGGAAACCGCACTTTGGAATCTTTTATCAATTGGAGATGGGTTTCATGTTGCTTGATATCTCATTAATTTGACATTTCTGCAAAAATTGGACTTCTATGTTCTTGGTCATATTTTTAAAATCAAGCAATAAAAAGACTTGTGCTTGAAGAATTTTGGCTAACATTCATTTCTGTCATTGCAGCAACCGAAACCAGATATCTTAATGCCAGCAATAGAGATCTCTTGCCCCCTAATGAAGCCCAATTGTCCTCGGATGCTCCCAATCCACCACCATCAGATGAGAAGCCTACTCGCCAGTTGCTCCAATTCACTTTTCAGGAGCTGAAATCTGCAACTGGGAACTTCAGACCCGACAGCATTCTTGGGGAAGGTGGATTTGGATTCGTCTTCAAGGGGTGGATTGAGGAAAATGGAACAGCACCAGCAAAACCTGGGTCAGGGATTACGGTAGCAGTTAAAAGCTTAAAGCCAGATGGTCTCCAAGGCCATAGAGAATGGGTGGTTAGTAGAAATATCTGCTTTGGGTTAGTAGGTTATTGTTGATAAAGGATTGTTGTATAGGCACTGAAAATTGGAAAAATGACATGTGACCATTTCTTTGATGCAGGCTGAGGTCGACTTTCTGGGACAGCTCCACCATCCTAATCTTGTAAAGCTTATTGGGTACTGCATTGAAGATGATCAACGGCTGCTTGTTTATGAGTTTATGACCCGTGGGAGTCTTGAAAATCATCTTTTCAGGAGTGAGTGTGACTATTTTCTTCTTCTTCTTACTTATCATCTGTGGAAGTTTTATGGTATGAAATGTTGTTTGGCTCAAGATTCCAACTTAAAATTGGAGTAAGAATACTATTTCTGCATAGTGGAGAAATATGTGAGTTTATAAACTTATCAATTAGACCACATTCTTGTTCAACAAATTCAAATCTAGCTAGCATCCTTTCGTCTTTGTCTTTGTGAAGTATTCAAGGGCTACTTGACATGGTTGCTTTGGCATGTAATAAAACTGAGTATATACTTTCATTGGTTCTATTATCCTACCGCACCAATACTTATTTGATCTGATGTGAACCAGACTCTAGTGCTTTGGTGCAACTGCTTTTTGAAGTTTTGGTAAATCTGCTTTTCTAGTCACGATTTAATAGTTTATGCTTCTATATGATAACATAGATGCTGATTTTTTTGAAAATTTTGAAGGGACTATACCTCTCCCATGGTCCAATAGGATTAAGATTGCACTTGGTGCAGCTAAAGGATTGGCCTTTCTCCATAATGGTCCAGAACCAGTCATTTATAGAGATTTTAAGACGTCCAACATCTTGCTTGATTCGGTAAGTGCTTAATGGTATTGATTAACAATATTGATACTTTTGCTTAAATGATTCAACAGATTGGGTGTTCTTTATAGGAATACAATGCAAAGCTTTCAGATTTTGGTTTGGCAAAAGCCGGGCCGCAAGGAGACAAAACACATGTTTCTACTAGGGTTGTTGGAACATATGGCTATGCTGCCCCAGAGTATGTGATGACAGGTAAGAAAGCTATGGATCTCAAAAGAGGTATTTTATTGAGTTTCTTGTTCCCTAAGAAATTTGAAATCGAACAAGTAACAATTTTGTTTTCTTCATTGTCCCAGGACACTTGACATCTAAAAGTGATGTTTACAGCTTTGGCGTAGTTTTACTTGAAATTTTGACAGGAAGAAGATCGATGGACAAGAAACGCCCAAGTGGGGAACAAAACCTTGTCGCTTGGGCTCGGCCATGTTTAACCGACAAGCGAAAGCTTTTCCTACTCGTGGATCCACGCTTGGAATTGAATTACTCCATTAAAGGGGTAAACAAAGTCTCACAGTTGGCTTATGACTGCCTTAATAGGGACCCCAAAATCCGGCCTACAATGGATGAAGTAGTGAGGGTTCTTACTCCATTGCAAGATCTTAATGACCTCGCTATCTTATCTCACCATGCTCGTTTATCTCAACAAGCAAGACGCAAGAAGAAACCCGATCATCATGGAACTCAACAGCAGCTCACCTTCACCCACTCTAAGAGCATCAGAGCTTCACCATTAAATACCGGGAAGCAGCAACGTCGATGATGGCTTGGTCGACTCAACTGTTGAATGAAACAAAGTCATCGATCACCTTTGTTAAATGGGGTTGTGTGAGGACAATTTTTCGTGCTTGTGTAACTTTTGGGTGTATGTAATTTTTCCATTGGCAAAGGGACACAATGGAAGAGGAAATTAGATGCATGAGATCCTTTTCTTCGAATTCCCCTTTGCTCGCATTAGAGAGCTAACCGTGATCAATTTGGAACAATCCTCACGATTTGTCCATGTTTCTGATATCTACGTAGCTTGTAATTAGATAAGACCTCTGATCATTTCAAAGATTGTCATTTGCAGCTACATGAATGTCAGTTGCTTTGAGATGATTTTATAACTACACATATGCACTTTTTTTCCTTTCCATTCTGCAGATTGCTGCGGTTACAGACAGAACATATGCCTTGCACAAAGATGAAAATGGAAAAGTATGTGTTTATATATATATTCTGTGCATAAGTTTCACATCTTATCAGCCTCGACTTATTCCATAACCAATTTGTAGAAAGCATCCACTGAATTAGCTCTCTAGCCATATATATATATATATAGCAGCATCATCCCCTAGCCTAGCCTGTAAAGAATATACTTTTCCATTTTCCAAAAGCAAAACTATAAACGAGTGCGATTACACAATCTGGGAAATCACTTTATGGTATCACTCTGTTTTATACCATCTTCTAGGGAATCATTACACAGTGGACATATTGACAGGAAAAAAAAAAAAAACTACTTTTCAACTCTGGAAAATTGTGTGTAAGAAAGTAAAAAGATTTGCTTTCTGAAAAGGAAGAGCCTATTCAAGCACATTAGGTTCTTGTACTTCTTCACATCAATTTATAACAATTTTCCTGTGAATCTGTTCTGCTGGATATATAACAATTTATACCAACACTTGTGCATTAAATTCGACATGGCAGAAGATACGCGATGCTTTTCCTCCACGAATATTATAAGCAAGCCGGTCTCTTGCCATTCATAATTTTCATCACAAGCTGTGTTCATCATGATCAGATCAGAAGCTGCATTGATGAATATATTGCAGGGATATATATATAGCTTTTAATTTCTTCATTCATAATTGATCATAGCGCGCCTCTTTTCCCGTTCACCATACTTAACAGCTGAAAGATGCCGAACAAAACAAAGCTGCACGTATTTACAACATGCAACAAAATCATTAGCCATCCAGAAAAAGAATAATCATTTCCATGACCACGTATATTAATTAACCGCTACCGTACCTGATCCCCATCTTTGATTCCGATGAGGCGAATATATGCCTTGTAATCGAGTAGCTTCTTGCCATTATAACATAAGCAAAAATGACCCCAAACATGTGACCTGCATATATTAATTGATCCAACACATCATTCATCAGAAATTTGAACTACACAAATTCAAAATCCAAATCCATGCACAGCATGATATATGTATACCATGAAATCATTTCATCATCATTTGCTGACTGATCAAAAACATCCTTCACTGCCTCTGTAAGTTTGGCCACCGTCGCCGTCCTTGGAACTTGCACCTCTAAAAATTAAGAAATTAACAAGGAAATTTAAGTTTGAATAAAAACACAAGTAGTACGTGCTTCGATCAATGGAAGATCACACATTTAGGTACGTACGTACGTACATACGAAAGTATATATGCATGAGATTATACATGCATTCTACGTACCGAAGGTAGAGCCGTCCAATTTGATAACGGAGAGGTTAAGAGGCTGTTGAGGCATCTTGTGGTAAGCAAAACCCTTCTTGCTGAGCAATCGAGGCGTAATCGATGACATTGAATGGGATGTGATTGAAACGCAGAGGCTATTTGCCTTCGTCCACAACTCATGATGATAATGATGATGATGATGATTTGCAGCAGCCGGTTCACAAGTTTCCAACATCTCTCGCATAAATCAATTCAAAACGTCACAATTGAGGTTAATTACCAATTGGTGACCTACAATCAATTGAGAAGTTAAGAATGTTCCTCAGCCTCAACAACGAAGACGTTTATATTCGTTTCTAGTTGCAACAAGAACAATAATTTGCTGTCAATCTTTGATGGCATGCATGTATGCATGGACTGTACTGCCTAAACCTAGCCAGCTAGGTAACCGAGCTAGCTGAGAAATATATATCAGAATAAACCGAATCGAAACTGTTTTGAATGAGTCAAACTAACAAAGGAGCTGAGATGATCTAGGGTCAGGATTAGATATAGCTAGGTGGTAAATCCCATCATTCTCTGAAGCCTATATCCTCGGTAGGTCGTTATTCTATTTATGGCACACATTTTAATAACGTTTCTATATACATTCTAGCTAGCTAGACGTTTTTTCCCAAACGAAGATAAACAGGGATTGAAAAGTCTAGTTCCAACTTCCAAGGGGTTGTTGACCAATTTTTTTCTGTTCTTACCCAAAAAAAAAAAAACACACTTCCAACTTCGAAGTTCCAAAGGGTTAGTTTGGTCGAAAACAAATTACTCAAAAACAAGAAACTAATGGTCAATAGCGTTAACGGGTGGTTAAATGCATTTGCCAAATGTTTTTCGTGCTCATATAATCAAAGTTGTAGTATATTTTATAACGAATTACATATAAGGTCAATTTTTTTTACCTTTACATATAAGAGCCTTAAAACCTAAAACCTTAACGGTGTGTTTGGATGGGGGAAAAAGTGAGAGAATTTAATTAAAAATAAGGATTTAACATTTCCTCCAGTCGACTTTTAGCGTTTGGCTTCCTTATTCCGTGAAATCAGCAATTCCCATGAAAAATAATCGTGGAATTTGGGGAGGCAAATTCCTCCCAAAATAGGTGTCTTTTCTGAATTCCATCCAAGCGGAAAATTCTATTTTTAATTTTTGTCATTTTAAAAATTCTACGTGATGAAATCCAAATAATAGAATTATCAATTAACGGAATTTAAATTCATGAAATCATAATTCCCATCATTTGAGAATATCCGTGAAAATTGAAAATACTTAATCCAAACACACCGTAAAGGAAGAGATAGAAGAATTAACAAACAAATCAAAAGCTCCTTAATTTTTATATAAAAGCCTACAGAATTTAGTTGGTTACTATATACGTACAAGGAAAATTAAGATATTTTCCCTATATGTATATACATTGCCACATTGGGTATATAGAAAATCTAAGCAATGAATTTACTCAAATCAAAGAAGATCTAATCAAGTGTTAACCAGCTCCTACAGACGATCATCAAGTTTAATTCTAAGAAAAAACACTATAAAGTACAAACATAAAAAAGTTGTTACTAAGCCAAAAAAAAAATCAACATTAGTTTCTTCATTTATATTACTTTACTAGTAGTTTCGTTCTATAGACCAATTACTAGCTAGTACCAAAAAAATTAATCAACATGCCGTTGCTAACTTACTAGTACATTTCTATCTTAATGATTTCATAAATTTCATGTAGTCCTTTTTCCTTCATGTTGTCCCACTTCTTTTCATAGTGCTTTAATTAATCCGTAGATAAAGGAAAATCATTCTATCTTTTTTGATTGAGAAGGGTGTGACCTTTGACTCTTGTTGAGTGGTATATACCTCTTGCTACGAGAGATAGTCAGAAATATTTAACGTGCGGTACAAGTCGTATGACTTTATATGGTTTCACGTTTTTCACTAAACCTAATTCATATGAAGAAATGTATGAAAAGTAGACATTTTTTTTGGGTACAAATAAAAAGTTGACTTCTGTGACTGCACTTAATCATGCATTTTTCAAGATTGAATAGAAATTAAAAGAATGTTCATGAAAGGATTAGTACTTAAAGTTCAATTAAGGTACAACCTTGATAAAAAAAATAATCCAATTAAAACATATATGTATTCCAACGATTAATCCTAACTAAGAAATCTATAAAACTTAGTATTTCATGCGAGAGACAGAAAGTGAGGATTGCATATCTGTGATCTATCGATTTTCGATCTAATGGAGTGCTTGCTTGTAACCAGAAGCAGATTAAAGCATATCTGTGTGGCATAGCTGAGGAACAAGAAAGAAGATGTAAGTAGTACTGCTGAACATAATAAGTTTCTTGCATAAAATTGACATAATTAGTAAGTAATACTCGTGAAACTAGAGGGTTCTGAATAAGCTAGCTAGCTAACGAATAAAGCTAAATCAGTAACATTTAGCCGATATATATCATGCAAAAAGTGACATAAGATAGTAATGCTAGCTAGCTGAAGCTAATATATAAACTAATTAAGAACTTAATCTATGAGGTTATATATGGAGGGACTAAAAGCAATTGAAAGGTTAGAAGCAATTAACTAAGAAAGTGATATTGGCGCGGCTCAATCTGAGATCAATTTACGCGGCCCGCAGCAGCCATACATGTGTAAATCTGTCTTCGGATTGAACCTCACCAACATCGCTTTTGATCGATCTCTACTGCTTCCCAATTAACATGAACCATCGAATTCCTTCTTATATATGATTAAAAAGAGACTATATGCATAAAGCACATGTAGTAGTCTTTAAACACCATGAACCCGAAGCTAGCAGAAACAATCAAGATGTTCAAAACACTTTGTATTTCTTCTGCCTTTTAAGCTTGCAGGCAGGTCTCCTGGTACCACTTACCTAAAAAAAGGGAGAAGGTACTTGAATAAAGAATATCAATCAAATTAATCTGGTCCCATATCGATAAACCAAAATTTAAAAAACAATAATCAGATAATTTTGGGTAATTAATTAAATGAGGTGGCTTCTAGCTAGCTTAAGCTTGGTGGAGTGGGAGGCCAATGTATATAATACGTGCATTGTCTGTAGTTGAAGTGGGTCGATCAGTGAGATTTCCAAATCATGCATGATCAATTATATCCAAGAAAATATATAATAAATTAAATGCAGATTTCATAAATCAAATACTAATGCATAGGGCAATAACATTTTATAAGTATTAATATTCACTGTTAGAAGTATGCTAGCAATAGAAATGTATGAGACCAAACAAAAGAAGTAGAATACAACCCATTTCCAAAATATGCATACTGGTTCCTAGCTAGCTAGCTAGTTGAAAAGTAAGGGTACACTGTTAGCTAGTTTGACTGTGGATGTAAGAGTGCTCAAAACAATCAAATGCAGAGTTCTAAAAAAGCTAATGAAATGATACGAGGGTTGTTATCTATTATATATATATATATATATATAACAAAATAAACAACCATATGCGACACTTAAACATGCATTATGGCGACGAGGAAATGCATCACAGAGAGAGAGAGAGAGACACAGAGAGAGAGAGAGAGAGAGAGAGAGAGAGAGATACTGGAGGAGTATTACTGAATGAATGGAGAAGTAGAGAGGGAGAGATCGAATGTATACTGGTAGGGTTTGCCTCGGGATGGGAATTCAGATGGGGAGGGTGAAGATGAAAAATATGAGGTAGTGAGTGAAATGATTTCAATGGGGAGCAACATGCACTTACTTTAGGGTTTCTCAATTCTCATATATGCATGCTTAGTTTCTACTCAATATAAATCAAAACTAGCTACCTACGCATGCACCTGAAAATATTCTCCACCAAAAATTCCCAAACAGTTCCTTTTCATTGTACATCTCTCTCTCTTCTCTTTCTGCAATTATTAATTATATATATTTAGTCACCACCCTTTTTATTTTAAACCAAAGAATAACATGCTTGGCTTATTTGTACCCGGCCTGTATAAAAAAATAAAAAATAAAAACTTATTTTCTTTCTTTCTAGGGTAAACAGAAAGAAAGTGATAGAACGTACAGAAAGATAATAATATATGTGGCTTCTAGGGTAGGACAAAAAGTAGGTTTTAATCGAGTTATAACCTAAATTGACACTTTGTAGTGCCCAAAAATAAGTTTATATAGCTAGCTAGCTAGTACTGTACTACTGTGTTAAGAATATTGTACAGTACAGATAGAAGAGAAAAGAAACCTAAAATGGGTCAAATTAACTGTGTGTCTAAAGAGATGGATCGAAGAAGTCTTGGGAACATGAGTGCAGAATGTCAGCGAAGTTCTTTGTCTGGAAACAAAATTTCTGAATAAAAGCTAGGAATTAAGGAATAGGTACAAAGTTGTTTTACACGTACATAAGAAAGCACAGGCAGGGAAACACGATCAATTATAATTAGCAAAATAGAAAGAAAGAAAGAAAGGAATTACGTGCAAGTAGTCGTCTTACGAACTCAAAGCGAGCGGGGACACCGGCGCTAAAGAAGCCCTGCCTTTGGGCCTTTGCTGTTTTAGCTCTAGCAGACACTTTCCTTGGTTTTCCCTACCCTTGCTTTTCTCGATCTGCTTTTTCCTTTCCATTAATTCCATACTAATTAATTATTAATACCTACTCCGATCCTTTTCTTTATTTTTATTTTTCGTTTTCTCAGTCTCAGTCTCTTTGAAGATCTTGGGGAACTGCAAAAGAAAAGTCTCTCTCACTCATTATTTGGGGCGATAAGTTCGCGTGCCACTACCCAAACAGATTCCCCCACGCCTTAACCCATTCCGTGAACTTCCCATCTTTCTAATTTCTTCCCACACCAGATCCTAGGAGAGGTCAAAAGCTACCAAGCTCTCTCCATTTTCGGAGAAAAAAAGTTTACGTTGGGCGGCACACTTGTTACGTAGCACGTCTGATTCACCAATTTGAACATTTTTATTCGAAAACCTAATATCCAAGCTGTCCTAGCTAGTCAATATGCTGACGAGCGATCCTTGCACGTGGTCTGGTTTGATTGGGACACGGTGTCAAAGAGGGCGTTTGTCTTTCTGGCAGTTGTTTATGGGGTGGTATCGAGACTCTCAGGATTCTCTTTGGTAGCCTACAGGCGTGAAATTGGGTTAGGGGTTGGGCCCATTTGGCTCATAGATGTCATTATTATTAGTGACGGACCGGTAACTATAGTTCTTGATAGGAATGTGTATAGTGACGTTGTGGTCACAACCGGTCATTCCGTTGCGTTGTAATCTGTTATTTTATTAATGAATTTTCCTCTTCTAAAAAAAAAAAAAAGCTGCCCTAGCTAGTCATGTGACCAAAATATGGTAGAATGCGATTGGTGGGTTGGACGTGTCATTTGGTACCACCGGGAGTTTACTTTCGCTAATTTTTTCTTTCCTTCTTTATTTACTCGGACAACTCTGATCGATATTGCTCAATTCAATAACCCAATGAAAATGAAGAGTAGAATATATTTCTGGTCTAATGGTTCCTTCTGAGACTGACTGACGACTAGTCTAGTGTAGCTAATTGATTAAAGAGAGTAGACAAAGAGACACTCATAAGTGAGATTTCTTTCGGGCTAAGCGGGGCCATGTTGTTGTGTGTTTGCTTGCCTTTTTTATAATAATCAGCATTCGGCATTCAACTCAGCAAAGCAAACATACTTTCCTTAACAGTAGTCGGTCGTTAGTGGTAGTCTTTACCCTCATCAAACAGAATATTTGAACCAAACCCACACACCTTTTCTTCTCTGCTTGCTTCTTTTTAATTTCTTGCCTCCCACACGCACTACCTTTTCCCCTTTCTTTTTTGCTTTGATTAATCTACTTGTTTCTGGTTTCCTAGAGCTAGAATATCACTAATTATGCATGGCCAATCCACCACATAGAGTTGGTGACAAGGTTCATAGTCTCATAGTCTCGTAGAGTGCGATCGCATGAAATGATCAAGGCATGGAGTGGAGAAGGACTAAAGTGTGTGTGCATGAATATGCAGTAGTGAACTTAAAAGCTAGCTTTTGCAATGTGATGGATACATATATGCATGATAATATTGATGGGTGTATTTGAATCATGCATATATATATGGCATTTAGGCCAAGGTCGGTTGTCAGCTTGTTCCGAAAGTACATTCATCTATAATGTAATACCGGCCTTTCACACAATGCAGAACCTTCTTAAAGTGCATTTTCTCCAGCTATTCAAACTTCAAAGAACATAAAAAAAAAAAAAAAAAACTAAATTAACCCAGGTTAAAAAAGGATGATAAAGTTGCTGATCGATTTTTTCGGTACCAAAGTTACATCAGCTGCTAGACAAAAATAGATAATAGTACTACTGTCATCCCAGTTTGGCATCATTCATATTTCATAGACATAATCATCTACTATATAGGTTTTTTTTTTTGGGCTGCTTGGACTAGGATGTTGGAAACATCCACCACTGACTCTATTTGAAGCCATGAAAGCTTGATTAAGATTTCAATTTAATTTTAAGATATTTCTCCTGAAACTATTGAAGCATGGGAAGAGGGTTCATATATAATACTTCATACTGTAAACTTAAAGGAAAGGTACCGAATGAGTTGAGCTAGTTGTGTCCAGTGAAAATGAGTCTTAACTTTAGGTGAAATCAGAAGTTTGAACTGCATTATATATGACAAATCTTTAGCCAAAGATCATTTATTTGTTTCGTCGATTATCTGGGATTACAAATCAAAACTTTACAGCGGATGCAAGCAGTCATTCCCAGTCATTGGAGCACTCACCTCCTCGATGAAGGAAGACTCTTACACGGCCACTTCCTTATTTCCCTCGGAGTTTACAGTAAGCATACAAGCAGGACCCAAGAAAACCAAGAGATTGGCCAGCAACATTTAACTTGAAGGAACACAGGGAAATAGTTCACATGGAAAAATGAGCAAAGAATTGATTGTCAGTTACGAGCATTGCTGGAATTACAGATTTACAGCCAAATAGGAGTTTATGCTTACCAAATCAAACGGAAGTCCTCCAAACAGCAACCAGCCAAGTCCAATAGTCAGAAGATCCTGAAATATAATATAAACAGATGAGCAGTGATTTATGAAAGAATAGCACATAGAAAACTGTATCGACTGGTACAGTTCAAAAGACTAGATACTAGAAACGCACACCATTATATGATTATAATAACATCACCAAACTGCAAATTATCTGCATGTTGAGCAATAATAAGGTCCAAAATGAGCATTACACACCTTCAAATTACCACAAATTGTCTGTGTGAGAGCTGAATTGAGGGTTGTATTCCAAAATACGCAATAATTTATTGAAAAAGCCATAACACAGGAAAGAAGCATCACGGCCTGCAAAATATTCCAAAGAAGCAAGTTCAACTCATACATGTCAAAAGATTCATGATGGATGTCCAGATACCCGTAAGCTCTGTTTAAAGAAAGGACTCCAAGCATTTTTAGTTGATATATTCATATGCACAAGTATGCTCATACATGTTTTTGCTTCTTAAGCCAGAAAGAGGAGGCATTAAATATATGTATGTTGAAAGTCTATAGAAAACATGTGCTGGCTTCATTATGAACAAGAACATCAACATTGAATTCAGCAGAATAAATGCAATATAAGCTCACGAAGAAAACTATCACACAGAGAGAGGGAGAGAGATAATGGAATTGTGAAAAGGAAACAAACAAGGCAACTATCAGAACAATAGTTACAAGGGAGCACCTGAAAACCAGGGGAGTATAGATGCGGGAAGTTTATCATCCCTGTTAGGTCACCTCTGATTGATGTCCAAAACAGCAAGACTGGTCCACAAATTATTCCTATGATACAGAAAATAGATTTCGAAACACATTCAGTTAAGGCCAAATGCACATATATACTTCAAGAAAAACGAACATCAAACTCAACAGATAAATTAGTTTAGGACTCTTATCCCACCATTGCACCACATTAAGCCGAAGGTACTAAGACCACTGGACTTGCCTGCAATATTTAAAATATATTAAACATTACTGATGATAACCAAGAATAGCTTACATACACAAATGACTAATTAAATGAGGCAAGAGACAACAAAAGAACGAAAGTACTACCAATATGAGCTATAGAAGCAAGATATATTGCTGTACAGATGTTTGCAACAAAGACAACAGCATAGCCATAGGCATCAAATGACAAATCCCGAGCTCCAGCAATAAATGCACCCAGTATAATTATCCCCACACTGATGAAGTCCTTGGATGCATTCCATTAACAAATGTATTAGCAACACGAAGATCTAGTCACGAAACTATACCCTAACCGACATAAATCAAATTATAAATTTGGACAGCAAATAATCATTTAATTGGTTCCAATAAAACCAATGACACAATCACTAATGAAAAGAATATGTACTGCGTACCTGCCTAAAACAGGATATGAATGTTTCTGCCCTGTCAAAATATACTCAACAACCATTGTAAAAGCTACAGTAGTTCGTCTGAGAGTGGTGTACATGGGAACATTTATACTGCGCACTGATTCCATTGTAACCAACTTCCATCGAAAGAGTTATTAATATGCATCAGGATAAGGTAAATTAAACTATAGCCAAAAAATGTGAATGGTTTCACACTATGTACACTATACCTACCATGTAAAGCAAATAAGATATTGCAAGGGGAAGAGTGTGAACCAACATCTTCAATGGTACAAGGGTAACTGGATTGTTCGTAGTGCTCAGTGGCTCAGCCGTGAAAGAAATAATCTTCCAGCATTTCATTGCATACAGCAATGCACATGACGATATCATCTACAACAAACATTTAGAAACCACTCTAAGAAAAATTCTGTTCAATTAGAGTAAAAAGTGATTTGCAGTAAAATATTGCTAAAACAAGGGGGGTTTCTATTTTACAACTCAAGGAGACTAGACTGCCCCATAAAACCAATTTGGCAAATGTGCCAGTGCTACCTGAAAAAGTGTAATGACATTTGCAGATGGAAAATTGTATGAAGAAAGGGCTGCTTTGTTGAACATTATCAAGAGAACTGCAAAATGAAGGACAAAACATAATCATACAAACTTACAATGGAGCATAGCTTAGATAGGATGTGACTACTGACATCACATACAAGTATACACCTATAAGCAAAACACAGTACCAACACCCAACTGGGAATCGACGATCACATCAACGCATCTCTTCAAAATTCAAAGTCGATATATATCAGCCTTACTAGTTGCTACAATGCAAATCATATAATCCACTTCATTAGAATTCAACTATTCACCAATGACCAGAAAAGTCTCCTCTTGTGTTCCATCATCATTCATAATGCATCCACTATAAATTCTTTTTATCTCCAAGGCCCAAGGCCCCAGCCCCAGCCCCCACCACATTATCTCTTCAACTATCACAAATTATGTCCTAATCTTTGCCCGGAGTTTCATAATTTGGCCCACAAACACTACAGTATATGCAATGCTGGATTGCTGGAGATATAAACAAACAAAACAGCATTCCGTAATACTTTTTTAACCTTCTCTGCCTAATTAATTGTAACGTTAATGACAACAGAAACACGAAAATTTTAGAAATTTCCAAACTGTGTTCTTTTGTTTCCCTGCATCTTTTTCACGGACCAATCATCTTTCATGACCATTCAAAGCAAAGAACGGAAAACAAAAAAAAGCATAAAATTATTGAACAACACGGGTAATGAAGAATATATAAAAGAACGAACCTGCGGAGGCCATATAAGAAATGGCAGCATAGGCTCCTTTCTTGGTCATAGCCGAGCCTTTCTGGTTGGAGACTGGTAATTTCTGGTTCTTCTCCGTCTCCATTATATTATATGCCCCTTTATTTGTCAATCTCTTGCAAACTTTGAGAATCAAAAACAAGTTTAAAACAGTGGGTGGTGTCGTTTTTCTTGTATCGAAAAACCAAAAAAACAGTGGGTGGTGGCAGCGAGTGTGGAGAAGAACCAGAAAGGGGAGGGAATATTTGAGGAAATTAATGATTCTATGCGCCAAAAGAACTAAGTAATTAAAATATTAATGGCCCAAAGAAAATGACCTTATAAATAACATATGATACACTATGATGGTTACACATGTACATCTTTGATGATACAGCTTTCTCTCTTTTGATATGAAGCTACTTAAAGAAAATATAGAACAAATTAGAATAAACTCCCTATTACATTTAATTTTTTAATTAAATTCGAGTCAATTTTTTTCCGTAGTTTCAATTCTTTGACTAGTTGCCAACTAAGATATTTTTTATTTTCGGATTGATGAGTCAGCCTTGCACATTTTAACTCACCTAAAATGCCCTTGATCTAGTTTCAGATGTTCAAAACCATTGACTTTTTGGTTAATTATCTTCTCTCTAATTTTTAGCTTCATTTAATGATTGTCAAGCTTTTTATTATGTATTTCAATCATAATTTGAATTTTCATATTTCCCATAACTTTTGAGGGAGAAGATAGAATTATGATCCATTCAAAAATGATCAATTTGCAGAAGTAAAACTCATATCATTGCTTTGGTGTGATTGATGCATTCTTCTTATAATTAGTGTTGCTACAAGATTATAAGGGGCTGTTCGGTACCGTTTTACAAAACGATTTTCTGTATTTGCAATATGAAAATGAATGAAAAATGGTTCGGTGGTCATTCTTGAAAAATGAGATTCAAGAAACAAGGAATACTACTCCTTAATTATAGTGTATATGTTGAAAACGATCAAAAGACGTTTTCGTTGTTTTGAAGAACAATTCTGTTCTAGTCGAAGATGGGAGAGATGAGAGAGTGCGCGAGAGGACTGATGGGAGAGATGAGAGAGTGAGCGAGAGGACTGAGGGAGAGATGAGAGATGCGGCTCCGAAGATCCACGACGATCTCTGGGTGTCCATAGAGGAGCTGGCGGCGGTTCTGGAAATGGCGGCGCCGCTGGAAGAGGAGGGTTAGTGGAGATGGTCTGGGCAAAACTAGGCACGGCGTCCCTGGGTTTGAAGAAGAGGTGGTGCTTGGCTGGAGGTGATAGACGGCGGTGACTTGGGTTCTGTAATGGTGGCTCCAATCTTCTTCCCCGTCCCCTCTAAACCCATCTCCTCCGCTGCCGATCTTCCCCATCCCCTACTGAAATTATAGATATGACTATATGAGACTATTATGATTGTTTGGCTTAATGCTTGATTATCGAGTGATTATGGGCAAGTGAACACAAGATCATGGGTCAACAAATAGTAAAAAATAGAGGAGCTTATGCTTGATTGAATCAGCTTCCTATTTCCTAAGCACGCGCGACCAACTAATGGGCAAGACAGCATGAGCAAGCTAGTGAACACAAGATCATGGGCTCAATTTCTTTCTTTATTATCATGGACCACCGAACACATTCTCCAATCTTAAAAATACAAAATTTAACTACTCATTTTCATTTTAAAAAATAATTTTTCAAAAATGATTTTGTAATATGCTACCGGACAGGCCCTAAGGTATTTGATATATTTGTTTCATTTCTTTTTGGTGATTGATGAATTTTTGAAGTGGTTTCCTCTTATCAATAGTCTTGTTATTGGGGTTGTTTTCTTGCTCGATTTCATATCATGTTTTCTAATTTTCATTGCTTTCATATTACTCTATATCGCTTTAGTAAATTTACCTACAATATTTTCTTAAAAGTTTAATTTAATTTACAATATTTTCTTAAAAGTTTAATTTAGTTACATACAATATTGGGTTTAGTAAAATTATTAATTTACCTAGTTTTGTTGTGGCAATTTATTTACCTATTCTTTTATCAGTTTAATTTACCTACTCAATATTTACAGTCCATTAATTTACCTACTTAGTTAATTTAACTACACTATATATAGGTGATAAATTAGCATACACTAATAATAGTATATGAAAAAGAATTAATTTACCCGCATGTACTAATATGATAAATAAATAAAAACTTAGTAGAGCATAATCATATTATCAAGTAGTTCATAATTTACCTACGCACTATGTCACTAACTCACTATCTACCGCTAATAATTCATAATTTGTAATTAATCTACCACAAAATTTAATTTACTTATAGATGTTTGAATCAGATTTGAAAATTAAAAATTTGAATGATAGAATTAATTGTAGGGCTATTAATAACGGAAATTTGAATAATCAACTTAATTATAGGGATTTGAATTGAATGTTAGTAGGTGTTAAATATTTTATGATTATGCAGATTCCATAAATAATTTATAAAATAGGGTAGGAATATATCAAATGTGTCATCTAGAATTTAATATTAGCCTAAATCTAGTAATCTAAAAGTCAATAAATTATATTCTATAAAATAAAAGTTGCAGGTATGTTTATCTAAATATTTTTTTTTTTAGGAATTTTTTTTATACGCTACTTATCCGATTAGAAGTAAATGAACATGTTCCGAAATAATTTTAAGGGGAGAGAATATCAAATATAATCCAAATTCCTTTAGAAGTTCGGATTCATTCTTTTTCCATCTCAAATAAGTAAAGATACCCTAATATATTTAGGATTGTATGTTATTAATAGCATCAATTAAGTGATTCAATTTTTATTCTATTTTATTTAATTTTTGCTTCTTAAGAAGAAATATTGGGCTAATTCAATAAGGGAAAGCCACGCTATAAAGGGACCCACTCGATAAATAGTCCATGCTATTCCGTGGGCTACAAGGACTGTCGGACCAGAGACGAGTTCGAACTAATAAAAGGGGAGTTTGGGCTGCTTTTGTTTACGGTCCACCACATAAACTAACGAAGCCCAATCTCTGTTCCTCTCTCTCCGCCGCCCCCTTTCTGCAAAACCTAGCTTTCGCGCGCCGTTGCCGGAATCTCGAAGCTTAACACCGCCGCGCCACCGATCTCTTTCTCCCTGACCCATCCTTCGAATTCCCTATGGTAAAATTCTGAACCCAGCACCAATTTTTGGTTCCACGCTTTTGATTTGGTCTCTCGGTTTTGCGATAGTCTCTAGGGTTTGCGAGAGTTCTAAACCTTTCGCGATTGTCGAAAACCTTTCGCGATTGTTGAAAACCTTTGTGTTTTCGTTCACGTCCTGCTGAGGACGACGACCTGTTTACTCTGTGTGTGAGAACTGGGGGTTTAGGGTTTTTGCTGCGGCCTTATTTTATATGATGAAAACTGGGTTTTCTATTATCTGGACTCGTGCTTTTGAAGTTTCAACACCTTAAAGCATTGAGTCATGGTTTTCTTTTATTTTCTCGACTGGTTTTAGCCCGTTTTCAGGTATTTTGACCCATCTGTACGATCCATTGTTAGGTCAGAGCTCATCTTGCTGGAAGATTGGACTTAAATGATATACACTCTGTCTTGTTCATATTCTGGTCTAAGCCCTTTTGAAAGTTTAATCTGTTTGGGCCCAATCTGGTTGGTCTCTCCAAAAATAAAAAATAAAACCAATTTTAGTGGACTGTGGACATGGGTGATGGGTGTTTAAACTTATTCACACCCCTCAAAAGGAAAAAAATACTACGAGCTGGCCATTGAGACTAAACAAAGATGATGTAACTGTGTAGATATGCGAGAAGCAGAGACTTACTTGTATAAATGTCTATAATCCATGTATTTGGTTTCAGATTCAGATTTCCTTTTCATGTAGCTTGGATTATATGCATCATTGTCTAGAATACTTGGTTTCAGATTCAGATTTCCTTTTCATGTAGCTAGGATTATATGCATCATTGTCTAGAATACACTGTGCTGCTGATTTGTCTTTTGGTGTTATAATCTCTTTTATGTACACCAACTGTTTGTTACTTGTTCCTAGGGAAAATGCTTCACCAGAATGCATGTTTTACACAATTATTTAAGTCCAAATAGGATGGCTAAACTATATAACACATTACACACTGAAGCTATATAAGTATATAACAACACACACATCTATATGCTTTGACATGTTGCATAACTACCAAGTTGAAACAATCACACCTGTGTTTTTCTATTCTCAGTACTATTTATCTGCCACATTCTACCGAGTAATCTGTTGTTCTTCAGTTGGTTAGTGAAGTTTGGATTCTTTTCTCACTACATATGTACATTCATTATGCTGTTTTTCGTTTTCATTTGGGTTCATGCTCATATCTGTTCTTGTTTGCCAAAATGCAGGATTTTATTCATGAAGACAACATGACCATCCCCAATGCAAACAATGAGATAATCGCCTATGGAAACAATCAGGAGGGGACAAATCCAGAGACACAGCAGCCTAACAATGGCTTTTGGGATGATATCACCCTGGAAACTGAAGAGCCAATGATGGCTCCTATTCAGCACAACCCTGATGAAAATCAGAAGATGGCAATGCCTGATCATGAAGAAGAGAATATCCCGGAATATGCAAACAATGAGGCATTCTCCTATCCAAACAATGAGGAGGGGACAAATCCTGAAACACAGCCTAGCAAGCGGAGGAAAAGAAAGTCCATGGTTTGGGAGCATTTCACCATAGAAACTGTGAGTGCTGGATGTAGGAGGGCATACTGCAACCAATGCAAGCGAAGCTTTGCATACAGTCAAGGCTCAAAAGTATCAGGCACCAGCCATCTCAGGCGCCATGTTGAGAAGGGGGCTTGCGCAGAACTTTTCCGTAACCAGGACAACAACCAAAACGGTGCACCATCATCTTCAAACGGTGCTTCTAATCCACCAAAAAGGCGCTACAACCGAGCTTCTAGCAAGCCCCAATTTATGTTTGATCAAGACCGCTGCCGCAATGACATTGCAAGGATGGTCATCATGCATGACTACCCACTGCAGATGGTTGAACATCCTGGTTTTGCATCTTTTGTACAGAACCTTCGGCCGGAGTTCAACTTAAACATGATGAGCTTCGATACTGTCCAAGGAGATTGCCTTGCAACTTACCAAATGGAAAAGCAAAGCCTTTCCAAGTTTATTGAGGGCATACCTGGACGCGTCTGCCTTTCTTTGGACATGTGGACTTCCTCCCAAGGGGTGGGGTATGTGTTTGTTACTGGGCACTTCATTGATACTGACTGGAAGTTGCACAGGCGGCTGCTCAATGTTGTGATGGAACCATATCCTGACTCAGATACTGCGCTGAGCCACACTGTTGCGATTTGCATTCAGAATTGGAGTTTGGGGAGCAAGCTATGTTCCATCACTTATCACGATCAATCACTAATCATGAGTGAAGCTGCTTTTGAAAGTTTAAGGCCTTTTCTCCCCTTCAATGGTCAATTATTGGCTGGCAATTGCATTGCGCGTACTCTGAGCAGCATTGCAAAAGAAGTACTGGGGAACGGCCATTATATAGTCAAGAAAATCCGGGACAGCGTCAAGTACGTGAAGACTTCAGAGCCCCACGAGGAAAATTTTCTTATGCTTAAGAAACAGCTTCAAGTCCCAAATGAAAGGAACATATTTTTTGATGACCAAACTCAGTGGAATACAACATATCAAATGTTGGTGGCCGCTTCTGAGTTGAAGCAGGTGTTTTCTTGCTTGGATACCTTCGATCCCGAGTTCAAAACACTAGCCCCCTCTATGGAAGATTGGAAGCAAGTTGAGACTCTCTGCGCATATTTGAAACCGATCTTTGATACAGCAAACATCCTTGCTGCTACAACTAATCCAACTGCAAATCTCTTCGTCCATGAAGTGTGGAGGATTCAGTTAGAGCTGTCTCGGGATACTACAAACGAGGATCCCTTCATTTGTAACCTTGCTAGAACAATGCAAGAAAAAATTGATAAGTACTGGAAGAATTGCAGCCTTGCTTTGGCTATAGCAGTGGTTCTGGATCCGAGGTACAAGATGAAGTACGTTGAGTTCAGTTTCACCAGAATTTATAGTGCAGAAGAAGCTCCTACATATATCAAGATGGTTGATGATCGAATTCATGAGCTGTTTCAGGAATATTCTATAATGCCTTTGCCTCTGGCACCAAATTATGCAGAAGAATTTGACGTCTACATCATGAAGAATTTGAAGACAGAGCTGGATCAGTATTTGGAGGAGCCTCTAATCCCTCGAGTCCACGAGTTTGATGTGCTAGGCTGGTGGAAACTCAATGAGATGATGTACCCAACTCTGTCGAAGATGGCTCGTGACATTTTGTCAATTCCGGTATCCACAGTTCCTTGTGACTCAGTTTTCGATACCAATGCAAAAGAGATGGATCAGTACAGGAGTTCCTTGCGAGCAGAGACAGTGGAAGCCCTTATATGTACCAAGGATTGGATGCAGTATGGATCAGCATTAGGTTTCTGAGTAATTCTATGCTTAGACATGATACATTTACTGTAGTAATTTTTTATTTTTATTTTTTTGGGGGATAGTTTACTAGTCTTAGAATTATATGCAGTTTCTGAAATGTGCATATGGTTTGATGGCTGAAATATAGAATTGTGATTCAATTCAAGTGCTTTTATTATCCCATGTTTGGTGCATAATGCTCCTCACACTTTGTTGATGTGAGATAGTGCATAATGCTTTTTTTCACAGGAGATGGTAGAGTTGTGAAAACACTAACCAAATGAACCATTAATATCTGCTACTATTCTCACTGATAACTAGTCTATAGTTTTAACTTTTGACGAGATTTGGCAGATTTTTTTTTTATGACGAGATCTGACAGATTAATAATAAATCGAATACAACAATGTTAAAAAATACACCAAATTATTTAGCGTATCGAATGCATTACACTTTGTATATCATTCCATTCATATGTTAAAAATACACTTGAAATAGATAAAGATAAAATAGAACAAATCCAAAATTGTTGTGACAACGCCTTTATGTGCCGATATCTAAGTTGAACTGTTGAATGATAAATTGGTTTTACTATATATCGTATGATGTTTGAAAGCTATATATATATTTTTCTCACTTTCTAGTAGTACAATGTCCACATCAAGCATCATTATTCTCACACTCCACATTTATCAATTTGGGCACAATATACCCTCTAGAAAGACACCCATTAGACCTGGGTGGCCTGGCTAGTCAAACTATTCAAAACCAGCATCTCTATTCTCTAATGGCAATTCAAAAAATTTCTCAATTTGGGACACATCATTGGGCTGAGAAAATTCACTCTCCAACCAAAAAAAGGAAGCAAAGCAAATTAAGGAAAAACCCCCCATGTGGGCCCCTACTGGATAAATAGTCCACAATATTCGGTGGGCTACACACGTTTCGCACGCACGTACCAGAGAGGAGGGAGGAGTGGAACTAATAAAAAGTGGAGGGGGGTGGGCTGTCTTGTGGTCCGGTTGGTTTAAATACATAGTATCAAATCGTGAATATTAAAAATAAAATAATTATTGGACCTTCTGAAAGTCCATGCCCAAAAAAAATTATAGGAATTGAATTCTAGTCTATTTCCAATCTGACCCCCAAAATCTTATCCCAAAAGTCCCAACCACCTCTTTTTGTTTTACGGTCCAATTAGCCTTCTCGGGTTTTACTCCCAACCAAGCCCAATCTCTCTGCCTCTCTCTCCCTCCCTCCTCCTCTCGCTCTGCAAAACCCTAGATCTCTCGCGCACCACCGGAGCCTCGAAGCTCGGAGACTGAGCTTCCCGCCACGTTTCCGATCTCCGTCCGTCCGGTCTCCGTCTCTGGTAAAATTTCCGAACTCCAGCTCCGATTTCGTTGTTTTTCCTGCGCTTTCGAACATTTCGGCTCTTCGTGTTCTTCGTTCTTTAATCAACCTTGTTTACTTTGAAGAATACCTGAATTTTATGTTAATTGAGCCTTCCGTGGTTTGAATTTTGAATTCTGTAGTGTAATTTTGCTGTAATTGTTATCATTTCGTTGTTGGTTTGATTTAGTTAAAAGTCACGGAGTTTGAGTTTATTTAAAACCTTGTCTGCTTTCGTTTCATTTCATATCGTGTTTTTTAGCTGAGGTTCGCTTCATTTCTTGTTGAAGATGATCTGTTTAGGACTCTTTGATCTGGGCTTGTGTTTAACGAGTTGTACAGTCCAGGCTCGATCAAACAACTTAAACGGTCGAGATCTGGTTTTGTTTCGCATTTTTGTGTCAGTTTTAGCCCGTTATCTGGTATTTTTTGCCCAGCGTTGACCTGACCCATCTGAGATCCATGGTTGGGTGAGAGACTCTGAGAGTTCGTCTTGTTAGAAGATGCAAGACGGACTTAAATCCGATGGACTGTATTAGATCTATGCAGTTCAGCGTTGGTTGGGTTGACTTGTTCATATTCTTATATCGGCCCAAGGTTGAGCCCAACTTAACCATTAAAACGTTTTAGGTTTGTTTTTTCTTTTTCTTAAACTTATTTTTACCCTTGACCAGAAAAAAAAAAAAAAACTTATTTTTACCCCCTGTTCGAAAATAAAAATATCACCCCAAAAAAGTTCTACTTGAAGAACCGTCATGGGCTAGCATTTTCTCGCTCACAAAAAAGAAAAAAAAGAAAACAGAGAGATAGAGAGATAATAAGTGGCTTATTGTTGACAGGAATTTCAACATGGCATGCAATCTTCTTCTTATTCAGGTTTCATGTTCCAATTACTTAGTTAGTATGATTGTAACTATAATGAGATTTATAGTTTCCATTATGAGTTTGAATAAATTGACAACAGAATGGATGACTTTCACAGAACTGAGTTTATAACTGTGCAGGAATTTTCAGGAAAACAAATGACTTGCATAGTTGTCTTTGTTGAAATGATGATTAGACACGCACCTGGATTAGTTTTTAGGTCTTTCCCCCATTCAAGCCGAAAAAACAATTAACCAATTAATTAATTACAATAATTATTAATTAACTAGTCATTTATGCTACTTTTTTTTTTTTTTGAAAGGTGACATTTGGAGCATGGAATAGGTATTTGTCCTTGTTTGCTACTGTGGGATGGGTTGCATCTTATTGTGCATATTTAGCTGGTCACATTATCATAGTGGGATGGGATGGGATGCATGTCACACTATGCATATTGCAGTCACTACTATTATTTCTATAAGACTGGTATGGTATGCGATGCTTATTTTTTCTCAGTACGAATTCTCTTTAATCTTTTCTACAAGCAATTTTCTGTTCTTAAGTTGGTTTAGTCTTTTACATTTGAAATTTTGATTGTTTTGTCCCTTTCTTTGTTCCTTATATCTATCAAATTATTCTGGACATCTGTATGCTATGGGCATATGTATAACAAGGCTTCAACGTTAGAAACCTTTTTGTCGATGCTTCTTCAATTTATGTACTGAGTTTTGTATGCTACTATTCCTTTATTGTTTTGCTCTTGATTTTATCACTGGCTTACTGTTTTTCAAATGTTTTTGCTGAATACAGAATTTTACTCCTGAAGACAACATGGCCACCCCTGTGGAAGAGAAGTTGGCTACTCCTATTCAAGACAAAACCACTCCTGTTGAGGAGCCAATTACGACTCCAGTTGAAGAACCAATTACTACTCCAGTTGAAGAGTCGATTACTACTCCGGTTGAACAGCCAATTACTACTCAAGTTGATCAGCCAGAGACTACTCCAGTTGAAGAGCCAGTGACCACTCCAGTTGAAGAGCCAGTGACCACTCCTGTTGATGAGTCAACAACAATGCAAGTTGATACTACTCCAGTTGATGAGTCAATGATTACGCCAGTTGATTCTACTCCAGTTGATGAGTCAATGACTACGCCAGTTGATACTACTCCAGTTGACGAGTCAATGACTACGCCAGTTGATACTACAGTTGATGAGTCAATGTCTACGCCAGTTGAAGAACCAATGACTACTCAAGTTGAAGAGCCAATGACTACTCCAGTTGAAGAGCCAATGCCTATTCAAGTTGAAGAGCCAGTGACTACTCCGGTTGAAGAGCCAATGAGCACTCCTATTCAAGACAAGATGGACACTCATGATGAAGAGAAGATGCCAACACATGATGAAGAAAAGATGCTTACCCTAGCCCACTATGAAGAGAAGACGGAAACTCCCTATGCAAACAATGAGGCAATCCTCTATGCGAACAATGAGGTAACCCCCTATGCAAACAATGAGGTCACACCCTATGCAAACAATGAGGTCACACCCTATGTGAACCATGAGGTAACCCTTGCAAGCAATGAGCTAACCCCGTATGAAAACACTGAGGAGACAAATCCAGAAGCCCATCCTAACAAGCGGAGAAAAAAGAAGTCCGTAGTCTGGGAGCATTTCACCATAGAAAATGTGAGTCCTGGATGTAGGAGGGCATGCTGCAAGCAGTGCAAGCAGAGTTTTGCATATAGTACTGGTTCGAAAGTAGCAGGGACCAGCCACCTCAAACGCCACATTGCTAAGGGGACTTGCCCGGCACTTCTCCGCAATCAGGATAAGAATCAATCATCTCCATATACTCCAGCTTCAAGGGGTGGCAGTGCTTCTAACACACCAAAACGGCGTTACCGAACTTCTAACTCACCCCAGTTTATGTTTGATCCGGACCGTTGCCGCCATGAGATTGCAAAGATGATCATCATGCATGATTACCCACTGCATATGGTTGAACATCCTGGGTTTGTAACTTTTGTCCAGAATCTCCAGCCACATTTTAACATGGTGAGCTTCAATACTGTCCAAGGTGATTGTGTTGCAACTTACCTAATGGAAAAGCAAAACCTTACCAAGTTTATTGAGGGCATACCTGGACGTGTCTGCCTTACCTTGGACATGTGGACTTCCTCTCAAAGTGTGGGTTATGTGTTTATTACTGGGCATTTCATTGATGCTGACTGGAAGTTGCACAGGCGGCTGCTTAATGTTGTGATGGAACCATATCCTGACTCAGATTCTGTGCTTAGCCATGCTGTTGCTGTTTGCCTTCATGACTGGAGTTTAGAGAGCAAGTTGTTTTCCATCACCTACAATCACCCTGTGAGTGAAGCAGCTCTTGAAAATTTAAGGCCTCTTCTCCCTATCAAGAACCCACTTATCCTCAATGGTCAATTATTGGTTGGGAATTGTGTTGCCCGTACTTTGAGCAGTATTGCAAAAGAAGTGTTAGATGCAGGGCGAGATGTAGTCAGAAAAGTCCGGGATAGTGTGAAATATGTGAAGACATCAGAGTCCCATGAGGAAAAGTTTGCTGAGCTTAAACAACAGCTTCAAGTCCCAAGTGAAAGGAGCATATCTTTTGACGACCAAACTCAATGGAATACTACATATCAAATGCTGGTGGCCGCTTCTGAGTTAAAGGAAGTGTTTTCTTGCTTGGATACTTCCGATCCTGATTACAAACAAGCCCCCTCAATGGAAGATTGGAAGCAAGTTGAGACTCTCTGCACATATTTGAAACTGATCTTCGATGCGTCCAACATCCTTACTACTACAACTAACCCAACTGCAGTTACCTTCTTCCATGAAGTGTGGAGAATTCAGTCAGACCTGGCTCGTGCAATTACAAGTGAGGATCTCTTCGCGAGCAACCTTGCTAAAACAATGCAAGAAAGAATTGAAAAATACTGGAAGAATTGTTGCCTGGCTTTGGCAACAGCAGTGGTTATGGATCCTAGGTTCAAGATGAAGCTTGTTGAGTTCAGTTTCAACAAAGTTTATGGTGAAGAAGCTCCGACATTTATCAAGATTGTTGATGATGGAATTCATGAGCTCTTTCATGAATATTTGACGCTGCCTTTGCCTCTCACACCAACTTATGCAGAAGAAGGAAATGCAGGAACCAACACTAGGACAGAGGATTCCCAAGGCGGAACCATTGCAGACAACGGACTCACAGACTTTGATGTCTACATCATGGAGACTACTAGCCAACAGATGAAGTCAGAGCTGGATCAGTATTTGGAAGAGGCTCTGTTGCCTAGAGTCCACGAATTTGATGTGCTAGGCTGGTGGAAACTAAACAAGATGAAGTACCCAACTCTTTCGAAGATGGCTCGTGACATTTTGTCAATCCCGGTATCTACAGTTCCTTCCGATTCTGTTTTCGATACCACTGCCAAAGAGATGGATCAGTACAGGAGTTCTTTGAGACCAGAGACGGTGGAAGCCGTTATATGTGCCAAGGACTGGATGCAGTATGGATCAGCACAAGCTCCAAATGCCCTTGTCAGAATGGAGTATTAGATCATAGGTTCTTTCGGACTGACACAATGTCGGTCATGTGTCATGGTCGATGATGCCAGCCAGCCAGAAAGATGTATGCGGTAGGTGCTGTAGTTTCTTTCACCAAGCGCCATTAGGTTCATCTCTTGTACCATTTAGTGTTTGTATGCTTGGACATGAACATTTAGTTTGCTAGTTTTAGATTTCTGATGTTATAATGCTATGCGGTTTCTAAGATGAGCATATGTAGAATTTGGGAAAGTCATGTTGGCTTGCCATCTGCGTTTTCCCCATGTATGTGACAAATATCTAGACGATGCCATTCGCCTCATACTTTGTGAGATTCTGCATTAAGCTTTGTTTTACAGGTGATGGTGGTATTGGAAAAACCCTATTCCGGGGGACCATGAATATGCTTATCTGCTAATATTCTCAGGGAGACTTGGATGTAGATTTTCAGCTTCATGCTATCTGTTTGATTATCTGGTTTATTAGGAAGGTGATGGAACCAAATTAGTTATGAATCTGTGACACTTAAGCAGGTTATGTGAACATGTCCATCTTTTTGGTTACAGGTACATTAGGAGTTCTAGCATTCTTATTTGAAGTGACAATAGAACACTAGTGGTAATTGGTTCATGAATTATTACTAAAACTCAACAACAATAGAAATCATTTAAATTTCGTCCCTCGCAAAGCTATGATAGAGGACTCGATGAATAAAGAAAAATTGACTAACAACAATTTCCTATAACTCAACCTCAACTACTTGAACTCTTTGACCGTCCTCAGGCATATGATCCAAGCTCAAAGTCACCAACCCAGATGCCGAATCGTAGCCAAAATCGACCTCATTAGTCCCAACACAACACCTCCTGGGCTTCTCTGAAGAGTATACACCAAACTTGCCACACCCTTTAACCTCCATAGTCACTGCGCCGATAAACCTCTCTACTCCCACACTGCCATTTCCTAACTTCTCTTCGTATCTCAACTCTTCAATGGCTCCACCTGCATTGTACATGTCAACTAGTCCCAATGGAGCGAAACTCACGCCAGGCGCCAAAACCCTAATGGGGCTCACCGTGAAAATCTCGTGTTCAAGGACTTTAAGAGAGATAGGCATGGCAGCATTGTAAGGCAGCGTCACAAGTTCCCCGGTCCTATTGCAATACATGGCGCAGTCACCATTCCAATCGGGATTGGTGGCAGCCTCCTGGATGAGGTGGACATCACGGCCGCGAATATAACCGGTTATGGCATCGGACTTGGTTTGGTGGAATGTGTTCTTTCTCTCCAACGTGCTCCATGCTGCTCCTTGGCAATTGTACACCCCCACCACGCCTGTGTACTTATTCATGTTCCAAATCTTCAACAGGCTCACCCCATCGCGGGCCGGGTCAGAGAACAAGCAGTCCCGGGTTGGCCTTCCCGGTAATCGGGCTCGGAGCACCGATCCATCAGGCAACACAATCTTCTTCAGCAGCTCAAAGTTGTGCTTCCCAGGCGCATCACTGCAAACAAAATGACCAATTCAAATCGATTAACCACCGAACAAATCAATCAAACAATTCTTAACAAACAAAAACTAATCTGTAGCTTACGCTTACGGCTTACCTAACGTAAACGGGCCCACCACTGATGGCCCTGGCGGACGCGTGGTACTCAGCCGCCTGGTGGAGCGACTGGAACATGTCCCAATCGGGCTGCATAAACTCGCCGAGGAATACGCTATTGTACGCCACAGCCGCAATGTGGATCGTGTGCGACATCGGATCACGTGGGTAGAAATCGTCTGAGGCTCGAACCACCGCAGTCTGTTTTGAACAGTAGAGCGCATCAGTATTATGGCTCATGCACGCTATGATCCCATTGTCTTGAAAATTCCGAGACACCGAAGCGTCCAGTGCCTGGTGATACTGTCGGGTCAGCTCCACCCGACCGCCCAACCCGGCTCCGAGAGTTTCAAGCACGCACTGCACGTCCACCTTAACCCCATCTACACCAGCAGAGGCCAAGTAGCTGTGTAATTCGTTGTAGAATTTGTACACACTTTTCGGGTTCACCAACCCCAAGCCTTGTAATTGCAACATGTCCGTTTTCCATGCCGGTTCATTTTGAAGAACTCCTTTGGACAAATTCGGATACTTCAACAACGACCCGTATTCCTCTAACTCTTTGACTCCGGGTCGGACCCCGCCCCAGTACCCGGTAATCGCATGCCAAACGTACACGTACTTCAGCCCGTGCTTTTCTTTCGCTATGTTCACTATGTTCTTGATCCCCACCGTTGGATCTTCCTTTTTTTGGAACTTTGAATTTTCCTTGATCCCGGTCAACCTCTGCAGCGCCGGTTCTTTCTCGCCGTCGCCGCCTACGGATTGCCACCCGTCGTCGATGATCACGAACTTCGGCGGCGCACCACCGGTGGTCAGAGACTCGAGGCCGGCCTCTACTCCTTCTTGAGTTACTTCTTGGTAAAACGCGTCCCAGGTGCACCACCCGAAATAGTCAACGATTCCGGGGAGTTTCTTCTCGTGGCGTTGACGAAACGTTTTCAAGTGAACTTTCACCGCCCTGATTGCTTCCGTGATTGTAGCGAAAGGGTCCGTCCCGGCATGAACAAACAGCGAGTGGGTAAACGACGACGCTTTGGTATCCACGTCACCACTCTCCAAACAGAGCTCCAGCTCGTCTCGAGTGTTTCCCTGCAAGCAAGCTCTGAAGGGGCCTTCAATTAGAGGGAGGAACACCGTGTAGACGATCTGGTTCTCTTCGTCTTCACCGTCGGATGCCAGGTGGGACCCCTCCTTGGACTCGACCAATAGAAATTGAGTCTCGAGCGGAATCTCGCTTCCTGAATCCCCCATTTTCTGGGCCATCCACCATAGCTTAAACCTAAAGCACGCCATGAACCGCACGCCGTTTTGTAAAGTTCCCAAGGAAGTCACGTGCCTGCTGTTGCCCTCCTCGAAAGCCGCGCCGAGAAAGACCCCCTCGACCGGACCGGAAGACGAACCGGACGTGGCGACCACATTGTCCGGTACTCCGGTCAGAACCGTCCGATTCTTCACGATTAGCTTCCCGTCGGAAACACGAACTGCCGGCTTGATCGTCATTTCTCTTTCTTCTTCGTCCTCGTATAGCTTTCTGGTAGGTAAAGGTTTCTCGCTTCTCTGCAATTTCAATGCAACCTAGCTATAAATTCCTAATTCAAAAATTATTCAATCAATCTCAAATTAATTTAATTCACGTACCTGAAATGCCAATAACGGAAATGCTCGATTGCAGGGATATCTGCTAATTCCAAGACATGAAGAAAAGAAATCAAACTGGTCAGCAAAGATTTTTGATCCTCGAATTTACTTGGAAAACCGAAGCTAATTAACAGGGAAGAGATGAGTACCAGAAGTTGTATGCGATCGTTTCAAGAAGTCGATTCGATGAGGATGCTTTGAATTGATCGTGGTTCGATGAAAAGGGCGAGAGGTATTTATAACAATACGAGTTAGAGGAGGAGACCCGTGACACAAATTGGACACCATTGCTTGCGAGTTCCAGCTTCTGAAATCTGCGATTTCTATATTATTTCTCTTTCAGTCGTATCTGTCTTGCCTTGTAAAATAGGCCTCGGTCCAAATAGATTATCCATCCGACGGTTAGACCGTTGACGACGGATTCGAATTCCACGTCAGATCCACGTCCTACCAATCCCAAAACCTTAATTAACATGTGCGATTTTTTTTATTATTATTTCTTTTTTGAAGAGATCATTATTTCTACTTTTTACGCCCATGTGCGTTGAACTATGCAATACATAATTAATTTTTTTACGAGTAGGACGATTGTGTCAAGTCACATGGTTGAACTCTTCGTATTCATAAATAAAATATTGCGATTGGTGAGTCAGACGTGTTATTAAGTGCCTAAACTTTAATAAAATATTGTGATCGATAAGTTGGACACTTGGACGTGCTACATAATACTTTATTTCTCTTTAACGTACAGTTTGAAACATGGACGTTACGCGCATGACAAGTGAAATCCGTGTTACTTCCCCTATACATGTGGACGCCTGATTTTACCATAGAGTCTTCTGTGCTCCTAGGAGTGTATATTCCCCGGAGGCGCGTGTAGCGCTTGAGTTTCCCTCTTCCCCCTCTGAGATCAGTTCCAAACCAAATCAACGAACCATGCTTCTGGGTTCGTTGAATTCGTGAGAGAAAGAGAGAAAAAACGCAGATTCGATGAGAGAGAAAAAAACGCAGCCAGGAGAGAGAAAGTAGATCTGGATTCTCTCTCCTCAGTCGCCGGAATCTGAGCAAAGCCGTGGCTCACCGTTGCCACCATCGAGCTCGCCGTGTTCCGATCTACAACATCCCGTTACCTCACCGCCGTCCGTCGCCGGGAAGTGGCCGAACGCGCCTCCGCCTGGATCCGGATCTACTATATGTAGTTCGCGGAGCTCCGCGCTTCGTTTCGCCGAACAACCACCACTTTTGGAATCGGGGGACTCCGATCTTCTGTTCTCCATCGATCCGACGACCAAACGATGCCGGATCAGCCTCCACGCCGCCGCACGCGCCGCACTCGCCTCCGGGAGTGTACACTCCTGGGAGTACACAAGAGGCTTCCTGATTTTACCTGCTTCGGGGAAAACTTAAACAAACTAAAATTTTAATTTCTTAGTTAACGTTTATGATGGTTGCGTTAAGAAAGTGATATTTTGTTTTTGTTAAGAAAGTGATGTTGTGTACTTGTGTTAGTTGTGTATGCGCCTAATGGGCCCCACTGTATTATGAAATATTCATAATTGAGCTGGACTTGGTTTTCATTTGATCAGAAACTGACATGGGAAACGTGGCAAGTTGATGAATTGTGGCACACGTAATTGTTTTGTCATTAAGCCAAAAAATTAAGGTAATTGTTTTGTCTTAAGTGTAATTTAATACTGAAACGTAAATCAATTATTGGAAATGAATCATTCATTCTGACGTCTGGGAATTGTTTTTTGAATCGAGCTAATGAAAATGAAATGCAGCGGCGTGAAACTGTGGCCAACTTGCTGTTAACCTCTGTAATCTGTAATCGATCTGTATTAGTTTCATAGTCAAAGCACTCAAAATTCAAAGAATATATCGAGGATAACTTCTAATTAATATTTGAAGTCAGAAGATAACGTAAAGGCTAAAGTTGCTGGTATACTATACAAAGTCACACAACCGACTCATCAACTCATCATTCTATGTGCGAAAACGAAAAGGTGTGTTTCTTCACACCTTATGGTAAGTTATGGTCTTTATGCACATAATTCAATAATTGGAATAGTTTACTTTTTTCATTATGTTGTAATGGTAATCTAATTTGTGGTCTACTATATTGATAAAAAAGAGGCTCCAATGAGTACATTATAATGATAACTTATTTTAAAGACTTTCAAACTTAACCGTTAAATGAACTTTTAATGAGTTTTTTAAATATCACATAACATTTTAAATACTCATCTACCGGTTAAGTTTGAAAGTCCTCAATAAGTCATTATTATTTAGTACTCACTAAAAAATGTCCCATATTGACAATTACTAATAATTAGATAGGAAAACCTACTATCTTAAGCAAGTCGGTTTAAACCTCTATGATATGAATTTCAACAACTAGTAGTTCTTCCTTCACACTCGGGCATGTTGTTGGGTTTCGCCTTGGTGTAACCTCACAAAGTTTTAGACTTTTCATCGTCGGACATGGTACGACGATCATTCTTAATATTTGATGTCTGTATGAATGGTATACTTTTTTTTTTTTTTGGTTGGTATATGAATGGTATACATCCACTTTGAAACTGGAGTATTTATTCCCTCCATAAAAATTTAACCAACATCAAAATGTTGACTCCATTACTTTTTAGTAAATTCCAAACCATTCGTCCATTTGTCATCCTTCATAGCAGGAAAAACAAATGAAAGAGAGAAGAAAGTAAATTTTTTATTTATTTAAACAATTACCATTAACTTTATTTTTCATTCTTTAAACTGAATTTACCATAATTTATTAAAAAAGAATAAGAGATTTAACCACTTGGTGTGCTCAAGTTGACAAACTTGTACCATCCATAAAGGGATTCAAATAGCCAAGTAGCCCTAATTTCATATAACCGCACTTAACATATCCTTTACCGGGGTTTGGCGCGAAATTCGTCCCCAAAACTCAACAAATCCCAAATTAGGGTTTTCACACTGTCCTGCTTCCCGGTCTAGCCGATCGCACCAATGTCGAATTTCTCAGACCAGCTCGAAGAAATCAAAACCCTAATTTCTTCAGGCACCAAAGCAAATAAGTCATTCGCTTACTCGACTCTACTATACCTGCAAGAACAGTCCTCCGACAGCCATGGTTTAGTTCAAACACTAGCACTGAGCTCCCAGAGCCTGTTCCATTGGATCGCTGCCGATGTTCATGACGAAGACGAAGAAATGTAAATTTTACTTAAATTTTTATAGATTACTCAATGTTATTCTAATTGATTAGTCAATTGTTAATTTCCAGTTAATTTAATCTATTTTGGTTTTTGTTTTTGAATTCCAGTGCGACGCAGGCATTGAAATCTTTGGGTTTTATGATATACCATCCATCCATTGTTTCCACAATTGCAGGTAATTGAAGCCATATCTTTTGCTAATTGTTTGGATTTTAAACTAAGCACCTATTTGCTTGAGTTGATCTCATTGCTGACATGTTTTAATTGTCTATCACCAATTTGGTTGTTTCGCAGTGGATGATGTGAAGTTGGTTTTAGAATCATTGGTTAAACTCATTACAACTACGAAAATGAAGGTAATTTACCATCAGTGTAATTTACCGTAAAATTTGGCATATTTTCATTTGTATATGAACCTGTTGATTTCTTAACTGCAGTCAGTCTGTAATTTAGGAGTGTGGTGCATATCTATCCAACAGTTGAGTGAAGCACTTTTAGCTCCCCATTTCCATTCTCTTTTGCTCGCAGTAGTTCATGCCATTGACAATCCCATTGGTTCTCTGTCAACAACTTTTGAGGCTATTCAGGTACGGTCAGCAGTCACATGCACAGTTTAGAGCACTTTTCGCCAGTACCATGCATGGATTATATGAGGTTTTGATTGAATAACTATTGTGATATTATGGGCTGTAAGGTTTGGTTGTGCTTTTGTATTGATACTTACTGTCTATGTTTCTTTGCTATTATGACAGGCTGTTGTGAAGCTAGCATCTTTGTTAAGTGAGAATATGAGAGAATTATCGCATATATGGGCACCTCCAATATATAGAAGACTTCTTAGCTTTGATAAGAGAGAGAGGGATATGTCAGAAAGGTGTCTATTGAAGATTAGGTCTACAATAATACCTCCACCAATAAATCTCTCCAAGGTACTCACTCCTCAATGCTCTCATCTTTTTTGTTGAACTTTGTCTGCTGGTCCAGGTGGTTAACCCATTAACATAAGTTAGGATTTCCAACTAAACATATGATTGCTAGCTAGGGGCTAAAGTCACATTTTAAAGTTTACGGACAAATATGGGGCGGTAGCTAAGGTTCTTGAAAGAGGGCAAGAAAATATTCTATGCATTGTAAGCTCAAATTATTTGGTATTTGAGCCTTGTGTTGGTTGTTTCTGGAATGCTGATGACAAGGATAAGTCTTAAGTCTGGTTATATCAAATTGCATTATACATGATTTATTCTGTTGTATGAACATCTAATATATGTATATATATACATACATACATTTATATGTCTATATCTATATATATATTATATTTACTTTTTGTGTTTTTATCTTCCAAAAACAGGTACTTGTCAGAGATTTGAAGACAAAATTGCTTACTGGGATGCACGATATGCTAACAAATGGTATGAAGGTTCAAACTATTCAAGCATGGGGATGGTTTATCCGCTTACTAGGGTCTCATGCCTTGAAGAACAGACATTTAATTAATGATATGCTGAAAATTCCTGAGAAAACATTTTCAGATCACGACTCACAAGTGCAGATTGCTACACAGGTATTTATAATGAGTTGATGCGTTGTTTTGAAATCAGGCAATATTTTTGTTTATTAATGATATCATTTTTGTCATACTCCCTGGAAGCATACAAAGTTTTCAGTCATTATAACTTGCAACAATTCTAAATCAGTTTTGTGCAACATAAATTCTAGGCTAAATTAATCTCAGGTTTACAAGGGTCCAAGTCATAACTTGATATCAACTTGTTAATTATTGAGTGGGTTTCGTAATTACATTTGAGCTGATTGGGCTTGCTAGACCCAAGTTTCTAATCCTTCTCTATTTCTTGAATGGCATGGACCCTAGGATTTCAAGTCCTGGCTATTCTACAAGCCTGGGCTAATAATGTTTACCCCAGTTTTGGGTCTGACAAGGCGACCAGCATTAATAGTTCAACTAGTCTCAGAGTACTTTCAGATGCCATATTGTAGATTAAGTGATTAACATAGAAATCTGATTTCACAGGTTGCCTGGGAAGGTCTTATCGATGCTCTTATTCACCCTCCAATGCTATTACCATGTGAGACAAATGCTGCAAAAGAGGATGATGGTACGCAAAAAATGGGATCACACAAAGGAAACAGTGGTGAAATCCAAAAAAATGGATCTTTAAAAAGCGTAAGGCTCATCATGACACCGCTAATAGGCATCATGTCAAGTAACTGTGATCTAGCTGTTCACTTGGCTTGCTTGAACACGTGGTGTTATCTATTACATAAACTTGACACCTCTCTGAATGATTCTTTGATGATCAGCCTGGTAGTAAAACCTATCTTTGAAGCAGTTTTTCAACTTGATCCTGATGGTAAGAGCTTCTGGGCTAGGGATCTGTGCATAAATTTGCTTGATGATTTTATATCGGCAAAATCTGAACCTCTAGACTATGACCCACGTAACCAGGTAAGTCGGCAGTTGTCAGCCAAAACCTCTATGAATGCTCCCTTTATATCTGGAAGTAGCTCATGGAAGCAGTATCCTATTAAATGGTTTCCGTGGGATCTGAGTCTGTTGGATTTTCATTTAAAGATGATCCACAGTCTCATCCGTCAACCATCAAGGCGAACTGTCTGCCATGATAACAGGGTTCCAGCTGATGATGCTTCCTTAAGGTTATTTAGAGCTGTTTTGAAAGGAGTTGAACTGGAGTTGAAAAGGTCGTCCATCAATTATGATGATATTTTGTTTTGTTTGAACACAATATTGAAGTTCATAAAAGATATATGTGAAGAAGTAAGTCTGGATGGTAGTGACAGAAATGGCTCACACCATATATCCCTTCAGTTTATGGAGGCTGTCAGTGAAGAGATAGAACCTACTATAGTGGGATCCCCTCTCTACAAGGTGGCATTGAACATCAAAAATATTGAAAACCTGCAAATGGTTCCTGATGTTGGATATGAAAAATCGGGTGTCTGCTCTATTGGTTATATGGAGATGGTTTCACCAATGGTTTATTTAAGTGTACTTTACTTCTCTGTGGTGGTTCAGTCAACTTTGAGTACATCCAAAACTGACTACATTCTGCAGGGAATGCAGCAATATTTTAAATTTATGTTAGCATCTTTTCGTCCCCCGGAAAGTCTCGTTATCATTAATGAATTATTGTACAAGCACATTGGGCCCAGCTGCTTGAGGATGTGGATAGCAATAGCAGAAGGTCTGAAAAACTACATAAATGATGTGAAGGATTTTTCATTATTCAAAATGGACTCTGAGAGCAAGAGTTGTTTTTCCATGTTAATGTCCTACCCACTGCTTGTATGCTCCTGCACCCAGAAAGACATTATGTCAGCAATGATTGGAAGTCCCTCAGAATCCCCTTTTTCTCCGCAGATGAAGGTAGACCTTGAACAAGTTGTCACATTGTGGAAGTCCCTCTATGGTTCTATCTGTACCTCACTTTCTGGGTGTTTCACTATGGGCAGTTTCTCTGAGGATCTAGTTTCTATATTGGACAGGTGCCTTGACAAGTATACTAGCATGCTTACGTGTGCTAACAAGCTTGACTTAAACTTCAAGGATTTGGATCTTCATCTCATTTCCTTATACGGAGATGCTTTTATTTGTATTCTGGAAAATTCCTGTTCTTCAGAATTAAGTTCAGAGGGAAATACCAAGCATGGCTGTGATTACAAGATCTCTAGTGGCATTAAAGGCTGCTTAACTTTGGCCATCAAGTAAGTGCAAATAATTTTTTTATATTTAAATTTGAAGAAAAATGTTTCTTTTACATAGATGCACTACAACTCTTAGCTTAGCCATAAACAAACGAGTGACTTGGCCCCATGAGTCTAAATAGAGTAGAACATGTAGTCTCTTTTATAATCTGTTTAGGAACCAGTGCTATGTATGTCATTTAATTCCTTTAAAAAATTTCCCATCCCTGACTGATCAATCTGATTGTGGGAATGTATCACACTTTTTTCATTATGGTAGTTTACTTTCTCAAAAGTCGTCAAGGCAGGAGAAATCATGAATCTCAAGGACTGATATGTATTAGCATCATCTAAGTTCACTTTTGCTTTTGTTTTATCTGAATTCCAAAGTTCCCAACTTAAGTAATCAAACCAAGGTTTTTGGACATGAAATACCAATGAATAAATCCTTTTGTGGTAAAAGAAAATGAAGCGACTTTAGTTATATGTTATGGCCTCAAAATGATTAATAAAGATTAGATGTCTGAGTTGTATTATTTTCTGTTGTTTCTCCAAGTTATTGTTAATGAAAATCACACACCTTAATTGCTCTTAATTGAGAAAAAAAAGTTATTTGGACTAAATAAAATAATAAGGGAACTAGAGAACATGATTGTTTCTCCAGATGCTTCACCTCATCCTCTGCCACTTATAATGTTTCATGTGTTACTATGATACAGATATATGAAGTTGTTGCAGACAAAGATAGGAACAGACACACCAATTGGTCTTCGTATGATCTCAAAGTAAGTCAACCGAAGGAAGCCATTTCCGTACCTTTCATGTTTAGTTGTTACTTGTACATTTTCAGTAATGTCAATGTCTCCATTTTGTGTGAAAATTGCAGGGTATATTCTGCCTTGGCACACTTCATCAGGTCTCTTCACTTGAAGCAGGATATTGTCTCCTTCTTTGAGGTTTGTGCTGTATTGTCGTGTGTTTTTTGGGTCTCATTTCATTTCCTCCCAACTTGAAGCAATTTTAGTTAAAAGTTGTTAGTGGTTGAAGTGAAACCCATCTGTTCAAATTAGTCATAAAAACAAATAATAATAATGAGCATGTATGTGATTCTTTTTGCTGAAGAAATTGAGCAGTTTGTTTGAAAAATTGAAGGCCCTAAGTGCCGGAAATCTTTTATTAGTGTGTCCCTCAGCAAGCTGTCCTTCATGTGTGTCCCAAAATAGTTGCTTTAATGCCTGTATCTTCTATTGGGGTTGGTGATCAAGATATTGAAATTTCCAAAAGTTTCATCTGTAGTTTTGGGTTTCCTTATTGTTGGTTTTTGAATGAACATGAACTTGGCATAAAAATAGAATTTTATTTTCTGCTTTCAAGCAAAGCTTATATTGTTTAACTTGAGTTTAATCGATATCTGTACTTGCAGATGATATCCTGTCCACTGCTTGAGTGGCTGCGACACATGGAAATGCAGGATGAGAGCACTACTGATCAATTTGAACTCGTATGGACTGAAATGCTTAATTGTTTAAAGAGGAGTCAGCCTCCAATAATCTTTGATTCTGCATTTCTCAAACTTCAGGCATCCATCCTTGAGAAAACTCTTGATCACTCAAATCTGTCCATCTCAGAGCCAACCATCAACTTTTGGAACTCCACATATGGTGAACAAATGATCAACTTGGATTATCCCCAGGGCTTACTACATGTCCTAGACAAGCTCTGGAGAAATGGAAGAATAAACCTCCACAAGAGAAGCCTACCACTTCAAAGATGTCAATCTAAATCGGAAGCCATTACTGCTCCACCAAGGTATACGGTCAATACAACAAACAACAGAGGCTCTAAAAGAGTAGAACTAATAGAGGATACCATAGGTGGTGAGCACAAGAAAATGCCACATTCAAGTTTGAAAAGGAAGAGGTTGGAACTCACTGAGCATCAGAAGGAAGTGAGAAGAGCACAACGAGGATGGGAACGGGATTGTGGCCGACACGGCATGGGTATCCAGACTTACACAAGACTTGACTTTTCACAAGGGAATGAGGACTCACAGGGCAATGAGGATTCACAAGATGGCGAAATTATCCGGAATCCAGAATGCATTTTGCAGATGTTGAGAAACAGATAGTTGACTGTCCAAGAATAACTTACGGTGAATCATCCAGCATCTTTCATGACAGTTTCCTGTAGACATTTTTTCATTTGCCAAGTAGTTCTGTATGATATCACTCTAGCTAAGCCTGAATCCTAAATGATAGGAATGGGCATGTTGTATGTATGTAACTTATTTACTTGTATCCGTTTTACTAATTACATAAAAGTTTTACTTTGAAATAACATGCCAGGTGGCCAACTGTCAGTTCAAAAGTTTCGACAGTCTTACAAGCAATTGATAACGTGAGCTATAGAACTTGGACACTTGGTCTATAATGTGAGCAAAAATGTTTAAAGAGTCTGGTGGTACCTGAATTATTACGTTGTTATCTATTTTAGTACTTTCGTCCAATTTTCTATTAAAATTGTTTATGTGGCACATATGTGGTTCTTATTCTCAGGGGCATTTTGGTCAAATCATTCATTTTTAGTTTTTTTTTTGCCAACTTTTCTTTGTTTTTTTTTAATCTTTTTTAAAAGAATTCTAAAAAAAAAATGGTAACGAAGATTTTATTTTCAGTACAATTTTATGAAATTAAAATAAAACGATTTTAATTTTCGTTTAGTGTAATTTTAAAAAAATTGTAAATAAACTGTAAAATAAAAAAAATATTGTAATTTCATTTAGTGTAATTCCATCACAAAAGAAAATTTAGTGTGATGGAGAAGAATAAAAGTTTAAAATTTTATGAAATTAAAATAATATTAATTATAGAAGATTAAAATATATAGAAGAAAAAAAAAATATTTTGGTTGACATATTTACCCCTATTTTTAACGGAGAAATTGTCAGAAGTAGCAAAATAGGTAACGGCATAATACTTTAAGTACCACCAAACTCCCTAAATATTTTTGGGTACCAAAAAGTGCATTTTATGATAATTTATGTATAATTTGAGGATTTTACCCTTTGTTTAAAACATACGCTCTACTCATGAATGGATGAGACATTAACAACTAAGAAGTAATTTGATTGGTCAAACTCAACGTGATAACACCAAACTATTAAAGTTAGCATACAATCTCTAAAACCAAGAATTAGGTTCTCGAAGTTTAGCTTAAATCCTCCCTCTTTTTTTCTTTTTTCTTTTTTCCTAAAGTTAGTTTATCTGTATTTATAATAAAAACAAGAATTTTATGTCCGAGTAATTAGCTATACACTTCGTAATATTTCTCCTATAATAGAGAATGAGATCCATAATTGGAAGTAAAATAGGGTTCGAGTGTTCGACTCACAAATCACAAATGGCCCATCCATCCCATCAATTAAAAAAGAAAAGAAAATTGTCCAAAAAAAAGAAAAGAAAAAAAGCATAGTTCCGTGAAGCCCAATTTGTGCACAAGGCAGACGCACAATCGAAACCCAGCAACGAAACAAGCCTCTCAGAACCATTGTTCGCTCTCTTTCTCTCCTCTAGTCGTATCCATTTCCACTCTCTCTCTCTCTCTCTCTGCAAATCAGACACATTTTAGCAAAAGAAACTCAAACAAGTGTCCTTCTCTGCTAGATTTCCAAACCTTAGGGTTTCAAAAACCCCCAAACCCCACTCCGATTTCAAATCAATCCCATCCTTCCATAACAATTAGGGTTCCTTTTTTTCAAATTCACTTTTTAGGGGGATTCAGTTCGGATAAGGTCTCGATCGATTCACGAATGGCTTCATCTCCGTCATCGTCATTA
Organism: Rubus parviflorus; assembly: GCA_029955375.1. Lineage (NCBI taxonomy): Eukaryota > Viridiplantae > Streptophyta > Magnoliopsida > Rosales > Rosaceae > Rubus > Rubus parviflorus. Next base: position 21,997,469 of record JARGGL010000004.1, read on the forward strand.
ACGGTTGCGAACAGAGACGGGTCTCCTGAGGACGAAGCCGTCTTGTCTGTGATTCGTGCTTATGCGCAGGACGCCTTATTGCAATTCCAGTCAGGCAAGTTCGATCAGTGCCTCACGGCCTTGCACGAGTGCCTCAAGAGGAAGGCAGACGATCCCAAAGTAATTCGCTCAAAATCCAATTTCTTACGCGATTTGTATTCATTTATGGCGATTTTCATTCATTTGTTTCTTGTCAATTTATGGGTTATGTTGAAGTGGCTGCTTATTTTTGAGTTAATCTTTTATCGGAATTCTAACTAAAATGAAGTGTTTCACTACCTAGAATAATGAAATTTGAGTTAAGCTAATGTGGCCTGCATCAAAATCTTGACTTGATTGATTTTTATGTAATCAAAATAGCTTTGTCAATTGGCTGTGCTTGATATCCTCTTCTTGAAAAGACTGATTTCCTGCCCGTGTGAGTGAAAGTGGTCAAGACGTAGATCCTTGATGATCAAAGGATAATTAGCTAATAGAATAAATGGTTTGAGAAGTTTGCAAATAGAAATTGTACTTAATTTATGTGGATTCGTAAATGGAAATGAATTATAGTATTGTGGTTTATGCAACATCATTCCCTTATATCCAAGTAGTTTAGCAATTGTAAAGATTCTTATACGTAGATTGGGACCAAATTATGTTGCCTCTTGGTTCTACATTTTGGTACAAATGGCTTTTAGGTATGTGCTTTTATCACCTTTTTCCATGCCACTTTTAATTTTGATATTATTGTTGTGCTTATCAGATACTTCATAATATTGGACTCGCGGAATTCTATAGAGATGGTTGTTCAGATCCTAAGAGGTTGCTTGAAGTACTTAATGACGTTAAGGTATCTCATTTTCATGTTTTTTCTACCCAATCACATAGACCTTTTTGTATTGAATTCACTGCACACCTACATAGACGTGCACATAGCATGTCATGCAACAGCTCCGTGTCATATGTGTGCACAAATTAACTGGGTTGGTAAATGAAAGCTGATGAGAAAATTTTATTTCTGTATTTGTTGAATTTTTGCTGTTAAATGGTACTGACTGAATTTCATTGGTGACTGGGAAATGTCTTTTTACTTGCGTGGTATAGAAAGTTTCTGGGTTTTGAGGAATCGCAGTGGGTTCTTTCTATTTCTGTTCTATGGGTGGAGCAACACTCTGTCTTAATCAAAAACTCTTGTCTTTTGTTCCTTTGAATTTCTTTTTTCTTTTGTTAGCATTTGTGTACTTACTGTGTTCTAGATTATGCCTGCTTTGTAGTTTGAATAAACTCATTACTTAGGAAGAAACTGGGTTTAGAGAGGGGAAGAGTTTTTGCAGGTGGAACTACAAATTAGGGAACCTATTTATATACGCAGACACTAAGTAAGCAAGTTGGTGTTTGAGCTTTAAGCTAGAATTTTTGGCTTTTGATTTAGAGATTATGTTTTAGAGTGTTTAAGTCACGTCCTTGTGCGTGTTTTAAAGGAGAATACAGGTGACAAGTTAACCATCAATTTGCTCACAATTTAAATGGAAAGGTTTGGCATTCTTGAGATGGACAGGGGTGATGCTGAGTAATCTTTTAATTTCTCTTTCATCATAAATCAGAAAGTGATAAATCAAAAGTAAATTGTTGTTCTTGTAATTCTGGCCCCATTTCACGTAATATTTTGTATATGGTGTAGATAATTGTTAATTCATCGGTCCAAAATAAATGAAATAGAATGAAACTTCTAAGCACCAAAGTAGCATATTAAATTGAGAGTGTATTATGATTAGGAGCCAGTTATCTTGGATTTGGTTTGCTGTGGTAGTACTGAATTGTAGTAACCATGAGCTTTGGAACGAAAACCATGAGGTGCTGTTATTTTACCAATATGATAACTTGCATTTATAGTTGTGGTTTAGCATTTTGATATTTGAGGTAAGCATCAGCATGATGCAGGAGCTCTTACTTATCAATATGATAAATTATCTCTATTCTAACTTTTTTATTATTGGTATTGGTTCAGAAGCGAAGTGAAGAGCTTGCTCGAGCATCTGCAGAACAGGTGGAGTCTGTAAGCAATAATGGAGATAAACCTTCTTCAGGGTCCAAAGCAAGTAGTACAATGGCACATCCATTTTCTTCTGTTTACATGGATGAATTTGACACTTATGTAGCTACCTTAAACATCGTATGTTACGCTATTATGTTTACTATTTCATTTAACAATTAGCAAAGAAAAAATAATCTTCTTTGAAACTTTCAATTTGACTGCTGTTATTTTGTTGAAATTGGGCTTTATGTAGGCGATTATCTGGTTCCATCTTCATGAATATGCAAAGGCATTGTCTGTTGTTGAACCTCTGTTTCAAAATAGAGGACCCATAGATGAGGTAAATTAATTATTAACCTAGAATAATATTGTTTCTGCAGTTGTAATTCTGTGTTAAGTGCTTCTTTATTTGTTTGCAGAAAACTGCTCTTAATATATGCCTTTTGTTGCTGGATGTGGGGCTGGCTTGCCATGATGCAAAGAAATCTGCTGTAAGTTCTAATGCTAATTGTGTGATTAGTTGCTTCTGTTTATAGTTGTTCCCAATGTAGTGATCCTTGCCTTTGCACATCACCCCCACCCACACCATAATAATAACGATCATAGGTCTGGAGGGTATTAAAAAAAATGTATGATCATCGTTTGAACTGTAGTAAATAGTGCAATTTTGTGTTCCCTTTTATCTGCCAAAGTTCCTGTAAAAAGAAGCAAGGTTTATACATTCTTGTTGTAAGATTGATTATATATCTTTGTGCTTCGTGTGTGATAGAGGAATTCAATCAACTTAAGTTTCCCTTGTGCCCTGATGCTGAAAAGGCTAAAATATATGCATAGATATCTCCACCTTGTGTACTGGAGGAATTAAGTTTGCCATATGCCCTAGTTTGTTCTAGATGCATAAAAGGCTAAATGGTAGCTGTGGCATATGGCAAGTAGTTCATTTTGAGTACTGTGGGTTTGGATATGTGTCTGTGTGTTAAATGGGAGTGGCAGCCTGAATGGTAGCTTGTAGGCTAACAACTAAACCTCCTGATGATTTAGTTGAGCTTGTCTTGGACTGTTGAGCCGAATAGATTGCCCATGATTGGATTGATTTCAGACCTGGACTCATTGGACTCTGTAAGTTAGGATTTCACTGAAGCTGTGTAAGCCGCACATGCACGTACAAATCACAAATGCATGTTTATATATACATACTGGGGAACTAATATCTTCAGAAAGTTCTGATTGGACAGTAGGAATGGTCAGGCCATAGTTTGCTCACATGTGGTCTGGGGTTCGAGTCCTCACAGGACCTACCTAGCTATTTGCTACCGGTTCCTGCCTCCTAAAAATTGTAGGGTTTGGCAGGAGGCCCCAGTTTTGAGCCCGGATCCACTCAGCGAGTTTGGGGGATTTCTGGTTATAAAAATAGTGATAATATAAACTGGAGTTTTTTTGTTTTTTTTGGTAAATTTAAGATGCAAAACAGAAGTGGCTGCAGACCACCTGATTTTGTTGCTTTACAATTCAGAATATTTAGTGTTAAACGCAGGTGGCATGCAATCCGCATTTTCATATTGTTTTTCGTAATTCAACTTTCCTGGTTGCTTGGCTTTGAAGTTATACATGTTCTCTTTTTGCCTTTTGGGTCTAGGTTTTTATTCTGTTGATTTGATTCCCAACTGATTCTTGTTGCAATTCTTTTGTTTCAGGATGTTTTAATTTATCTGGAGAGAGCTTTTGGTGTTGGTTGTATGAATCAAGGAGACAATGGAAGCACTGTGTCGCAACAACTGCCAAACGCAGTTGCAAAGTCTCCATTTCCTTCTAGTTCATCAGCCACAGATGCTCCTAATTTGGATTCAGATGCTAATGCAAATGCCTTGGATCCTGAGGAGACAGGCGAGTATGACAATGCGGTTTTTGACATGGATGTAGCACAGCCAACTGGTCTTTTATCTTCAAATGATCTTTCGAGGAACCCAGTTGACATATCTGTCTCTTCTGTTTATCTGAAGCTCAAGATGCAACTTTACAAGGTTCGATTTCTACTTCTCACTCGGAACTTAAAGCAAGCTAAACGTGAAGTGAAGCATGCTGTGAACATCACACGTGGCAGAGACTCATCTATGGCTCTCCTCTTGAAGTCCCAGCTTGAATATGCTCGTGGTAATTATCGTAAAGCAATCAAGCTGTTGATGGCATCTAGTAACCGAGCAGATTCAAGGATCTCAAGCATGATCAACAATAATCTAGGATGCATTTATTATCAGCTTGGGAAATATCACACATCATCCGTATTCTTCTCCAATGCATTGCTTAATTGTTCATCTCTTCGGAAGGACAGGCCTCTGAATCTGTCAACTTTTTCTCTGGATAATTCCCTCCTAATAGTATACAACTGTGGTATGCAGTACTTGGCTTGTGGGAAACCACTACTTGGTGCTCGCTGTTTCCAAAAGGCTGGTTTAATTTTCTACAATCGACCTCTGTTGTGGCTTCGGCTTGCTGAATGCTGTCTGATGGCTGTAGAGAAGGGACTAGTCAAAAACAGTCCTGCTTCATCAGAAGTCAGAGTTTATGTCGTTGGCAAGGGAAAGTGGAGGCAACTTGTCATGGAGGATGGGGTTGTCAAGAATGGGAACTTGGGTTTTTCTGAAAAAGGTGATTTATTTTTGGGCAGTGATCAGCAGCCCAAGCTCTCAATGTCCCTTGCTCGGCAGTGTCTCTCTAATGCCATGTACTTACTGAACCATTCCGAATCGAGCTATTGTAAGAATTCTTTGCCATCTAATTTTTTCTTGGACGATAATGAGTTAAGTGAAGTGGCATCGTCCAAGAATTCCAACCACAAGAACTTGCACAACATTGATTCCGAGACTTCTGTGCTCTCTGTCGGCTTGGGTCAGGTTAGTGCAAATGGGGATGCAAAAGAGCAGAAGGGAGGAACTACTCAGGAGCTTGTGCAAAACTCCCTTTCCTCCTATGGAGAGATTCGTAAAAAGGAAAATCTGTTGCTCAAGCAAGCTCTTCTTGCTAATCAGGCATATGTAGAGTTGGAATTGGAAAATCCTCTGAAGGCCTTGTCAATTTCAAAGTCTCTCTTGGAAATTCCAGAATGTTCTAGAATTTACATATTTCTAGGTCATGTGTATGCGGCAGAGGCTCTTTGCTTTCTAAACAGGCCGAAGGATGCTGCTGAGCATTTGTTGACATATTTGTCTGGAGTTAATAATGTTGAATTGCCATTCAGTGAAGAGGACTTTGAGCAACTGAAAGGGGTCAGGACTGTTGATTATGAAGAGGTGAATGGAGGGTCAGCGACTGCAAAAACTTTGTCCTCAGAAGACGCATTAAGCTTTGTGTTCATCAAGCCAGAAGAGGCGCTTGGAGCTTTGTATGTAAATTTTGCTGCCTTGTACGCCATGCAAGGTGAACTTGATCGGGCTCACCAGTTTGTTGCACAGGCATTGTCCATAGTACCCAACAATCCACAAGCTTCTTTGACTGCAGTTTATGTGGACCTCAAGCTCGGTAAGTCTCAAGAAGCTCTTGCCAAGTTAAAACAGTGTAGTCGAATTACATTCCTTCCTAGCGGATTAACATTGAATAAAGCTTCTTGATGGTCGGTTGTATTGGTGGCTTCTCATAGCGTCCGGCCCGCCTCTCAGTGCTAAGCTAGTGGGTAGATCAGCAATCCTCTCTCAGAGGATTTGTAACATATATATAGTTCTCCGATTCAGAAATAAATTTCTGTTCATTTTTTTTCTTTTCTAAAATTTTCATATCTTAGGGCTTAGTGATTGGTGGTGTGGCTGTGTTTTTGTTAGTGCGGGAAGCCCACCTTTGAAATTTGAGATGTAGTTCTAATTTAGATTATTGTTGTTTTAGTGGCTAATCTAGTTGGTTAAACATAGTTAGATGATAAGCTGTTTTAGTGAAAGGAACTGAAAATGTTTATTCATTCTGGATTCATATTCCCAGTCATTTTTATTGCAATGTCATTCTTGTAGTATTTCACCATAAAACCATCTTGTATTCCTGGATTGAATGTTAATATGTGGTTGATTCTGAAGGTACTTGATATTTTTCTATTATTTATTTATTTTTTGTGTTTAATAGCTTTTTTTTTTTTTTTGTGTTTAATAGATACTGTTTCGATTCAGTTTTACTTTATATTTTCCAAAAAAGGGCCGAAGCCCATTAAAAATCGGCCCAGATTTATATTTTCCAAATACTGGGCCCTGAAGTCCATTAAAAATCTGCCCAGATTAATATTTTAAAAAAAACTTGGGCCTGAAGCCCAATAAAAATCGGCCCAGAATTATTTTTTCAAATAAAATGGGCCAGAAGTCCATTAAAAATTGGCCCAGAATATTTTTAAATATGGGCCTGAAGCCCATTAAAATAGGCCCAGTTCATATTCACAAAAAACTTGGGCTGAAGTCCATTTAAAATCGGCCCATATTAATATTTTCAAAAAACTTGGGCCCGAAGCCCAATAAAAATCGGCCTAATATATATGTAAAAAAAATGGGCCTAAAGCCCATTAAAAATCGGCCCAGTTTATTTTTCAAACAATAGGCCCAGTTTGTATTTACAAAAAACTTGGGCCTGAAGTCCATTAAAAATCGGCCCAGATAAAATTTTCAAATACTTGGGCCTGAACCCAATAAAAGTCGGCCCAGAATTATTTTTCCAAATAAAATGGGCCTGAAGTCCACCAAAAAACGGCCCAGAATATTTTCCAAAAAATGGGCCTGAAGCCCATTAAAATAGACCCAGTTTATATTTACAAAAAACTTGGGCCTGAAGTCCATTAAAAATCGACCCAGAATAATCTTTTCAAAAAAACTTGCGCCTGAAGCCCAATAAAAATGGGCCCAAATTTATATTTCCAAATCAAATGGGCCTGAAAGCCCATTACAAATCGGCCCAGTTTATTTTTCAAAAATGGTCCCAGTTTGTATTTACAAAAAATTTGGGCCCGAAGTCCATTAAAAATCGGCCCAGATTAATATTTTCAAAATACTTGGGCCCGAAACCCAATAAAAATCGGCCCAGATTTAATTTCCAAATAAAATGGGCCTGAAATATATTAAAAATCGGCCCAGAATATTTTCCAAAAATGGGCCTGAAGCCCATTAAAATAGGCCCAGTTTATATTTACAAAAAACTTGGGCCTGAAGTCAATTAAAAATCAGCCCAGATTAATATTTTCAAAATACTTGGGCCTGAAGCCCAATAAAAATCGGCCCAGAATTATTTTTCGAAATAAAATGGGCCTGAAGTCCATTAAAAATCCGCCCAGAATATTTCCAAAAAATGGGCCTGAAGCCCATTAAAATAGGCCCAGTTTATATTTACAAAAAACTTGGGCTTCAGTCCATTAAAAATCGGCCCAGATTAATATTTTCAAAAAACATGGGCCTGAAGTCCATTAAAAATCGGCCCAGATTAATATTTTCAAAAATCTTGGGCCAGAAGCCCAATAAAAATCGGCCCAAATTTCTATTTCCAAATAAAATGGGCCTGAAGCCCATTACAAATCGGCCCCATTTATTTTTCAAAAAATGGGCCCAGTTTGTATTTTCAAAAAACTTGGGCCTGAAGTCCATTAAAAATCGGGCCAGATTAATATTTTCAAAATACTTGGGCCTAAAGCACAATAAAAATCGGCCATCTTCCAAAAACTTGGGCCGGAAGCCCATTAAAATTCTGGCAAATTTATATTTTCCAAACAAATTGGGCCTGAAGCTCATTAAAACTCGGCCTAGATTAATTTTTACCAAAAAAACTTTAGCCTGATCCCATTAAAATCGGCCCAGTTTATATTTTCTAAAAGCATGGGCCTGAATCCCATTAAAATGGACCAGAATAATATTTACAAAATTCTTGGGCCTGAAGCCCATTAAAAAATTGGCCCAGATTAATATTAAGCAAAAATTGCCTGAAGCCCATTAAAAATCGGCTCAGTTTTTATTTTCCAAAAAAGTTGGGCCTGAAGCTCATTAAAAATTGGCCCAGATTAATTTTACCGAAAAACTAAAACCTGAGCCCATTCAAAATCGGCCCAGTTTATATTTTCAAAAAATTTCGGGCTGAAGCCCATTAAAATTGGCCCAGATTAGTAGTTAAAACACTCTTGGGCCTGAAGCCCATTAAAAATCGGCCCAGATTAATATTTCCCAATATAATGAACCTGAAGCCCATTAAAAACCGGCCCAGTTTTATATTTTCAAAAAAATTGGGCTGCAGCCTATTAAATATCGGCCCAGTTTCAATTTTACAAAATAACTTGGGCCTTAAGCCTATTAAAATTTGGCCCAGGTTAAAATTTTCAAAATAACTTGGGCCTGAAGCCTATTCAAATTCGGTCTAGATAAAAAATTTCAAAATCACTCGGCCAGAAGCCATTAAGGGTCCAGTTTAATTTTTTTTCAAAAAACTTGAGCCCAAAACCCTTTAAAATTTGTCCCAATTTAAAATTTTCCCAAAAACCTGGGGCTTGGAGCCCATTAAATTCCGCCTCTGTGGTATTTTACAGTAAAATACTTGAGCCTGAAGCCCATTAAATTTTAGTCCAGATTAATATTTTCCCCAAAAAAAATCTGCAAACCTGCCGCCCCTATTACAGGCAAAATGAATCAAAATTTGGGCCTGAAGCCCATGAACAAAAAACTCGCATGTGATAAACCAAGGACGAGGAATCAAAGAACGAAAGAAAGAAAGAAAGGCATGAACTCCATTTGCCAAAAAAAAAAAAAAACTTCATCACAGGCTCACAGACTTCACAGCACATCTCTGAAGTCCCAGTCGCCCCAATTGCTATTCTCACTGCCAATGCCATCGACATTTCGTACCCCGACGTCGACTCACTACAAGACCCGACCCTCCAACACCTTGCCTTCCCTTGCTAACATTTCAAATATACTATACAGAGACCTGCTACTGCTATATCACCAATTTTAAGAGACTAGGTCTACAAGTCAACACTATTCATCTTCCGATTTGAACTTTAAAACCCCAAATCCACCAAAAATTGAATCCCAAATACAAAACCAATAAATGGCCACCTGCCCAGTGATCTTATCAAGTTCTTCAATCAAATAAACCCGGTTCTCCAAATCTTGACACAACCTTTATCAAATCCCAAAATTCAAAACCCAAATTGTAAATTTGGGGACGATCAAAATCAGAAAATTGAGAGAGAAGAGAGAACGAACCGCCAGCGACGTAGAATTAATTCGGAATCGGAAGACGTTGCAGGAGAGACAGGCACTCGATCCCTTGCTCTGCATTCTCTTTAACCATTTCTGAACTTGAACGAATCAATCGGATTCTAATTTGGGCGAAAGATCATACTTTGAAATGGTAGACTACTAATAGTGATGGATCTTGGATAAAGTCCGAAACAGATCTACGATTTTGACTGAATACTGGATTTCAATGTCGGACATCGAGGTATGTTTAGACGAGAAGAAGAGGAATTGGGGTTTTGGCCATTTGGGGTTCGAAGAGGGAGGGGATGGCAATTTTGGAAGAATTGGGTTGTCGTTTTATTTTTTTGTTAATTTGTATACACGCGGCATTGCCATGTCTCTAGTTAACCGATACATCACCACTCAACGGATACATCAGCAACTAACAAATTTTTTTAACGAAATTTTTAAACTCGGTATGAAAATAATTAACGGAGATAAGTATAGGTACGTAAATGACAAAATTCAATATTTATGTATGAAATGGAACATGCCCTCATATTCGAGGGGGGTTAAAATGTAATTAATTATTTTCTTCATGATTTATGAATTGTTTAAAACCATTCATCTTTGAGATCATAGCAAAAATGAAAGAAGCTAAAGCAAAAATACAAGAAAGGTATTACAGCATTACTGTCAACTCTGTGAGTACTTCTCTTCAGTTAGACAATAGAATTTTAGTTAAGAAATTGACACCATTATCATAGCAATAACTCGTAACTAGTTGAACAGTTGTTTATTTTTTATAGGACAATATAATCATCCCATAAACAAAGGACAATCAAACAAGTGAAATTCAACATTTTTCACATCATTTTCATGGAATTAACAAGAAAAACCAAGAGTCAGATAGCCTCCACAAATGAAATCTCAGAGAAAACCTCATTATCACTAAAATGGCATCTTTCAACCAAGAGTCAGCAAACTAAAACCAAATTCACGTGAATCTGCAATGAGATACCCATGCAACTAACCATGTATGCATCCTAGCTCACACATTCCAGTCCTATTTATCTAGCAGAAACAGATTTCAGATCGGACTCATAATTAATATGACTAAATAGTGATTTTCAAAGACAATATACAAGAAAATATTTTAATGCTGCAATAGTTTTCAAATTTATATACCAACCAAAAACTAAAAAGTGGACGTGAAATTTCATGCCAAGGAGCACATGTACGTTGAGACCCTAATTAATAGATCTCGAGGTGTGCTTTTTGAACTTCATTATCTAAGCCAACAGGCCATAGTCTATATGAGGTCCCTATAAATTTATGTAACGTCTTATCTTTTATCAGTATGACCTGGGATTGTAACAAATTAGAAAGATGAACGAAAAGAAAGAAGAAAAAAAAAAGCATAATTGTTAAAATACCCCCTGAATTTGGTTATAATTGTCAGTTTGCACCCTGAACTTGTAATTGTGGAAATTAACCACCTAAACTTGACAAAAATTATTAATTTACATCCCTTCCGTCAAATGTTGGTCATGTGCTACTCATGTGAGAGACAATATGGTCATTTTGGTCACTATTTATTTTTTAAATAATTGTTTGTTTTAAAACAAATATATATTCTATGCCAAAAATAAATAAATATATAATCTAAAAAGATATTTATTTTCTTTCAAACCTTTTTATTTCTTCTAGAGAGATTATATTTAAAATTATATTCTTAACTTATCATAAAGTGTTTCTTATAAAAAAAATTGTCATCAATTATTATTTATTAATTTGTTTGTATGAATTATTTCTCCTCACATGAGAGATTATTTTTATTAATAATATTTTTTTATTTTTTAGACATGAAATGACTATATTTGCCCCTCACATAGTCACATGACCAATATTTTGGATGGAAAATGTTAGAATTGACATAGGGGTGTAAATTGACAATTTTTGCCAAGTTTAGGGGGTCAATTTCTACAATTGCAAGTTCGGGGTGCAAACTGACAATTATAGCTAAGTTTAGGGGGTGTTTTGACAATTAAGCAAAAAAAAAAAACTTATTATATTAGTCTTGAAGAATATCATAGTGTCTGGTATAGAACAAAACCAATTCTGGGTTCTATGCGTGGATACCATTAACTTAACACACAAGACACGACGAGCTAGATTTTTCGCTGATCTTATTTGGGATAAGAGACGAACCATGTTCTCATGTATGTTAGCCATGTGCAATAGGTTAAGAATGGTCCCCTTCTTACTTAAAACCCCAGGCCAGCTGGGATACGTCTCTCTCTTAGCAATTTTATCATTGTCCATCTCATATTTTGGTTCATCTATCAATTTCTTCTTTTGGCCGATAATCCATCAAGCTAATTCACACACGCACACACATATATATAATCTGTCGTATATATATAGCATGTTTGTATGGTGTCCACCTCGTCTCTAAAAGTTACAGTCCCGCAGTTGAATGGACTATATATTCATAGCTCTTTTTACTGTACGTATTGGAAACAACAATAACAATGCGCACTGAATGATTCACAAAAAGTTGGATTCGTCCTGTATATAAGCCCATTGGAATCCAAAACCATCTTGCATCTTTCTCTCCCCAATCATAAGCTCAATATTATTGGCCTACGTATAAACCACCTCCTTAATCGTAAGTGGGTTAACTGTGAATGGAATATTAGGACAAGTTTTATCTTTTTTTTTGTCACATTGGAAGGGATCAAACCCTTAACATAACCTAATTCTAATATGATTCTTCATTTTTTCTCACCACTTGGGTTTGTGAGAACGTGGAGTGATGTCCCACATTGAAGAAACAATATCTTACAAATGTGTTTAAGAATTTGAGCATCTCTAACTATTGTCAATTGGTTTTGGTTGTGACATATTCCCTTCTTCTTCTTCTTCTTCTTCTTTTTTATTTTAATTTTAATTTTTTATTAACTTATCTTTAACAAAATCTGTCCACGGCTGTCAAATTAATCATGGCCAATGGCAGAGGGAAATGGAGGCTAGGGCCAATTTTGCAGTTTTTTTTCTTTTTCTTTTGTTTTTTTTTCAAATTAATAAAAAACAAACAGATAAAAGGGAATTGCCTTACTTTTCCATGCATCTCTTTTAGTTACTTTATATACAAAGGTTTTTCTCACTTTTTGGTGGTATGTAGAGGCTTTCAGCCTTTCATTCATTCAGTAACCTAAATTGAAAAAAAATATATGGAATACGACACAAAATAAGACAAAAGCATCTTAAGTTGCTTCGTTGATCGAGATGAAATACACAATCTTCTCATAATTTAAAAACAAATGGTGTACAATAATCTCAAAGCCAAACATACAAATCAGTTCAATACCAGTCAATTAAATTAAACAAGAAAAGATTGGGGGCGGGGGAACAGAGAAAAGAAAAAGAAAAGAAAAGAAGAGGTGGAGGCTTGATCGACATCCTCTTATGACGATTCAATTCCCTCCTAATTTTCCACAACCTGCAATGTATAATCCCACATATTAATTCATGAATAATCACATGCATTGTGAGCCTCTAAGAAATGTAATTTAGGAAAGCTAGAGAGAAAATTACTTTATCAATATCAATTTGATTTTTGTGAATGATATATAATTGTTATACCTAGCTAGGGAATGTACTTTTTGTTGCTTCAGAGGGAACAAATTAATTGCTTGGATATGATTAATTAATTATGTTCTTCTAAGCTTTTGTGCTCTTGGAAAACGAGAAGTCAAAATATTAGTCCTCTTCAATTTCCAAGACTAGGAACAACTACATGTGTCATAATTAACTAATTAAAAGTAGGAATCTCTTATATATCATTGTGTCATGATTAAAATATAAAATACTTGGAGCTAGGGTTAGGGTTTACAGATCAATTAATTAATGTAGTTTCAATTTACTTACTTGATCGATCTAGATAGAGCAGGTGAAACCAGGAGGAGGGCTCTTGCCACAAGTGACAAGGAGCTGAAGAGCAATAGGGACAAAGATGTTGAGGTTAAGAAGCTTGAGTTTGAGAGTAGTGCACAAGCACACTGCAGCTTCAAGTTCAACAAGCCCTGCAAGAACCGGGCAGCACTCGTTCACAGCCGGGTCACCGAGCCCAATGTGGACCAACCCACCGAGAAGATCCACGCAAGCGCCGAGCTTCAGCGTGTCGATGGGGCAAGTGTCCTTGGGAGCTGGTTTCCCGGGTGGTGGAGGGCACGGTGTCCCGGGGCTCGGGGGCTTGGTGATGATTGGGGGAATCTCCACTGGTGGTTTCACAATGGGTGGAATCACTGGTGGGATTGTGATTGGTGGGATTACCACTGGTGGTTTGACAATGGGTGGGACAACAACTGGCGGGATTGTGATTGGTGGTTTGACAATGGGTGGGACAACAACTGGCGGGATTGTGATTGGTGGTTTGACGATGGGGGGGATTGTGATTGGTGGTTTAACGATGGGTGGTATTGTGACTGGTGGTTTGACAATGGGTGGGATTGTAATAGGGCCTTTGCCAGGCTTAGTGCCCTTGTGCTTTGGGGGAGGCTTTTTGCCGCAAGTTGGGCACCCGAGAATCGGAGCGGCCGAGGAAATGAAGAGCATGAAGATGAGGAAGAGAGCATTGAGCTTACTGGACTCCATCTTGGGATCTCTCTTTGGAAGAAAGAGAGAGAGGGGACTGGTGTGGTACAAAGATTTTGTAGTGAAAAGGTTGGTTATATAGGAATAGTGAAGTGACGATTGCAAGCAAACAAAAAACCCTAAAGGAAGCACATCACGTGAACATGGGGCTAGCAACTAGCAACTAGCAACAAGCAACTAGCTATCTTATCAAAAAAAAAAAAAAACTAGCAACTAGCTATGAGCTCGAAAGGCGCTGCCAAAGTTTGCTAGTTGGCAACTATTATTCCTTAACTTGCAGCAGTCCAATCTGAAATTATTTGTGTCCTAATTTGATTGATAAGATAACAATTACTGATGATTTGCTATGTTATTAAGTTTGACTGTTTTAGGGTTCACCGACCAAAAAAGAAGAGTGTAATTTTTAGGGTTCACTTTAGACTTTGGAGAATTATATATAGTTCCTCTTTTTCAGCCGTATATATATATATATCTACATTGCTAATTAATTTGTTATATGTATTTTAGGGCAGTTAATCAACTATTTCATGCATATACGTACAGTTCTTCAGGCCAGGCAGTTTAATATATAACATGGCTGGGTTCCCATTTACTAGCTTAATCGATCAATCTTTGCTAGTTTGGTACCTAAAAGGTTCACGTGAGTCATTTTAGACTTTAGAGATCGAGGACAATAATACTCTAAGCTAGTGAAAAGGATATGTCAGCCGAAGTTAGTTTCATCGATCACATTTACAACCAAGTAACCAACAATGAAACTGTTTCTGGGAAAAAGGCCGGGGATATAAGAAGTACATATGCTTGATTATTTTCAAGTACATGTTAGGGTTGTTTTTAACCCTCTTTATCTTCACGTGTTGATCAAGGATTAGCATGTGGCCATGTGCCATGATCAGATAGAGTTCTATATATTTTCTTTTTCTTCTTCTCTTTGGAGTTTGGAGTTTGGAATTTATTGACAACAATTAATATTAATTATGAAAAGCATATGTGAACTGAGATTTTATTTCCTTCCTTATTAATAATACACATACGTGAATGCATGATCTAATAGGTTTAATTTGAAGGTACACATACGTGAATGCATGATTTGCTGTGTCCTAATTAATTATTCAGTGATTGTTCTAAGGTACATCTTAATTGCGTGCGAAACCTTCAATCTAGAATTATTAATTAATTAGGTACAAAAACTCAAGGTGAGATTTGTTCCTGAAATTGTATAACTCTAGAGATTTCTATTTTCGATCTGGTGAACTTTTTGGCTGACGCTTGTGGGATCCTTCTATCCTTACCTTGTAGGATTCTTTCTGTACTTGAATGTTTCCTTCAATTCTGTTCCTATTATATTTATCACCTTTCAAATTGTCCAGACTGAATCTCGATCTCTTACTTTTCATTAGCTCTTGGTCACCAGTTGTCAGTAAAATTGAACAAGAAAGACGATCGATCACATTCACACGCTCCTAATTTTTTTTTTTTTGGGGTTAAATCACGTTCATAATTCATAGATACACAGAAGGGCTGATCGAGAGATTGACCAAACTAAAAAAAAAAAAAAAAAAGGGGGGCCTGAGAGGGTAGGAGACCGAGACAAATAAACAGTGTGTGGTGGTGGTTGCTAGCTCTGGCTAGGGGAAGACTGAAGAGTACAGCTAGGCAGGCATGTGAAATCAGATTAATGGTGGTTGAGGAATGGAGTGAGAGATATCCTATCGATATATATATATGTATGTATGATCCATAGTGGTGGGGATACGCGTAGAGGAGCACAGTCAAAGACAGAAGAGCGAGCTGCGCTACAGCTACAGCTACAGCTACAGAAGCCAACAATATCCATGCATGCATATATACATGATCGAGCATGAAAGAGCATGAGGATGATATATGGGTCGGTCTGAAAGGTTTTTTGGTGTGTCCGTGAGGGGTGAATAAATTGAAGGACGACGACGACATACATGAAATAAGAAGCTGGCGCATTTTGTATGCTTGTGCCCATCCGTGATTCTGCTTCCCTCATCCTGATGTGATTGGTCTCCCAGCCACTCATATGTATTTTCTCACCTCATGCATGACATTAATTTACAACCCTAAATTATTTATCCATGATCCATCCCAAAAATAAACCCAAAACCTTTTTTCACTGCACTACGTAGTTAGTCTACAGAAGACTACTGAATTACTGATCGCTGCTCAAACAGTTCCAGACAGCGAGAACGTACCCACTTGGATTTGGTACGTAGTTGGTATTGCAGATATGGTTTTCTGTGCAGGATAATATTGATAGCTTAAACAATTTATATACCCATAGTCATTGTAATTTGAAATGCATGTACGCACATTAATTAATTCGTCTCTTGCTTCACTGAGACAAGAATAATTAAGCATTAGACATGTGTGGTTGATCTCTCAATATTTCCATTTTATTCGCACATGCAGACTTTGAATCCTCCATGCAATATTGCACCGATGCTATTCTTGTTTAACTATCTTGAGAAATAAAATCAGTGTCAGATTTTATCGCCAAAAGCATATCGATTGGTGACAGCTAGGAAACTTTTTTGCCTAATATATATATATACCCGAAACATGCCAAACTTTGTCAACACATTTTTTTCTTGAAATTTACATGTGCCATAATCTTACCATTGTTAAATCTTGAAAATCTCGACCATTTTTTTTACGAATTTTTTTGTATTCTGACTTTGGAAAATCGTAAAAAAAAATTGGGTCGAAATTTTTGCGTTCTGTTAGTTTGAAAAATGCTTTAAAATCATGACTTGAGAGTGGAAAGATTTTAATGAGAAAATAAGATCATGCGATTTTGGCCAAAAAATCGTGTGCTATAGTCCACAGTTTTTTGTGAGAAAGCAATGTCTCAGATTTTTTTTTTCAAATAAAATTTTGGGGTCGGATGACCCGTGTGGTCGGACTATCAAAATTGGACACAATTACTCTCGCTTGTATAGACATGATTAAAGATATGACTGTACGAGCATAGAAATGACACGAATTAACTTCCTCTTCATGTCTGGAATTCATGGCTCTGAGACTCTGTGAGATCGATCAGTCTGAGTCATGCATGCAAGTGCAGCTATCTCTCTGGTTGTGGTTGGTTTGCTAACATGCATGTAGCAATTAAGTAAGATAAAGTCAGATCAAGTAGTCCATAGGATCAATGTTTGGGTTAAATTATACATATTTTTATTAGTTTTTCATTGTTAATCAAATCCAATTGACAATTGCTGAGAAGGAACAAAATAAATTAAGAATCTGATCTGCATGCATATGTGTGCAATAGAATCAATCGATCAATAATGGCACATGGTGGGCACGTGAAGTGATAGAGAGAGCATTTATTGTATTTGTATTTTTCATATCAAGGTTATGTTAATTAAATACTGTGATCTAGCTCCAACCCATATATATGCATATATATGAATAAGATGAGGAAAAGTATATATAAGTTCTAGCAAGAATTGTTCATCAAAATGAATTTGTCTTAATTACTGTATTTGTTCAATGGTGTACTCGTTAGTCTTTTTTTTTTTTTGAAATGATTTGTACTCATTAGAGTCTAACAATAAGAAAACCACGAATGGTACGTAAATCAAATTCAGAATGCAATAACATAATTTCATGGTTACATGCAGAAAGATTATTGATAAAAAGCTTCATGGTTTACATGCAAGTAGCGCAACGGCAATAGTAAATTGAACGTCTGCATTTTCAACTTTGCAAAATTTCAATCTTCATTTTGTAATTCAATAATTGAAATTGCTCATCTTTAGCCCTTTTTGTAAAAATGATTTCTCTAAAAAAAATTAATCAAATTGAAAAAAAAATTAATCAAATTGAAAATTAGCTCATATAAATACATTTGAATCCCACATCATTTGAGATTCAAATTTGGAATCCCAAACATTTTCATTTCTCTTTAGATCATCATATATCTTGGTCAAAAAAAAAAAAGGTCATCTTATAATCTTATACGAGTGGTGGGTAGATACTGAGATTCATTAAAAAGTGGACCATACATTTTAATGATAAAAACTTGTTGCCACCTGACATGGATCAATCATCGATAGCATCTAAAATTACAAATAGCATTTGTTTGCAAGCAATATCCGTTCAAGTAATCCTTTTGCATTAAGTTGGATGCAAATGCCTCTGTTGAATGGAGTCTAATGTCTTGCTTTTTGGAGAATGATAACTTAAATGGGTTATGCACAAACTTTTAAAAAGTTTCCTTAAAATGAGTTTTGCACATCCATGAATCCCCTTAGGGTAAAAACCTCAAATGGTACCTGAACTATTGTGTAAGGTATTTTTTAGTACCTAAGAATTTTAGGAACCTCAAATGGTACCTGAACTATTGCATACTTACCTAATATGGTACCTCCATTACTTTTCTCGTTAATGGATGTACCATATTAGGTAACGGCATAATAGTTCAGGTACCATATTTGGTAAAAAAAAATTCGTAGGTACTAAAAAAAACTTTATGCAATAGTTCAGGTACCATTTGAGGTAACGGAGGTACCATATTAGGTAAGTATGCAATAGTTCAGGTACCATTTGAGGTTCTTAAAATTCTTAGGTACTAAAAAAAACTTTACTCGATAGTTCAGGTACCATTTGAGGCTTTTACTCATCCCCTTACCACTCTTTGGCTCGCGTTAGTCATTTTTTAGAGCTTAGGGTCAGGCCAGGTAGTGACATTTTTTTATATATGTATAATTATACTCGTGTGTGTATATATATATATATAATTGTATAGGAGGATATATAATTATCATAAGACTTTTAGAGTCGGACTGGACTTAAATACTTTAGCCTTAGCCCAACCCTAAAAATTAAGGACAGGGCCAGTTGGGCCTACCATACAGGCCGGGCGAGCTTCAAATGAGTTTAGAGTCGGAGGACCAAATGATAACCCTTACGTTAGTGGCATCGAGATGCTATTTGTAATTTTAGAGGCCCAAGGCAATCTATAAAAAAGGTAAGTAATAAGTAATATTCCATTTTGATTCACCTGAAAATAATATTTAAAGTGGTGTGAGTTTGACGCAAATGATGTGATGATTTGGGCAAAACAATCTAGATCTGTTTGGCTGAAAAATTAGGTCGACATAATCTGAGTGTAGAGACAGTCAAAGTACGGCAACACAACTATTGTCAACCACGACGGTATGATATGAGGTGGTTGGTGTAATGGTTTGACACCAAAGTTGTTCCAGGAGAGATTCTGGGTTCGACTCCCCTCGGATACTAGGTTGGATGGGGTGGGGTGTGTGTGTGTTAAAAAAAAAAAAACCACGACGGTATGAATCAGGTCATATGGGTCACAATTAAGAGATCCAGAAAGCTGCATAATATGAGCCTAAAAGTGAGAAAAGGAAACATAATCGCCATCGTGATGAGAGTTACAACCAGGCGAGATCTTTCGGAAGTCATACAATGAGAATTTGCGACCAAGGTGGCGTTTCAGCTACCATGTGTTGGTAGAGTATTATTTTCTTTTTCTTTTTATTATTATTATTGTTATTTATTTATTTAGTTTTGCAAACGTTTAAATGAAGAAGGTGTGACTAAAACTCCTTAAATGAATTCATTTGGTTTATACATTAACCTTAACTTTGATAGAATTCACGCTAAAATCTCTATATTTTGATGTGCCTCTCTATGATGGGAGTTAAAATTTTGAGTTTCTCTTGACTAAATATGATGTCAAGCCTTGATGATACCCAAAAGGAGTAGATTTTAAGAAGATGATGGTGAATTTCAAGCGATTGCTTTGTGAGAGTTTTTTTTTTTATGTGCTCAACTTATTTTCCTTTATATTACACATCTTAGTAAGTGATTCATCAAAATAAAATTCCAGTACAAGTGCCTTAAAGTAAGGGCTGGACTACAACTTTCCCCAATCACCGTCTTGAACATGAATGAGAGACAATCCTTAAGGGAAAACTTTAACATACTTATAATCATTGTATTTAATTTGCTTTCGGAGATATGCATGTGCTTCTAAAGTTGATTGCTTCGAGTTTGATTGTAGCTAATGATACTCATTCTTTGATTGGAATTGACTAGGCGACTAATTGTTTGATGCATGGTCGAAAAAATAAACTTAAAAATACAAAAAATTAAAAGTTATTTAAGTATTTGTTTATTCTCTTTTGCTTTTGATAGAATTTGCTTTTAATTTTGATGGATTTTAATTTAATTATTATTGACAACATCGTTAATCTCATGGTCGATGACAATATCAAAATATAAAAGAGGCTCGGTATAATACTCATCTTCAAAAACAAAAACAAAAAACATATTCATTAGTTTTTATTTTTGGTGCAAAATATAAATATATTTAGTAGTATAGTACATTTCGTTAATGGTTAATGGGAAAGAAATATAGAAATACAAGGAAATAAATATGAAAAAACAAGGGAAGAAAATTAAACCTGTTCATAGTTAAGAACGTTTAAATTGTGATCCTCTCTTGGACCAAATCGGAATTTGAGGATCGGCCAAAACCTGTCCGACCTGGGATACGACACCTATGCAGCTATCATGATTTGATTCTTTGAGGATAGATAAGAATGAGAGGGCTTTGGCAGTAGGGTTTAGGGACAATTGCCAAGCCCTTCTGGTCTCTGATCGAGAGATTATGACTGTAAAACCATGAAAAGAATGCGTCAGATATCCGGCCCTGAAGCACAAGGGGGTTCTATTTCTCCTAGAAAGGTACTCTTTTATATTTGTCATTTATAAATTATATTGGGGATATTTAGAAGGGGTTCTGAGGTAGTATTTAAGATTCATTTGAGAAAATTGGTGTCAAGTTAATAGAAAGGCTGAATTTTGTTAAACCCTAGAAAAAAGACACAAATTATGATTATTTGTTTATGATCAAATTTTGAATTTTTGCTATTAAATACTGAAAGAATATAGGAGTAATTTGTTTTCCCAGAATCCCAAGTTAGGGGATTTTTCTGTTTCTCTTCAATGCAGATAAATTGGACAGCTGTTGTGTGTTGAAATGTAAAAGCTAAATATGACTTTGGTGTTTGATTTGAAATATGTAGTGCAACCACATCATCAACTATGATCGCATCAGTGCATTGCCGGATGATATCCTTCATCACATTGTCTCATTATTGAGTATGAGGGAAGCTGTATGCACGAGCGTTTTATCTCACCGGTGGAAGGACATGTATGCATACATGTCAAATCTTGAATTTGATTGGTGTAAGATACTTTCAGCCAAAAGGCGAGGTAGCTCTAGAACCAGGAGAAACTATTGCCAGAAGAAGGTGCGCCATTTGGTAATAAGAATCGACAGATTCTTAACGCGCCATTTGGGCATGAGGATTGCCTCCTTCAAGGTTTCCTGCTGCCTCAGAGATAAGTATGCTCTTAATATCAATGATTGGATTGTTTGTGGCATTAGAAAGGGGATTGAAAATCTTGATCTAGCCTTTACATGTGACAAACTATCTGAACGAAATGATTGGAGAAGCCAGGGCTATTATCAGTTTCCAACTCATCACCTTATGCAGGGTCAAGAATCCAGATTAAGGCACCTTTCCTTGCGCTCATGCATGCTCGGGGCAGATTTTAATGATCGATTTAGTACTCTATCCAGTCTTGTGTTGAGTGATGTGCATTTTGTTGGACAAGTTGATCCACTCATGTTTTCTTCTTGTTTGGAGCTTGAATCTTTGACATTGCGATGGTGTTTCGGACTAGAAAGATTGTACTTTTCACTCCCACATCTGAAGTCATTGGTAGTGAGCAACTGCCCAGGTTTAAGAGGAATTCAGCTTAGTGCCACCAATCTCACAACTTTTCATTGTGAAGGCAATAATATAGATATCTCATATTTGAAAGTTCCCAATCTGGAGGAAGTGTATGTATCGCTGGGCGGAATTAACGTGATTCATACTTTTGCTAAGCTTGAGAAAGATCTTCCTAATGCCAAGTCTCTGGTAGTGAACAAAGCTTAGCAAGTGCTAACAAGGAACAGAGTCTGGTTACTTTTTCTTCTTTGTTTTCCCCTAGTCTTCTCTCATTTTAGGCGCAAGGGTTGATGAAAATTCAACAAGGCTTAGCAATTAGACATGGATATCCTACAGATCAGCCGTCTCCTAGAAGCTTTACCCCTGCTTGGAAACTTCAGTTGTATATGGCTAATATAAACTTCTGCTGCTCTGCATCATGTGATGTTGTAATTTGTAGTTGCTGTCTAAATTAGTCTAAACTTCCAGAAATCCAATTATGTGAACTAGTGTTACAGAGGCAACGAAAACTAGTCTTACGGCTTGAAAAGTTAAGAGGATTTTCGAAATACAAGGGGAAGGTTTCGACAGAATTTAGGGAATGTTTTCATTTCTGTTATTTATCTAGATTGGAGGAGGGCAGTTGTGTGTTGCAACTCTTAGTTACTGTGTTTGTGGTGTAAACTGAAGTCTTTCAGTTCTTGGCTATTATGTAATGGTGGATTTCTGGTCATTAATACATTTTTCTTGCGTTATTAATTCACAAAGAAGCTTATGTAGTATGCAGTTCTTTTTTCTCAAGTACAGGATCGCACCCAACACCAAACAAAAAAATGAAAAAGAAAAATAGAAACTTTACAATAAGTTGGCAAACAAAGCAGCCTGACAAATTTTCCTAATCAAACTCATCTATCGTAAGCCAGTCACTCGACTCCTCACCTTCTGAATATCTCTCTTTCGACATACCAGCCCTCGGATGGCCACCGCCAATCTCGGAACTTTTATTCAGCCGAACCCAGTCATTTGATCCATTGGGTGAACATGCCCTAATGTCCTGTGCTGGCCTTAGGCCTGACGGTCTACTAGAAAGGTCATTCTCAGAGTCCTCTAAATCACTGAATGAGATATCCTCTTCATGTTCAAGTTTTTTCCGGTCATCCACAAAAGTACCAGAACTAATACTTGCCTCTTCAGACCACTGCTCAGTGCTCTCTTCATCGTCGATCTTTAACCTTTCTGCTGTATTTACAATCTCTGTCAGATCTTTCTTTTCTGGAGACGAGATTTCCTCCCCTTGTGTCTTCTCAGCCTGGATGTCCTTTTGAGTTGAATCAAGAGTCGACTCCTCACAGGTATCCACCTCTGTGTTCTTCTTTTGAAGCTTGTGAAGAAGTACATCTCTTGCTTCAATAATCTGCAAAGAAAGAAATTTTACATTCAAATAATGCATTTGTTACTAATACTGTTGGAAGCTACAAGGAACTGAGAAAAACAAAAATTCAAAGTTCTAGGACACTTTCAACTTTTAAGTGTTACCAAATCTATTAAGAAACACACAATATGTAAACATTTTGAGAAAAACCAGTTTAGACACACAAAGAATCAAGCACTGCATCAGTCAAGACACGATCCACTTCCCCAATTCTTTGCCCTTCTCTTTTATGTCATTCACCAGACACATATAACAGAAATCAATACAGC
The DNA here is from genome assembly GCA_029955375.1 of Rubus parviflorus. Lineage (NCBI taxonomy): Eukaryota > Viridiplantae > Streptophyta > Magnoliopsida > Rosales > Rosaceae > Rubus > Rubus parviflorus. Next base: position 22,020,844 of record JARGGL010000004.1, read on the forward strand.
TCCAATTTTCAGGACAAAATAAGGCATTGGTAGCTCTTTCCCTCTCTCATATCTCAATCAGTTGCTAGAACATTTAGAATAAAGTTAAAAGAATGGAAGACACACAACTGCTCGAGGATAAGCAAAGGAGAGACAGTGGGCTATAACAACCAACAAGGTTGCACAAGAGCAGCTGGTGATAGGTAGTGCATATAATGCCCATTTGTTAAGCTATTGTGGAACCTTTATAGAAATAGCTCATATATGCAACTATACATACATATGAATGTCAAATAAAAGTTGATCTCCAGTGTCCCCGAAACGAAACTGAATTAAGGCTTTTATCGTGAATGTAAATATGGATAAGAAGAAACTTGCCTTGGGGGTTGATAGAAGCTCAAAATCATCTGCATTCAGTCTCGGAAGCAGCAACAAGAAATAGATCGTCCAAAATTTCTCCCCAGTCATGGAATTGCAAACTCTGACTCTTAGATCTGCAAACCCTGGAACCAATTGTTCGACAGTAGAGGCATGTTCTCTCTGAGCATCAGACATGCTAAAATCTACAATAAAACAAGTTCAAAATCAATCAGCATAACATTGCTAGCATAAACATCTTGTCAATTTGTTTCAACTGGAACCAGCAAATTCATCATCTTGAATTTTTCATATTACAAGCACAAGTCTACAATAACAAAAAAAAAACAAACACTACATAGAAACACAAAGAGAATAACAGATAACAGCTATGAACAAACATTAGATTCAAAATGCAATCAACTCTAGCTTTGTCAAGTGTAAACAAAGACAGCAAAAGCTGCACAGTTTAACAATTCCAATGCAGGTGGACATGAATATTCTGAATTCACTATCCACAACTTGAACTACAAACAAAAATATAGGTAAAGCAACTCCGCTATCAACTTGAAAGATGAAGTAAACAGTCTGCAAATACAGAAATAGAAGTGAATTTCAGAAACTTCACCATGGTCGAGCGGTATAGGAAATTCGGTCCAACAGTCTGGAAGCTTGGAAATCTCGGTGACGAAACCGAGAATCTCGTCCGTAATCCCCGGCACGGAACCGTCGTCGTCTTCTGAGGCTTCGTTCCGAACCTGCAGGAAGTTGGAAGCGAACTTGGAGATCCCAGAGAGACCGGTCTTGAAGCTCCCGCCGATTTCCGCCAGATCGTTTCGGATTCCCAAAAGCGCTTGCGACGGCGACTGCGGTTGAGAATTGGATGAGGGAAGGGCGGCGTCGGAGGAAGAAGGCGGCGGAGCGAGGAAGGTGGCGACGCCGCGGAGTTGGCGGGTAAGGGTTTGGCCGAGAAACGACAGGTCGTTCGGTGCACGGGAAGGAGGTTGTGGATCGTCGTCGGGTTGGAGAGAGCTGAAGAGCCAAGACATTGTTTCTTCCTCTTCCTTTTCGGTTTGTTGCTTGTTATTATTGTGAGCACATCAACAACAACAACAACAACAACAACAACATGATCGCCGAAGATTGAAGAACAAGGCTTCTATTTGTTTTCGTTTTTCATTTTTTGTATTTCTTTTTTCTTTGCTTTGCTAACTCGCTCTGTGACTGTGAATACTCTTTTTTTTTTTTTGGGACAATTGTGAATACTCTTTTTAGTTATACTTTAGAAGAAGCTAGTGTGTGTGATAAGAATTTATATTTTCTTTGATTTAACAAGTAACAGCTATGCTTAAATGGAGTGGGCAAGAGCCAAAAGGATGTGAGCTTGACACATAACTACATGTCTACATCAGTAAATCTTAAAATTAGCTTAAGAATTTTAAATAGTTCAACTAGTGAGGTAATGACAGAGGAAAATTTGAACCAAAATTACCCAAAAGGCAAGAGTCTAAGACTATAAATAGTGATCGGGTTCTATCAGTACATGTTTGACATAGAGAGATCCATAGAGCACTTGACCATCTAGCAGGATAAAGATTTCGACTTCAGAAATTTGAACAATTATTCTGTGTGGCCACAAATCGAGGGAGTGATTCCAGATGGTCATAACATTATTCTCACCACCCACACAAGCAATTGCAAAAAGATACAAGAATGACGTTTTTCTTGAAACTATATTCTAATTTCTTGTTAAAAATGACCCAAATTTGACAAATAAAGACCCACAAATGTTCAATGTCTCCTCATTTTACACAACTGTTTATAAACAATCACGAATTACAAATCATTTATATAGATCCTTAAAAAGGACCAACGGAGAGGGAGGAAAAAGAAAGAAAGAAAAACAGAAAAGAATTCCTGCTTCAGCCTCAACAACGATAAAGCAGGATAAAAGAATTTTCCTGTAGTCCGAACAACATCAAATGTAGATAGCTCAAAGTCCTCTCCCTTCGACTACTTATTAACAAAGAACCTTAATCCTAGCTAACCACTGCACATAAGAAACATATGGTACATGTCTGGTCTGTCTCTCCGCATTTGTGATGCTGTAACATCTAAAACCGACTTTTCTTTCATGTTCCTTTCTTTCCCGTATATCTCGACAAATAAGTGTGTTCCTTGGACATACCATCTATAAAAGGCCTGTGTATGGATTGTATGCTTGAACAGGCATGCCTGTTCCATAGGGGTGGGCAGGGGCTACATGAGGATTCCCAAAAGGATTCAAAGACTGCGGTTGTTGTGGGCCCATCATCATCATCTGCTGCTGTTGTTGAAACATGAAGGCCTGCTGCTGCTGGTTGGCCATTGCGGCCATCTGCACAGAAGGTGGTGCAGCCACTGTGTTGGATGCGAAAAAGGGATCATGAACGGGTTGTAGCATCATTCCACCGGTCATGGGAGCAGGCTCCCATGGGTTGTAGCTTACATTCTGATTGTTTCTTCTAATTGCATCATCATATAGGCTGTCTAATGTCAGTAAGTCCAACCCTCCCGCCTTCACTCAACAAATAACAAAAATGCGTCAAAGTTAAAAAAGCAGCATCACTTTTGGCAGGCAGCAAAAGCATGTGTACGTGTACCATGTAAACTGCTAACTAATTGTAATAAAAGAAAACATTACGATATCTCAAGGGAAATTAGAAGGAGAAGATACCAGTTTGCTAGCAGCTGTGGCACTCTCATTTGAGCTCGGCGCTGTAACAAGTGCCAATTCCCAACCTGTTCCATTTGCTTGATTTGGAGCCGTAGAAGTAGGTTGATCAGCTGCAAGAACCGCAAAAATATTTTTCAAATTTAGTTACTCTAGATATATACAGAGGCTTTCAATTCAACAAGAAGAATAAGAAGACAAGAAGCTTCGTGTATGTTTCTTGAATGATTTATAGGAATCAGTCATTAGGTATTATGCAGAGAGAGAGAGCGAGCTCACAAACTGGAACGATAGCTAAAGCCATGGCATTCTTCTCATCTAATGCTGAAGTATCCGGAGCAGGATCATTCAAACCCTAACAACAAAAGAAAGCACACCACTTTAAACTTCAAACTCTCGGCCTCACTTAAAAATTTTCAGGAGTATAAGCTACAATTCAAGAAAGAATAACAAAAAAGTGATTATTATGAGAACTACCAGCAAATCAGGTGGTTCAACGACAGGTGCTACCACCTTTACTGGTTCAGGTGGAGGTGGTGAAGGTGGAGGTGCCTCAGCCTCTTGGGTCTTTTTGTACTCTATGGCCAAGATTTCCTTGGGGGCAGAAATTTTATTGTCAACTACCTGTCAAATTAAAATTGAAGTTGAAGAATTGTCAGAAACTGTACATTCAGAAAGCAACAATTATTACCAAGGAAAATGGAATACAAAAACAAAGATCAATGAAAGCAAGAATGTGATAAATTAAATATCAAGAATATAATACCAGAACATTTCATGAAAATAGCTCCTGTTTCATGAAAGATACCACCTTAAAATTCAATGAGGGCCAACATACACGGTACAGATAGTATAAGACAATCCGGTATTAAGCAATAAAAATGGAAGATGCCATACTACGAAGAAATATTACTTTACTGTTTTATCTGCACAGATGGTGTAGTGGTGTACTACCTTTCATTCTAAGAGCTATATAAACATAAAATCAATATCCAAAACTCTGTCAACCAATATGCTATTATTTGTTATCAACTGGTAGATACTTGACTAAGGTTTGTATTACGTCATAAGTGTGCTCCTTAGTCCAATTGCAATGTGAAATCTTTATAAGTGCTGCACCGGCTACAAAAAGCAAGGTTTGGATATAGCTTTTTATGGTTGGATCGATTAGCCAAGTCAAACAGGTACCATAGCAATTGATAACCAGTGACCTTTGCTGATCCACTTTTCCTGATTGAGGAATACATTGCAAACTGAACTTACAGGAAAAGCAATTTCATACCTGATCTTTACGAACTATTGAAACACGGGGAGCTTCTCTTACGTACTCTTCCATGGCTTGTAAAAATGATGCAGGGGGCTACATTATGAACAAATTATTAACTCAACATGCATAATGCAAGGAATGCAATATGGTGACATAGGAACTGCAAGTAAAAAGGTCAACCTGCTCAATCTTAATAAACTTTTCTCCGCGCCCAATATCAAGATTCTTGCATACTTCATAAAATTCTGACAGTCTCTCTGCCTGGAAAAATTGAGATGGAATGTAAATGCCAATACATAGTATAACTCCACCGATTAGAACCGCTATTCCAAGTGAAATTACCTGCTGTCCTGCCCTCCGATATATATCCAGAGCCTTCAGAGCATCATTGCGTTGCATCTCAAAGAACTGTCATAGTTATTATTGCAATATTAGTTTGCTAATAGTGCAAACTTCTTAGGTTCTATTCTAACATGCATACATCATATCATACCTTGTCAACCAAATTGACTGTTCCATCACTTATAGCTTGGTAAATCTTGATGCTTTCCAAAGCAACCTAATTGTCATGATGGAAGACAATTAAACGAAAAGCAAAAACATTGCCTAGTAATCAGCTAGAACTGTGGATATGTACATTAATTGGAAGCTCCACCTACCATCGAAAGTGCTAACTGGACCACAAAATTATGAACCGATGCCCCTTGTGGCTGCAGGAAAAAAAGAAAAAAAATTATACACATCATTAACAAAAACTAAGAGAATATTCCAGTTCCTTTTTTTCCTATCAGTTGACACACTGGTACACGTCATCTTCCACATTATTTTGATGATTGAACATGTGGTCAAACCCAGATTTGTTTGAGAACATAGCACCATGACATAAACCCATTCATTTCGAGCGGTGAAATGAATTACCTGGCAACCAAGAACACGAAAAAGAAGCTGTTGCAGGGCAGGCAAATGCTCAAGCAATTCGGCAGTGTCCAGATCTTTGGTCCTCTGCACCACAATGTTAAGGTATGAATTCACAAAACCATTCATTAACAGGAATGTGACTGGCTAGAGTTTCAAGAGATACAAAGAGGCAAAACAGATAGACAGTATGTTGCTTTTCACAAGGACTTTCAGATAAGAAAATCTGGAACTCATACGTGCAGTGAATAGAAAAGTAGTTAAGGCTTAGAGGGAGAAAAGTGATCAACTAGGTTCAGATCATTTAAACAGTTCTGGAATGTGCTATATAGCATATTGAGATGAAAAGTGCTCATTAAAGCTCCCCTACAACATAAGTTATTAATTTGATTGAAATTAGAAGCTAAAGAAAGATGATATACGGGGAAAGAAAATTTCTTACTGGGCGATCCATCTCAACATCATATTTTAACACACGACAACATTCCAATCTCTCCTCCAAGAACAAGGCATAAGTACGAATCCAGGTGGAATAATCCCATGCTGCAAAGTGAAAAGGTTAATCTTTAAATACAGAAGTTGTATGCTAAAAAATGAGTCAGAGGGATTGGGAGGCACCATTTGGACTGGAATCGTCTTTGAAATGAGACAAGTTAAGCATATGATTTCTACTTCTACCATAATTCATGAGTTCTTCATGAAATGTGGGGTCCACTTCCCTCAAAGCTCGATGAATAACAATTAAAGTTTTCAATGCAACCTAAACACCAACCAATAATCAATTAGTCAAACTTCAACCAAGACAAACATATTATAAGATGGAATGATAGAAGTATTAATCACTGAAACTCAGATTGATGAGAATTTGAGCCAGTGCTACGCATCATGTACACTGAATTACAGAAACCCTCAATCTTAAGGCCTAGATTTTCACAATATTACTCCCACCATGGAGGCGGAAGTTTGAAAATCAAGTCTAGAGTTTCCAGGATAAACTGTCTTATCACCAATTACAAATTACTATACCCTATTACTTGCTAAATGCTATGTACACCAAGGAATACAACTTAGAGATTACATATATTCAAGGACTTCTGCAAAAATCAATCATACGCTTCATTTGTTATAATAAGTAGGAAGGTTTGCACAAAAGTGTGCAGCCATCCCTTAAGAGTGTAGTCTTAATGGGAAATACACCTACCGCCCAATTATGTGTCTTTGCTAACCGCCTAGCAAGACCATGGATGCAATATGCAACATCAGCCCGAGGTCTTGTTGCAGAAACAGCAGAGAAAATAGCTTCAAAAAGAAAACAAGATATAGACTCGGCATCAGTTCAGATTGACCAATTCTTTCTTCTAGACGCAGATCAAAAGTAGTACAACACGCGACCATCTTGAGAAAGAACCTACCTCTGATGTATTTTTCCTTAGCTGGACGTTCAACATGATTTGTTGCCTTGACTATGGCAATGTCCAGTTCCTGCAAGATTCGATACCCAACTATGAAGATCGGATACATCATGACCGAAAGAGCCATCCAAACAACTCCAGAGTAATGGTAATACCTTGTAATCACTATTGACTTTAGCCAATGAAACTGTGGTTGTGTCCTTGAGGGATCCGAGTACTTTTCTTATGCTCTTCTGGGTACCCCCTGCCATTCTCTCTCCCTCCTCTATATATCAAAATCCTACAACCAAACCCAACAAACTCAGCCTGGATTGCGCTTCACAAACCTCCATTAATCCAAATCAAACCTCTCAAAACAAAATTCATGATAACACCAAAGACAGACTCACAGAAAACTCCAACAAATCATACAAAACCCTAACTCTACCAAGTCCCAACTTCAAAATTCAGATCCAATGAGTTCACAAAGGATTCACTGACCACAGTATAGACTAAAAGCTTCAACAAGCTCCTAGCCAATACACAAAACCGACTGAATTGTAATCCAAAACACTCCTAATCCAACAAACCAAACCAAACCAAACCAAACTTAACACCAAAAAGCTTAACTTTACCAATAACAGAATGTCACGAATTAATTGCTCAAGAGATAAGGCTGAATTTGCTGATTGAAGCAAACAAGAACCAAGCAGCTACATAAACGCAAGAGATAAAGATCTTGTTCAAATGAAGCACAGCTTAAGCAATTGACACGGTTTAGTGGCTGAAGCTCATGACCGAAACGAAACAAAAACAAAAACAAAAGCGAAACGGAAGAAAACCGAAAAATAGCAGAAGCAGAGAGAAAGAGAGAGATCGAAGAGCTTGACTAACCTGAAAACCCAATTAACGAGAAGAGAGAGAGAGGGAGAACTAGAGAGAGAAAGTGGTCCGAGTCTGAGAGAGAGAGAGCTGCAGATGAAAAGTCGACCAGAAAATGAGTTCGGTTTTGGTTGGCCAGTCGGCGTCTTCGTCAATTACTTTAAATTTAAACAATTCAATTTTGTAATTTTAGTTTTTTAATTAATTCATTCATTTTTAACTGAATTTTCCCATCTGTCAGAGAGACAGAGAATACGGCTTTCCTTTTTGTAAGATTGGGAAACGTTACTATGCCACGCGCTCCATCGGAAACGCTTTTACTCCGAGCTTTGAATCTCGCCACGTGTTTAGATGCATACGAGTGAATTTGATTAATTAGTTAATTAATGCAATTACGCGGGATTTTTTTAAATTTTTTTAATAAATCACAGCCTTCAAATCCTCCCACCGTTGTTTTAGCCAAAAAAACACGAAGAAAATGTTGTTTTTGATTACCGGAATAATTATATTATTGTTTGATGAAATAGTTTCAAACATTAAAGCTACTTTTTATTCGTCATGTTTGCTGAATTATTATTACCAATAATAATGATGATTTTCTTCGAGTAGTGATAAGAATTTCTAAAGTATTTTTGTAGGGTAGTTAACATTTAACAAGATTGTTAAGTTGGTAAAAGTAAATGTAAATAACAACAAAAATATTTCAAAAGAGGTTGAGTGTGACTTTTGAGTGGATCTAGATGGATGGCTGGCATGAAATTTATGACTGGAGATGTTTAGAGAAATGAAGGAGTGTCGGTAGTGGATCTACTTTTCTGGAACTGGGAGAAGCAGTAATACGAAGTCGCTTTAGGATTACTCTAATATTCTATTATATATAGAAGAGCTTTTTGATTAGGATTCTATATTAGAAAAGTTGAGTACCAAAATTCTGGTCCAAGAACAAGAATAAGAAGAAGTTGCTTAGAAACAAGAAAAGCTAATAGGGCCAGCTCAGATCACCTGCAAATATAATTAAATTTTATTAAATTCCAGCCATTATTACTGCCCATCATTCCTTTACTTTATAAGGACTATTCAGCCTTCTTTTTTTTTAATCTTTTTCATGTTGGAACATTACAGGTGTGCTCCCAATGTATGTATCTCACAGGCTACCAAATAATTTGATCATATTCCAATCAAGGAATACATAATTGACCAATTGTTTAAATATAAAAAGCTATATGCTAAATTTTGCCATTTGGAACCCACACAAACTATGTGATCAAAATTCGTCCAAAAAAAAAAAAAAACTATGTGATCAAAATTATTAAGCACATTAGCATTAGAGGTACCATATGAAAACAAGAAGCTAAATACCAAAGGTAGCATTTTTCTCTCAAATCCTTCATCTCTTTGTAGAATGCAAGCACATTATCAATTAATTGCCCAAAAAAAAAATTATAAATTTAGCATATTCGAACATCCTTTATAATTATAATTATAAGCGCATCCTATAACTCTAATTCTGAAGGAAACTTTATAATTATTATGTTTACATTATTTACCCAACTAAGGCCTCGAATTCAAAATTACCCAATTCTCTAATTACTCACCATTACATTATTTGACTTTTGTTGTCCAATATATTAGGGTAGATATGTAGGTAATTATATGTTAGATTTTTATAATTCATTTTCTGCCTACTGCCAGTCCGCCACCGATTTAAAACATTTTATCAGAGAAAATAGCAGGACAAACTCATGAGCCAGCTCAGATTCTAGTTTCTCAAACAAGCCATATGAATGACACCTTCCTATTTCCTAGTGCCACTTATGAAAAAGACGTCCCAAATTAGAGTTTTTCTATTGGAACCTTCAAATTTACTTACTTGACCTCTGTACTTTTTACACCTCCTAATAAATTTTCAAATACTAAATTTTATTCACTAAACCTCACTAAACTTCCTCAAATAACCTCACTCATATAATTTGCCAAAAACTTTCATCTTTAAAATAAAAAACTTAGCTATTTCAATGATATATCTATAAATCTTAATTAAATGTTCATTCCTAAATCAGACAACATAAATCTCTTATCCAATAAAAAAAATCAAACACAAGGTATTGGGTTTCAAAAATTAATTTCTAATCAACAAGAAAATGTTTTAGCATAAACTATTTTTTTTTTTTTTTTTAACTATTTTTTATCTTTTAGCTGTGCAATAAAAAAAAAAAGAGTAATCATTTATTCTTACTGTTTATTTTTTTCCTCTATTTTTTGTACCTCATGATTAAATATTTTATATATATTTTTTAATTGCTAGTTTTTTTTTTTTTCAAATATAATGGATAGACTTAGATTTAGGTCATAGTAGAATTTCTTTTGTTCTCTATCACCAATATGCGTTCAATAAATTATACAAATTTTTATGTCACATGATCTATCATAGTTTTAATTCTTATTAAATATATATAAATGTTTTAATGAGTATGTAGTGAAATTGGAAAATGAAAATAGATAAGGAAAATAATAAAGAATGCAATCTAATATTATTGAATTGGAAACTCTAGAGAAAATAAACATAATATCTTTTTGGTATAATTATTGTCCTTAATAGTCATTTTATAGGATGTTATAAATGTCATTTAATAATTCATAATGGAGTGAGGTCAAGTGAGCAAATTTGGAGGTCCCAATAGAAACACTTCCCAAATTATTGTAAATTATAACACGACAACAAAATGACCGAAATGAATATATACCAATTTCCAAAGCTTCTAAAACCACGTTCTCAAGGCCAAAAAAGCATTTTATCAAAAAAAAAAAAAAAGCCAAAAAAGCATAAAATAAAAACCATGTCCCGGACAATTTCAGAGTGAAAAAAAAAAGAAAAAAAAAAAGATGCTTCCATCTTATGGTGGGATCCCCCACAGCTGTAGTACTCTTGTTGTACTGTGTTTCAGTACCAAGATTTTGTTCAACCAAAAGGATCTGAACTGCTCGTGGTAGGTGACCTTTTTCTACCTACAAGATTTTGTACTATTACAAATTTATATGCTTTGCATGAACCGTCGTTTTGATGGCTGATTGCCAGTTCAGAGGTCCAAGAAACTAATTTGCCAAAAAAAAATAGGACCAAGAAACTATGACCCAAATAATATAAGCTGCAATAGAAGACAAAAAACAAAGGAAAGGTGCCAATAGACTAATAGAGAGGTCCAAGTAAAGAGTATCACAAGAATACAATAGGAAATTGGAATACTGGTCCACGCCGTTACTTTTTGAATAAGTTTGGGTGGACTTTCTTTAATCTTTATAAGGTACATACATCCATCAAGTTAAGCATGGCATGCATTGTCGTTTCGTTCTTTAACTTTACACAAAAGCTAGAAAATCGACATCCAGGTGATAGAGAACGCAGGAATAGAAATGGTTATAAGAAAGGAGGGAAAGCGACCAAACCTTACACAAACTAAGGGGAGATGGGGAGGGGTGGGGGGTTGTTTATTATTTTACTCATTGCAATTACAATTAATGAAATGAATAGTTGAAAAATACTCGCTTCAAAAATTGATGTTACAAGTTCTATACTACAAGACTCTGCCTCTGAATTTCTGCGGAGGTAACGAGCGTTTCAAAATTGGTAGGATCATCGAAAGATGAATTCAAGATCTCTTAACAACAGCTGTTGCGAAATAAGGATGGTGGTTGAACTCGAATGATACCTTCAGCGAGGGGTCAAGGGCTCCGGCTCGGGAGATGATGTTTAAGGCAATGCTATTGTGCTCGGCTACTTGCTCTAGCCTTCGTAGTTCAGCAGATTTTTCTGGGTTGTTGGAAAAACTACTCTTCACCTCCTTCACAATCTTCTGAGCATCCTTAAAGTGATCATACCTAACTAGGTTCTGCAAGAAGGAAGAGATAACAGTAAGCCTACCAGAGGACCATGAGAAAAAGATGCATATTCACTCAATATTCACTCACTGATAAACGAGCATGGGTGGTGGAATCCTTAAACAAAGGGTATGAGATTTGATCAGGAATGCAAGCCTTTTGTAGGAGCTCAAAGTGCTGAATAAATCTCTGCCGAAAAAGAAAAGAGTTAAACCCGGTGAGAAGAGAGAACAAAGATGACACAATGTCATCCAAAATATAATTCACCAACAACTTGTGTAGACTATTAAAGTCAAAATACTTCTAAAATAGCTCCCAGAAAGCATTTCAGGCAAGACAAGGAGGTGCATTCTTTTTGCATCCCATATTTACAAGTGAGAGGAATACAGAAATTTAACCATCAGTTCACTCGGATAACTTAATATAAAGAAGAAAAATGCTATACCTCATGCTCAGTAGTAAAAGGGCTTGGACTTTGTACCATCATGTGTTCATTCCTCAAAGCAGCAAGCATCTGGAAAGATTGGACTCATTAAATGTGAATTCAACGATGAAGCAAAACATTTATGCTAGGAATGGACAAAATCTGTCCATTCGCAATATAAAAATGGCCTGGTTGATGATTTGAAACAACACAACTTAGATACCCACAACATAAGATCCAAAGCTAGAAACAAAAATTCTAAAATAAATTCCTAGCCCCAGTCATTTTAACCAGTATTATGTGGAAGTGGCCATTCTTAATTAAGAAACTAAAGCAAAATTACCATTGTAAGTCCTTCAGCCAGACATATTTGGCATTGAAGAAACAAGATGGCTGGCGGAATCCGAATATCCCTAGCCACATCTTTAACAGAATCCCTCTTCTTCTTTCCCTTTCGTTTACCTGATCAACAGAAGTACATAATGCATCAGATGGTGTCAAATGCTCATGTAGACCTTCACTCAATTCATCTATCCAGTAAAATCTTAACCACTAAAATGACAGGCTAAATTTTATTTTTATTTTTTTGAGTCCATAGCCTACCAAAATAGCACAGAATATAAAATGCTCAGAAATAATAGTTTTTAAAAAATTTGCGGCTATTAAAAGATAGAGGAACTCCAAGGGTGACAATGGACAAATGACAACCACGAAGCTATGATCAAATTCACTGGTGTCCATGCATATGTTGAATGTACAACTAAAGTTGATTAATCTGAAAACTTCCTTAATTGAAAAGTTACAGAATGTTAGCAAAATTACCACTGTCATTGCTCACCGCCATCTTAAGAGACTTTTTCTCCAAAATCTTGATCAGGACAACATAGATGTACCAATATACCATGCAAAATTCACTGTGTGAATAGAGCTCCAATTCAAAACCTAAAATGAGAAATCGAGAAGCAATCCAGTATGTTTGCTCCTCCACCCAAACAAGGATGTGTTGGACTACATTCATGCACGCATTCTGTAAAAATCCAAGTACATTTAATGATTAACAAACCAAGAACTTTGATGGATATAATATTAAAGTAATTCTCTTAGAGAGCAACACACCTCATCATTCGAGAAGTTTGTGTTTTCCCCGGACTCCTTTCTAAAGGCCATCTCTAGCTATAATTTCATAAAAAAGAAGCAAGCACATTAACCACTAACACTGATAATGCAGTTATTGTACACATTGTAATCACCAGTGCACCACTGAAGTCAAAGTTAAGTTGTTAACATCATTCATATATGTGATTTCAAGGCAGCAAAGGTATTAGACCCTATCTGTAGAGATAGTTGGTCCTAGTGGGCATCACCTTTATTGACAGATTGTAAACGAAAAAAGTACACTATTGATATATATTTAGATACATTACTTTGAGGGTTGCATAATCGTGTACAATGTGAGTTTGTTCATGATATGTAGCAAAGCATACCTGCTCAACATCCATATCACTTATTCAACACAATGCCCATATACAAGGTAAACTTATTCCTAGATCTTATTGGAGTTATGTGCTTCAGCGGATGTTCACTTCAGATTCAGAATACCATTGAGCCTCGAGAAAGTAGAAAAAAAAAAATCTCTTGCTTTGAAGATATGTGACATACCTGTATGTAAACAACACGCCAATCTTGTAAAATCTTTCCAAGCTTACGCCTTTGCCATGCACTATTTGTACATAAAATTTTTAGCAAATTAATTACCAACTGCAATACACAATGATTCACATATTAGATGAAGCACCCAGAAAGGTGTTTAATATTTGCTATATTCTGGTCCGGACATTAATCATAAGTGAAAAAGTGAAAAAGAAAGAAAGAAATATCATAATTTAGATTTAAAAGTGAAAAAGAAAGAAAGAAATATCATATGAGAGCATTAATTCATATCCCTTGATTCCCCATTGCAAAACAAAAACTCAAAAGTTCCATAGCATAACATGAATCAGAATCAAACTATCATCACCCCAAAAAAATATACAGAAATGGAAACGGATATAACACTCCAAATGTAATTATTCGCTTAACCTGTCCCAGGTGAACAATTGATTCATGTTTCTGCATATCATGGTTCCTTGTAGTATCAGGTACAGCTGCAGCTCTGGTGATAACACCAAAGACAGGATCCCGGCCATAGAGTTTCCCATCTTCAACGAGCAAACGCTGCTCAAAAGTTTTCATGGTCGAAAATTCAGAAAATTAACAGCATTGTAGCAATTAACTATGTAGAATACAGTTTGGAGCACAATAAACCCAAAAAAAAAAAAAAAAAAATCTTCCCACAAAGCTAAGTGTTGTTGCCTTCCAGATAATGAAACAGGTGTAGAACCAGGGGGCTAAAGTATTCTTAGAAAGGTACAGATAAATGTGTGTATAAAAGTCATCATATCAGATACCAGAAAAACAATAAATAGAAACAAATGAAACATTGAACACCAACCTGAAGATGAGCTCTTGCTACTAAATCAGGAAGAGATTTTTGAAATTCAACCACAAAGTGCAGAACACTTTCTAAAGATGGGTCCAATGGGCAGGAACATATGACATCAAGATCGTGAAGAAGTTTCATAAAATATTCAATAGCCTGGCATAACAAATTTAAGAGAAAGAAAAAAAAAAGTTAGAACAATGTAAGTAAATTACTACAACTATCAGTAGCAATACAATGCTCACCTTTTTCCAACTAAGAATCTTTATTGCACGGGGTGGTGTTGGGGCAGATAATCTACAGTTTAAACTAGCATCAAATCCAATTGGTTGACAACCAGAAGCAGTACTTTTATCTTCTATACTGCCTTCATGAGTTCCAACAGTCCTAGATCTAAGGAACTCTGATGAGTTAAGCATGCATTCTAATTCTGATATGCAGGCGGCTATATGCTTTCTTGCCAACTCCAAACCTCTCCCTTGAAGACGTCTCATACATGTAAGAACATGATAAAAATGCTGAAAAAAGAACAAAAAAAGAGGCTATTTCTATTTAGCTTCAACAAGGTGGGGCATATATATATATATATATATATATATATATATATATATATATATAAATGCATGCATATGTGCTTACAGATGATGCAGATGCATATAAAAAAAACACAGGGTAAGACCTTACGAAAGCGTAAGCGGCATAACAAAGCTTTGCAGTAGCCTTCCTCCAATTCAAGATTATTTTGCAGTGGCACAAAGTCTGCAAAAAGCAGTATGAACCAAGCATTTGTGAAATGTCTAAACTTACATGCAGTCTGAAAAGGTTGCAACACCTATGGGATACACAAAATAAGTCGCTATGGAATAAAAAAGTATACAGTATGATTCAAACAGAGGCAATCATTAAAATAAACTAAAATGGACCTGACAAGGAATAAAAATAGCAGTATGAACATTAATATGAAGTATCTTTGTTTTCTTGAATTAGACAAATAACATCAATACTAAAGTGAACTGACATTACCTTCTAAAACTCTTCTTTTCGACGATGGGGCTTTACAAGCACGTAATTGGCGGTTAACTGTTTCTTCAACAGCATTTAGCATTGATAAGCACTTATCATCTCCATCCCCATGCAAAGCCAGACCATATGACATTGTAAAAAGGTCTTCTTCCTACAAACGAGAGGAGTTTGATCAAAACTAGATATAAAGCCTTTCTTTCACTGCAAGATACTAATCAACTAGGACCACATTTTGTATACATGTAGTTGATAAAATTGTGCATGTCGCCAAAGTGCAGTGTTGTCATCAGGATATGGACCAATAAGTTATTGGGATATAACAATCATTTACTAGTAATTTACTATCCAAATTGATTTATTTTCTAGCCGCTTCTGATTCAATCCTAGGACAAAAAAAACAAGATAAACAAGAGATAAATAACTTAAAATCAACGGAATTTCTGGAATAGCATAGGGGAAAAAAGCTGTTGGAGTACTTTACTTCATGAGTGCGTGCATCTGAGACAACTGAAACAACCGACTTGCAGGTTGCTCGTACGACTCTGCAATAAGAATGCAGTAATGCATGTGAAGATGTCCTATCAGGCCTGAGAAGATAGATGCAAGAGAAGACAGTTTGTGCCAATGAATGGCCCTTGTGCCATGTCGCCTGCCATTTAAATAATTAGATATAGAAACAAAGACAACAGGATAGACTGTAGTACAGACACAAACAACTTATGACATGGATTACTTGCAGAGGAGATTTTACTGATTTCAGACATATACCCAGAATTTCAATTAAATAATGGGAGAAAAGACAAAAAAATTAAGATTCTAAGAGCAAAAGTATAAGCATAGCAGCAATGTCCCAATAAAATTCATAGCAGATGGAGTTCAATTTTACTACGAAAGGAGTCACAACAAGGGATTTCACGCTGCAGGGGATAAAAAGCCAGGAATTAATGTGTCTATTTAATTTTGATTGATATCATCATTGTTGCCTGTTCTATTTAAGTGGGTTCAACCCTGTATCTTTCATATTTTATTTGTACAAACAAAATAAACTCGGTGCATGAAAGGAGAGTACTTTGGATGTCATCAAGAGAAGTTATGCAGCGGATACCTCACACGCTAGAAGATGGTCCATGATATCAATAGTGCATTGAACATCCACTGTTCTATCAGAGCTAATAGGAACTGGAGCAGCACCATCCTCAATTGCTTCGTCAACAGAGTAATATTTACAAACGATACCGGAATCCATCTTCGGGTCCATTATCTAACAAGGAACACAACAAGAAATTGAAAAGTAAACTAGGCAAGTACTTTAAATAAGGAAAATTTACACAAGTAGATTAAAAAACCATTGTCACATAAGTTGATGGAAAGATGATGCAACTTTGATTCATAACACCATCGATGGTGATTCACCCAGGTCAAATACTATTTTGAATTGTAGCACAATGGAACTTACATCGAGTGTAAAACCACATGATATTAAGGTAAATTACACATAACAAATACTGTTGAATATACTAAATTAAAGGAAGTGAAGACAATGTGTTACCTCCAAAGCAGACATGGCAGCAAAAAGATTGAAATTATCTCCATGAATGAGCATACCATCTTGAAGATCTGTGACCAAAGGTCATCAATAGAAGAAACTAATCAGAATGAGTAAGCAATAATAGGCAAGATTTGCAAATAAGTTCTCATATAGTGATTCCGATGTTGTATTACATAGGAATCAAAGAGTTCAGTTCTATATTGCACAGTCATGTTTCAAAAATTTCATTCCAACCAATCTCAGCAATCATCAAATGAAGCAATGAGGATTTCCACATTCCACATTTACTTCCAAGAAACTCGTCCACTCTAGCTTTAGTCATCCAAACACTTACGAAATCCTACGAAATCCTAGCATTTCAATTTTCAAATGTGTGAGTAAGCTGCATGTCTCACTTGAGTGTTATTAACATTTGCTAGTTTGAATTTCAAAGTCCATAGCTATATTTTAGAGGGAATACATAATAAGCTTCGGATTCATCTCCGTCCCGGAAACCAAACATAGTAGCAGAGAATCTGAAATTAAGCTTAGGGCAAGGAAAACCACCGACCTTGACACGCGGCGTCGAGGAGGGGCGACACGTCGGCCCAAACGGAGTGATCGCCGGAAGGAATGGGGGTGCGTTCGGGTAAGGGGAGGTCCACGGTAGCTTCCTCTGCAATCGTCCCGGCCATCTCTTTTCACTGTGGGAGAGGAGCTTGATCAGTCTCTTCTTCTTGGTTAGAGCAGCGTGCGCGTTGTGGTCTCGTGCTTTACTTGCCCACTTGCCACGCGGGTCAATCTGTACGGAGACTTTGGACTGTGGACGGGTTGTGAGGGGGTTTAGGGCATCAAACGGGTCGGACTTGATGTTTATGTGGGCTCGGGTCCAACGTATTGGACTTCCTTTTCTTTTTCTTTTTTTTAGCGTGTAGTAAACTTTTTTTTTTGTTGGAAGCGTGTAGTAAACAAGTAATGTTTTTCTTTTTTAGCTTTGGTATTATTATTTTTTTTATGAGATTGAATTACATAATAAAGCCCTTTGAGAGAGTTCGAGTACGTTAACTACGGCATCGGCTGTGATATTGATCATGTTCAAATTACATTTCTAAAAAGAAGAAACAAACAAATAAATATCTTAAATAATTATGTTAATACTCGAAAAAATGTTATCAATTTCAAGCAAATAATCAATAACGATTTTACAATCACTTTCAAGGTACGCTAATACGAAAAGCCTTTAGGTAAATTAGGTTGACCACTTTATTTCTATATCATGCATTGATGCATTCATGCATCCTCATGCATACATGAGCTGTATCTCTTGTACCATCAATGGTCTAATCCTTAATGCTAGCGAGGAATGGTCATGCATGTATTCTTCTCTTTCAATGGTCTAATTCTTAATTAAGCTGATAAGTAAAGAATTAATTAAGATGAAATTAGAGGAAGCCAAAGGCCAAATTACTACTCAAGATGAAAATTAGTGTCCTTTACCATCTCTAGCTTCGTAATTAATCAATCAAATTAACATTAAACTGATCGACGTTCAAATTTTGTTCCATACATTGTTTTTCCTAGCTAACTGACTGACCTCGGGTGGAAGTCAACAGTCAAAACTATGATATTAAAGAAATTAAAACTTCTTTAAACATATAACTGATTAGAAATATAAGGAAACTGGCCATAGTACTCGTGTGTGCTAATATTCATTGTTAGACTCTAATTAATGTGATAACTTAACGTTAAGCCTCCTAAGCCAAACCGAGTGAAGCACCATATGAATCACATCAAAAGGCTTAGCAGGCCGGTTGAGCTCAAAATGCCTTCGCACTTTGATCACTCTCTGCTGCATCTTCAAGTACTTTTTATCTGAAACTCCTTTCAAGATGGTCTTGATTTCTGGTATTCTATTTGGCGGGATGAAAATCGAAAACTTGCTCCAATCGAGCACATCGTTAAAGGGCAATTCATAATGGTCCGAAATGATCACCGGAACACACCCCGATTGAAGTGCCTCGATAATCCTAGGACTTGCCACTTCCCACCCGCTAGGGCACAAGCAAAACTTGCTTTGTTCCATCAACTTATTGTAGTTGAGCTCCTTCGGAACCTTCTCATACACTAGAATTTCATCGTCTTTATGTTCCCAGTGTTCGAATAGCATTGGCCTTATGTCTCCATGAGATCGGCCACCGGCGAAAAAGCCGAGTATTGAGCGCTTATCAAGGGGTTGACCAAGGGAGAAAGAGTTGAGCTTCACTTTGTCTAAAATGTTGTATTCTGGTACAGAAACATCTCTCATGGGCTTGAATCCTTCAGAGGTGTTGGCATTGCATAGTACCCTCATCAAGTTCGCATAGAGCTCCGGATCATCTTTCGTAACTCCTGGTGCCTGAGAACAAAAATTACAACTTGTTGATTAATTAATTGAAATCGTTCATCGGTCCTTTAGATACTCTTTTAAAAATCATACACACAGAAAATTAATTAGCCTCATTAAAAAAAATTTGGTCTTCAAAAATGGTTAGGAAAATACATGCAGTAGATGTAGATCGAATCAATCAGGAATATTGATTCAATTAAATTTAGCAAGTATGACTAAAGTGTGACCTAAAAATGAATGATTTCAATATAGCACAAAGTGGTATGTTTGAGGTATGTACTCACCCAATCATGACAAGAGAGCATGAAGTGGTCTGCTCCTTTGCTTCTATTCCAGTGTGGGTACCTGTCTGCTATAAGATTGACGTAGTCTTTGAAAACCCGTACCATCCGATCCCGACGGTAGTCGGTAACCGGCATGTAGATGTACTTCACAATGTTGACCACACTAATAGGTAGGAAAAATACATGACCCTCATCATGATGTTGGGCCATGAATGGGCTTTCCCCGTTTCCCATTTCGTCAATAAAATGACCTTCGATGGAGTATATGCAATTCATGGGCCCAACATGGGCCAAGGGACGTTGTCCTTCCTTATAAGTCCACACCTTGAATCTCTTTACCATCTCGATATGACTCCTGGAAATAAATATAACTAAATATGAGTATGGTTAGAGATTTCAAATTTGTGTACCAAATTGATGTTTCATCGAAAACCCACATAATTTGATGAGAAGATTATGATTAGATTTTAATTGCAAAACGAAGATGAAAGGTTGAGAGTACTAAACTGATGAAACGCATAAGCATTCCTGTATATGTTTCCCCTGGGGATGAAAGTCTCCTCTTTATCTGATGTATAATTCCGAGTCTGGGCTGCTTTGTAGATAGCGGCTCGTGCTTCAGCCAAACCTTCTTCCTTCTTCTCCAACATACTCTTCGCTTTCTAAACAAACCAAAACAAAATAACAATTAGAGAAAGAGAGAGACAAGTTCTCGATCTATTAGTGTCATCTCTGCGCGAGCTAGCTAGGCCATATATATTTCAAAAAAAAAATCTTTGGGCAGGGGCAATCCTAATAATTAATCCAAAAATATTGAAAATTAAGGGCATCAACAAGTTGCAAAGAAACTAGCTAGAATGCATGATGAATCATACTTTTTTAGTCGGAACAAATGGTGGATGGCTGCCATGTTGATGAATCTTCTGTGTCAAACCCTGCGGATCATTTAGAGTATCGGCTGCGGGTTTAGGGTTTAGGGTCGAAAGATTATCAAATTGTGCCGGGATGTTATTGAAGAAAATTACATCAGTGATATGGTAGTTTTGGTTTTGCAGTACGAGAGTCAAGTAGGTGATCAGAAGAAGGAGAAGAAAAGTTGGTACAAGTAAATATAAGGGAGCTCGGAATTTTAAGGTCAAGGTTTCCATGGCCAACTATAATGAGTTTCAATCCCACGTGGGATTATCTGCTACTTAATCGCTTTTCTTCTTCTTCGTCTTCTTCTTTAATTTGGGGTAGATTTTTTCGAGAAGAGAAAACATTACATGGTGGTATATATCAATGGAAATTAATTACTACTTGCCCAAGGAAAGGAAAGCTTTATTGGCTGGATTTTGGATTCTGTACATACTTGGCTTTTCCATATATGTATATGCAAATCCAGATTTATGAATTAATTGTGAACCAGCACGTACACTAAATAATTAATGCTATTAATTAATTTCTTCCTTTGCTCATGCACCTTTATATTTTGAGTACATGGTTCATGACTTCATGGTTAACTTATATTCAATAAAAAGAGCCAATTAATTAAGAAAGAAAGAAGGCCAAATTTCTAATAATAATTTTCCATCTGGGCCATGTCGAAACTAATTCTCAGTTCAGGTCACCGGTAACGTTTGCAAATGCATCACGATATATATATATATGAGACCAACACTGTTGTGTATTTGCATAACCAATTTTCTAAACCATAATCCCTAATTGATAAAAAAAAAATTCTAAACAAAAGTTAAAAAATTATTTTATAAAATTTATAGAGGTTATATATATTTATGTCTGGTAGATTGCTTCCTTTCCGATTCTTGATAATTAGTAGTAGATGCAGACATATTATCTGGAAGACAGTGTGAAATTTTTAATTTTTTTTGCCAAATAGAAAATTCTAATGTATTAGCGTTTATTGGTATGTTTGAAAGATTTTCTTTAAGAATGTTATGAGCATTCACAAGGCTTAATGGATGTCTGAGTAGAATTGCACTGTAATACATTTACTCAATTAATGTGGATATTTCGATAAATTTGATTACGCTATACCAAACTTTAAGAATAATTACTTTTTTTTAAGAAAGATAAGAGTAATTAATTCAGGGAAGGAAATTAAACCACGTTTTAGCCCATTCCTTTCATTTCAAGAAAAAACCAATTCCTTTCAATTTCAATTTTCAATTTCTAAAGTGACAGCTAGCTAGGTTCAAGAGAAAGTTTATACACAAAAATGTAATTTTTTTATTTGTGTATCGGATATGTTATACACGATACCCTTCGAAACACGTCAATCTTGATACCATTCACGATTCAAAACATATAATATGCAACAAAAATAAAAATGATTGACGAAATTTCCTTACCTTACACCAGCCGTTGGAAGTCACCAACATACATAAGCGATAGACTCTAGCATTTTTCAAGAATATATATATATATATATATATATATATATATATATATATATATATATAGGGTCCGGATCATGGGACACTTATTTTGACACATATTTTTACTCCTCCCAGATCTAACGGTTCTTATCAGTTCTAACGGTGTTCTGATTAGTTTTGGCAAACCGTTAGATCTGATAAGAACCGTTAGATCTGGAGAGGAGTAAAAATATGTGTCAAAATATGTGTCCCATGATCCGAATGCATATATATATATAGTAGTGTTCACATGCTCTATATATATATTCTTGAAATTGATATATATATCTATAGATATATATATATATATATATATATTATTGTGGGAAATGAATTAGAACTTCGATCGATCACTTGCTTAGGAATTTGATGAAGCGCACGTTTAGCTTAGTAGTTTTACCCAAATGCATGCTCTAATCCCAAACGCATTTTTAAGAGAAATTTGCATGTTTCCAAGCATCATGAATAATTACTCATGTGGTGGAATTTGTCTTGGATCACAATCTTCTTGCGACTAGCTTCCTGGGCTGGCCTTGATTGAATTGCAAGTCATTTATCCTCTGGCAGAACCAAGGATTCATATCGATCATGTACGTACGTATTACGTGCTATATGCCTTGATTTGTGCATCAATCCACTATTAATATGTACGTAAATGCACCAGCTTTAAGTGATCCAGCCAACACAATTAATAGGCATTCAAAACAATTACAGTAACAAGATCCAGAATAATTGCAAGCCTAGCTAGCTAGCTAGCTAATAAATATTTCCCAATATTACTGAAGAATTAGACATTTAGACTAAGCTATTTGTGAAAACAAGGGGAAAATTACACAACTTGATGTTCATCATGATCAAGTTCCAAGCTTAAAGTTAAGTCGTCTCAACCACACTGAATGAAGTACCATGTGAATCACATCAAATGGCTTAGCCGGCCTGTTGAGTACAAAATGCCTCTGAACTTTTAAAACCCTCATCTGCATCTTTAGGTATTCCTCATTTGGAATTGCTTGTAAGATGGTCTTGATTTCTGGTATTTTCGCGACGGGAATTTGTATTGAAAATTGGCTCCAATTAAGGACATCACTGAAGGGTAATGTGTAGTTGTCAGAAATTAACACTGGAACACACCCTGCATAAAATGCCTCCACAACTCTTGGACTTGCCACTTCAAATCCGCTAGGGCACAAGCAAAACTTGCTTTTTCCCATTAATTGGGTGTAGTTCATGCCCTTGGGAAGCTTCTCGTGGACTTGAACTTCGTTATCCTTGTCCTTCCAATGGTCGAGCAAGATAGGTCGAATCGGTCCATGAACCCTACCCGCAAAGAAGGCCAGGATTCGACGATTGTTTGGGGCCTGGCCTAAATTGGGCGGGCCGAGCTTTCCAGAAGGTATGAAAATTTCAGGCAATGAAACGTCTCTCTTAGGCTGGAACCCTTCAGAGGTGTTGGCATTGCAAAGCACTCTAATGAAGTTCTTAAAAAGCTTCGATTGGCCTATTGAAATCTGCGGTGCCTGAATTATACATGAAAAACAAGAAGGAAATTAACAAAAAAATCGAAGGATTAATTTCTCAGTGTTTATTTGTTCTTTCTTAATCAAGGGGAGAAAAGGATCAGAATGATTTTGGAAAAATAGTTTGTACAAATCCTAACAGTCATTGGATTGATATCGATTAAATTTTGGTCCTGTAATGTGCAGAAATTAGGTTAATTTAAATTTTCACCGGATATAAACACAATATCAACACTGTACGGATTAGCAAAACATTCTAAAACGTTCTAAAATAAAGCAACATACCCAATCGTGACATGAAGCCATAAAATGATCAGCACCATTGCTTCTATTCCAATAGGGATACTTAAGTGCCACAACGCCAATGTAATCCGTAGCAATCCTTTGTAGGCGATCTCGATAGTAGTCCTCCTTTTTGGTGATAGGCAAGTAAACATATTGAACAATGTTAGCTACACTAAATGGGAGGAAAAACATGTGTGCCTCATCAGGATGTGTAGCCCTAAAAGGGCTCCCCTCCCTTTCTATTTCATCTATGAATTGTCCTTCGATGCCATATATATTATTCATGGGACCAAAATGCACTAAGGGATGTTCTCCTTCCTTGTAGCTCCACATCTTGAACCTCTTCATCATCTCTAGGTGACTCCTACAAATCACAATTAATTTTAATTAATTAGAGCCAGAAATTAACCCTTAATTATAAGACATTAATCATCTTAATTAATATGTAGAACTCAACTGATGAAAAGCATAAGGGTTTTTATAAATGCTTCCTCTTGGCACAAAACTCTCTTCTTTCTCTGATGTGTAGTTTTTAAACCGAATTGCTTTGAGAATTGATGCTCGTGCTTTAGCTAAATCTTCTTCAATTTTCTCCAGACTAGTCTTCTCCTGGTCGATCACAAAAGTAACACTAATAATTAAGAAATGACATTAGTTAAAATTAATTAAATGAATAGAAAAACAATATATATATGCTGTCAAATATTACAAGTTACTAAATGTGCATAATCTGCTCACTTTGGTACCATTAACCTTGTGCCTAGTACTCCTTCTGTACATGGAGCTGGTGAGAAACCCATCTAAAGAAGCTACTTGTGTTGGAGTTGAGTAGCTGCTCTTTTCTGGATTAGTGAAAGGTGTAATGAAAGAGGACACCAAAGAAATACTGAGATGGTTTTCAGACAATAAAGGTGTGAGGATTAGGAGGAAGAAGAGAAAAAAAAACAATGTAATTAACAAAAAAAGTGCAGGGCAGCGAAAGCTTCCAGTCATGGCTAATTCCCTTCAATCCAATTCTATATCATACACACTCAATCACCCTCTATAAGCTAGTGAAGGTGAGTCGGTGTCCAGTGATTGGATGAGGAAGAAGAAGATGATGATCATTATGCAAGCAGAAGCTAGCTAGCTGCATTTTCCTGACTTATATGGCTTTAGTAATTGTACATGCATATAGAATTTGACTTATATTATAGGTTTCATGTGAAATAATTGACTAAGAAGATTGCTGCAGATATCGATGATATTCTGAAATAAACTTAGGATGAGTATATTGCAAGTTGTCAGAATTTTTTATTAACCTTTTGCCATGCATATAATTATATAAATGGTACCTGTTTTTTAGGTTAAAAAGTAAAAGGTAATTAACTATTTTCACTTTGAGCTACATTAGCTAATTATCCGATTCTCTATAGTGAAGATTAATTGAAGCATGGACCTGGGGAATCAGTAAACCCTAATCCCAAAGGATCTTGAGTTGCTCAAACTCATTTACATATCTTGGACCTTCTATATATACGAAAATTCTGGGGTACACCAAAGTATATATACACTTGATCCCATTTAATATAAAATTTTAAATCAAAGCCGTCCATTACGTTCCTATTAAATCCGGCCGTCCACTGCATCGTCAGTCAAAATTAACAGGTAACAGTCAAACTTCACCACCATCATCACTTCATCTCATCATCACCACCGTCCCACTTCATCACCATGGCTGCTCTGCCATCAGCACAAACTCAATCGCAGCAACACCATCATCTTTAGAAGACCAAACCTCTGTTATGGGCACCCATTCTCTTGCTCCATCACTTACCGCCGGCTTCCTATCAGCCGAGCCTGTGGTCGTCTCTTCTCTCACCTGCAGCCGCCGCCGATGCCACTGCTGCTGCAGGCCCAGCTGCCAAGCTGCCGACAAACCGGCGTCTCAGCCATCAATCCACAAACCTGATGCCGCCGCTTCTTCTCTGCTCCGCCAGGGCCCAGTTCCGGGGTCGTCTCATCACAGCCACCACCACAATCACAGCCATGGAATCACACAACCCATCTCTCTCCAAGCTCGGAATCAAAAGCCAAACGCCGCCAATGTCGCCTCTGCAACACCAAGAACCCAGCGCCAAAGCCGCTGCACTTCAGCCGTGCTTCCACCCAGGCCAATTCAAGCCGCCGCTGCGTTGTTCTGCATTTCCAGCCGCCGAGAATCTCAAGCCCAGCTACGCCGCCGCGAGCTCTCTCTCCGCTGCAATCTGCCACAACCATCACCTCCTGCTGCATCACCCATGGGTTTTCCCTCTTATTGTCTGAAGAGGATGAATTTGCTAATTGACATTGGGTCTGTTGACCATCTGGTTGACTAACAGAGCAACAACTAACGTTGGCCAAAGACTAACAGGCGCGTGTCACTCACGGGTCACTCACTACTCACGTGTAGCTACACTTTGGTGTGTACAAGACACTCTCCTATATATATATATATATATATATATATATATATATATATATTTAAGCGGAGAGTGTCTTCTATACACCAAAGTGTAGGTACACGTGAGCATTTTCTGTTAGTCTTCAGCCAAACGTTAGTTGTTGCTCTGTTAGTCAACCAGCTGGTCAACAATAAACTCTGAAGACCAAACAGATCAGATAGGGAGTAAAAAAAAAAACTTACCACCACATGACAAGCACGTGGTACGACAGATCAAGGGTTTTTGACTTTATGTCCGAGTAACCATCCATTTGCAGCATAAGAGTTGCTCACAAACAGCTTGACTTTATGTCCGAGTAACCATCCATTTGCAGCATAAGGGTTTCTTGTTTAAGTTGAATTTCAAAACCGAGCAATGTGTTTTTTTTAGGGTATTCTTCTCCTGAACTTGAAATTTCAATTAAGTTGGAAACTTTTAGTTCTGCGCTGCCATTTGTAGAACTAAGATCTGTTTTCTGTCAATTTTGAGTATCGCTTTTATTTTATTTTTGGTTACAGTATTGCTTTTATTTATCTTCTCATGTTTGGCCCGGATTTGTTATATTACTATTGGTTTCAACTAAAATTAAGTTCTATATCAATATTTTTTGGTTTGCTGTGTTAGTCGTAATTTTAAGGAACATAAAAACCTGAAAGTGGGGTTTGCTTGAGGACCCAAGCTGTTTCTTACGAGATATACAGGTTTGATTTGATCAATACCCGTGATCCGGAAAACTCGTATTTGTTTCTGCATTTATAGTCTGTTTAATAGCCAGGAAGTGTAAGTGTGTATTCTGAAAGGACTTCCATATTGTATAAATCGTATTGATTTGTGAATTGTGATGACATCGATATGTCTAGCTAGTAGCTATTGTCTATCGAGCTTTATTGTGGGTTAGTTTCTGTTTGTTTTGATTCCTTTTTCCTTTTTTTGAGGGCCTGACTTTAAGTTCGATCTTGAGCTATCCTCTTTGCTTAGGTTGTGTTTTTCTGGGGAAGGCCTGACTTAACGTTCTTTTCTCATCCAGAATCTGTTGAACAGACAACTCATGCACAGTCATCCCACCAAAAGGAAGCCAAATCATGCACTCATACGGTGGAGCAGGACCACAACAGTCTGATTGGATACAATGAGAATAACTCCACTATCTATGCGGAGACAATGAGAATAACTCGGCAAGTAAAATATGCTGAGAATGTCTACTTTTTATGCAGAGACAATGAACTATTTTTTAAAATTGTAAGAAACTAAGAATGTCTACTTTTGAATAATTTTCATGCAGAGACAATGAACTACTAGATTTTGGGAAAATTGCTCTGAACCTCTCACAGCCAAGGGGTTTTTAATTTCAATTTAATAACTGTAATAGACTAATAGGCCACACGTGGTTATGGGTTTGGTCCCAAGTTCATAACACGTCAGCGGAAAATTTTAAGATGATTTTAGTACGAAGACATGCAATTATAATTTAGAACAATGGCTTTGTACGTGGCCGGAAAGATAGCCACTTCCACAGAACGGAAACAATCCCCAGCTTGGTAGATTTATATTGAGTTATCTTCCAAGAAGTTTTAGACACTAAATGCCTAGTGCAATTGTGCCAAAGGCCATTGATCAATTGTTTGGAGTAAATGGGGAATAATATGGTAGACCTTGGTTGTTTAAAGAAATATGGAATCATTAAAACGGTTAATACAAATTCCATATGCAAAGCTGAAAAAACATACAATTTCACTCCTAATCCATATTAACATGGTTGTCATAGCCGGAAAAAAAATCGAAGGTCCGTGCTTCTTCACTGTGATGAATCAAAACGATGCTCTGATTCTGCGACGCTACTCGCACATTCTGCGTTCTATATATGTCTTCATGGGGTGGATCAGTAGGAAACTCATTTGCTTCACATGTCGATGCACCTGACCCTCCAGGAGTACCACGATTGTTTCCATTGACCTTGGAAGCTGCTTTACATGTTCGGATATTGTGGCCTAGGATTCCACAAAATTTGCATCCCCGTCCAGCTTTACTCTGCATGGTGGCCGGATTGGAGTGGCTCCCTTTTGTCTTGCAAATCACGGGATCTTTAATTACATTACTATGACGAGCGTCATAATCGACATCAGTGGACTCCTCAGGTCGAACTTTGAACATTTTCGTTGTAATGCGCATACGCCTCAAAGCAACCATTGTTGCTTCATAACCCTCATCACTAAAAGAAGCAGCAAAGCATAGATGTGCACATTCTGCCATCATCTCACCATACCTTGCAATCCGAACGCCATTGTCCGGAAAACCCCCGTTCCTTGACAGCATTTCTAAGCCCCCGACGTCCTTCGTCCAACGCTTCGTTAACAAAGATTCGGGGAATGTAGTCATCAAAAGAGCTTTCATGACGGAAAATATATGACAGCAAGGTATCCCATCTGACTCGAACAAATTGCATGAACATTTGAAAGTTGGGTTGGAGGAATTGCTGCGATACGTAACAGCCCACCTCCGTTGTACCTTATTGTACTGTGTCAAGGAGAAAACTATACAACCAGGCTCCGATATATAGTTCATCCCGAGCATCAACCACAAACTTTGATTCATAATCGATCTGATCCTTTAAGAGCAAGAAAATGTCATGGGTGAATTTCTTTGCAATCTGCTCCTGCATACAACGCATGTGTCAGCCCACAACTGGGTCTGAGTTTAATGATCTGAAATCATCCTCAAGAACCCTATCTCGAATTCAGTGGACTGCATAGCACTCTCTTCCATGACACCAGCTAACCTGTCATAAGAAAATAAATCGGAAAAACTATTCTCAGTAAATTGATGGCCTACAAATCCTTTACCATAACCGTAAACTTAATCGCTTAAATCCTTGAATAAAACTATTGGAGGAAGAGATCGAAAGACACGATAGATAGTCGATAGTATATAAGACCAAACCATATACTTACAAATTGACTGAGAAGATGACGAGAGAAGCTCTGGGATATTTTCAGATAAAGAAAGGAAGGGAGCCAACGCGTGAGAAGAAAAATGAAGATGAGGAATGCTCTGTTTAGTCTTTACTCTTCAGTTGTTTCAAATGGGAAAGCAAATAACACATGTGTCTTTTACAGAGATAAACTAAAGCAAATAACCATGTGTCTGGGAGGGAGATAAACTCACATGGGAAAGCAAATAACCCACGTGTCTGGGAAGGAGATAAACTCGCATGGGAAAGCAAACAAGCCACGTCATCGGTACCACTACCCAAAAACAAAAACATAAAAGCAAAATAAATAATTTAAAATTAATAACGATAAACTACGTTGTATCTAGGTTTAAATATTGGTAAAAATCTGAAATGATACATAAACTATCGCGAAATGTATTTTTTAGTACTTACGAATTTTAGTTACCAAATATGGTACCTGAACTATTGCATATTTACTTAATATGGTACCTGATGTACCATATTAGGTAACCGTGTAATAAGGTACCATATTTGTTAACATTGTAATAGTTCAGGTATCATTTGAGGTTTTTATCATTACTATTAGTGGTTATGTGGACCGTTTTGCCCCCCCCCTAAAATAAGGGAAAAAGTAACGGAGGTATCATATTAGGTAACGGCGTAATAGTTCAGGTACTATATTTGGTAACTAAAATTCGTAGGTACTAAAAAATACCTTACGCAATAGTTCAGGTACCATTTGAGGTTTTTACCCTTAAAAAATTGACTCTGGAAGATATATCGGGAGGTTCAAAAATGGACATATCGTTATTGAAAAAAAATATCGAATTTTTTTTGTAATATCAGAATTTTTTTAAAAAACTTTTTTTTAATTCATTAAGTTTATTTAAATATTTAACAATATGTTACAATAAGATAGATATAACCATATAGGCATGTAGTTGTCAACTTCACATATAACATGAATTTCTAGCTGGTTGAAAGGATGGTCGCCCGTCTAAAAAAATACAATGAAAAAAAAATAATTAGAAAATAATAAAAATAAGATAGAAAAATAAGAAAAGATAAAAGATATAACGTCAAATTATTTATTATTTTAATTATTTATATCCCTCAAATTTTACAGATATATCGCGATGTTTGAAGAAATATCGGTAAATATCGTCAATATCTTAGACATTTTGAAATGTCGGAGATATTTCGAAAAATCGGGAGAAAATATGACTTTCCCCCCAAAAGATATATCGCTCGCTTGAAAAAATAATATATCGGAATATCGGCATATATTTAGAACCTACTTGTATGTGAAATCCACATTTGCCCTCCACTTCCATGCATTCACAACAAATTTAAAAATTCCTTTCTTATTTTTTTTTGTTTTAGATTTTTGTTTAATTTGAAAAACGAAAACAATTTCAAAATTCCTCCAAAATTAAAATCTAAAATTTGAATATCCCACGTGATCAACAAAAATAACTTGAATATCCCCCTAAAATTTTAAACCCTAACGTCACACATATTTGTTCCAATTATAACTAAAAAATTATGACGTGTCTCATTTAAACTTTTGACGTGAATAGATAGAGTTCGGCGACAAGAGAGTGTGGTGTAGAACTACTTGAAAACTAGATTTGGGATAAACTTGTTCACGTAGTCTAGATAAAAATGATATTTTCGTAAATGACGGTATATAATAATTCATTGTTGTGACCGAGATTGAAATCATGACAAACAATGTTAAATTTATGATACGGTGCATATTACTACGTAGTAAATACATGGTAACAAACAAATCTACCATTTCAAATTTTTTATTTTTATGATCTCACGAAATTTCTATGTGTTTATTAGTGTGGTCTAACTTGTTACTTGTCAATTATGTTGGATGATATTTTTGAAAACCCACAAGGTGGTGACGAACGTCAAAATATAGTGATGGTAAAATTAAGACCGGGGACCCGGGGTTGTCGTACCACGGAGATCGGAAGACCCAAAACCACCTTAGTAATGTGGTACCCTAGGTTTTCTAGCACAAAATGGTGTCACAAGAGATTGATTAACTATACAAATATGAAGTGGACTATGTACAAGATGGTGTAGTGTGTGGGACAAAGTCCAATCTTTAGGGTGTTTTTAGAATAATGAGTGAAAATGAAATAAAGCAACAATCCAAGAAAATATAAATACTAAATGGGGTTTCGAAAAACACTAATCCAAATCTAATGAATAAATAACCTAATGCACACATATATTGTAATGGTTCATGAGTATATGCAATCTAATGTATTCCTATATCTTGTGATTCTTGTCACGATCATAGGATTTAGCCATCATATTCAATAGTGAATGCAGGTTCCCTAAACAATTGTAAAGGGAGTTAAGCACAAAATCACACACAAAATCAATTAGTTGATAAAGAATCTAATTCCGTACCATCCTCAATTCATTGCCCTAAGGCTGTGTCTATCCTAGGTACTATTGTGTCACTCAATAACTCCCAATTTATTGTGTCACTCAATAAATCATGGCGTAAAGCTCAAGACTAGGAATGCAAGGGTCATGTCCTACTAAGGTGTCACTATGTCACTCAATAACTCTTAATTAACTAACCTAAGTCTTAACTCGATTCTTAGGTTAACTAAATTAAGTGCACGACCTAGGAATAAATTCAAAACCAACCAATATGCACAACATTAGAATTATACCATAACATTATCAATGGACTACGATGTAATTCTAGTCCCAAATATTTATATACACAATAACATTTACCCAAATTATTCACAACAATTGAATAAACACAAATAAATAGTATAATTAAACGAGTTGGATAATGTTACTATCTGTGTCCATGAAAATGAACACTACCTTCAGGAGCGGGTGGAAGGCGCAGCCATAAATGAACATTATTGTGTAATGCGGGTGGACGACTCAACCATGTGTGCAGTGGATTATTGAAGCTGCAGCGGGTGGACTAGTGGTAGTGGAACTCATCGGAACTGTCTTTGGGTTTTTTTCTTTCAAATTTATGTAAATAATGTATGTTATTAGGACAAAAAATAATTTATGCAATTAATTTAGCTCATTAAAAACAAAAAACAAAGTAGCAAAAAAAACAATTACAGAGAGAAATAAAACAACGAAAACCACGAATTACATTTATGTGGTTCGAACACACACAACCCGAACAAAGATAACTTAGCCTGAACCACTATACCAATCATCATGCTTGTTTCATTTTTCCTTTATTCTTTATTTAACAAGCTAGTAATGTTAAATAAATAAATTTGACTGAACCATCAAGGCATCAACCATGGCATTTACTGTGAGCGGTGAGATACCCAGATGACCAGATAGTTTGGAGTTTGAAAAGTGGAGACAAATTCAGATGATTGATCGTAGTCATCGTACCAAGTCGCTCTTTCAGAACCTTCTTCCGCTCTCCTCGTCGAAAATAATGGCACATGGCCGATTGGTTCTTCTCGACGACCATCGTTCTCAATACAGTCAATACTTCTCATCCTTGTTAATCCACAGAGGGCTACAAAAGGCTGCCTCAGAAGGATAGTTGATGCCCTGAGCAGTTTCTTTTTCTTTGCTAAAACTGGAAATCAAACCACCTGAGGCAAGTTTTGAATAAAAAGGAAAGAGAGAGAAGAAGGCAAAGGGGAGACTGGGAGAGAGAAGCAATTTACCCAGTTTCAGTTCAACCTTTATCAACTTACCCCACTTTAATACTTTTTTTTATAAATTTACCCAACTTGCATTTCTACCTCATTGACTAACTTTTTTTTTTTGGATTGGGGGTTGTTAGCTGTTAGCTTTGACTGACGGTGCAATGGACGGCCAGATTTGAAAGAGACGCAATGGACGGCTTTGATTTAAAATTTTATATTAAAAGGGGTCAAGTGTAGGTACACTTTGGTGTACCCCAGAATTTTCGATTTAAGCGTATAATGTGTATATGGATCAGGAATTGAAGTGAATTTCTTGGATCAGGAATTTCTTGAGGGTGCAGCTTTTTGGCTATATATATATATATATATATATTTAAGCGTATAATGTGTATATGGATCAGGAATTGAAGTGAATTTCTTGGATCAGGAATTTCTTGAGGGTGCAGCTTTTTGATTGAATTGAAAGTAATGTGCTGTTAAAAGTCCAACCAGATTAAGAAACCCATGCCATGAAATATATAAAAACCAATATGGATACCTTGGAAATTCCCCAATGCATTTACAAATGGGGCTTAATTCTTGGTTTATAAATAACATATATAGCTTCATACTAATTAATCATACAGGTCATGATGAGTCATGAGTGGACTTTTTCCTTTTTTTTTGTAATATATTTAATTTTATTATAGCTTGATGAGTGGATTTAAGAGTTAATTAATTAAGCCGATTAATTATACTGTAAAGTAGGGATTTGCAATATACATGTCACGTGAGTGATATGTGTGATATAAGCTAGCTACTTCTTCATAAGTTTTCAGAGGTTCATATATAGAAAAGTACGTAGTGTAAAAAGTTTTACGGGTGGCCTTAATTAGCATATATATATATATATTTAATCTTTCAATCATCCGCTGCATTATTTTCTCGGCACGGAGGTTTCTCGCTCCACCTCTGGGAGTCAATAATTTTAAATGAGAAACTACTGAACTCAATCACTTGCTGCCGTTACTTTTTAGTTTTATGTTGAGATCTATCCTGTAGAGATACTCAAATTGGATCAGTGATCGATTTTTAGGTTTCGTCGTAAACCTAATTGGTTACTTCCAATTACGTAAATCGTTTGTGCTGAAATGTGGGGAGACATAGAGTTGTAAATCGCTAAACTCATCCAACAATCCAAGTAGCTAGTGTGATCCATGCCGGCCTCCTTAACAATTCCCAATATCTTTAGGAGAAGTTATACCAAAAGAAAATATAAATATTGTATGGTTAAGATCGATCTTTTAGAGCGTACGTCTACAAGTACTGGTAATTAGATATGCAAAATTAAACAATTATTGTTATATATTGTTAGGCCATATTTCCCATCACTAAGGAACTAGATTAAGCTAAATATGCCAAAACAAGGGGAAAGTTTACACAACTTAATTAATTGATGTTCATCATGATCCAGAAGTTCCAATCTTGAAGTTAAGTCGTCTCAGCCAGACTGAGTGAAATACCATGTGAGTCACATCAAATGGCTTAGCCGGCCTGTTTAGCACAAAATGCCTCTGAACTTTTAAGACCCTCCTATGCATTTTCAGGTACTCATCATCCGGAATTGCTTGCAAGATGATCTTAATTTCTGGTATTTTCGCGACGGGAATTTGTATTGAAAATTGGCTCCAATTAAGGACGTCGCTAAAGGGTAATGTGTAGTTGTCAGATATTATCACCGGAACACAGCCTGCATAAAATGCCTCCACAACTCTTGGACTTGCCACTTCAAAACCACTAGGGCACAAGCAAAACTTGCTCTGTCCCATTAATGCGGTGTAGTTCATGCCTTTGGGAAGCTTCTCGTGGACTTGAACTTCGTTATCTTTGTCCTTCCAATGATCGAGCAAGATAGGTCGAATGGGTCCATGAACGCTACCGGCAAAGAAGGCCAGAATCCGGCGATTGTTTGGGGATTGACCCAAATTGGGCGGGCCAAGCTTTCCAAAAGGTAGGAAAATTTCAGGCAGTGAAACGTCTCTTTTAGGCTGAAATCCTTCAGAGGTGTTGGCATTGCAAAGCACTCTAATGAAGTTCTTGAAAAGCTCCGACTGACCTACTGAAATTTGTGGTGCCTAAATTATACATAAAAAAAAAAAGTTAATCTTTGGATTCTTAATTGAAAACACATTGCCCGGGGGGAGGGCACAAAACTGAAGAATCAATTTCTCAAAGTTTGTTTGTTCATTTTTGTTTTGTTTATTGTTTTTCTTTAATTAACAAGAGGAGTAATTCAAATTTCAAGACATCTTCTACCAAAAGAAAAATGAATGACACTCCATTCTAATAGGTAACATTATTGTGTTAATAACGATGGAGACGCGAACTAGCTATTTGCGCAACTTTTAGTTATGTAGCGCATGAAATTTCAGTTTCTTATTACAAATGTAATTATCAAATGAAGTCCATAGTGAGGCAATACGTACACTACAAATTAGTTACAATCCACAATGTTCGAGAATTAATTAATTTGTGCATTTTAACATGAATGAGTTCGGATCCTCTATTACTTTTAGTTATGATGTGTTTAAATTTAGTTTTTAATTGAATCTAAACATAATACCAACACCAAAAAGATAACGAAACATTCTAAAAGAAGCACGTACCCAATCATGACATGAAGACATGAAATGGTCGGCACCATTGCTTCTATTCCAGTAGGGATACTTATGTGCCACAACGCCTACGTAGTCCATGGCAATCCGTTGTAGCCGATCCCGGTAGTAGTCCTCTTTTCTGATGATAGGCCGGTAAACATAGTGAACAATGTTGGCTACACTGAAGGGAAGGAAGAAGATGTGTGCCTCATCAGGATATGTAGCCCTGAATGGGCTCTCCTCCCTCTCTATTTCATCTATGAATTGTCCCTCAATGCCATATATATTATTCATGGGACCATAATGCACTAAGGGATGTTCTCCTTCTTTGTAGCTCCACATCTTTAACCTCTTCATCATCTCTATGTGACTCCTGCATATCATAATCGATCATAGTAATTAGCTAGCCCCGATTAACCTGTACGTACTGTATTATCCCAAAAGGAAAAAAAAACTCAACTGGTGAAAAGCATAAGGGTTTTTGTAAATGCTTCCTCTTGGGATAAAAGTCTCTTCTTTCTCTGATGTATAGTTTCTAAACCGAATTGCTTCGAGAATCGATGCTCGAGCTTTAGCTAAACCTTCTTCAATTCTCTCTAAACTAGTATTTTCCTGGTCGGAAACGCAACACCAATATTTAAGAATAAAGTTAGTCAGAATTAATATGTATTAAAACAACATTTTGGGTCTCAAAACTGGATCATTAATTCGACTGAACTAATTAAGGCGATATATTGAAGAATACTAATTACTGAATATTTCATTTGCTCACTTTGGTACCATTGACGTCGCGCCTAGTCCTTCGATCCATGGAGGTTGTGAGAAACCCATCTATAGAAACTTGGGGTGGGGTTGTGTCGTTGCTGTTTTCTGGGTTAGTGAAAGGTGTAGTAGTGAAAGAGGAAACAAAGGGAATACTGAGATGGTTTTTGGACAATAAAGGTGTAAAGATTAGGAGGAAGAGAAGAAGAAAAGACAATGTAGTAAACAAAAAGAGTGCAGGGTAGCGGAAGCTTCCAGTCATGGCTTCATTTGCAGTACGTCTCTCTCTTGTTCAAGCCTATATATAAGATCAAGGGAGGGTGAGTTTGGATGAGGATCGGAGGATGATGATCATCATCATGATCATTATGTAAGCAGAAGCTAGATGCATTTTCCTGACTTCTATGATTAAGCATAATGTATGTACATATATATGGATCAGGAAGTCAGGAACTGAAGTGAATTTCTTGGATCACAAACTTCTTGAGGCTGCTGCTTTATGATTCAATTGAAAGTATATGCTGTTAAAAGTCCAACCAAATCCATGCCATGAAAAAAATATAGAAACCAATATATTAATGTAAACCTTGGAAATTGCTCAATGCATATACAAAGTAATGGGACTTAATTCTTGGTTCATATATAATTAACCTACCTACTGGACTTTTTTATTAGTTATTTCTTTTATTATAGCTTGATGAGGGAACGAGTGGATTTAATTAGGGATATGTCACGTGAGTGATGTGTGATATTGAAGCTACACAAAGAACTAGAGATGAAGTCATGCCGTGGAGTAAAAACATCGTGGGAGCAAATTGGGGGGGGAGGGGGCTTGGCATTTTCAATCAATCAGTCCAGTTGCGTTCATGTTTAGAGGTGTAGATATTTTTTGCGTGACGTCTTAATTAAATGAATGATCTATAAAATAATAAAATAATCTATAAAATTACACACAATTTCAATAAATAAATGAATGTTGCACTTTTTTTTCTTCCCTGAAATTCTTCTAAAAGATAATGACAGCCTCTCTAAGGCTATCTTTTGAGACAAAGCTCCCATACACAACACTTTCTCTCAACAAATGAATAATGCCCTACCTCGATAATCATCTAAATCAATCAAGCGTAGTTGAACACAAAAATGAACAAGTTGCTTCACTGTATATATTACAGAGTAATAGTATTGATGTCACACCCCAATGTGCTTCGCCAGTCTAGCATTACAAGTATGGCACCATAATGAGCCAATGCGCCCATCACCACCAAAACATGAAAAATCTGATGGCTATGACCTGCCAAATCAAAGCACCCCGGCTTCCATCTCTCGGGAATTCGAGTGATGTAAAATCCAGTCCCTGTCAAATAGAAAAGTGCCATGGCAATCTCATAAACCAGAGTGATATCGCGCTTTGGATTCCCCCAATTGACAATGCTGGCATGGATTGCAGGCACAATCCCAAACAACCCCAGTGAAGCAAACAGCATAGCTCGAAAGGTTCGAAATTTGGCGCTAGAAAGCTTCGGGGAGAACAATGTGATGATGGTGCAAATTCCCATTAGTGTGATGCCGCCAAGGTAAATGAATTGCCAGCGCGGGTCACACTGGAAGATGTAGTAAATTGGAGGGAAAAACGAGGTGATGATCATGGTGGTGATGCCTGCGTAGTCTATGCGCAAGAGCAAGACGTTTAAGGGGTGAGAGTGGCATGAAAAGAGATGGCAAATGCTGCTCGAGAGTAGGCAGAACATAGAGCCAGCTAGGAACACATAAAATGGCCAAAGTGCCACGCTCAATTGATCACCAGGCGATGCAATGTTGTTCATTTCCTGAGATGTCATTTGCTTCAAATCATGAACAAAATTTGTTGTCTCCTGCTAAATTTCTAGTATCAATTTTTGAAATCAATATGATGAGGGAGAGTGACAATTGATAGGGATAGAAGATGAGTTATTACCCCACTAAAGTTATGGGAAACATTTGTAGCTGCACTAAATGTGGACCTGCATATATTAAACACACATAAATGAAGGCAGATAGATCAGTAAAGATTTCCATTCTTGGTGCAATTAATAGCAATTAATCTAATTAAAATATAGTTGCTGCATAAGGAAATATTCAAAATACCAACCAGAAACATTCTTGGTTCAAGTATACATTTTTTTTTTTTTTTTCTCTAAGCTGGATCAAGTATAGTGATGAAATCCGTACTTCTTAAATCTCAAACTGTTAGCTTTAAAAAAAAATTAAAAAAAAATGCTTCTTAAATATTCCCAAGTTACACCATAGAAGACGAAATTAGTTTCTTGAAGCACATGAGCGAGAAGCAAGAATAGATATATGGATTACCATGTAGTCAAACTTCGATGCCAAGAAACACATATCCTTGAGGCCGTTGACTAGTCTAATTTTATTAGTAATTGGTTTTGTATTATGATCCTAAATTTCCTTGAAATTATGAAAGATAGATTACCTAAATAAAAGTAAATTCAGAATTAAAAAAAAAAAGAAAAACAGAATTGGAAATGCTCAACAAACCAACCTGTTAAAAAAGCCAAGGAGATCCGCTACCTGAGGCACTTCCCACAAATTCGCCATAGTCAAACCCAAAAACAGAACAAACCCAATCAAATGCCTGCAAACAAAATCAAAAGAAATCTTAATGTAAATCCAAATTAACGAAGAAGTAAACCCATATATGTAGCAAAATTTAAATCCATCAAAGAATCGAAGTATGAAATATATTAAGAAACTTGAATGGATCATGACGTACGTCCAAACGTTGAGAGTTTCATTATGCCAACGGAAAACGCTGAAGAGAGCTTCGAGGACAGGCCAATCAGCTCTGTAATAATTCAAAATGAACTCGTTGTCCTTCATGTACTCCGGCAACTCCCAATACGACATCAACTCGTACCGTTTCGACCTCCCTTTCTGACCCTTCTTCTTCTTAATCCTCTTCTTCTTCTTGTTCTCGTAATTAGAAGCTGACGACGATGATGACGAAGACGATGACGACTGGTAATAATAATCATCGTGGATTTGGGGTTGATCCAATTTCACAACAGCATTGCTTCTTCGTTTTGATCTCTTCCTGAAATTTACAGCAGCTCCTCCTCCTCCTCCTCCTTCCCCGGGACTCATGATGATTCTGGTTAAATCACAAGGAGGCTAGGGCGTGGCGGAGGGGCCAAGAATTTTCAGAGAGAGAGATCGGAAAATTGGATGAAGAGCTCAAATTGGGATTGGGGATTGGGATTGGGTTTGGGGTGGTATTAATTTAGTACAGCAGATTGGAGATGGACAACTGCTCCAACCGCAACCATTTAAAGACGAGAGAGACTCACTCATCTTTCTCTCTCTTTCTTCCTTCATTCATTTTTTGTGACATGCATGCTGTGCTCTGCTCTGCTCATTTTTTTTTTTTGGGTAGCTTACCCAAAAAGAAGGGACTTATTGTTGGTTGAGCTCCGTGCCTAAAATTATTATTGGATTTTAATTGTCAGGGAGGGTTAGCTACATTTTCGTAATTAAGACCCACACCTAATAACTCTCGCTGATCAACTAATTGATGAACACCCACTTTTTGGTTTAATGTATACCGATACGTCACCCTTTTTTTTCTTCAGTGCATGCATCCTGCATGGTTTATTAGCTTAAATTACTTGTGCTCCATGACAAGGACGCACCGCTCAACGTCGGATCTAAAAAGAAAGAATTTACGTGTTTTTACTTTATTTTTTTTAGTTATTATTCTCCATTGTTGGATTTAGATAAGGCCGTGGTGAGTTATCACAAATTCTTTAATCATCATATGAATTAATTAATTATATCATCTTAATGCGGCTAGATTAGATGCTAATTTGGAAGGAGATTAATTATAATTTGAGTTTAAGCTCATGGGACATGTTAATATTTGGATTATTTTTTACTATTTTTACAGAGAACAAAAATCCCATGAAATAATATTGGTTAACCAACTTTATATCTCAAAAGATCATGCAGAGAATATGCTATTTTAGATATCACCGTTTGGAATGTTTTCTGTTCAAAAGGATATAGTAGTTGTAAAATCCAATGATTCCAATTCAAAGTTAGGTTTAGGAAGCTCAGCCAACTACGAGAAATTCAGAACCAGAGACTGCTAATTATTAATGGATATAAACATGGTTTGCTTGCCCTCAAGGACACTTCAACGTTGGCATATATTCCACAAAAGCAAAATTTCTTGCCAATTGCTGAGTTACTTGTCTTGGTAACTACACTGGAATTCGATGACAATTCTCCTTCCGAAGTGTGAGATTATGAAACCGGCATTATCATGTCTTAGTCTCTTTGAAACAATTCATCAAACACTTGATTTTTACTTTTGCGTTCATGAACTCCATACATACAAGACTTCATACATATTTACAACGTTTTGTGGATGTTCAATGGCTTAACCATTAGGATGGCTAGGTATCACTTATAGGTCAGTCACATGTGAATGTGTGATAACTAGACATTAGCTTTACATACACGCATATATTAATTTTCGATAGTGATACACTAGTATAATAAAACAGTAAACCCACTCCGTAAAGTCATAGAAAACTTTATACAGACAGAGTGCTAACCAACCACCTAAAATAGAGTTGGTCTACTACTGCATTAGTACATAGAACAATTCTATTACTACCGAAAATTGCTGCAGTGGCTTCCGCGGTTCAAAATTGATGTCATGACAATTTTGTTTTTATTATGGATCGGGAAAATGTATGTACGTCTCCATAATGTATAGTTACTTCTCCCATGTGGTACGTGACCCACAAGAACAACCTACCCTGATAAGGATGTGCACGAGCAGCTCATAGTTATTAACACAGTACAGAAGAAGACCGATTTTTGGTTCTAAGCATTTTCAGGCCTATGCTAAGAGCACATTTTTCATCTTTCAGAATCGAATTGATCATTCAACAGTGTCTTATTCACGATTTTTTTTTTATTTTTTTGACGTATATACTCATGAATGCAAAAGTCGTGGACAATGGTCGACCATGTATGTGAGTTCTTAAATGAAAAAATGAACAATCCAAAAATAGGAGTGAAATTGGCTCTTTATTTCTTAAATAACAGCCATTAGCCAGTGACAGCAACCAAGGGATTTGCTTTGAAAGAAATGAAATATATAAATACAGGTGTATTGAGCTTTATGACTGAACCCCGCAAATAAAGTTTAGAGGGCGCAAAGGTTTCAAGATGGAAAAGAAAAAAAGAATGCTTATGAAGAGACTATAGGATTAATGCACAGTTCTAGTTCTTGACGACTTCTAATTTCTCCAAGGCAGCCCGGATATCATCGCTGCCACAACCTTCAGTTGTCTGGACAATGTTGGGGCTGTCAAATGCCAGGACATCCGACAGAGGGTAGTTCCGGTTCGTGTGGAGTTGACTGATTGCGTTGCTGCCAACTCCCTTCAGTACTACACTTTTGTGCAGCCCTCCAAGCAATCCTTCATAGTCTGTATCTCCGCATTCTCCAGCAACAACCACCATTTTTGATAACTCTACACCCCATCTAAGATATAAATACCTGAAGGAAATGCATGTTTTAGTTGTCAAAGTTCATGAGCAATCTTAACAAACAGATCTGAGAGTTTCATAAGTTTAACCATCATGCCATAAATCGATGTGTATACATATCATTCTTGAGAAGGATGAAGGATAAGAATATCTAATGATAGGTGCTGTCATGGAACAATGCTTTATCAAATTTATCATAATCACGAAAAAATTCCAACTAAAAATCCTCAGCAACTAATTGAATTGTGCTGACCCCAATACAAGATTGGATTTCGGCATGTAATGAATCACAACGACACTGACAAAATTAGTGCCACTCTCACCATAAGAAGATCTGAAAAAGTCTGTTTCCACTACTCAGTCTCCTAAAAGAATCCATGGCCATGTTTCACCATGAGAACATGTCATAGGTGAATCGTTCAGTCTAAACAACAGGTGCACTATACGTCTATACTGCTTCTTGTTTGATAAACTAAAATAGCTTTAAAATTTCTAAAGGAAACCCGAAATACTTCCAACCAAGAAAAGGAAACCCAAAATAATCAAGAAATAAACCTAAATTTGAGCAGAGTTTTGCAAATTGAATATTGCACTCGGACACTTGGTTATGATGGCATCCTGAAGTCAACCCTTCTAAATCAACCAACCCTCATAAATGCACTCAACAGATCATATGGGACCATAGAGAGGGTAAGGGTTGAGTTTGAGACCCAGCGAGTCATCTACCTATCTTCATCTTAAAT
The DNA here is from genome assembly GCA_029955375.1 of Rubus parviflorus. NCBI lineage: Eukaryota > Viridiplantae > Streptophyta > Magnoliopsida > Rosales > Rosaceae > Rubus > Rubus parviflorus. Next base: position 22,063,356 of record JARGGL010000004.1, read on the forward strand.
TATTAATAGAGCGTTACTCATCATCTTCATTTATGAGCCTGTGCCACAGACTGACAGACCAAATCAGTTAAGCATATTATGTTATTGACGGGGTTGTTCTTACTTCTAGATTTACATAACCTAATAATCTTTTACATTTGTGCACAAAGGGATCCAAGAATTCACTTTAGTACCTTTTCCTAGTAGATAACCAGTTGCAATAACCTCAAGCAGTTAGTGAATTAACACTCTAGTTTGTTCTGGTTAGATAAACCACAGACGCAAGAAGTCACCAAAATCTAACCAACTTGTTATAACCAAATTGTATGTCAATAGATTAGACAAGACTACGCCATTGACAGAGATTATACATAAAGTGTACCTGAGGGTTTGGGAACGAGATGCCGTCACTGGAATCACATTCAGTCTGGTCCCATTTTGACAGTAAATTACATGGCACCGCAAAGCTTGAATCCTCAGCAACTTCCGAAGCTCCTTCACAGGGGGAACCTGCAAAGATTAAAAAGAAAAAACTTCTATAACGTACAGCCAACAGTACTACACTGAAAGAGTGAATAGCTTAGAAACTACATAAATTTATGTGCCTAATAAATTCACCCTCGATTTAAGAAACACACGAGCATAATTTACTGATTCATGCAAAATTTCCATAGTCAAAGGTGAGGAACATTTACCATTCCTGGCTTTTGCACTTTAAAAGCATAACAATAGTCAGTTGAAAGTTGTTCAGATGCAGTAACAATCTGTTCCTCACTCCCACTCTTCTTATCATTGGTTGAAGTTGCCCAGCGTACTAATGTCTTCCTCAACCCCTCTCCACCCCAGCGATATTCAATGTGTGAGTGGTAATAAAAGTCAACCACAAATAGACGATCCTCTGAATTAATAGATGGATAATAGAGATCACTGCCACTGTTGCAAATAAACGCATCAAAATCATTAGGGCTCAAGCCCCCAGAGACCAGAAACGAGCGTATCTCGGATATGTTCAAGGATGTTGACAATATGTACCCTACAGATCCTTCTGTACTTTCCTTTCCTGTAGCCTCAAAAATCTTTTTAGTGGTTTCAATCAGATCTGTAATGGTATCACAATCCACAGCAATGACAACAAGATGTTTCCTCCTCCTCAACACTGGGAACTTACCACTACTGTTATGGTCTGCTTTCTCTGAGAAACCAGCCTTCCGTGTGTCCCTTGAAATACCCTTTGACCATGCCAAAACAGCGTTCTCTATTTTACTCTTTCTATCAATACTTCCTTCAGATTCTAAAGAATTATCATTCACACTAGTTCCACTCTTTTCTCCATCCATTGAGAACTTCAAGTTCAAAGATAAATCCTGTATATCTCTCAAGGAATCACTTGGGGAATCTGATTCTGAAGTTTCTGCCCCATCATCACTTCTTTGCCACTGTGGATGCCTTGGCTTGCAGCTGGCTATTCGAGATAGGTAAGTCTTGCAGTGCTCAGGCCATGAGTACAGGTGAATATTCTTCAACCCGTTCTGACGACATCTTGCCCAGAGCTGCTTATCTGCAACAAGCTTCAGAAGAGCATCGGCAATAGACTGCTGATCATGGGGATCAACAAGAAGACCATTGTCAAGTACCTGCAGAAATAGCTGATGAGTTTTGGAAATTTTGAACAATTGCATGTACAATATGTATATAACCTTCTATCTTTTCAATGACCAATGAGTAGGTATACCTGTTGTATATCAACAGGACCTCCATTTTTTGTGGCAACAATAGGTAAACCATAAGCAGCTGCCTGTACAACAAAAGAATAAAGTTATACTGGTTTCTGGAAAATGAAAAAAATGGTTAATAACTAACACGTCAGTGTAAACTTCTGATAAATATGATAAGCACCTCAATCAATGTAAGTCCGAATGGCTCAATGAAAGCTGGATTGATGAAAACACCCTGCAAAAAAGGATTGGGATGAAATATTTAACCAGTAAAGGGAAAAGCATTTACATGCCGACATGATACACTAGAGAGGAGCAGGTAGTGGGACTAATAACAAACCAAAGACATAGTTCACATAATTAATTACCAGGAGCAGTTGTCAAAAATATGGCATTAGAAATTCCCCAGCATTATGTCTCAGTTACAACCAGAGAAGTATTACTTTTACCAGGTTTTAGAAAGTGGACAGAGAGTGGCTGATTGTTTTTTACAATGGAAAGTGGCTGATAAAATCAAACTAAAATTGCACGATACAATAGGAAAATTAACAATACTTTTGTACTAGAATCTTCATGCAAGAGCACTGAACGTAAACAATGTTGAACACTAGGAAACAACAACAGTGACATCAGTGGAAATGGAATCTCAGGGAGAGAAAAAAAGTGACAGCAAAAGATAGATACAAGTGAAGTCAAAAGACACTTGCATGTGAAAGAATACAGAAGAGAAAAAGTAGTTACATAAACTGAAACTGCACAAAATAATGTTGGTGAAAAATTTCTAACAGGGTTTCACTTTTTCTTATAAAGCGCACATGATTAATTTATCTTTCATCTATAATGAGTACCTTTGTCTTTGCTGCTAGACGATATATGTCAGGAACATCAGACTGCTTGTGGTGTTTGGGGTATGCAACTTGCCCATACAAATCATGTTTGTCAATAAGCTTGAGAACTGAAAGAAGAACAGAAGCACTTGTGCTTGACATGTCATCAATTCCATCTCGATTACCCATAATTAGTGTCTGCAGAGTAGAGAGAAAAAGGAAAAGATCAAGTAATGAAATTGGCTCAGCAAAAAGCCAATTAAGCAGGTCAAAATGTCCGATAAATCACAAAGGTACATATATTCACAAAGAAGGAACCATCAAGGATTGTAACATACAAGATTAGCAAGCTCTCTTAATGGACGACATTCTCCAAATGCTTTGACCAAAGTTGTGATGTTCTTTTTTGGATCTGGTCTAGCAAGGGCAAGAATCATAGGCTTCCGGGGATTGGTAAAGAAGCGCATTATCTGCGTTACAAAAAATTCAGATTGGCATCTGGTCAATGCATAATACATGGAAACATAATCTCCGACAATGGTAAATGCATCAAGAATAAGTACCTCAGCCCAAATAGGTGGGTCTGCAGGAGTAGGATGATGGTCTTCATTTGCCTCTGTTTCACCATCCATATCACCATCTTGTGGAACAATATGATGGAACTCCATCCCAGGAGGAATTACCTGCAGAGAACTACAAAATTGTAAGATATGATTTGTTATATCATAAAGCTAGCAAGTAACTTACCAGGATACCAGCATAGTATTTCAAGAAGAACAAGCCATGAATATATAGACTTTTAAACAATGCTGATCAGGGTAAAACCATGCGCTCAGTACTTACCAACATGCGGGGCATGAACCTGCCATAACAGCTCACATTACGCCTGATCCGGGCTCGTATTTTTCGCTCCAGTACGGGATCAAATCCATCATACAAGCGCCATTGCTCTTCTATCTCTTGTCTAGTGCTGGTAATAACTATTTCAGAAGCATCCAGGGATAACTCCTCAGCTTCTATCCGACGCATTATTTTGTATGTGGTGTTTATTTCATCCCTTGATAGACGGCCTTGTTTTAAAAGTTGCTCCAACTTATCTCGGCCAAGTGAGTGGCCAGTGAAAAGCATTGGCACATTTAAAGCACCAGATAGAAGGGCAGCAGAGTCACCTGCATCTGCATAATGCCCATGGATGGCAATTGGCCAGACTGGCTTCCCACCACCAATTTGTTCACCCAAAACTTTGGACATTTGTATTACGTGGTTCAATGCACCATCAACAAATTCAGGGATGTATGGCCAGAGATTTTCTTTGGGGATGTATTTATCTTTGGGACCGAATGGTATACGAATGATATATGAACCACTGCTCTCTCCCGTCTCTTCCTCGAAACCTTCTGCACTTAGCGGAGTTAGCATCTCTGTGGGCTCACCATAACTCCAATCTACGTCTGGTGATGACACTTGTCTAGTTAGCAGATCAACTCGATACACTCCTGGCATGGTGCCCAAAGCCCTTGCAAGTTCCACTACATATTTAACCTAGAAAGAACATAAACCCAAGATTATACAGGTAAATAAGCAACTAGAGAGGTTATCATGTTATCAAACAACAACACAGATGTAATGCAGTTTCGCAACCACAAAAATCACATCAATTTAAACAGTAACAACTAACTATTACCTGACCACCAGTATCAGAGTCCCGACCGAGCTCCATATTCTCACCCCGTATAAGACCATGAAGACTGCAATTGAATACTTTTTGTCAGAAAAATTAAAAAACTCATCATGCAGAACCAGAGATCATATCCTTCGCTAAATCGAGAGGAAGATGCATGTTAGCCACCATCAGGCCAAATTCAGTTTCTTATGAAGCTCCCTACAGCAGCTAGTTAAAATATCATTTCAATGCTTCTACGAGATGCTGAAAGCATGATTGTATTAAACACTATTTTCATGCTAGATGTACCATGCATCACCAACCAATCACACCTAAATAATTAAGAAGCTGAAGTTCAGTTCATGCCTTATTAAGACAATATATAGCTTCTTCCCCTTCTGCTGACTAATAAATGTCTCCATTGCATCAACGGAGTTAATCCTCGGCAGTCTGCCTCTGACGCTATCACCATGAGCCGATACATCAGTCACTACATCTCCTTTCTCTCCCTCGGATAAGTCTTCCGACATATCAGCAGTAGCTTCTCTGCGGCCTCTTTCTCGTTCGAGACGACGCTTAGTCATCCTCTGATGTTCCTTTTCCTCAAGCTGCGGAACAACATAGTGTAAGGGGGAAATCATGATTTAAGCAAAATAGTCATATTCTTCTCTTCGTTTTTTCTTTTAACTGAAATGACCATGTCCTTGAATAGTAGTAGGCTGTACTAGTTTGTCAGCATTTTATTAAAAATCCAAAATGGAAGACACCCTAAGAACAAATCAGTAGCAATTCAATTCAATTTCTAACAGTAATTAAGAACTCAGATCAACTTTTAACCTCCTTCACAAAAATGAACAATTTTACATCACACACTCGATTTAAGACGCGCTCAGAAAATCAGTCTACACTGATTGAAGCAAAAACGTCAGCTAGCTACCAAATCACACAAGAAAACAACTACATCTGAGAATGAAAAACAAAAAGGAAGGCGGTAAAAAACCTGCTTCTTCTGGCGAGCCAAGTTCCAAATCCGCCAGCACAAATTCTCCAATCTGGTGTTCCTCTCCTGTGGACTCCTCGTCGCCGCAGCCTACAATTCCCACAATACCACCACAAACTCAACAATCGAACTAAGAATCTTCCAGAAACAGAGCAAAAGAGAGAGTAAAATCAATCGACTTACGCGAACCCAAGAGCGATGAAGATCGGTCTCATCGAAGCCGGTGATGACCTCCTCAACGAAGTACCGAGTCGGACTGAAGTGGCCTCTCTCTCGGAGCAGCAACGAGGACTTGGCATCGTCGACGAGGCCTGGACCGACGTCGAGAATCGCCTCCAGGTAACTGTTTATCCAATCGTTCCCGGCCATTCTGGTACCCTCCGGCATCTTCCGAACTTAATTGAGACCAAATCTTGGTGCTGAGGGTGTAATTGATTTGGCTGATTTGATAAGAATTTGGAGCAGAGAGAAGAAGAGCTCTCTGGACTATGGGAGAGTGAAAATGAAAATGAAGAGGCTGTTTTTATGCATGTGATTGTGGGGTGGTGGCGCGTTTGGCCGTTTGCCTTAAAACAGTTAAAAACATTTGGGATTTGGCTTCTCTCTCAATTAGTCATAAGCTGGACTACTTTAGGACCTTGATTTTATATTTCTCGGGCCAAAAAGAAAATGAGAATTTTGTATTTTATTTTCACTTGACAAAAAAAAATCTGTTTTTTTTTTGGTAACAATTTATTCCCTCAAGGTTCTTTGAATAATTATGTTTTTTTTTTTTTTACCAATTCCTGAAAAAAATTTCAACATAAACGAAGGATTGAATTATAATACTTTATTTGCCAATGAGTAGTTTTACATAAACAAATAGATGCCAAATATAAAGCTAATTTAGTATTGAAATGTTGGAATATTACATTTCGATCTGTATTTCATTTTGTTGTTTAAAATTTTCTCTTTTCTAGAAATTGATAGTAATTTTTTAACTTGTTGCACCATTTGAAATGTGATTAGATCGTCTACTGATTATTAATTTTTAGAATGCATTTTAATGCTTAGATAAATAAATCGACAATTAGGTCCTTTATAGAAAATTTTCTCTTCTTAAACATTCAAATTTGGTAAAGTGTTACTTTCATGTGATTCTTTAAAGGTGAAAATTGTTATTAGTTATTAGTATTGGGAAAGAGAATACTAAAATGTTGGTTGATTTCCAAAAATCAGTTAATATTATTTTTTGTTCAAAAGGCTTTTTTACCGGACAAGTGGCAGGAAAGTGTGAAGAGTAGGAGCTTTTTCCTCGTGTCACCGCTAGTGTGGGATTTGTACGTCAACTTAATAATGATTGAGTGAAAAAAATAAAGAGCTTTAAAATCAATAATTAAAAATAGGGATCTTTGGGGAATCTTCTAGTAATATCCTTGCGAGCGGTGGTTTAACAAATTAACTACCTCACTTAATTTGACAGTTTACCCCCTCTCTATTTGGTCATTTTCTTTCATTTTTTATTTCTAGATTTTCAACTCTAAAAAATTGAAAAAATTCTTCATGATAGACAAAAAAAAAGCTTTTGCGAACCCTATTATATTTGAGAGTGTGTGATGCTATGAATTTTTCAATTGTTAAATTTATTTTCCAATTAAAGTTAATCGTTGAGAAACTTGAAATTCATGTGCTTAGAACATAGTAAGTTTGTTTTTGTTTTTTCTTTTTTAATTCAAGTGTGTTTTATGCTATTTGGTAACGTGGCGGAATACTCATTTATAATGATGGATTTACATTTTTTTTTTAGAGAAAGAGATGGATCTACAATTTTTTTAAGCGAGATTAAAAATTTAACACTTAACTTACTTTATTTAGTTCTTATTGTTTTAATTTCTTTGAGAAAGTTTGTCAAACACTTTATTTTTGTTACCAACCATCTTGCATTCCAACACACATTATGTCCTCAAGTCCTTAAATATAGCAAAAGAGCATGGAAATATTTATATTGAATACATTTAAATGAAAGCAATTGCTTGCATATGAACTTAAACTTAATGTTACTCGACTTACTTCAATCAAACATAGTTACGCTTTGGACTAAATAATTGAGTATCATATTAAAGCATTTGGGGTTAGCCGAGATGATAAAACAAGGTGAAAATAAGCATTTGGGGTTATAATTTCATTCCCTTCAATATAATAATAATAAAATCGAGTATCATATTACCCATCGTCATTTACACTTAAAAAATTCCTTCTTTAACGAACAAACACAAACTCACTTGGAATAAGTATAACCATTACAAAAATGTTCACATACAAAGCCACGAATCAATTCACTTCAGTTTTCTAAGCAAAAGCCACAAATCAACAGGTAAGCAAAGCTTAGTGCTCAGCAGCTCATGTATATTATTATTATCAAGACGAATCTTTCTATCCCATATATGATACTGTTCTTGTTTCTATAGCCTTCACATCAACACAAAACAGATGTTAACTCTTAATTGGAACACGACACACATTCCAAACATTACGATTCTACTCTATTATTATTATATATATATACTGTAGTCAAGAATATATGAATGTATTCACTCACATATTTAACTCTTAGAAAGACATATACAATTCCAGAAAGATCTCTGTTGGTTTTGCAAAATTGGTACACGTCTACTCCAAATTCCACATTGGTGCCCAACAAGGTAGGTAGTCCTCACAGAACATGACTCATTTGGGTAGCTTTATTTGCTTCGGACCCGGATCCTCTCCTCACCAAGAGGATCTCTTATTTCCCCACCAAGAGATCTTGGCCCTCTATTTCGACTCATTTGGGTAGCTTTATTTGCTTCGGACCCGGATCCTCTCCTCACCAAGAGGATCTCTTATTTCCCCACCAAGAGATCTTGGCCCTCCATTTCGAAATGGAGGGCCAAGATTTGTTGCACTTTTGGGGTGGGGTATGAGGTTTAGGAAAAGTGCAAGAAATCTTGGCCCTCCATTTCGAAATGGAGGGCCAAGATCTTTTGGTGGGAAAATAAGAGATCCTCTTGGTGAGGAGAGGATCTCATTCCATTTGCTTCTGCACTATGCATGTTATATATGCATTTTAATTAAGTTTTAGGTAGACATATAATCAAGGAAAAAGCAATGATTACAGAATTTATGGGAGTGTCCAGAACTCAAATTTGATCTATTAATAGATTTACTTATATGACATCCATGTTTTTTTTTGGTCAAGAAAAAAAAACATATATACACATATTTATACATGATTGCTATGTTCATCTCATGTTACACGAGTTAAAGTTAATCAATTTAGACGACAATTTTATCAGAGGACAAACTCATTTTCAACGAAGGTTAAATATATTTTTGCAATTATCCCATATTTTTTGTTTGATGGAGAATCATAAAAAAACAAATAGTTACACGTACGTACGTAGAACATTGTCTTTTTTCACGTGTATATTAGGCTCTTAGCAGGAAAAGGCTTTCGGATTGGCTTTTTCCTTGTTCAATTTAAAGGAATTGGATAAGGAAGCATGGGAAAGCTAGGCCCAGAGGATAACCCTGCTCAAAAATACCTCTTTTCCACAGTTTTGATCTTGCAAGTGATAATGTCACCTCTTCAAAAAAAAAAGAAGTGATAATGTCACCCTCCGGATCCTTCAGCTTTTTGGTCAGGTCAGAACTCAGAAGTAGGCCTCGATCTGCCTCTCATCATCATATGAAAAGTCTTGTATTCTAGTGTACCCAGTAATCCATGTACAAGAGTTGAACAAGGTACTGCTGTAGCATATATGCAGATCGACATCACACTGCGCACCGTATATGGCCTGCAACAAAATTCTTCTTCACAAATATATGGTAATTTTTCATATTTTCTTCGATGGCTGATCCCGAAAACCCCGTATCAATTCTTTCTTTATATCACCCAAATAAGTTAAGTTTTTTGGTTTTAGCATATATATATATGCTTCAATGTCAAGCTAGCTTAGAGAGGTAACTAGCTAGGTTGGTCCCTAATGCATGCACTGTAGATCGAGCATGCATCCTCGATCATCAACATAAACATGGATCGATCTTTCTTTGGCCAATTAATTCCTGCGCAAGAATATAGGATTCTGGATCACCCATGGGTACAGATCATCAACAAGCTAGCTTAATTAAGCTTGCTGCTGCTATATATATGGTCGAACACGCGAGAAACCGGCTGCATTAAGCTTGCTGCTGCTATATATATGGTCGAACACGCAAGAAACCGGCTGCATTAGCATACATATATGCACCTGCCTTTTCACCAAGCCGTCCGGCCTGCCTCTGCAATGTAACAAACTCCCTTCGACTGTTATACGTGCCGCTAGCCCGGACGGAAATGATAGAATTGTGCGCAAAGGTGCAAACAACCATTCATGGCATATATATATATAGCCAAATTAGCTAGTGTCGAATTAATAATTACCATGATTGCTAAGTAGTAACAATTAATTAATGTGGCCGGTCGGCCTGAACTACGTACCGTACGTGTAAAACCCGGCCTCAATCACTTCCTTACTCCTACATCTCCAAAATCACAGTGTAAAACCCTCGATCGGAAATTCAAGCGCCTCGATCAGCTTCGACTCTTTGTTGAAAACAATATATATATATATGTCTAGCCTCGATCGACTTTGCGTGTATGCGTGGATGGCTCAAAACACGTACTGATGCAAACACTCGCTTTCTATGTATATAATTCTTGTACCCCAGATCAGACCACGTGAAATCTATTCACACTACAAAAGAAAATTATCACCATCAAACATCATGGCATGGCCGGAGATCATAGTCAAGTATATATATTCTTATGGTCTGAGTGTATACATGTAAAACTAGACAATAATACCATTAAAAAAAGTTCCAAACTTTAATTATTTGATAAAAGTGGAATTTTAGTCTGTGACAAAGTGCTGGACTCTCTTCAACAGCAAGATTCTTTGTTTTATTAATCATAGTATTCGTTCCCTGTCAAAAATAAAAAGGTGACATTATCATTGATAGAAAAAATAGAACGACCAAAAAGCCCCTCGATTGGTATCGCCGCAGGATCGTCTGTAGTTTCCCAACGGTCAACAATCAGCACTTGTCCAAATTTGAGGTTATGACTTGAATTTTTAATGACCAAACAGACGGCCGTCTTTGTTTGAGGTTACGTCAGAATCCACCTTCTTCTTCAAACAGCAAGGCCAGGCCGGTCTTTGTTTCTATTTTTCGCCCCCGGCCCTTTTGCAATAATAATAAAAGCATCAGTTTTGCCTCAGCTAAGCCGCCTCTCTTTTCTCTTCAGGTTTGCTTCTTTCACTGTAAATTCAGGTGTGCTTTTTCTTTTTTCCTTTAGTACTGTTTGGATTGGCTTTGAAGCTGCTGTCTTGCTCTTTGTTTGGAGATTCTAAATGTTGGGTTTGTGAGTTTGGCTGGTTTTTCATATGGGGTTGTGCTTTTGTGAATTGGGTGTCGAGCAATTCTGTAAAAGTTTGGAAATTTTGGTGCTTTGAGGTCTTGGGATTCGTTTTGTGGCTATGTACCAGCTGGGTTGTACTTCATTTTCTTATTGTGAGCTGGGATATGTGAGGCTTTGATTGAATTTTGCGGACGCATCAAGAAATTGAATTCTCTAGTATGTGAAATCACATGTGTGCACTATTTGCTCAACTACATAAGCTTTCTGGTGGATGCAAAAGGTCGGTGTGGTGACTTGAAGAATAGAATAATATAGGGATACTTCATTGTCTTTCGTTCACAGAATGGAAATTGAGCTTAAGCCATTAAGACTGTCCATCATTGTGTCAAGTTTGTTGCTGTTGGTGCAATTGCCAGCAATCCCTGCCTCTGGGTTTGTCACACAGTCAAGGGTTTGTAAGGATCACTTTGCCTATGCGAATTCTAATGGTCAGGATTTGTTTTACATAAATGGGAATTCAGTAGAGAAAGCTTTGTTCTGTGAGGCTCTTCACACATACCATGCAAATGGTTGCATTTTGGAGGGCTACCTTGGAAGTAACCGCTGTGGATCAGTCATTTCACTAGGTATGCACTAATACTCAATGTTGCCTACTTGCCTGTGTTTCTTGTTTATATGATGCTATTGTAATCACAGTAGGAATTTAGGTAAATGTTTTCAGACATTTAGTAAGTGTTGCTGCTTTGCAGTTGAATTTCCCTTCAAGACAGGAAGAAAACTTATGCAAAAGGAGTCGAGGCATGAATCCACTTTCCATGATGGAGAAGACAAAAACGCTTTTGAATCTCTGTCCATGACCAAAAAAGTTGGAATAGCGGCAAGTGGAACGCTTTTGGTGTGTTGTGTCTTCCTTTGTCCCTGCTTTTATAAGAAAAGGAAAGAAACTGCTCACAATGTTCTTGCTAAGGACGCAAATTCAAGTAAGTCTTTTACATCTCAACCTGTGCAGTGGAATCTCTAACTATAGGTTATCGGGTTGATACAGAATAGTCTGACCAATGTTCGAGCTTGACATTTGAATGCATTCAATGAAATATTAGATTAACAGTCCTCTCAAACTAGTCCATATTGTTTTGTTTACAATTCTGCAGACCGTTGCATTGCTGTTGTCACTGTCTAGTCTGTCTTAGATTAGTTGTTTCCTTAATATATATCACTTTTTCCTTTGACATGTTGATGTTAAAGCTAAAATTGATTATCCTCTTGCAGTGGATTCAGCTTCTTCTTCTGAAGTGAATCCTGTCGCTGAAAAGATCCCGGCCAGTCCGCATCGTGTGCCACCTAGTCCTAGATTTTCAAACTCTCCAAAACTCAGTAGACTTGGGTCTGTACATCTCAATTTGAGTCAGATTGCCAGGGCAACCCGCAACTTCTCAAAATCACAACTTATAGGTGAAGGCGGTTTTGGAACTGTCTACAAAGCTCGGCTAGGTGATGGCCAAGTGGTTTCTGTAAAACGTGGAAAGAAGGTATGAATAGTTCATAATCTTGAAACTTTTTTGTGGGTATTTAGTGAAAATTGATCGTTACTGGTTTACTTATGAATGGAAATACCATTCTGATGATGTGCTAGATAGTAAAACACTGGTATCACCACTTGGGCACTTGCAGTTGGTTATAAACTTATAATTACTACGTGCATAGTAGGATTTTCTCCTTGGCATAATTGTTGTGAACTTGCTGTTTTGCACTTAATTTTAAACAAGGGTAGTAATGTTGCTATGAATATTCGAGTGGCTTTTTTTTTTATATCCCCAATCTCAATGATTGCACCAAATGATTTCTATTTTGTTAACATGGAAACTTTGTTATAGGAACTCTTTGAGAATTTGCAAACTGAATTCAGCACTGAAGTTGAACTTCTTGCCAAAATTGATCATCGGAATCTTGTAAAGCTACTAGGTTATGTGGATGAAGGAAATGAACGTCTTATCATTACAGAGTATGTGCCAAATGGTAACCTTAGAGAACATCTGGATGGTAAGCTACTAATACATTAAAGTTAATTAATTTTAATGTAGAAAGTAATGATATCATGATCATGTTGCTACGCTGACAGGTCAATATGGGAAGACCCTTGAGTTCAATCAGCGACTTGAAATTGCCATTGATGTTGCTCATGCCCTAACCTATCTTCATCAATACGCGGGTAACACAAGTCTCGATTCTATCTTATTGATGTGCATTTACCAAGTTGTTTGATCCTTAACCTTCTATTCATCTCACAACAGAAAAGCAGATCATCCATCGAGACGTGAAGTCATCCAACATTCTTCTGACAGAAAGCATGAGAGCCAAAGTGGCTGATTTTGGATTTGCAAGGCTTGGTCCGATGGACACTGATCGAACACACATTTCAACCAAAGTGAAAGGAACCGTTGGTTACCTAGACCCCGAGTATATGAAAACCTATCAGCTCACCCCCAAAAGTGATGTTTACTCATTTGGGATATTACTAATAGAAATTGTGACTGGTCGCCGTCCAGTGGAGTTGAAGAGACCAGTTGAAGAGCGAGTCACACTCAGATGGGTAAGGATCTTGTATTCCCTTCGCTTGGTTAGTAATTGATTTTGCAGCACAGCTTTAGCAGTTAGAACATGGAACAACAAAATGCAGCCTAACTGTTATAATTATATGTATATCTGGTTTTCGCATTGTGCAGGCATTCAAGAAGTTGAACGAAGGAAATGTTGTGGAATTGATTGATCCTGCAATGGAGGAAGTTGTAGATGCAGAGGTTCTTATGAAATTTTTTGATTTGGCTATCCAGTGTGCAGCTCCGATTCGAGCTAATCGACCAGACATGAAAATAGTGGGAGAGCAGTTGTGGACAATAAGGGCAGACTACCTTAAAAGTCTCAAGAGAGGGTAATAGTACCATCCGAGAGGCATCTCTCTCCCTCCCTCTGATTCAATCAGAGCTGTATTGAACTTGCCCTGTAAAAAAAATATTTGGCTCAAACAGTTTGGTTTTCAATTTTGCCTTTTTCTCAGCATCATTTATAACTCTTGAACATTTTATACTTGAATGTTTTTTTTTTGACAGATTTTATACTTAAATGTTGAGAACATTCGCACTCGATAAATTTGTGGCATCTCAAAAAATTGTGGTTGAGATACGGAAAGACTGATGCTGTTTCTGTCTACCACTCCATTATGTTTCTTGGACTCTCGAGGAAATGTAACCACCGGTGTGTAAAATGAAATGTAGAATGGGATGAATTTAAATTTGTAACCAAGAGGTTCGGAATTCAGGATGACATTGATGCAACACAAAGCATAGTTACTTTGCTCATTATCTTCTTGAACCAAGAAATTTCAAAATCGGTGAATATAATAGATCATCTGAGCTTTATAGTTTTACGTAATGTACACATACTTCATCAGAGAGCAAAAGTGCCATGATTCATGGCCATGAGAAACTTCATTTCCTGGTTGATAATATGTGGTGTAGTGCATGTATTCGGATAACATAAACTACTGCTACTTAGCAGTTCTTGACCTCTGGACTCTGATGAAGAAATTGATAATTAATGGTACAAGCTTGTAATGATTTTGTAACCCAGAGAAGATGGATGCTGCAGCTCAAATAAGACTCTACAACACCTTTTCTTCAATGGAAACTAAGTTCTAGGCTGAGACCCTAAAATATTTACTCGGAGGGGGCAGCCGAAATCTTAATCTTTTCCACCGGCTACTTACCAGCATAGGGTGCAAGCTGAATATATGTTCTGGTATGAAGTCATGTCTTGTCAAAATACCGACTACAGGAGATCTCTGCAAATGAGCAGCATAGTTTACAAGCAGTTAGTAAGAAGGCTGGGAGAAAGAGTAAATAGTAACAGTAAGTCAAATATTCGAGAAATTGTAGATACTGAACACATAGATAATGGCATAGTGGCATTCGCATAAGATAACAGAAAGCACTGGTGGCCAAGTTATTCTAGTCAGGCAAAACGGGATCTAGAAGGTAAGCTCATTGAGCAAATTGAAAAAGATCAGCATGACTAGTTGATCTAGCAGAACCAGTGGTGGATGCATTTATATATAACTAGGGTAAGTAATGGCATTTCATTTACAGAACAACAACGTCATGTGAACTGCAAGAATTTGAAGGATGTGCAAGGCAAGGCAATGCAAAAACTGATACTACCGAATAACATATTTCATAGTTTTAAAACTAAGAGAAACAGTGAGGACATATTTCGTAGTTTTAAAACTAAGAGAAACAGCGAGGACAAAACACTTACACTGGACATCTTTGGTATCACTAGAAGGTGCCTTAAACCAACTTGACGAAAAAGTATGAGAGCCTTTGCTAGTGACATTGTCTCCACAACAGTATAAGGTGAAGCATTAGTAAATGGATGCAAGTCTATGTACATTTCCATCTCCTCCTCTGTCAGTTCTATATCTTCTAACTTGTCACCATTGCCTGATCCCCTCTTTGCAAAATCCTCTGACGAGAACTGTTTAAAGGCATCAGTTGTCGTTCGCACAGGGGTAGACACAAAGGACTTCTTCTTCAACAATTCAATAAGATGGGCACGGAGGACTAAACCAAACAAGACAGGAGATTCAGAAGGTGGAGACTCATCAATTACAGGGAAACCATTATGCCCTGTAGTTCTGAGAACATGTACTATATTACCAACTTTCTCAATGCCATTAAAGAGTTGAAGCGGCCCTGTTACTACATCACTTACTGTCAGATGCCTCATATATGGTTCTGCATGAGCCTCTAGATACGGGAAACCCTTTGCTTTCATAATAAGATCATATATGTTGCTATTGAAAGCATCTGCTGTGGTCTTGGAAACAAGAAGAACCAGCATTATCAATGGTAGCAATAACAGATTGTTGGTCAATTCCAGAATAATTACACACAAAGAGACAGTCATCCTCATGGTTCCACCAAGTAAAGAAGCAGCACCCAGCACGGCATAAAGGCCATGATGGAGATTTGTGTGTGAACCCACCAACATTCCAACAAAGCGTCCATAACTTGCACCAGTCACAATAACAGGTACAAAGAGACCAGCAGGAACAACAACGCCATAGCTAAAGATACTTAAAAAAAAGCAGGTGATTAAAAATATGAGAACTGAGGAATATTGAAACTCGGAATCAGTGTCCTTGCTGAAAAGATTTCTGATAGCATCATCGTTTGTGTTGAATATGAGGCTGGCAAGGTCATTATAGTGGCCGGGAGGACACTGGAACTTCTTGTAGTTACCAGACCTTCCAATTGTAGGGCAGGCTTCTGATGCATCAGGTGGGCAAGGTCGGCAAGATGCAAGCCATGGTAATCCAAAGAGAAGACAAGATGTGAAAATGGAAATTGAGCAAGCAAGAAGAACTTTATAAATGATGCCTTTCCTGAAAAAAAAAAATCAAGAGGATTGCAATCAGCAAAATATGGTGTTCTACAACATTTTGAAATCACTAAAACTGTGGAAGACATCACCAAGATTCTTACTCATTGATGAGATTGTAAATTCGGAGAACTTTTGTTAATATAAAATTATAGATGCTCCCCAATATGCCACCTACAAATGCTAGGGCCAGCACAGGAGGCACGTCTTCCAGGTGATAAGACATATTTGATGAATAGACGTCGAACATTATCAGGCCCCCTGTACCAAATAGCCCACATTTTCCACTTAAGCAAAAATCAATCAGAGCTCGGAGCACAATTGCAATTACAGCAGTCGTAAAAAAAGCTCTCCACAGAAGGGCACCTCTCCACCTACAGAACAGAATATTGGTAAGATTCGATTAAGTTTAAAGTTTTGTAACAAAAAGCTAATCACTCAAGTTTATGTTTAATCATATATCAGATGCACTGCATATGGTTAGGTTTTGAATAATATCCCAAATTAACAAATACATGCAAGGAAGATAAATGGAAAAGAATAAAAAGAAATACCAATCTGAGAGTGATGGAAATTGAAAGAAAACATTAAAAATCACCCATCAACCAAACTCTAGGGGAAAAGAGATAATTAAGAGTAGATATTTTGGGCTCACTAAAACTCTATGTGATCAATACAATGTACATGTAATGTATAGGATGTGAAGACTATGCAAAGTTCAGTATTGAGAAAAACTAATTTTTATCACACATGAACAAACAAGCAAAGACATGTACCAAGATGCCATCTCTTCGAGAGCAAATAGCAGACCACCAACTGGGGAACGGAACGAGACAGCAATTCCAGCAGCAGATCCACATGTTATGAGATCCCTACGGTCTCGATCATTCTTGAAATATCGTAGCCATTTCCATGTCAAACCATACTTCTTTGATCCACCCTGACCCAACAATGATGCAACACATGCACCGGTATGCACCATGGGCCCTGCCTTTCCAATTAGAAGAGACGATGACACAGCAGAAATACTGCCAACAATCTGTACAGTGAAGCAAACGAAGATTACCGATCTGAACTTTGAATTCATAGACCATAAATACTAAACAATTGATATAGTTTCTCAATGCTTATGATATTATTGTACTGAACGTTTCTCAATGCTTATGATACTAGGAGTGATAAAACATTACGGCTAAAGTTCTAAGCTTGAATTGCATAAGCTTATTAAACTTCAAATAAAATAAGCGAATCCTAAAGCAATGTCACCTTAACAATCAAAGTCCGTATCGAAAAAATTCCCGGTGCGTCGACGCCGTTGAGGTAAGCCTTCACCTCCGGTATACCGGAGCCGGCAGCCGCCGGCGCCACTAAAGCAGTGATCGTGGACGCAAAAAGTGTAAGAGCGAAATTATAAGAGAAGAACACAACAAACGCCAGCCAATACCTAACAAAAAAAACCCCAATTACAAAATTGACAATCAGAAAATCAACCAAATTCGAAAAAATCGAATCGCAGTAGTTAGTACCTCCGCTGCAGCATCATGTTGGAAGTGATGACGAACTTTACGCCGGCGATGTTCTCGACGGCGAGGTTGTTGAAGAATCCGATGAGTCCAACAATTATACCAATGAGAAAGCAAGAGAACCACTTCATGAATATGTACTGGAACACGTGGACGGTGTCGCGGCTCCGCCAGTCCTGCTTGAAGAACTCGTTCTCCAGAATCTCGTAGTCGAGGCTTTCAATTGGGCAGACATTGGCTCCGACGAGCGCGACCTGAGAAGAGTTGTTGAAGACGAATCGGTTGTTGCCGGAAATTAACGGGACGGTGATCGATTCCGGGTCCTCGGCGTTGAGGTTTCCGTCACAGGACATTGTTTCGGTTACGGAAGAGAGAGAGAGAGTTCAATGCCGGAGAACCATCGGAGATTCCGAGTCAATAAGAAGTCAGTGAGTGTTTCGTGTTGCTTTTGCTTTTGTGTTTCGGATGTTTTTGCGTTTGTGAATTGTGAGCTCGCTCTCGCCTCGTCTCTTCTCTCTTTCTGTCAATTTGAGTCGTTGCAAAAGTTTGATTAGAGTTGGAACTCGTTTTTCACTAATTGACATTATTGAAATTAATAGGGACTTTCATTCTAAATATGATGATGAGATTAATAGGGACTTTACTTCCGTAGGGGATGTGACTAATTTTCTTCCAAATAAACTCTTAATTGTTGTGTTTTATTTCACTTCCAAATAAACTCATGATTTTTATTCTGTTATTTTCCGATTACAAAAACACAAATACAACGACTACAACAAAGCATTATGAGAGCTTTATCTCTAATTGATCTAACTAAAAGGTAGTTGAAACAATGAGAGGTAGAGAGCGTGCCAATTGAACGACCTATAGAGGACCTATAGAGGCAACAAAATTTTCTTCTCTCAAAATACGCTAGGATGAGATTTGAGTGCAAGTTCGTGATAACAACAAGATGAACCATAAATTTAATTCTATATGAGATTTGGATTATATCACCAATGACATCAAAAATTGAATTACTCGTGAACTAAAACTATGTGTCAAATATCCCAGCCAATATGATAGCATCAATTATTTAAAGAGAAATACATAGAACATAACGCCACATAACTAATAACGTTATCTCGAACCACAAACACGTGGTAGTCCGAACAATTATATCAAAAATGAGTTAACGATGAGCATGTGATATTTAAATTTCATTATAAATTGTTCATTTGTTTAATAGAGTGAGATAACCAAACCATATATGGTTTGAATGTTAGCCAATATGATCTAGATGCTTCGTCCAAAAAAAAAAGGTATGATCTAGATAGGTACCTATTTATGTTTAAATATGACCTCTAAAGTATGATCTAGATATGAATGCTTAATATCAGAGAACTCAATGAAAATACAATTAAGATAAATTTACTTAAAACTTTTTACACTAATTCCAATTTGCCTATACAACTAGTTGTTTGGACCAGTAATTCCAACTTCTCCTCCAGCCTATATCTTGTTGTTTGGAAGAAAAAGACAATAATCAATTTTGATTAATTAGTTAAAGTATTATTATTTTATTTCTCGATGAACAATTCGAATACGTACGCTAATATAGGATTGTCCTCATCTTCTCATGTGGGCGCGAGCGTAGGAAATGGAAACTTCGCATGTGGGGACCACCATTTGGTTCTTTTTTGATAAAGGGGACCACCATTTAGTTAGAAACCGTGCAGTGCTCTATTTGACTATTTGGTTTTACACGTCAGCAGATGCTCACGCTGTCACCTACGATTCTCCCCCACGTGCCGCCACGCGTCACTTGTTGTCTTGTTTCTGTTTTCTTTTGGTCAACCTAGAGCCGCAACATCGAATGGCTCAGAAGTCATAATTCAATCTTGAATGTTTTTTTGGTATGAAAAATGTTTTTTTTTTTTTTAAAAGAAACTTGAATTTCCACACTTTTTTTATATTTCCAGAAGTGTTTTTTTTTTATTTCGTCAAATCAAAATTAAAAAAAATTACGAACACTTTGTATCGATGAAAGATTCATCATTCATCAATTTGAATGACAATAGCAAAAGGTGTTCCTAATTTTTTATTTTATTTTAATTTGATCAAATAACAAATAAACACTTCCGGTCTTCATAAGGTATCTCGTAGGATTTTATTAAGACTCTAAAATACTTTTGAAAACTCATGCAAACCAATCTTGAGAATTTCAAAGATATCATTTCTTTAAAAAAATCATTTGCTATAATAATAAAATTGGGAGACCGTTCACGTTGGTCATTGAACTTTGTCAGATTTGACACATTAATAACTGAACTTGCGGAAATATCACTTTAGTCACTGAACTATTACAATGTCTATCATTTTAGTCACTGCCGTTAAATCTACTGTTATAAGCCATTAAAATTGAGGGCATTTTCGTCAAATCATCGTTAAATATTTTTTAAATATATAAATTTAAAAAGAATTGAAAAGAAAAAAAAACACACTCTCTCTCTCTCTCTCTCTACCTCTCTCCCCTCTCCCTCTGACCGTACGGCACCACCTACTCCGGCCACTCCGAGGGGAGGAGTGGGACTCATGCTGCCCATGGTAGACTCGTGAAGTCGACGACGAAGAAGAAGAAAGAAAAAGGCGGATGGAGGATGGGTTTTAGTTCTCCTTGTTTTCAACTTTCAACATTTTGGTGTCAATTTTAGATATTTTGAGGCTCCTAGTCTGCTTTGACATTTGATTTAGTTATTATTTTGGGCTTGTCAGTAAAAAGTACAAACACAGTTTGAAATTGGTAAAGTACATAATTGAAACCTTGAATTAGTGAGTATGTGAGTGCAATTGGTTTCAATTTTTTGAAGTTCTGGTGTTGATTATTTTAGGGTTGCAAGTGAAAGTAAAATTACAGTGAATTTTGTAAAATACATAATTGAAACCTAGAGAGAGAGAAAGAGAGAGAGAGAGAGAGACAGAGAGAGAGAGAAGAATCAAGAAGAAAATTTTAAAAAAATTATAGCAATTTGACCAAAATAGCATTAGGAAACTGTATTATTTACAAACTTTTAACGAAAAAAAACTGATGAGTGACTAAAGTGATAGACGTTGCAATAGTTCAGTGACTAAAGCAAGTTCAGTGACCAAAGTGTCAAATCTGACAAAGTTCAGTGACCATTCAATTTTTCTCAATTTGTCACAATTCACCCAAACTAAGCGAAAATTCATTTTCAATAAACATTGTGTTGCCAAAGTTCATTTGCATTGTTTAATCATATGCTATAATAAGTAAATTATCCTCAATTTGGCACAATTTACCGAAAGTATGCAAAAATCCGATTTCAATAGACAATGTTTTGCCAAAGTTTGTTTGCATTGTTTATTCTTAGAGTTCAAGAGCCCTAATAACTAAATCATTTTATATTTCTTCAAATTAAAAAATATACAAATATTTATTTGGAACAACTTGTAGCGGCGAACTATTCCTATTTTAATTTTTTTATTTTAATTTGTCTAAATAAAAAAGAAATATTTTTGTTCCTCGTAAGGTTTCGCGTAAGATTTCATTAAGATTCTAAAATACTTTTGGAAATCCGTACAAACGGGTCTTGGGAATTTTAAAGATACAATTTTTCAAAGAAATTATGTGCTATAATAAGCAAATTTTCTCAATTTGGCTTAATTCACCCAAACAAAGCAAAAACCCATTTTCTATAAACATTGTGTTGTCAAAGTTTGTTTGCATTGTTTAATCTAGAGTCCAAGAACCCTAATAATTAAATCATTTTACATTTTTTCAAATTTTTAAAAACTATATATATTTATTTTGAACAACTTGATTTTTTCTCAATTTGGCATAATTCACCCAAATTAAGCGAAAATCTATTTTTAATAGTTAATGTATTACCAAATTTCGTTTGCATTGTTTAATATTAGAGTCCAAGAGCCCTAATAAGTAAATATTTTTACATTGTTCAAATTTTAAAAAAATTATAAAAATTTATATGGAGCAACTTGTAGCGACGAATCGATCGTCACTACAAGGTGTTCCTAATTTTTTTAGTTTATTTTAATTAGACTAAATAAAAAAGAAACACTTCCGGTCCTCCTAAGGTCTTACGTAGGATTTCATTAAGACTTTAAAATATTTTTGAAAACCCGTGCAAACCGGTCTTGGAAATTTCAAGTATATTATTTTTCAAATAAATCATGTGCTATAATAAAGAAATTATCCTCAATTTTGCACAATTTACCCAAACTATGCCAAAATTCGATTTTGATAAACAATGTGTTGTCAAATCTTATTTGCATTATTTAATCATAGAGTCTAAGTCTCCAAGAGTTCTAATAACTAAATTTTTTTACATTTCTTCAATTTTTTAAGAATATAAATATTTATTATGTACATCTTGTAGCGACGAATCGTTCGTCGCGAAAAGGTGCTCCTAATTTATTATGTTATTAGCTTATTTTAATTTGTCCATCAAAATAATTCGCGTAGGATTTCATTAAGACTCTAAAACACTTTAGAAAATCCTTGCAAATCAGTCTTGTGAATTTCAAAGATACCATTTTTTTTTTTACATTTTTACATTTTTCAAATTAAAAAAAAAATATAAAAATTTATATAGAGCAATTTGTAGCGACGAATCGTACGTAGGATTTCATTAAGACTTTAAAATATTTTTGAAAACCCATGCAAACCGGTCTTGGAACTTTCAAGTATATTATTTTTCAAAGAAATCATGTGCTATAATAAAGAAATTATCCTCAATTTTGCACAATTTACCCAAACTATGCCAAAATTCAATTTTGATAAACAATTTGTTGCCAAATCTTATTTGCATTATTTAATCATAGAGTCTAAGTCTCCAAGAGTTCTAATAACTAAATTTTTTTACATTTCTTCAATTTTTTAAGAATATAAATATTTATTATGTACATCTTGTAGCGACGAATCGTTCGTCGCTAAAAGGTGCTCCTAATTTATTATTTTATTAGTTTATTTTAATTTGTCCATCAAAAGATTTCGCGTAGGATTTCATTAAGACTCTAAAACACTTTAGAAAATCCTTGCAAATCAGTCTTGTGAATTTTGAACGATACCATTTTTTTAAAAAAATCATGTGCTATAATAAAAAAATTATCTTTAATTTGGCACAATTTACCCAAACTAAGCAAAAAACTGATTTCTATAAATAATGTGTTGCCAAAACTCTTTTGCATTTTTTAATCAAAAAGTCCAAGAGGCCTAATAACAATTCGTCGCTACAAGTTGTTCATAATAAATATTTATTTATTTTTACATACACACCCCTACATCCCACCCCAACCTGATATTCTAGGGGAGCCGAACTCAAGATCTCTCTTGAGACAACTTTGGTGTCAAATCACTACACCAACCACCTCAGATAAATTGTTCTTAATTTATTATTATTATCTTTTATTTTATTTTAATTTTTCGGTCCTCATAAGATTTTGCGTAAAATTTTATTTGGACTCTAAAACACTTTAGAAAATCCTTGCAATTTGCAAACCGGTTTTGTAAATTTAAAGATAATATTTTTCAAAAAAATCATGTGTTATAATAAGGAAATTGTGAGTGTCTCAATACTTAATGATTGCGGAACATCTTACCACTTTCTGGAATCAGAAGATTTATACTCTCACAAAAATTATCTTCAATTTGGCACAATTTACTCTAACTAAGCTAAAACCCAATT
Organism: Rubus parviflorus; assembly: GCA_029955375.1. NCBI lineage: Eukaryota > Viridiplantae > Streptophyta > Magnoliopsida > Rosales > Rosaceae > Rubus > Rubus parviflorus. Next base: position 22,086,623 of record JARGGL010000004.1, read on the forward strand.
TCTATAAACAATGTGTTGCCAAAGCTCATTTGCATTGTTTAATCATACAGTCCAAAAACTCTAATAACTAAATCATTTTACATTTCTTCAAATTTTTATAACTTCTAGCAACAAATTGTTCGCCGCTACAAGGTGTTTCTAATTTTTTTAGTTTATTATAGTTGGACCAAATAAAAAAGAAACACTTCCGGTCCTCTTAACGTCTTGCGTAAGATTTCATTAAGACTCTCAAATATTTTTGAAAACCTGTGCAAGCCGATCTTGAGAATTTCAAAGATATCATATGCTATAATAATGAAATTTTCCTCAATTTAGCATAATTCACACAAACTAAGCGAAAATTAATTTGCGTTGCTACCAAATCTCATTTGTATTGTTTGATCATAGAGTCTAAGAACCATAATAATTAAATATTTTTACATTTTTTCAATTTTTTGTTTAAATATATAAATATTTATTATGAAAAAGTTGACGAAGGTGTTCATAATTTATATTTGAATGATAAAAGCTACAATGTGTTCCTAATTTCAAGAGCATTATCATTTTTTTTTTTGGACAATAAGAGCATTATCATTTAAAATGTCTCATTTCAAGAGATATTATCATTCAATTTGAATTGAGATAATAACTCTTGATAATTTCATTACTTACTAAATTAGACAGTAAATTGTCTGAAGTCAAATATTTTTCAATATTTTTCTTTTAGATAAGAACACCTAAATATTTTCCAATACATCAAATAAATAAAAGAAATTACCTAAAAGAGAAAAATAAAAAAAAGGGTCCTTCTTAGGACGTACTCCAGTCCAAGTTTTCTTTTTCATTTTTTGTTTTTGAATATCTTGTCGGCAAGGCAAAGCTTTTCTCTTACTTCCGGAGTCGGAGACAGACAGCCACACCTCTCCAAACGATCCCACCACCGATTAGTCCGCCCAAATCTTCATCACATCGAAGAAATAATAAGCAATTCAAATCCCTGTACGCATCTATTACCATTCATTCAGGTTCAGTCCAACTCTCACTGACTCCGATCTGCTTCTTCCAATTAATTTCAATGGGCTTCGTCTTCGGTTTGGTGCTCGGAATCATCGTCGGGCTTGCACTCATCGTGGGCTTTGTGAAGCTTGAGAACCGCCGCTCCAAGCTACGGTCCCAGCTCGCCGTAACTGTAGCTGCTTTTGCTAGAATGACTGTTGAAGACTCCAGAAAGCTCTTGCCTGGAGATTACTACCCTTCTTGGGTCGTCTTCTCGGAGAGACAGAAGTTGAGCTAGCTAGCTTTCACTCTCTCTCTCTCTCTCTCTCGCCCAATTTCTACTTTTAGCTGCGGCACTGATTTTTTGTTTTTGTTTTTGTTTTGCTTCGATTTTCAGTTAAGATGGCTCAATTCTCACCTGACAAAGATCTGGCCATATGTTAATGAGGTAATTCCATCTGGGTTTTCCTTTGTTTCGTTTCGTTTGTATGTTTTCGACACCAGGATGGCAAATTGTTTAAATCGGGTTTCTGAATGTGGTGGTGTAGGCAGCTTCTGAGTTGATTAAGGCTTCAGTGGAGCCAATTCTGGAACAATATACACCTTTAATATTGTCCTCAATGAAATTTTCTAAGTTCACTCTTGGTACTGTGGCACCACAGTTTACAGGTCAGTTCAATTGAATGCACTACTTTTACGGTTAGGTAATGCATAGAAAATTTGCTTTTATCCCTTCCTTTTACTGATTGAAGATTACATTTGATTTTTTGTTCTGTTTCGGTTATGGCCAACTTGATCATGTGAGCTAATTGCAAATATTCATATGTAATTAAACCATTTATATATGTTCATTAAGTGGTTTCTAAGTTTAGAATTTCTAATCACGTTATGGTTGCTAAGATGGTAGTATGTATTCGGGTGCTCCTTATGTGAATTCCGTATGGTATGAATGGTTGTAGATTACACTTTCCAATTCGTTATGGTTTTTAATGTCATTAAAGGGTAGCTTTAAGTTGACCTTTTGAAAAGATTTCATTAATGTTGGGCTTCTAATGAATTGATGCTATGTATTTAGGGGTTTCTATAGTTGAAGGTGGAGGTGACAGTGTCACTATGGAGTTGGAAATGCAGTGGGATGGAAATCCAAGTATAATACTTGACATTAACACTTTACTTGGTGTAGGACTACCTGTGCAGGTAACCTACAACTTATTGCCTGCTTACTTCTGCTTGTTGGAGGCTTTTTGGTTCAGATATTGGTTTTGTTGTTGTAGAGTGCGGTTGTTGTTGTTGAGCTTTCACCTTACAATATTGATACTTTGATTTGCAGGTGAAAGACATTGGATTCACTGGGGTATTCAGGCTCATATTTAAGCCTCTGGTTGATGAGTTCCCGTGCTTTGGAGCTGTTTGCTTTTCCTTGAGAGAAAAGGTACAGTATCTCTTTCTAGTGCCATCTTTAAAAGATTTTGGACGTGAGAAGTTGCATGCATATCAGACATGAAAAAATATTTACGTTGAGATGTAGATTTAGACCGACATTTGAATATTTTAGGATTGTAGGTTTGTTAATGTACAGAAGTTCTAGTTGAATGCAGTTAAACTGCGATAAATTTTGTCAAAAACAAAACAGAATATTCAGATCTCTTTCCATGCTATTTATGATGGAATTATCCAGTACATTATTCTAGAAATATATATTTGGTCTTTGTGTATGATGTTTGCATCAAACAGTCAATAGTTGACTTCTGCAAGGCCATCTTTAGTGTTGGGCCTGGGGAGAGTTTTAAGTAGTGCTTGAATTAGCTTCCCATCTGAAATTTATGTAAAATTATTACCTGATTTTTTTTTAAAATGAGATACATGACAAAGCTTAAGTTTCGTCTTGACTCAAATATTAAGGAAGTGAATCTGGAAAAACAGCATGTTGTCTAGAAATATTCCGTTAACGGTGCTCATAGGCTGGTCCAGCTCCCTCTCTCTTGCACATACACACACACCCGCTCATAATCAACCTCTGATTTAGCAAACTTTTTTTCTTATTTGTAGAAAAATTTGGATTTTAAGCTGAAAGTTGTGGGCGGTGACATATCTGCTATACCTGGGCTCCAAGATCAACTTGAGGTATGAGAAAATCCCATCATTTTGCTCCACCAGTTGAATTTGTACTCATGCATGATCTCTATTTGTCATGTAGCATGGTCCTTTTTTGAATACTTTACATGATGATTCAAGATTGTAAAGTTTCATATATAATGTTCTGGCTCATAGTTAAAGTTTGAAGTATCATATTATAAGATTGACAATGGTTGTGATTTTCGGGGAAAAAAAAAGTATGTAGGTCTTAACAATATGAGAGTTGTTAGGTCTTATTTGATATATGCAGGATTTGTTTTGGTTTAATTAAAAGACATATCATTTATACAGGGGACCATACGTGATGCCATTGAAGATTCAATTACATGGCCTGTTCGAAAAATTATTCCCATTTTGCCTGGGGATTACAGGTAAAGCAGAATACAGAGAATAATTACTTTTCAATCTTCTTAAACATAATTGAATGCCCAATAGAGAGGCATGTAAGTGCCTCATGAGCTGTCCATCCTGTATAGCATGCACTCAGTGTAAACGTGGGGGTGGTGGTTTGTCCTTTCATTTATTGTATGGTTTCTGTTTCTAATTTTGTTGTTTCCTGTTCTACTTGACTTATTAGTGATCTGGAGTTAAAGACAGTTGGAATGTTAGAGGTGAAGCTTGTGCAGGCAAAGGAGTTAACAAATAAAGACGTTGTAGGAAAGTCAGACCCGTATGCCGTATTGTACATTCGACCTTTACGTGAAAGAACGAAAAGAAGCAGAACTATCGTAAATATTCTGCTCCTCTTATATAATTAGTGCATTATATTTATTCATTTATCGATTTCTATTGAATTGGTTTTGAAAGAATAATGTATGTTTCTCTTAATCAACAGAACAATGATTTGAATCCAATCTGGAATGAACACTTTGAATTTGTTGTTGAAGATGAATCCACTCAACATTTGGTGGTTAAAATTTATGATGATGAGGGCCTTCAGGCATCCGAGCTCATTGGATGTGCTCAGATACAGTTGAGCGAACTTCAGCCTGGTAAAGTGAAGGATTTGTGGTTGACGCTGGTTAAAAGTTTGGAACTCCAAAGAGATAATAAAAACCGTGGGCAGGTCAGAAGACTAATTTTCATCTTTTGGATCAATACATCATAGTATCATACTACTATCTCCTCCTTTTGAATTCGTTTTGGAGTTGAGAGATTGATATAAGTTATAGCTCGTAACAGAGCTGATGATCTGTTTACACTTTTTGTTGATCGTTATGGGGTTTGACTTCTGAAAATAGAAGATCATATTGTTCTTTGCTTCTGAAGATAGAAGATCATATTGTTTATTGCCCCCACTAAGTCATACTTTTTCCGATGTACCATGAAAGAGAATTATATTTCAAAGTAATTATATAAACTTTCCGGTTTGTTTTAGGTCCATTTGGAGCTTCTATATTGTCCATTTGGCATGGAGAATGGCTTTGTCAACCCCTTTACTCCCAACTTCTCAATGACTTCTTTGGAAAAGGTACTTAAAAGTGGGGAAAATGGAATAGATGCTACCGAAAATGAAAAGGAAGCGACTCAGAAGAGAAAGGAGGTTATAATTAGGGGTGTACTTTCTGTCACTGTAATATCTGCTGAAGACTTGCCACCTGCTGATCTGTTGGGAAAGGCTGATCCTTATGTGGTTCTCACCTTGAAGAAATCAGGAACAAGAAACAAAACTAGGGTACGGTTTTGAATGCCCAAAGACTACAAATACCTTATTGGTCTACGAAAGTATGCTAGTAGTCTTGATTTCTCGTAAAGCTTGTCTTGTTTCAGTTTTTTCCCTTAAAATTCTTTGTTCTCTCAGGTTGTTAATGATAGCTTGAATCCTGTTTGGAATCAAACTTTTGACTTTGTTGTTGAGGATGGATTACATGAAATGCTCATTCTTGAAGTCTATGACCATGATACTTTCGGGAAGGTACTAGTTTTCCCTAGTTCATTTGTTGGCTACAAATTTCTATCTGGAACTGCTCTTACCGAGCGAATCTCTAGTAGTCTATATTGTTATTTGTCAACTAACCTTGGTCTTTTCTTTTAACTTGCAGGACTATATGGGAAGATGCATCTTGACACTTACTAGGGTCATATTGGAAGGGGAATACAAGGACTCTTTACCGCTAGATGGGGCCAAATCTGGGCGGTTGAATATACATCTGAAGTGGATGCCACAACCAATTTTCCGTGATTCTTGATGGATCTCTGTTGTGTGGCTAGCAGTAAATTGAGGTTGTATTATCCGGCTGGTAATGTATACAAGAACACCAAGGACACCTTTAACCTTTGCACAAGTATCAACATTCGTAAACCTGGCATGTCTAGCACTCGAAGGATGTAGATAACTGTTCCATAAAACCTGTCATACAATGTAGGGAAGTTGTACATTGGTATGTATACCAACCACTCATGGTGTAGATGGGGGGCTCTCTTGCTTGCCTTGTTGTATTTGCGCCTTTTACCTTTCGCCTCTTTTTGATCATCCAATCTGTTTTAGTTGCATATCTGTGGATAGGACCTGCCTATGTGACTGTTGAAAGCAAGTTGATAGCATCGGAAGCCATAATGTGAGCTTTGGACATTTGGCTTTTGTTCTTTTGGCTGATTTTTAGGCTCTTTATTTGGTACAGTAGTTTCATAAATTGAAAGAAGATTTGGATGAGAGAATTTAATATTTTCAATACCATTTCATGGATCTAAAAGAGAGATGACGGAGAATTAGAGAAATAGAAAGTGAAAATGAGAAGGAATGTCGTGTTTGGATAGTAAATCCATGTATCTATAACAATTTAACCAAATGAATAACGATCATATTACTTATTTAATATATCCGGAGTTCAGATCGTAAGGTTTTTTCTTTTAACCATAAGAAAATTCAGTCCAATATTTCCCACTCTCTGCCCTTCCTCTCATTGAAGTTATATCAAGCCATCGTGCTGGAGGTGTTTGATTCCTTATCAATAAGCCGCAACTCGATCAATATATTTCCTAGCATAATGCTTCTTCAGTTTTCGCCTTCTGTGATTTCTACCCCTGCATTTCCAAAACTCAAATATGTCATATGAATTATAATCATCAGCCCTATTTTTCTCCCTCATAAATTCGTAACTGGCCAAAGTTGTATAACAAAGGCAAGTTGAATTGCGTCAGTGGGGATACAGAAAACATGCATTTCTTGCTACTTTTGCGCCACAAATATAAATGGTGCGACTACACTCACCAGTGCTGATTGTGTAATACGAATGCGTCAGTTGCCATTTTCTTCCCATCGTCATTGCGGTTCCAGTGGTACAGTGCATGTGTCCTGTTTTGAATCTCCAGTGTCGAATGCCCATAGCTCGCTTCTCGGAATGCAGAATAATCTGGTTGTGGATCTCTAAACCTATAGAAACCATGGAACAGTTGTGAGACGTGAATTAGATTGCTATACAAGAACTTCATAAAGAGAGAACAAGTAATCATTGTGCAGTTTGCCTCACCTTTACTTACCAGAGCAAACACAAATCGCAATTAAAGAAATATAACTACCATGTTCTTACCTTCCAGCAAGACCTTCCTGGTTCCCTCCATCTCCAACAGTTATGTAGACAGGAGCCGACTTGTCTGGTATGGGGTACTGTTCACCACTTGTTACGTTGTAGTGTATATTTGAGATTCTATACTGAAAAGAAGGGAGAAAAAGAACATGAATCTCATTCATTATGAAGACAAATGGATTACTCGACCCCGAAAAAAGATTCTATATTGAGATGACTGGAAAACAAGGATAAAGAAACCATACTGATCTTTCATATGCATGGACATGGCCAGCAAATACTACATCAACTTTGTAATGAACGAACCAACTCTCATATACTGCTCGCATGCTTTCGCCTTCCATGTAATGTGCGTCATTACTATTATAGATTGGGACATGCATAAGGACTATAAGCCAAGGTGTCTTTTCCCTGTCAACCCTTTTCAATTCTTCTTGCAGCCACATAAATTGAGGTGTGTATTTCACTGATGACAAAGTTATCAACTTTTTTGTAAATTATAATGGCACAAGAAAGTAAAGATGTAGGTGTGGATTGATCCGAAAATAAATATACATATATATATGTAGGTGTGGGAAGGTAAAATACCAAATGGAGAATAACTGGATAGCACAATTATATGAGCTGATGCACGTCTGATGGCATACCAAAGAGGATTGCTACTTTTGGAGGCGTAATAAGGAGTAGCATACCGCTGAAGATAGTTTTTGAATGGAGTAACTTCCCCCTGGATATGTAAAAAGCTAATAGTCAAGAAACTAATATTTCTCAAGTTAAAACTATGAAAAAGATGTAGGATTTTTATTAGCACATAAGTGATGTATGTTTATACACGTATTCACTAGTCAAGCATGTCAACATTCTTAGACAATGGACACTAACAATAACATGCAAGATTGAAAAAGACTCCAGCGTGAACAAGTAACTCAGACACTTGTCTAAATATATCCATTTGATACTTTACCAGATAGGGCATGTAATCAATTTCGTGATTGCCAGTAGACCAAATCCATGATTGATACGCAGTACTCTGCTCAACAAATCGCCCCCATGTATCCCACCGTATACCAACTTCATTATACTGATATCTATCAGCATAAGAAAGATCCCCAAGAAATAAGACAGCCTGCCCTCCACTCTGCATGTAATGCTCAAGAGTTGACAGAGAGTTAAATGTCTGACCCAAATCACCTGCAACATAGAAATAACTACTTATTAATGGAAGCCAAAATTCAACGTTGTTTCATATATTAAAAAGAAAATTAGAATATAAGTATCAAGCTGTGGGTATTGCATAACCCAATTTAAAAAGCTAAAGGTGCAGTGAGGATGAGACTGGCAGAGTTCAGCCTAAATGCTTGGAATGGCAAGCAAACAGACGACATGACATTCATTAAAATGGAGAAATGACTTGAAACCAAATGTGTCAGTAGGATCTATTCCAGAGAGAAAACAACTCACCTATAATTCCAAATTTGTAACTAGCATCTGGATTAATCTTTGGAGGTGTTATAAACCAAAACTCTCGAGAAGAATCGCCACTCCCAATTTTGTAGTAGTACTTTGTGTCATGCTGAAAACAAGAAATAACTGATGCTGTATGGAAATGAAAAAAAAAAAGGAAGAAGAAGTCTCCATATAGAACATCCTGGTGACATATTAATTTGGCGAAATCACAAAATTAATGATCATACTTACCTCTAGGCCATCAACAAGACAGTGATGGATGTATCCAGATTTGTATTCATAGAAGGTGTAGTTGGTCACAGTCCCCTCTGCAGTAAACTCGAACTTTTTCTCTGATGTGCCATATTGCACTTTACTAGTCCCTGGCTCATCAGCTGTAACCCATGAGATAATTACAGCCTTTCCATCATAGTCGCCTTGGGTGATATGCACCTGCAAACAAGGTATGAAGTACTCAAGAACATTAAACTCGAAACAGAGAGAAAAAGGCAGATAAGATGATGATAATAAAGGAATTATATCATTGAAAAAATGATATGAAAATAGCAGCCAATTCATCAAGTATAGGATCACAAGCATGAATACTAGACATTGTACTATCGAAGAAGGATTCTCATCCACTTCCTATTATAACATACCACTTTCGACTAAAACAAGCGTTGATCAAAATCAGAAATCACTAAATTGCAGTGAAAGAATAAAAGAACTCACAAACTTATTTATGTACATTGATTACTCACTTGTTGTGGAGCATTATGACCCTTTGGAACAGCAAGCACTTTATTATCCAGAGGGATATCAACAGACGGATACTCGGATCGTACGAAAGTACTTGTGATTCCTGCATTCCCATTTCTCAAATAGCTCGAGAAGACGAAACAAGTGAGAATAAATTGAAGCAACATGGATTCCATCCTAGTGACCCCTGCCATGACTGTTCATTCAGAACATCACAGTAAAGCTAACTGCATAGAGAAAACAAAAACAAGCATCCACACACATTCAATTTAAAGTCTACTTCCGAAATTATGCAACCCAACAACATTTAAATCGTTCAAGCATCAAACTTTATTCAAACAAATGAAGTCTCTGCAGATTGTGATCAATAATCAACCCAACCCCATGGGATTTGAACTGATTTTTCCACTGAATGCAAATGCTTCAACCAAGCTATCAACTTCAACCGAAAGAAAGACCGAAACAATACATAAAATTTAAATTGAGAGCAAATTTTTGCTGGTAAAATATTAAGTGAGAATCAGTTGAGCTGCAAAACAACAACAATCCTTCATCGAATTCGAAATGAAATTCCCACAAATATATATATACATATATATATATATATAAAAAGATAATGAAATTGGTTGAGTACCTGAAGATTGATTATAAGTTGATGAGGAGAAGAGGGCAGAGAGAGAGAGATGAATCTCCAGAAGCTCTGAAAATCAGTTGGAGGGGAAGAGGCGTAAGTATGCAGCATCTGCTGAGCTGACGTGGCGTGACGTAGTTCGGAGGAAACGATTATCTGTGTCTGCATCGAAGCGAGGGAAATTCTTCTGGTGGGAGAGTTTTGCATAGCTGGCCAAGTCTGATTTGTTTTGTATTGAAGTGGGTCCCACACGGGATGGGCCGTCTGTCAGATCAAGACGATCAATGAATGGGGACTGTTGATCATTTTTGTCCGAGTCGCTGACGATAAAATCCCCAGTCAAGACCACGTGTCAGCACCGGTAATCTTTCTTTTTTATCTATTTTTTTATTAGACCATAATACATTGATATCAAAAATCGACTCGAGATATCTCGAGTTCTTTTTTTTTTTTGATAAGAAATTGACTCGAGTTATATCGTTACAATTGTGCTCCAATGTTATAATTATACATTAAATTAAAATCGTTAGATCAATATGTGTGGCAATATACTATTTAAATAAGTGTGATAATTGTATTACTCAAAATGTAATACTAATATTTGAGCACAACGATTTAATTGTTTGAAATCAACAAGTAAAATTGATTTGAGCTCAACTGATAGGATGGACGAATGATATTCCAAGCTCGCAAGAATTTCTACAGCTTTAGCGTCTGGCAACTATTTTTAATATTTTTTTTACTTCTTCTGGTGTAACAAGGCTTGTTAGTTTTTTTTTTATTTCTTGAGGTTTTTTTTTTTACATTACAAAATTTATGTAATATTTGCAGTCATGCCAAATCAGTTTGAGTGATGCTGTGGACCTTGTGGTTCTAACTCCATATATATATAGAACAATTAACTAAAGAGCCCTAGTGTAATACCCCGAATTTTCATAATTAATTCTTGGAATTAATTAAAGGTTAGAAGTTACTTTTCTTATCTTGTTGTAAAGTGAAAGTATTTCACATTGATTATTTACTTGAAACGCTAGGAGTCAAAAGTTGACTTTCTTATTAATACATTTTCTCTGATGACTTCCTTCACGAAAATTGTACAACTCGTCAATATAGGTTCGTAGACTTGCGGCACGTTACATTTCAAGATCATATCAAAGAGTTATGGTCAGCTTAAGTTTACTCTATGTGTGAGAATCACTATTACTATCATTAATTATTCTTACATGAGAATTATTTCTTTATAATATACCTATGTGATTGATTATCTTTTACATATAAAATATGAGTTAAGAAATCTAGTTACGTTTCTTTGTTTACATCCTTTTGAAGAATTTTCTTAGTTGCAAGATTAGTTTTAATAATCTATGTTATGTATGCAGTAGTATATGTCCATATATCATAATTAACATACATCCATATATCATAATTAGTATACATCTATATTGAATATAATATATTTATATGATTGTAGGCAAGTTGGCTATGTTTTAACTATATATATATATATATATTCCCATATGCATATGCATCGGCATATATGAGATACATATTATCATCATGTCTATATATATATATACATACATATGAAGTGCAGCACTAGTAAGTATATAGTAGAATAATAGAATAAGTTTTAATATATGTGTGTGGTTGTAAGAGAGAAACGGATGGTAGGCAAAGAGAAATCCATCAAACTTGATGATATCATCCAAGTGGATGAGATTAGTAAACAGATTGGTATGAGAAACCTAACTAAATTATTAGATATATTAAAATAATATTAACTAAGTTAAGTTAAGCTAACCTATGTTAGTAATTAACTCACCCCTTTAGCCTATAAATATCACCCTCGGATCATACAATTCCTCAGAGAGTTTTCTGACTCTCTCAACTCTCTCATCTCTCTCATCCCCTTTTTTCTTCTTTTTAATATAAAGGGCAAAGACACCCACTGCACTAAAAGAATTAGTAGATAGGAGAAAGGGAGAAGGCAGCCATGAAAGAGAGAGAGGAAAAGAAAATAATAAAGAAAGAAGAAGAAAAGGAGAAATAGGGCAGTGAGGAAAAGAAAACCAGAGTCGGATATTGGATCTAGGGATGACAGAGACAAATCTCCAGCATATTTATGTCAAGACCAAGGTAGGGTTTTCTAGTTTCCCAGTGATTGGACTATATCATATTTAATTTTCGTGTATAAATTAGGAATAGTCAATATTATGAATATTTTCTTATATTGGTTGTAAATTTTATTATTACTGTTGTAAAGGAATATTTGACGATATTGGTTGTTTCTACTATTGATGTACATATTGGATGATGAGTTTGACGATGGAATGTTGTTTAATATTATATATGTTGAGTTAACATATTATATCATTTTCCATACTCTCTGCATACATTTGCATATAAATAAAGAAATTGGAAATGATGATGGTGATGGAAATAGGATCCCATGGGATGATATTTGGAATACAATTGGTATTTATTATTGATGAAGAAAGTGGTAGGGCTGCGGGCCCATTGAATTGAATTGAATACGGGTTGCGGACCCATTGAAATGAATATGATACGGAAACTGTTGAAATTGGAATGAAGAAGGCTGGGCGTTGATTCGTACAACGGGTCATTCGGGACCAAGTGGAATATGCATGGTATGGGACGTGCGAGGTCTGTTTGATCTGGAGTACGAATTGACGAAGGGTAGCGAAGGAATTTTAAATTCATGTATCTCATGCATACTCATATATTTATATTCTTTGTGATTATTTATATATTTACTGAATTGTTGGCACACTTGAATTAACTGTGATAATTGACCATGAGGGATTTAATACCCTACTGAGCCGCAAGCTCACACCCTTATAGATTGTGCAGGCACAACGATATCAATTTGGAAGTGGAACATGAAGTTTACCAATAGAAATTGGATGCTTGTGTGATGCTGCTTGTATGGATGTTTGGTTATTTATGAAAGAAATGAATGCTGCTGGCATGTTTTGTATTGCTATGGAATAAATTCATCCTGTAATAATTAATAGAGAATAATTTCTCATGTAAATTGTAAGATTTGACTTCCGCTAAACTCTGAGTAATTTATGTAACATTTTAATTAATGAAATGTTTGATGTACCAAATTATCGTCACTTGTAATTGTGGTAAAATTTAATTACTGCTATTATGAGTGATTCACACCTTGAATTTGGGTACCATCTTTATACATAATATTGGTCTCGGATTTGGGGCGTGACAAGTTGGTATCAGAGCATTTGGTTTTAAAAAAAATATCATGAAATACTAACAACTTGTAGATTAAATTACAATTAGTGGGTGTTTGATAGAAAGTATGATTAGTTTACAATCCTCTTTTGTTATATATATTATAATCATGAATTGATATATATATATATGTTTGTGCAATTGTGCATCCGTGTAGTATATATATATACATATATTATATTCATCACTTGGTGTATATATATATATATATATTATGCATAACGTTTAGTGTTTGATATATGTACTAAGTGCATATAATCATGATTAGTTGTAAAAAAAAATAGCAAAAGTTATATATATATATATATATATATATATATATATAAAGTACTGTAATCATTCTTGATGTATAATATTAACACTTGTAATCATCAATTAATATATATTTATATATATATGTTTGTGATCATCCGTGATATATATATATATACATGTTATGAGCATGCATGATTGTGATATACATGCTATGAGCACCTCCATTGTTTATTTTTTTTTATATAAAGATAGTCAAGTGCAATAGTAAGTATATATGTTTTATATGTGTAAAAAAATATATATTGATGATAAAAATATTGAGATGCAATTTGTTCTGTTAAGATTTATTAGATGTCACAAATAGTCATGATCACATAACTATAGCTATAAAAGATAATGAAAATTTATTTGTTCTTTCAATGTGATTAGCAGTTGATTTTGTTGCACACATACATAACGACAGAAGAATATTGAGACTTTTTGCTTTTGATTTTTGCTTAGTAAATTACTCCAAATTGTCCAATTTATGACATGACTCAATCAAAACTTGTCCGATGATTGTCTTCCTCTTGATACTATTCCTCTCTACCATGACATATAGAATCACTTTAAGAAGATTAGTTTATTCAAATATTTTGTGGACTGTAATTGGTTTGAAAGGAATGTGATTTTAAAATAATAATAATATATATGTGAATATATGAATGATCGACTATATTGATTTGTGGTAAGTACAAAGTACATTTTAATGTTCTTATATTTTTTTTAATTTTATCAATCAAGATAAAATGGAGAAGAATATGATTTAAATCACTAAATTTAAATTTTCTGTACTTATTTCCGTCAGCCAACTTCAGCGGCCAAATTCTCATAATTCGGCTACTTTTATCATCATGACTTCTGCTTAAAAGTTGTTCTAAATTGTGTCTTTTATTCAGTATTCGAAAATCATAACAATCCAACGGTTGACGAGTTCTGCATCTAAGTTTTTAACCAGCATACTCGCTGGAAATCTTTTATGTTGTTCAGAATTTCAAATGATCATATCTTACTCATTTCTTATTCGTTTTCAATGATCTTTATATCTAAACGAAGCTTATAATATGTATTTTTTATCTGGAAAATATCAAAATCATTAGTCAACAAAATAAAGTACGTAATAATTTGTGCAATTCAAGTGGTTATTTTAAATTGGTATTTTTATTTTGACATATTCCTACTTTTACGACTTTTGAAAGTATGCTATTTGATTTTACCAATGTTTGTTTAAAAAAAAAATGGTTGCCTATATAAAAGGATGGAAGGTTAGAGTTGGATGGCATATACATGCAAAGATGCAATCCATTAAGGTGGAATGGCACTGTGCAATGCAACCACTATAGCTTAAAATCCTATTGCGGAGATTTTAAATTATTACAACTAGTACAAATTGTTATGTTTGAAATTTTTAATCAGTGAGCTTTTATAACAATTTTAAATTATTTTTCATCAAATTTGAAATGTAATGCGTCTAAGTGAAGTCGATTATTAAGGTAAATTTTGATAGTATGATTGGAATTAAATTACAATATGGAGTGAGGTATAGTAGGGAATTAAACAAATAGAAAAGTAAGACTTGAATTTTTCCTAAGCTTAGATTATTGTTTGATTTAGGTTTGTAAATATTGATTTACTATGATTTGTATGCAAGGCTCAATATTAAATGATATACTAGTAGTCTGTGAAAAGAGAAATTACATTTGAAACTAAATTATTTGGATCAAAGACGTTCTTGATATATGTGGATTAAGTGTGACAGAATTAGTATCAAAACAAAAGTTCTTTTATGTTCTCTTTTATAAATTGTTTTAAATGGGGTACATTTTATATATGTATCCATATACGTTAAGCTAACGAAGCTTTCAATTGATATTTTGTGTTGCTATTTTTCGAAATGCATTCTTGTTCTGTATGTTAACTTTACCAAGTTAGAAGTTGATAAGATGATTTGTTTGAAATTTGTTAATTTATTTTGATGAGCTTGATGGTATACTACAATTATGTAGAAAATATATACATTCTTCTATCACTTGATCGTAGAATATATATTGTGTATTGTTATCTAAAAATGTAATATGCGTTATATAACTAAACAAATAACGAAATGGATAACTGTAACTTATACACATTTAAATGTAAAAATGAAAAGGGAGACTCCACTTTTCTCCAAGATAAAGAATTTATAAGTGGGCATTTCTTTGTTCTTTCGATACCTAAATTAGTATTTGATGATGGTAAGTATTTTCTTTCCATTTGTGATGCAAGTTTTGGTCTTTTATAAAGGAACCCTTGGGATGTAGGTACTTGTATTAAATGTAGGACTTGTTGTCCTTGTACCGATTTGCCCTTATCGGGAACGGTTTTTGGCGAGCGCGTGAGGGCGCGTGATAGGTCACCTAGCATAGAAATTTTTTTTCGATCTAAGAAGTGTTGTTTTCAGACTAACCATGGATCACTCAGGTGGGACTGTAGCCTGATCGGAACAGTCGCAGTATGTGTGGTATTTCTGCTTGGCGGTAAGGTTGTTTATACGTAGATTTTGTAAAGGTACGAGAGACTTGGCGAGTTACGGATTGTGTAAGAATAGAAAAAGACAAACTAGGATTTGGTTAGAGTAAAAATTTACAATACATCTCTCTATCTCTTCACTTTTTGAGTAATTTAATATTTATGTTCTTCGCGTTCTCTTTAGCTGTCTTTTAGAGTTCAACAAATCAGAGAGAGCTTGAATTAAGTGAATTTTGAGAAAACGAAAGTAATAGTACTTTCAAAGCTAAAGTCGTCATTATTTAACTAAGCTATTGAGAAATTTGGGAGAGTACCAAGTTTAAATTGGGAAGTGTATTTTTTTCCATTAAGATTACTTCCATTACTTAGGAGCGGAAAATTTACATAGCAAAAGTATCCATGAATAAGGTATTACAAGTAGTTACAACCATATAGAATAAGTAGCAGTTGATCAATATCTTCAAGTTAGGAGAGCTCGAAGTCTCGAGATATTGATGCAAGATTTGGTGTGACCAAGAAGCTCAATGATTCTTCAACAAAGGCATGGCTTGAAAAGATGAGGACATTGTTCATCAGAAAAGCCAGCTCACATCTTCATCCTCAACAAAACTTGACTGAGGGACATCGGAACTCCCGGCTGTGAAACCAAGAGAGTGGGAAGGTACAGGGAAAGATGATGAAAGAGATAAGGGTATCTCACCCAGAGTAGTCAACTTACCACAGTGGGGGCAGGTGGTATTGTCAAGAGCTTCCTTGTAGCGACTAACCTCAGCACGAAGCTCACTAATTTTCTCTCTTAAAGCCGAGATGACAACCCCTTCAGTTTTGGCTTTCTCTCGGGCACGCTGAGTCTTAAACCAGTTTCTGATTTTGTCAAGCGCAAACCCAGTATCGGAACTCAGTTCCATTACCTGCCTGTTATTCGGGAACTGACACACCTCATAGAAATCCCTCAACATCTGAAATTGCCTCCCCTCGTGGAGTATTTTTGCGAGGCGCGACTGATAAGCATCTAGCTCTGCTCCAGAAAAAGTACCAGAAGGTACAACAGACGTCGTTCCAGTGCTTGGTGGTTGTGGATGTTCGGATACGCTAGGCTGAGATGTTTCTGCCAAATCGTCGGACTTTTTACCCTGATCAAAAATAGCTGCTAGTTCATTAAACATATTTGCAAAGTATTTTGAGAAGTTTTGCTTGATTCCTTACCGGTGGCGAAGAGTTGGTATATATAGGGGATTCACCTTCAACTGTTACGAGCGTGATGAACATACTGCGTGATTTCCGGAAAGTAAGAGTAATTTGCGGAAGGCGAAAGTGTTAAAGCGAAAGGTAAAATGATAAATTAACGCTCAATTATTGAAGGATGTCGAAAGGTGAAAGGTACGCCTCATGGAATTCTAATTCTTGTTGAAAGTTTAGAATGATGAATTTATTTGGATTATTAAGAATAGGTTTTGATAATATTTATTTCCGTTTGGGAATTTAGTAATATAGGATATACTAATTTTGAGGAGCATATGGAGTTTAGAAATTAAGCATGAAAAATTGTTATTATTGACTTTCGAGGAATTTTAAGATAGGCTTGAATCATAGAATTCTAAAGAGCTTGGTGTTTGTTTTAGATATTATTCTTGGTGATATATATATTAAGACCTAGGAGAATAATTATCTTGACTTTGAAGTGATTAGTCTTTAAATTCTTAATGGATCATTGGAGATACAATAATTGTTGATTCGGAATGGTAAGTGATTCATAGGTGTGAATTGTAAAAGGAAAATCTATACTTGGGAAGCAAGTTGGAATAAATTCGAAATTTTGAGGACATAAGGATACAATTATTTGTGGTTTACTTGGAGGATTTTGAGGATTAAATTAAGACATGAATTTTATGTATCGGATTAATGCAAGTAAATAGTTTAGAGGTGTTAAGAAGAATAATGTACGTATTTGATCGAGGATTTGGAAAATAAGGATTTTGAATTTGTGGATTTAGTTAAGTATTCACTTATTGCTTGAGGACTGACGATTATTCTTTATGGCTTAAGGATTCGAACTAATGGATCTACAAGATTTTTTGTGAAAGAGTACTTAGATATAAGATTTGTTCTCTTGAGGATTATTTTGATGAGAAGTGTTTAATGAGACTTTTATCTAAGATAGATCCAGACAATATAGGTAAGGAAAGGTAATCCAATCTATTATATTACCCTAGTATTACCAAGGAGAAGAAAAGCTACGTACGTAAAATTCGAGGACGAATTTTCTTTTAAGGTGGGTAGGATGTAATACCCCGAATTTTCATAATTAATTCTTGGAATTAATTAAAGGTTAGAAGTTACTTTTCTTATCTTGTTGTAAAGTGAAAGTATTTCACATTGATTATTTACTTGAAACGCTAGGAGTCAAAAGTTGACTTTCTTATTAATACATTTTCTCTGATGACTTCCTTCACGAAAATTGTACAACTCGTCAATATAGGTTCGTAGACTTGCGGCACGTTACATTTCAAGATCATATCAAAGAGTTATGGTCAGCTTAAGTTTACTCTATGTGTGAGAATCACTATTACTATCATTAATTATTCTTACATGAGAATTATTTCTTTATAATATACCTATGTGATTGATTATCTTTTACATATAAAATATGAGTTAAGAAATCTAGTTACGTTTCTTTGTTTACATCCTTTTGAAGAATTTTCTTAGTTGCAAGATTAGTTTTAATAATCTATGTTATGTATGCAGTAGTATATGTCCATATATCATAATTAACATACATCCATATATCATAATTAGTATACATCTATATTGAATATAATATATTTATATGATTGTAGGCAAGTTGGCTATGTTTTAACTATATATATATATATATATTCCCATATGCATATGCATCGGCATATATGAGATACATATTATCATCATGTCTATATATATATATACATACATATGAAGTGCAGCACTAGTAAGTATATAGTAGAATAATAGAATAAGTTTTAATATATGTGTGTGGTTGTAAGAGAGAAACGGATGGTAGGCAAAGAGAAATCCATCAAACTTGATGATATCATCCAAGTGGATGAGATTAGTAAACAGATTGGTATGAGAAACCTAACTAAATTATTAGATATATTAAAATAATATTAACTAAGTTAAGTTAAGCTAACCTATGTTAGTAATTAACTCACCCCTTTAGCCTATAAATATCACCCTCGGATCATACAATTCCTCAGAGAGTTTTCTGACTCTCTCAACTCTCTCATCTCTCTCATCCCCTTTTTTCTTCTTTTTAATATAAAGGGCAAAGACACCCACTGCACTAAAAGAATTAGTAGATAGGAGAAAGGGAGAAGGCAGCCATGAAAGAGAGAGAGGAAAAGAAAATAATAAAGAAAGAAGAAGAAAAGGAGAAATAGGGCAGTGAGGAAAAGAAAACCAGAGTCGGATATTGGATCTAGGGATGACAGAGACAAATCTCCAGCATATTTATGTCAAGACCAAGGTAGGGTTTTCTAGTTTCCCAGTGATTGGACTATATCATATTTAATTTTCGTGTATAAATTAGGAATAGTCAATATTATGAATATTTTCTTATATTGGTTGTAAATTTTATTATTACTGTTGTAAAGGAATATTTGACGATATTGGTTGTTTCTACTATTGATGTACATATTGGATGATGAGTTTGACGATGGAATGTTGTTTAATATTATATATGTTGAGTTAACATATTATATCATTTTCCATACTCTCTGCATACATTTGCATATAAATAAAGAAATTGGAAATGATGATGGTGATGGAAATAGGATCCCATGGGATGATATTTGGAATACAATTGGTATTTATTATTGATGAAGAAAGTGGTAGGGCTGCGGGCCCATTGAATTGAATTGAATACGGGTTGCGGACCCATTGAAATGAATATGATACGGAAACTGTTGAAATTGGAATGAAGAAGGCTGGGCGTTGATTCGTACAACGGGTCATTCGGGACCAAGTGGAATATGCATGGTATGGGACGTGCGAGGTCTGTTTGATCTGGAGTACGAATTGACGAAGGGTAGCGAAGGAATTTTAAATTCATGTATCTCATGCATACTCATATATTTATATTCTTTGTGATTATTTATATATTTACTGAATTGTTGGCACACTTGAATTAACTGTGATAATTGACCATGAGGGATTTAATACCCTACTGAGCCGCAAGCTCACACCCTTATAGATTGTGCAGGCACAACGATATCAATTTGGAAGTGGAACATGAAGTTTACCAATAGAAATTGGATGCTTGTGTGATGCTGCTTGTATGGATGTTTGGTTATTTATGAAAGAAATGAATGCTGCTGGCATGTTTTGTATTGCTATGGAATAAATTCATCCTGTAATAATTAATAGAGAATAATTTCTCATGTAAATTGTAAGATTTGACTTCCGCTAAACTCTGAGTAATTTATGTAACATTTTAATTAATGAAATGTTTGATGTACCAAATTATCGTCACTTGTAATTGTGGTAAAATTTAATTACTGCTATTATGAGTGATTCACACCTTGAATTTGGGTACCATCTTTATACATAATATTGGTCTCGGATTTGGGGCGTGACACCTAGCTAGAATATATGCTTGACACCGATGGAGTGGGGAGCTAAGACTAATCTTTGTACATGGAAGTGTTGCATGGAGCCATGGACTAATCTTTACTCATCTTACCATATTGAAGTTATTGAAGTAATAACTTATTATAATGCAAATTAAATGACTACTTAAAACTCATTTTCTTACTATACCCATCATGTCTAAAATTAAACTTTGTATTTTAAGGTCATGAAAGGAGCTAGGGCTCCAAACCAGAGCTCGAAACACTATCAAGCTTTGGGGAGTTTCAGCCCTCGCACTCATTTATTCAGTTGAAAAAAACGGTGGACAGTTTATTGACTAATTCATTCATGCAACATTGGTTTTGCACTGCAAATTCGAACTTCACTTCATTTCTTGGGCCGGGGGTAACAGACGGGTTCGTATCCCATTCTCATTGGCACCAAAAAAAGAAAGAAGCATTATTAACTCGTGCTCGTTTGAGAGAAAAAGCAATGATTCATGCTCATGAATTTGGACCCATCAATTATTTTAAGCAGCAAAAAACTTATTAAAAGAAACAAGAAATAAGAGCAACTTGTTACTAGTGTACGTAAAGTGGATAGAATATGCTGAGTGTTGACCCCCAATATAATGATATGGTTGGTCAAAAAAATATAATGATATAGAATTTTATGAAATAAGAATATATTTACATGGTATTGTAGGCTACATTTGTTATATATAGAGGTACATAAACAAGTGGACTAATCCACTTTCAGTCATGAACAATGATGTTATTCATGGTACATAAATATATATGACCACAAGTGGTGATTTGGGGCCTCACCTTTCATTCACTTGATGATAATTAAGCCATTGATTAATTAGCAAGAAACAAAACTGACTAGTCTTATATTCTTCTGGTCACTTTGGACCAACCCTCGTGAATTCTTATCTTGTCCTAACCTACCTAAAAATACAAAACTTAACTAAATGTGATCGATAAAAATTGTATGAACTTTTGAAGCAAAATGAACTTAGATGTACTAATCAAAAGTAATAAAAACCAACCGTTGGATCTAATATCGATACTTATCAGTAACGAAAAATTCAGACATTCTGGATTCACCATCAACACCTTGAGTTATGAGTGGAAATTTTCATGCCAAATGATGGGATCCTAGCCATACATGTCATCACTCCACCACCTAAACCCAGACCCACAATGTTCTCAAGTCATCAGTTCATCCCCTTCCACATTCTTCTTTGAATCACCCAATTTCTGATAATTATTAGTTTCTATCTACCAAAAATACACCAATCCATTTTTGAAAACTTAAAAGGGAGAAGCCAATTCCAATTTTTCATGAACGTCACTGTTTTGCAAGAATGATTGGCATGCCTATGGAGACGAAGACTGGTCGTTGAGACTTAAAACCCCATTTACAAGAAACCTTGGCTCTCTTTCTTCATAAAGTCTCAATCTTTCTTCAGGATTAGCCAGATAGACATGGAAGACCAACCAAAGCAAGACAGCCCACGAGTCCTCAAAGTCCTGGAAGCTCTAAAACAAGCCTCCCAGGAGCTCCAGACCCACCCGAGTCCCGACTCGGCCGAGTCCAACTCGTCCGCCATTAACGCCCTCCTCGAGCTCGAGACCGAGTCCGACTCGCTCCTCTCCCGAGACCCACATCTCTCTGCTCTCTCCCAACACCTCGCCACCCTCAAAAGCCTCGTCGCGTCCCTCCACAAGTCCAAAGGCCACCACAGCATACGATCCTTCCTGACTCGCCGGGCCTCGACTCAGTCTCTGAGTCGACTCGCCGGCACGATCGAGTCCGAAATCCAGGCCTGGATCGACCGCGAGAGCTTGGAGAGCTTAACGAGAGCTCTCAAGGAAAAAGACCCAATTCACAACGAGGACGCGTTAGTCAAGCTACTGACTCAGTTCGAGGACCGAGTTTTACAGGGCTTCAACCGCGAGTTGCAAGATTTGGTCTTGAAGTCCAAAGTGTTCACCTTGCTTGAATCTGTTCTCTGCGATTCAAATTGCTCCAAGCGAGTTAGAGAACACTGTGCTTTCGCCATAGCCGCGCTGATTAAGTTCAACAAGGACGTGTTCGTGGGTCAAGTACTAATGGGTGCCACCATTAAAGCTTTGTTAACAATGGCTTCCCCTAATTCAATCAAAGTCCTATGCAATCTGGTCAGATTGATTAAATCTCCACTAGTGGATGAGATTGAGTTTAACGGTCAAATACCCAAAATCATAAGCCTCTTGAATTGCGAGGACAATGAGATGAGAGTCATGGCCTTCGTTTGTGTTCTCGAAATTGGTTACTTTGGGCGCAAGGAAGCCATTGATGCAATGCTCGAGGAGGGTCTGATAGAGAAGCTTGTGGAGTTACAAAGGTCGGAGCTTGGTGGGGATTTGATGGAACTTGGGATGTATGATGAGCAGGACCAAAGCAAGAGCAGCAGCAGCAGAGATAAGAGGTTCTTGGAGAGGCGGCCATTTTCGAGCTGTGTGGCGAGGTTTGCTGTGCAATTGGAGGTGGGTGAGGGGCTGAGGCAGAGAGAGAGGAGGGCCTTTAAGCAGCAGATACTAGTTAGAGTTAGAGAAGCCTCCATTTCTGATGCAGAGGCCGCCACCATTATTGCTGAGGTTCTGTGGGGGTCTTCACCTTAGAACAAGGTTGTATTGTAGTTTTGATTGTAATACGTACAAATTGGGGAAAAGAGTAGAAAGTAGCTCAAGTTCTGTTCAGTAATTTCAAAAATTATTTACGTTCATGCCCGAATTAGCGGGCGGTACGTAGTTATTCAACAACATTGGTGTGGTTCAACATGTTAAAAAGACCGATGATTTATAGATTTAATTTTCTTTTGTAAATGTTATGTGAATAATAGAGCAAGAAATTGTTGAACGGTTTGAACTTTTGGTTTAGATAGTAAGCAACTTCTGCTTTATGTTTCTGAAAGATTTTTGGGGTGTTTGGCTTTCTGGGTTTTACAAGATTTATTAGGCCATAGTTATTAGTTGAGGCCATAGGGTTTAGTGGACTTTCAGAGGAATTTAGAGCATCGTCACGACGTCACCTGTGGATGCGGGAATCGTGGTATGGTATATGCTTGTGGTTTAGAGAATATCTGAATAAGATTGCATGATGCTACCAATCGCAGACAACACAAAATCTAAAATAAGAAATAAATAAGAAATAAATTTGTTCACGTCACGTATGTAAAATTAGTAGATACAGAGAGAGATTAAGACATGAAAAGATCTTGGTCAATGATGCAAGCCAACTTCGTCTAACGTACATGATTAATGTTTTGTTTAAACAACCCCTGAATCCTGAGCAATTGAAGGCTGCTTCTGATAATATTAATAATAGAGTTTTAAGACTTTGAGGTGTAGATTATCTTAATGCAAAGTCGAAATGTCCATGGGGATTTCCTGGGGATATCCAGGGGAAGAAAGAGAGAAACTACGCTTGAGTTCGAGACTGACCTGAAAATGGCTTACCTTGCAGGATACGTAATGTTGCTTATCTTGCTTAGCTAAGGAAACAACATACTCTTGATGATGAAAAAAGTGTTGGCCGGAGACGGCAACCTATTGCTTAAGTTAACACAACATAATGAAACTCATCTTCAATTTTCAACTGTTTAAAAACATAAACAAAACGGGTTACCTCCTAATTCTATTTAACTTATTCTGCGGTCACCAAAAAGATTGTAACTGTACACTTGCTGCTTCAATATCCTCTCGAGTAGAAAGCCTCTGCCTACAGTGGCCAAAAAATAGATACGACTTGTGAGCATTTCTCCGCTACAGTTCCGATGTTATCATCTTCAAAAAAGAAACAACAAATATAGCAACAAAACTTATCCAGTCTCTCCTGATTCAGTCTCCCCTGATTCATGACTCGAATTTGCGATACCCTTCCTCCGTAAGAGGGTCCAGAAAATTGTGAAAGCGGCAACCAGACCAAACGGCAAATGATCACTGCTGCTTGTCTTTATGCTTATCTTCCCCATCCTGTGGCTATTTAGATTAGCATTAACCGACACCTTCAAATTTCGGCCCAGCCGGGACTCGGACCGTAAGTTTCCACCCAACACCATCACTTTATCGAAAGCAAGGACAGACATTGTCAGGGTGACAAAGTCATTTCTCGCAGGGTAGTCTCTACCCCTTAAAGTAGCTTCCACAGAACCACCATATGCAACTTGTTCAGGATCCACCATCAATTTGCTTGCATTCATCATTTGGCCGGCATTCATCAGAAACTTCAATCTCTTACCAATTGAAACGGTTTCTTCAAGCTTGGCACCAAAGTAATACTTGTCCCCAAAAGATGTCAAAGAGACTCCACCGTCACAAACATCTTCCCACAGCTTCTTCTGACTTGCTCGCTTCTTGTTGCTGTGAAACGTATATATGGTATCTTTACCAGCAGATTGAACATCAAGACCTACAGAATGTACAGTTCCCCTGGAATTTGTGTAAGCTGCAGCACACTCTGACTGAATGCTAAAATCTTTCTTATCCTTGCTCATCTGCCCTGCAACAGAGGTAAAGATTTTCTTATTTACTTGCGCAGCTGATTCCAAGCTTATTCCATCAAAGCACACATCATTATCCCATCCCTGGGGATCAAGAACAGGTCTCACAATCCACCGATCGCTCACAACAAGACAACGATATCTGTGAGCAGGGTAATCAGAGGCAAAACTTAGCGGGATCTCCATATCTGGTAATAAAACAGCCTCCTCTGGGGAGGCCTGCTGACTCTCAGAGTTATCATCGCTTGCCAATTTTTTTTCGTTGGAAAGCTTACTTTCCATCTGCCTACGGTACTCTTCTTTCAACTGTTTCTTCAGATAAAGGGTCTCCCGATAGTCCAATTCGTTGAGATAGTCTGTTTTCTGTGATTTTGTCAATCTCTCAAACTGGACTTTCGTAAGGATTCGGATTGCCGGTAATTGATCATACTCATCTTCTTCCTCCATGTCTGAAAGAAAGCTCTCATCAACTTCATTTTCCACTCCACTTGGAACAATAGGATGACGTAGAAGAGACGAGAGGAGATGGGGAAGAGATGGCACATAGGTGGCAGCTGGGGGCCCCAGTTCAATGCTGTTGTTAAATTTCAAGAGGGAATTAACATCACCTAGAACTTTTGTACAAATGCATAGTAACAAAAACTGAGATTTCCAAACCTGACCATTTGGAAGTATCTTTTCCCCCATGATATTTGTCTTACAATGAGAATGATTCTCAACCAAAAGCACTGGGTTTTCAAGTCTGGAGTCTGACACTGCCTGATGTATATAGTGCTGCACCATATCTGTGCTTCGTCTCGCATGTACTTCATAGCTGACAGGATACCCGTCTGGTCCATCCGGAAGAGCTGAGGAAGAATGAGTCATAACAAGAATGGTGCTAAACCAAATTCCACGCCCAAAAACTTCGGTTATTAGCTTCAAAAGGGGCAGGTCACTATAGCTTGTATCGATGAGGTCGAGGCGCTCGAAGAACAAAACAATGTCAGGTGGACTTTTTCTAATAAATCTCTTCACAGAGAGCATAATCTTCTTATTTCTGCGCAAGTTACCTGTACATACCCCAGGCGAAAAACCAGGGGTATCAATGATAGTTACTCTAATCCCATTTACAGTTCCCACAACCTCCCGAATGTGCTTTGTGCCAGGTTGAAAAGCATTGGTTACCGCTTTCGTTTGATCAAATATAGAATTTATTGTAGCACTCTTGCCAACTCCGGTTTTCCCAAGGACAAGGATTCTCAAAGAAAAATCCAAATCAGGCGGGCCAGCTCCCTCTTGTTCTGCTGTCATCACTCTGTTTCTATCACTTCTGAGATTAACTCTTTTCAAATCCGATTTTTCTGCTCGTATCACAGTTGCCAGGTGAATGCGATAAAGAACTTTTGCCACTATAAGGTTGTCTTGAGATAGACCAAACTGCCGGAGGAGTTGCAAGAACTTGGCTTGCAGATCATCAATTTTTACCCAAGGATCCTTCTTTTTCTTATCAGAGCCACTATGAAATTGATCAGAATTTTCAACTACAACATGCTGCGGGGAGGAATTAGACTGATTTTCCTGATTGCTATTGAACGAGTTGGATGTTTCACAAGGGATGGGCGGTGCTACCAAAGTGGTCGAATGAGAAGCACCTGAAAGTCACAAAAATTAGCTCTAGCTTAATTAAATAAAGTACAACTCACAGATAGATATTGGTTTCCACTTTTCAGCGTCAAAAGCTAGCAAACTGGATCAGTGACATTAAGTCATTACAAACTTCTATTATAAAACGATTTATTGAATATATAAATCAGATTACTGAGTACTGTTTGAACATTCACAGGAAACTACAAACATTGCTTACATAAAAATTTATTCTTTGAAATTGCATGATCATCTTTTAGTCAAACAGAGCTGCATTTATATACATGATGTGCACTCCATAGTTAAACTAAAGAACCAATCTTTAGGAATGCTACACACAAGTACAAGAAGAAAACAAATACCTTGGTCATTAAGCACTTCGTTCGACGAAGGTTCCACACTGAAGAAACTGTCACTGCCTGATAATGGCCGAGATGAGACCACAGACTTGGATACTAACTGAGAAAAAATCCAATCTCTAAGACCCTTCATCCTTGCTGCAAAATATTCACGAATCATACATCCGAATTAGTCAGACACATAGTACACACTACACATTTAGTGCACACAACAAAATTCCATCTTTCTAAATCCGCAAGGAGCCTAAGGAAACGAAATATTTAGTTTGAAAAAAAAAATGGTGGCTTTCATTCAACACAAACATTATACTTAAAGCAATGGTTTAAGTTTTCTAGCCGAATTTTTCCGGCCTTAACTTTTAGATTCAGGTAATTAACAAAACATGTGTTCCTTTTGTTGGGATTTTACTCGGTAGAAGCTGAAGGGTATCTATTCAATTTAGTATTGAATAATTTAAGGAACAAATGAAAGAAACAAGCTTTCTTAGTGCTTATGATTTTAGAGCCCAATAGTCTGAATCAATTTTCAACTAAAAGTAGGCATTCAGTCGCAATTTTATGAATTTCAAGGTGAATTTGATAAAGGCGAAGTAGACGTTTACCTGGAATGAACAAACTTTCTCTGAATCTGTTGTTACTGTATGCCTTGGAGATGACGAACTATCAAGGCCATGAGAGAAAATCAAGAATCGGGAGAGCTCAGAAACCCTAGAATAGGGGCCTTGAATCAGCAAAATTCCTAGGGATTCGTATCCGGACCGAGAAACGAAGGGCGACAAAATAAAGGCCAGGATGTGTGTGAGGTTGGGGAAGAAGAAGATGACGATGAGTTTGATGACTACGGGGATAAGAAAGAGACAGAAAATATGACACCGAACCGAAGAGGCATAGACTAAAAAAAAATAAAAAAAAATCAAATGAAATCAAATATTTGGCCGCCCTAAGAGATTTCTACTAATTTTCAGTATGTATTTATTTGATGTATTTACATTTGTTTTACACAAAATTTATCGAATAACTTAAACCAAGCAAAAGATTTTTTTTATTTTTAAAAAACCTTAACCTCTCCCTTTCTTCCCCTCCGGCAAGAGGCTCTTGCCGAACGGGCCACCATTTTGAGTTTATTCTCCTTTTTTCTATCTCTAAAGTTTTCTTTTTTAGAGTTTTTGATTCATGGAGGTGCTCTCTATCATTTTGTGGGGGTATCGTTGTCTTTGACGGACTTGTTGACAGGCTAATATCAAATTCTTATAGGTGAGATGCAAGTTGTGGCCGCATATCTATTTTATTTTCTCAATTTTTATTTAATTAATTGTATATAAAACACTAGCATGAGTATTTGACATATGGATAATGAGACATAAAAAAATACTTTTTTTTTTTTTTGAACATTCCTCATTTCATTTTTTAAGAATAAATTCCATTGAAAGTTTTAATTGGACGAAAAAATGACACGAGCCCAAACACAATTAAGGACGGACGACGTCCACCCGGCCCATGATGGTAGCACAACTATGATATGAGTGGGATGTGGGAAGAACTTATTCTTGATGGGTGTGGGTGGGAAGAACTTATTCTGTCCTCAACTCATAATGAAAAAAAATATATATATATGCCTTTTACCAACCCTTTCTGTTGGAGTGTTAAAACATTGATGGTCTGCAGGCCTGTCAATTGTCCCAGCAACCCAAATGGAAGCCCAAGCCCAACTCCTCAATTTTCTTCTCTTTGTTGACTATTATAGAGCAGTAGCAATTGACTGGGACACCTAATTAACAACACCCTCACATGGTTCTCATTTCTCAAATGCCAATTAAGACAAAACTAGAATAAAAATGCCGAGATTCCACTAACAGTCATAAGAACCACAATTTGATCAGCCATTTATGCACAAACAATGCGGCACCAATTCATTCCTGGATTATTTGTCTTTTACGGAAACAAAACACTCACTATTCAATGACTGACATTTGAAATGCGTTTGTTAGGTAAAAAGATTTGAATTATGTATAGAAATTCTTGTTATTTGCAATCCAAAATTAGCTACTTCAATTCGATCTGTCATTTAAGTCATCGTCATAGTTTCTCATAAGCACCCTGAGTTATCAATATTTGGGTCTAACATATACAGTATGAATGAAGCCATATACATCATTTTAACCTCCACGTACATTAAATCTCATAGTGAAATTTCACATTATGTCTCTCTGTAGTTTATTAAACTAGATTTTTCAAACTCCTACCGTCTAGAATTTGCCCATGTTAATTCAAAGTGCATGCAGATGGATATGGAGTTAATTCAAAGTGCAGATTGATATCAAGATTTGCAGATCGAGTAGAATAAGGATATATAAAGACTAAAGATCACATGCAATATAACTGATTTAAAAACATCATCATGATCCGGTATCCAGAGTTGCAAAACAAAATGAAACATGATTAGGGCACAATGCCCTTTGATTATTAGCTAGGAATACGTAAACAAATTAAGATACTGACTATTGATTCTTGAAGCTAGCTAGAGGTACGGTAGGCGCTTACAATCCTGGTGCGCAATTGAGCAACTCGTAGGTGGAGTCATCAAGGGGACAGATTCCACGTGACAGGGAACGGGCAGAGAAGTGTGGAATTTGATCAGCAGCAACAGTAGTAGTCTCAGGGCTAGCATGCATATGGAGTCTGAACTTGGACCAAATCAGTAAACACTGAGGCGGACCAGATTTTTCCCAGAGCAAAGCCAATTTGTGGTTATTTCCGATTTGAAACAAGAATGGAGAGAAACCTGGACCCATGTAATCATCTATGTGATACCGTTCTGGTTTTGTCTTGTAAACGCGGGGAAGGACGGTTCCGTCAGTCCGGAGGCCCTCAACTGGTCTGGGGAGCCATTGACGCCGTTCAATATCAAATACATATACTCCCGGAACCACTCTATTCCTCCTCGGTGGTATGGGATTCTGCGTGCCAAAAGAAAACAAGTAGCGGTCTTTGTAAAGCACCACGCCGGCCGACCAATAACCAAAGAAGTTGTCGTAGTCCTCGTCCCACTCGGCTGACTCCAAATCATAAGAAAAAAGGAGATTGGAATTATTCACGCCCGCTCCTATGGTATACATGAAAAGTTTTCTCCTCGTAAGACCAAGAAGGCGTGACTCGTATGTTCCCACTTGGTGGCTCAGCCGAGGAGGAGTCGGCAACTTCTCAACCATCCCACCCGGAAACAATCGGTATTGTTCAATTCCAACCGAATAAATCAAACCGTCGTGGCCAACAGCTGCTGCCCCAAATTGATCGTTTATCGCTTTCCCACCGTTCAGACGCCATTGCCCACCTACTCCCAAATCCAAGTGCCGATATCCAATTTTTGTTTCATCCGTCATACCATCATTATTCTTCTGTATTTGTATTTCGACATCTCCACCGATCAGGTATACACGGGAGTTTAAGACCACAAGGCTGTTATATTGCAATTCGGAATCGGGAACAGACAGTCGTCTGATTCTATCACTTTCAGATTCGCATTCGATCAGTATGTCGTTGCCGTCCTCCTCGCCAATGTCAGATGAGGAGGATGACGACGACGACGATGATGCAGCCGCCCGTGGTTTCTCCTCAATCACGTACCAGCAATTCCTTCTTTCCCCGATGCTCGTTACCCTTACGTAGATCGGCCTGTCCGTGCAGCTGTCGTCTCCGATTGCGAATGCCATCGCCTTTTTGTTTATTTTATGTCGACCTAATAAGAATATAAGATGGAGGCTAGCTTTTCTTCTTCTTTAGAGGCTATTCCTTCTCTGTATATATAGGGTTTATAGACTGCTGCTAATCCTATTATATATAGGCGTTATATATGCCCATATTTCTTTTTTTCTTTTTTTCTTTTAAGACAAATATGGCAAGTTATATTGGATTAATTGGCTTTCTATCCCAAATTAATACGAAAATAATTCCGTACGTTCTTTGTCCATGATTTTGTTTAAGATTCGATTGAGCATCCTTGGTAAGCAAGATATGGCAATTTGATTAATTGGATTGGCGTGTTGTACTAGTAGTAGAAGGAATTCTATATTTCCTTCCTTATGCATATGGTAAAATACGTATTTAGTTTAAGTAATTATTCAATAAAGAAAAAATATTCTCAAAAACCAATAAACGGTTACGGCAAGATTTTGCCACCAATCATTCTCTATATGCGTTTGTTTACCTAAATTAGTGTAGGGAAACTATGAATAAGGATTCTCATTTTTGTAAATTTGTGTGATGATCAATTCATAAATTTTATACTTAGCAATGTACCTTTTACAATGTAGGTAAATTAATGAATTTTTTAACTTACCTAGAGTACGTAGGAAAATTATGTATATTTTTCTTTGCTAAAAAAAGTAGTTAAAAAATCAGTGGTAATAGTTATAATTTATCAATATAGACATATATATACACATGTATATATATATGCAACAATATAGGTAAATTAACAATAATCAATGTTAGAAAAAACTGTAAAATATAGGCTGATATACATGAATGATTAGGTAGATAACCATAGTAAGAGAAAAGATGTAGTTTATGATTATTAACAAACTCTCAATCAAGAAATAATAGCAACAAAAAATAAATAATGCCTCATGAGTCATGACTATGGAAGCCAAAAGAAGAAAGAAGCCGAACATAATCTTGAGACTCTAGAACCCTACAGTCACAGCGAGTGTCTCCCCATTTTTTTATTTTTTAAAATGAATTATCATCTCTATTTTCTTAAGAAACAACATTGAGAAGAATTATTTTTATTTTTTATGAAACAATTTAAATCAAATAGAAATATAATTTGCATTAAATAAGGAGAATTGAGATGCAAAATGTAGGGAGTAAAAAAAAACTTCTTACTAATTTGAGAAATCAATAAAAATTTAAAGTTGAAGATTAGGTTAAAGGGTATATTTGACATCTTTAAATACAAAAAGTTGACTCATCGAATCATCGTTCTCTAAATATAAAAAAGTTTAGTTTGCATGTGGTCAAAGAATTAAATCTATTAATAAAAAATTACTTGAATTTTAATTAAAAATTTAGAAATAGCAAGCAGGTTTTTTTTTAAAATCATCAATGACACGATCTCACTATTTTTCTTGTTCAACCACTACTTTGAATTAGTTTTGACAAACTCCAAGTAAGCTTTGAGATTCATGAAAAATTGTTGTTTGGTTAATTATATTGGACTACTATATATGTTGCATGTGTTTCTTTTGAGAGCTTTGTTTTGCTTGTGGCTATCATTATTTGAATTATGATCTAATTTTGATTTCAATTTCTTATGCATTAATTTTAACGTGATTTTTTTTTCTTTTGAATCCAGCATCTATATATGGGCAAGTTCTATTATTTCTTCACTTACTTTCTGTCTGAAGAAGATGGCGGTGTTCTTCTTCTGATGTATTGTAATCCAAATAACTTTCAAGAGAGTTGACATGCAGGGGCAGTGACTTGTAACGCCTTGGCAGGCATGCCTTCGGCCTAATGACTTGGATCATATCCGCAAGCGAAAGGTTGTCGTCAAAATTAATCGGGAATATAAATTTAAGACCGGGAGGTTTCCACAAGCTTCATGATGTACGTTTTGTGATTGACATTCTGTAGTTTTATAGAATCTTTATAATTGTTATACTTACAAACAAAATTGGCTAACTTGTTGAATTAATTGTTATTCATCCTCTTTGAATTAATCACGCGCGATTTAGTAGAACAAAAAAACATATAGCAAGAACCTTTCTACAAAGAGGCTTGAGAGGAGTTTTGTTCATTGTCAAAAAATAAACTTGTGCGAGTATGCATGTATAGCAAAAATTAAAATTAAAGTGAATTAGGAATCCGGCCAACTGCCAAACACAGGTTGTACGTACGTTTGATAGTTACACAACGGAATAAAACATTGTAAAAAAAAAAAAAATACAGCGGAATGAAAACTGAAAAGCGACTAGCTAGAACCGGTCAGTGACTTGTACGATCTTAACATACTCTCTCTAGCAAGAAATAATCCTACTCGATCTCTGTTACAACAATAGTGAGTATGTCGACCTAATCCTGATGAGCAACATTAATATATTCTGTTATGCATCTGCAAAGAAAAAATATATATAGGTCAATTATATATAAGAAATATATAGAAACGTACGTAGCAGTGTAGTAGCATATGAGAAAAATAAAAAATACAATTACCTTTATAATACTTGGGTCAATATTTGGGTAACACTGAAGCTGGGATGGGTGTAGCCACTCGCCAAGGCTAGGTGAAAGGCTCGATAGATATTCTCAATCAAATGGGGAAATTCTTTATCCATCTCATCAAGGATTTCACTTGCTGTACGGGACCTTAGCATAGGGCGAGTATAACTATTATTGTTATAGTTCTGCACTCTCTCAAAATAGTGTTTGACACAATTGTGGGTAAAAATAACAATGGTCGGCACTTTTAGTCTCCCAGAAGTATTGTTGAAGTAATTTCCTTCCTTAACACCAAATTGGTAAACTTCGTTTAAGGCACTAATTTTGCCCGTATTAAAGCTGTTGTTCCAGTCAGAATGGCAACTCGTGAGATGAGTACAAAATTTCATATTGTTCATCAAATTGGCCGGTTTCTTCTTGCACTTGTCCGTGCATAGTTTATGCATATTTGCCAGGAATTGGAGTTTGATTTTGACGTCCCAGGAGCTTGGATAGTTGAAAACCAATCTAACATGGTTGGGATTAAGGTAGATAGGATGGATATCTGAAGTCTCTTTTGGATTTGAATCTGGTGTAAGTTGTAAACAACTCGTCGATAAAAATTCCCTCCACCTCTGAACATTTTCTCTTATTGCCACGGTCCTCAACCTAGGTTCGATGGACGTAAGAAATCCATGCAGGGTTTTTACATCCTCATGGTATCTCAGTGCGTGTTTAACACCACCCAAATTCAACAATAAAGCTTCAAGGTCGGATGTTATTCCTATACCATCACGAAGATTGCCGTGCGGTCGATTCGATTCTGCCTCTGTGGACAGATATCTCAAGCTTTTCCCAATATTCTTCAAAATCTCCCACATATCCGTATCTGTGACTTGACCGTTGGCATGTTTGTTTACCCAGCAGCCATTGAAGTCTCTGAAGATTTTTGGGAAAATCAGCACATACTTGCCTTGGTGCATCACACATGCTTGTGGGTGTATGACAAATTTTGAGTCATAGCTCTTTTGAGTCTCCCAATGTCTATAAGCATCTTCACGATTCTGAAATTCTTGTATGGTTGCGAAGCTATCTATCCCTTCGAAGGGTCGATATTTAATGTATCGAAGATGACGTTCTAGATTAACTTTAACACATGGTGGAGGAATGGAAGAGAAATTGTACGGATGTACCATCGACACGGGGCCATCTGGAAAACACCTGTCACGCTTTGCCAAAGTGGCTTCGAGTGTAGATGTAGGATTTGAAGCCATGATTGCCTTGGGGTTTATTCTAGCTTTTAGGTACGTAGGAGGTGATCGATCAGAATCGAGTGGTGTTCTGCTGGGAGTTTTGTCTTTAAATAAGAGATCGAGGGACGCCTACAACATTCCCTTTTTATTAAGGTATTGTGTTTCCTAGTGCATGTTATCCAAAAAAGTAATAGGAAAATATATAAAAGAAGGCAAATAATTTCCCGTTCTGGGTCCATATATAATTTTGTTGAAGATTCGATTGGGCATCCTTGGTAAGCAAGATAGGGAAAGTTTAATTAATTGGATTGGCGTGCTGTACGTACTATATGACCGGGAAACAAATTAACATGCAGCTGCCTAGATCGATCTTAGGCTGAGATTATATTTCCTTCCTTATGCATATAGGAATGGATGCTATCAGATACCAAAAAAGGATGAATTAAGAATTTTGGACGTAAAGAGTAAGGTTTTTTTTTTTTGGCAAATAACGTAAAGAGTAAGGCTGGACGTGCGTAGACTGTAAGTATGGCTTGTACGTCCTTACTTCAATTTAGTTTAGTTTTTGTTTTTTCCATACAAATATATTCTAACAATTCGATAACCTACTGTCTAAAATTTGTCTAAAATCTTTCCTACTGTCTAAAATCTTCAAACAGGCTGGACGTACGTAGACAGGTATATTTTCTTTAATTGTCTATACGCAGACTTCAAGGAAGAGTTTTGAACAATTCAAGTTGAAAAAGAAAAATAATTATATGATTAATTGGTTGGTAACTTTGTATCTTCCTCATTTACAGACTTTTGAATTGAATTTTGATGATTTTGTTAAGCATTCTCTAAATCTCATTGTGATCCATTGAAATTTCACATTATGTCTCTCTGTAGTTTATTGAATCAAATTCTTCAAATTAAGTTTCACAGAAATCTTTCCTACTGTCTAAAATTTGCCCTGTTAATTCAAAGTGCAGATCGATATCAAGATTTGCAGAGTACAATAAAAAAGACTAAAAACTTGATCACAATATAATTGATTTCTAAACATTATCAAGATCCGGTATCCAGAGTCTGTTGGCAACTCAAAGTCCGTTGGCTCAACTGCTTATCTCGGATTTCCCACATGAAATATTTTAGATCCTCTCATATTTTCCAAGAGGGAAATAAGGTCGCCGATTCTTTGGCAAATCATGGTACATTTTTAACTGAATTGGTTTGGTGGGATGAGCCTCCACAGTTTATCTCTTCACATTGTAACAATGACTTTTTTGGCATTCCTCAGTTTCGTTTTCGCTAGTTTTGCTCTTTGATGTGTGTTTCCAACGGGAGATTTCGGTTTGGTCTCCCTCTCGTGTACTCCTTCCTTTTTATTTGATTTGGGTGTAGAAGAAGGGTTCTCCTCTCCTTCTACTCTTTAAAAAAAAAAAAATCCGGTATCCAGAGTTGCAAAACAAAATATAAAACATGATTAGGGCACAATGCATTTTGATAGCTTAATTTCAAATGTTATATCAACTACATCACCAACGCAAATCTGATATATATGCAAAAAAAAATTTATTTAAAAAAAAAACATTAGCTATTGTTAAACAAACTGAATCCTGAGGATAATGATACGAACCAATATAATCCATGAATAATATAGAAATTATTTCTATCTTCTGGATCATTTGCAATCTAAAATTAGCTACATCGATCTGTTATGTAGACTATTGAAGGATGGATTGAGGCGGCAACGCTTACAATCCTGGTGCGCAATTGAGCAACTCGTAGGTGGTGTCATCAAGGGGACAGATTCCACTTGACAGCGAACTGGCATAGAAGTGGGGAATTTGATCAGCGGCAGTAGTAGGGCTAGCCTCTGTTGGAGTACAGAGCTAATTATACTCTCTGACTCTCTTACTCTCTCTCACACAATGAATGAAAGTAGATAAGGACAGTAGCAAGAATAGCTACTAAACTTCTTTGATATTTGAGAGTGGAAGGCACAACACACTTCTTTGTTTTTGATTGATTGCCCCTTGCATGATTACACATGCAGATTACATATATATAGGAAAAGCTACCAGCTGCAATTACATTGCATTGCAC
Organism: Rubus parviflorus; assembly: GCA_029955375.1. Classification (NCBI taxonomy): domain Eukaryota; kingdom Viridiplantae; phylum Streptophyta; class Magnoliopsida; order Rosales; family Rosaceae; genus Rubus; species Rubus parviflorus. The sequence continues at coordinate 22,122,850 of JARGGL010000004.1, forward strand.
CCACATTCACGTGTTGCATGCACTAGCATGATTATTAAGACCAAACTAACTAAAGTGGTCATACAAAGCTGCAGCATGCTTAATTAGACTAACATGATTAATTAATGCATTAGCCACACATTAATTAATGCAGCAGCCACACACATGTTTAACATTGCAGCTAGCTAGAATTGACTTCTAGAACAGAGCATTACTTTTTTTTAACACTCCCCCTTAATGCTTTGTTTCTTGACTCCGAGTAATCCTCTGAAATACTCAAACTTGTCTTTTGGCAACGCCTTGGTGAAAATATCAGCAATTTGTTCTTCAGTCTTGCAATAAACTACATCAATTTGATTGTCTTCAACAGCATCTCTGATGAAGTGATGTTTGCGAGCTATGTGCTTTGTTCGGTTGTGAAACACCGGATTTTTAGCCATCGCAATTGCAGACTTATTATCACATAGAATTGGAGTAGGTTCTCCTTGCTTCTCACCAAAATCTTCCATGATACTTCTCAGCCATATTGCTTGAGAGGTTGCCAATGATGCTGAAACATACTCAGCTTCTGCAGTAGATAATGCTACCGTCTTTTGTTTCTTGGACTGCCATGAGAATATACCTGTTCCAAGAGTGAAAGCATAACCAGATGTACTCTTTGAATCATCAACACTGCCTCCCCAATCACTATCGCAAAATCCAAATAATTTTGGCACCACATTTCTTTCAAACATAATACCAAAATCAATTGAACCTTGAATGTACCTTAGTACCCTCTTTGCTGTCCCAAATTGAATTTGAGTAGGCTTGTGCATGAATCTTGACAATAAACTTGCAGCGTACATAATATCCGGTCTTGTTGCAGTCAAATATAACAAGCTTCCAACTAAGCTTCGATAAATTGACGCATCCACTTCTTTGCTTCCATCTTCATTTTGAAGCTTCTCATTGACCACCAATGGTGTAGGAACAGATTTGCATCCTCCCATCCCAAACTTTTTCAGGATAGTCTTTGCATATTTCTTTTGAGATATAAATATGCCATCTTCATTTTGACAAATCTCAATTCCAAGAAAATAATGCAACAGCCCCAAATCACTCATTTCATATTTTTTCATCATCTCTTCCTTGAATTTTTTTATCAAACTCTCACTACTTCCAGTAAAAACTAAATCATCGACATATAATGAAACAATGAGGATGTCAGATTTACCTTCAGTTTTGATGTAGAGAGTAGGCTCATTGTGACTTCTTTGAAAGCCCTTTCCAATGAAGTAAGAGTCAATCTCCCCATACCACGCTCTAGGTGCTTGTTTTAAGCCATAAAGTGCTTTCTTCAGTTTGTACACCTTCATCTCTTCTTCCTTGATAACAAAGCCCTCCGGTTGATCAACATAGACCTCCTCCTTTAGGACTCCATTAAGGAATGCAGATTTCACATCAAGCTGATATAAAAACCAACCTTTTTGAGCGGCTAAGGAGATCACACTCCTTATTGTATCAAGCCTAGCAACCGGTGCAAATGTTTCATTGTAATCAATTCCGGGTTGTTGAGCATACCCTTTTGCAACCAGCCTTGCTTTGTTCCTTTGAACGGAACCATCTGGATTTAACTTTGTTTTGTAAATCCACTTCACTCCAATGACTTCTTTGTCACTTGGTCTGTCCACTAGCTCCCATGTGTTGTTCTTCTCAATCACATTGATCTCTTCCACCATAGCTTTCTTCCAAGCTTCATCTTGCACTGCCTCTTCAAAGTTTTCTGGTTCGGTGACACAGAAATTGCAGCTTGCATAGACATCATTCAAACTCCTCAATCTTATTGGAGTTGAACTTGGTGATGACGATCCGGATGACTGTGATTGTGGACTGCCAATCGGAGTAACTTGTTGTGGAGTTCCTCCAACAACTTCTTCTTCATTTTCTTTGTTTTCTTCTTCCTCTTCATGCACTTCAATGCTAGGACCTTGGACCGCATTTTGCTTCCAATCCCAAGAGGCTTTTTCATTGAAGATAACATCTCTACAGATTATCACCTTCTTTTTCTTCAAATTGTAGAGTCTATAGCCCTTGGTATGTGAGCTATATCCCACAAAAATGCACTTTTCACTTGAGTCATCAAGTTTCTGCCTTGTCTCCTTTGGAACATAAGCATAACAAACAGAACCAAATACCTTGAGATGATTGACAGATGGTTTTCTGCCACTCCATGCTTCGAATGGTGTTTTGTCTTCAACTGCCTTGGTAGGACATCGATTCATGAGATAAACAGCAGTGTATACTGCTTCACCCCAAAAATCATGTGTCATCCCCTTCTCGTGCAGCATAGATTTAGCCATTTCGACTATTGTTCTGTTCTTCCTTTCTGCTACTCCATTTTGTTGTGGAGTGTAGGCCACTGTGAGTTGCCTTTGAAGCCCAATGTCTTCACAAAATTTTTCAAACTCCTTCGAGTTGTATTCTCCTCCTCTATCACTTCTCAAGACTTTGATAAGATGCCCACTTTGTCTTTCGACCATCATTTGGAATTTTTTGAAGACTGTGAACACTTCTGATTTTTGTCTCAAGAAATATACCCAAGTCATTCTTGAAAAATCATCGATGAAAGTGATGAAGTACCTGTTGCCACCATGAGTTTTTGTCTTCATCGGACCACACACATCAGTATGAACCAGCTCCAATGGTGTAGATGCTCTCCATGCTTTCCCTTTAGGAAATGACTCCCGATGATGTTTCCCAATGGCACACCCTTCACATACTTCTTTGGCTTCTTGAATTGTTGGTAGGCCATGCACCATATTGTGTTGTTGCAGGTGCTTCAAACTTTGAAAGTTTAGATGCCCAAACCTCCTATGCCATAGCCAAGAGTCGTCTAGCACATCCACCTTCAAGGCCACTTTGCTTGGATATTTGAAGGAGATAGGAAAGCTTCTGTTTCTCTCCATTTTGATGGTTGCCACAATCTGATTTTTATTTTTCTTTTCATAGATTGTGCAAACATCATCATCAAAAAGTACCGGGTAACCATTTTCTTGAAGTTGCCCAACACTAAGAAGGTTTTGGTCCAATTCCGGAACCAACAGTACCTCCCTGATGAATCTTCTGCCTTTCTTTGTTTCAACAACGAGTGTTCCTTTTCCTTTTGCTTGTACCAAATCTCCATTGCCCATCTTCACTCTTGTGCACACTGAGTTGTCGATGTCGCAGAGAATGGACTTGTTTGCTGTCATGTGATTGCTGCAGCCGCTATCAACAAACCAAACATTTTCATTTTTTGGTATAGTTGCTACTTGACAAGCAAAGAACATGTTGCCTCTATCGTCTTGCTCTTCGGTGAAGTTTGCTTGATGCTGCTGCTGCACAGTACAATCTTTTTGTACATGCCCAAAATTGTTACAGTTGTAACATTTTGGTTTCCCTTTGAACCAACAGACACCAACATGAAACTTGTCACAAGTTTTGCATTTCACCATGGTACTTGAGCCGCCTTTTTCTTCATTGCTGTTGCTGCTCTTCTTTTCCCATTTCTTGTTTTTGCCTTTCCAATTCTTTTTAGGCAAATTGCTTCTGGCTTGGCTAGAACTGGACTGCTGAGAATTTTTTGAACTGAGGCTAAGTGATGGAAATGCACTCTCCATTGCATTTTCTGCCCGTTTGCTCAATCTTTGATCGTAGGCTTTAAGAGAACCGATGACTTTTTGAACCCCTAAGGTTTCAATATTTTGAGTCATATCAATGACAGACACTATGGAATCAAACTTTTCTGATAAGCTAATAAGAATTTTTTGAACTACTCTCTTATCAGACAAAGTTTCTCCATAGGCTTTCATTTGGTTCACAATATCGGTAAGCCTTGTGAGATAATCTTCAAGTGACTCACCTTCCTTCATTCTTGTATACTCAAAATCTCGTCGTAAAGATTGAAGTTTTACAGCTCTAACCTCTGTGGTACCTCTGTATTCTTCATCAAGAACATCCCATGCAGCTTTTGATGTCTCCTCATTTGAGATTCTGGGGAAGATTTCCTCCGAGACAGCTCCTTGGATTATTGCAAGAGCTTTGGCATCTTTCTTCATGTTTGACTTCAGCTCCGTCTTCTGAGCTTCTGTCAAGGCCGCCATGTTTTCTGGAATTGTAAATCCTTCTTCGACTAAGTTCCAGAGATCATAAGACTTGAGGATTGTCCTCATCTTAATTCTCCAGAAATCGAAATTTTCTCCAACAAATATTGGAGTTCGAAGATCACCACTTGAGCTTGTACTCGCCATGGTTGATTCTTCCGCCACCTTTTTTTTTTTTTTTTTTTCTTTTCTGACGAAGAGTTTCACTGTGAAATTCTCTTCACTTCAGAAATCACAACACCCAGCTTCACTTTGATCAGAGAAGCTCTGATACCAGATGTTGGAGTACAGAGCTAATTATACTCTCTGACTCTCTTACTCTCTCTCACACAATGAATGAAAGTAGATAAGGACAGTAGCAAGAATAGCTACTAAACTTCTTTGATATTTGAGAGTGGAAGGCACAACACACTTCTTTGTTTTTGATTGATTGCCCCTTGCATGATTACACATGCAGATTACATATATATAGGAAAAGCTACCAGCTGCAATTACATTGCATTGCACCCACATTCACGTGTTGCATGCACTAGCATGATTATTAAGACCAAACTAACTAAAGTGGTCATACAAAGCTGCAGCATGCTTAATTAGACTAACATGATTAATTAATGCATTAGCCACACATTAATTAATGCAGCAGCCACACACATGTTTAACATTGCAGCTAGCTAGAATTGACTTCTAGAACAGAGCATTACTTTTTTTTAACAGCCTCAAGTATGAACTTGGACCAAAAGAGTAAACAGTGATACTCATCAGATTTGGGACGTGTGCCTCGAGAATCCCACAGCAAAGCCAATTTGTGCTTATTTCCGATTTGAAACAAGTATGGGGAGTAACCTGGGCCCATGTAATCATCTATGTGATACCTTGCTGGTTTTGTCCTGTAAACTCGGGGAAGGACGGTTCCGTCAGTCCGGAGGCCCTCAACTGGTCTGGGGAGCCATCGACGCCGTTCAATATCAAATACATATATTCCCGGAACCACCGTCTTCCTCCTGGGTGGTATGGGATTCTGAGTGCCAAAAGAAAACAAGTAGCGGTCGTTGTAAAGCACCACGCCGGCCGACTAATAACCAAAGAAGTTGTCGTACTTATCGTCCCACTCGCCTGACTTCAAATCATAAGAAAGAAGGAGATTGGAACAATTCACGCCCGCTCCTATGGTATAGATGAAAATTTTTTTCTTCGTAAGACCAAGAAGGCGGGACTCGTATGTTCCCCCTTCGTGGCTTAGCGGAGGAGTCAACTTCTCAACAATCCCATCTGGAAACAATCGGTATGGTTGACATCCCACCGAATAAATCAAACCGTCGTGGCCAACAGCTGCTGCTCCAAATTGATCTTCTATCGATTTCCCACCCTCCAGCCCCCATTGCCCTACTCCCAAATCCAAGTGCCGATATCCAATTATTTCTTTATCCGTCGTACCATCTTTATTCTTCTGTATTTCGATATCTCCACCGATCAGGTATACACGGGAGTTTAGGACCACAAGGCTGTTGTAGCGCAATTCTGAATCGGGAACAGAGAGTCGTCTGATTCTGTCACGTCCAGATTCACATTCAATCAGGATGTCGTTGTTGTCCGCCTCGTCAATGTCAGATGAGGAGGATGACGACGACGACGATGATTCGGTCGCCTGCGGTTTCTCCTCAATCACATACCAGTAGAAATTCCTTCTTTTTCCGCAACTCATTACCCTTACGTAGATCGGCCTGTCCTTGCAGCTGTCGTCTCCGATTGCGAATGCCATCGCCGTTTGTTTCTTTCCTGTCGACCTAGTCCTATTCTCTATAGGCTAGTAAATAGTAATTCCTTTGTTTTTTTAAGACAAGTATGGCCAGATATATTGGATTAATTGTATCCAAAAATGATATATTGGATTAATTAATTGTCTTTCTATCTCAAAATTAATAGGAAAATATTCCCGTTATTTGTCCATATATGATTTTGTTTAAAATTCGATTGAGCATCCATGGTAAGCAAGATATGGCAAGTTTGAATAATTGGATTGACGTGTTGTGTAATACCCCAGAATTTCAATATTAATTTCTTGAAAAATCATGGAATTAATTATTGATTATTCGTAAGATGTGTGGAATCGTGGGTGGACAAATATTTAACCCGGAACAATTATAAGTTGTGAAAGGTCAAAAGAGTTGACTTTTTATCCGTTGAGAATTTGGGAAAAACTTCCTTCATGAAAGTTGTAGACCTCGTCGAATCGAGTTGGTAGGAATTCGGTTCATCGGAAATGGACATCGTATGAAAGAGTTATAATTTTCGGGAGATTGAAGTGAAAAGAAATAATTTTATATTACTTCTTTTTGTCTGCACGATCTTGACCATTGAATCTTAAAGGTCCAATCTCAGCCGTTGATTTGTAATTATTGCTTATGGGTTAATTAACCCATTTCTCTCTCACTTTTCCCTACCCGGTACCACCTCTCCCGCACTATCATCTCTCTTTTTCTCTCTATTACATTGACCATCAATTCAATGTTCAAACCAAAAACTCACCGACACCACACCCACCTCACAAATTGGTCACGGTCTGCGGGTGCAGAGAGAGGGACTGTGGGTGCGGCGGAGAAGGAAGAGGAGAGGACTGAGAAGAGAGCGGAGCAAGGGGCGCGGCCGGCTGGGCATGACGGCGGCTTGGGAAGCGTCGGACAGAGCTGGGTCGGTCTGGGCTCGGGAAAAATGAGAAGAAAAAGGGAGAGGCCAGCGGTGGTGGCTGGGTATTGGGCGGAGCAGACGGCGGAGATGAGAACAGAGAAGGGAGACGCCGAGCTAAGGACGGCGGTGAGAAGCAGTGGCGGTGCTGCTGCTGTGAACGATGGGTGTAGAGAGAAGAATGAAGGTGTCGGCTGGGTGTAGAGAAAAAACGGAGAAAGAAAAGAAGGAAAGAAAAGAAAGAAAGAAAAGAAGGAAAGAAAAGAAGAAAAGAAAAGGAAAAGAAAAAGAAAGGGGTAATGGGCCTTTTGACCAATTGACCAAGCCCAAGGCCCACAGCTCAGTTTAGTCCAAATTGCTATGGACACCCGCCATATCCAATCCGTTCCAATCTGGACTTGAGGTAGTTATCAAACTTAATCGTACGATTAATACTGTGATTATAAGCATGTTGGACCGTTGGATTTTTGAAATTAGATCGTTTGATCAATGATCAATTATGCAATGATTATGGATCGTTAGATCCGTGATGATTCGACCGTTGGATCATCACCATTTTTGGATATGATGTTAGGATGCTAGAAATAAGCATGTTGGTAGATTTTGGAAGTTTTGGATTTCGTATGGGACCCGTTGATGAATAGTAGACGTGGGACCCACGTTGACCGACGGTTGACTTTTGGTCAAACTGTCCCGAATTATGGTTATTGATGTCTAAGTGACATTTGAGGAATAATGTAACGTTTTGGGAAACTATGATATGCTAAATGGAAAATTGCATGTTCATAGGTATTTTGGAATCTTGAAGCTTTTGACTAGCATTGTCGATTCCTGGTTACTATTTGAAGACGCAGCAGGAATTAGAGGTGAGTGAATCTCACGATATTTTATATATGAATATTAATTCATATTGTGTTGTTTGCGAAAATAAATAATTATATTTATTTAAATGATTTTGCGATATATAAATTAAATACAGTTTTAATTTGATATATCAGCATGTGTGATTTTGTGTTAAAACAATATTTGAAAGTATTCATTTTATTGTTTTAATTGGTGGATTTTGTGGGAACAATATTTCAAAAATTATGATATTGTGTTTGCCTACTCGAATGTTTTTGTAGCCAATGGGTGAAGGTTAGAGCTTTAGACTGTGTAGCCAATGGGTGAAGGTTAGAGCTCTAGACTGTGTAGCCAATGGTGAAGGTTAGAGCTTTAGACTGTGTAGCCAGAAGGTGAAGGTTAGAGTTCTAGACTGTGTAGCCATGTATTCATTGAAAACAAAGATGAATACTTTATGTAATAAAGGAGAAGAAAAATGGTATTCTCGCTTTATCTTGATGTATTAAAAGGAGAAGAAAAATGGTATTCTCGCTTTTAATCATTTGAAGTTGATTGTGGTTTTGTGTGAGTATGATATGAATTTGCTTCTTAAATAATTGAAGCATTGATTTATTGAATTACAATTCTTGGAGAATTATTGAATTGTATTTTGAAGTTTTTACTTCTTTAAAAATTGAAGTAATTATTATTATGATTTACGATTCTTAAAAAGAAAGAATCATAATTTTGGGAAATGATTTTGGGGAAAATTTATATTGTTTAATATTCTGAATTACCCTGGGATTAACATACACGTTTATGGGACGTGTGGGGTTAAAATACGTGATATGGGGCGCGTAGGTTCAGTATATTTTATAATATGAATTTTCGGGATTTGAATTGTTTTTGAAAAGTATAAGTTACATATATTTGTTTAAAACAAACTATATATGTATATTTTGTTAAACGGTTTAGGGTGAGTAAAACTGAGTTAACTCATACCAGCTTCGTAAGCTGACCGGGTTTGTTGATATAACCCGGTACACTATTCCACGGTGTAGGGGTTATACCTGCAGGTTAGGATAACCAGGAGTAATGCAAGGCTGCATATATTTTGTTGGGTTATAAGACTTCCGCTATTTTATGCTTCGCACTCTGAAGATTTATTTATGTAATATTTTGATGTATCAATTTATTATATAAATATTTGGTATGTAATATTCGACTCTTGTATTGAGTTTGAAATTACAATGTTGGGCATGGAGTTGGTGTTGTGTACTTGTTTTAAAAAGAAAAAAATTCTAGTGCATATTTGTATTTGATATTCCATGTAGTCACGTTTCCGAATTGATTGTAATTAAGGGCAAAATGCCTTATTAATTGATTTGAAAAATCGGGGCGTGACAGATTGGTATCAGAGCAAAACAATGCTCTAAGGAAGTGATTGAGCAATGGAACGCTCTACGGTGATGAAACGAGTTTTGGTTTTGTGAAGTGAAGTTAGGGTTTAGAGCTTAGGATCGGTTTAGGGTTTGACGTTAGGTTCTTAGATTCATTCAAGTAATGGTTACTTCGTATGCTTAATAGCACACAGTATTTATCGAGTGATGGCCCGACTGCAGCGGATCCCCATCATGTGCTCTTCAGTGCTGTTGTGTTGTTAAGAATATAAAGTACAAATTACAATTCCGAAATTGATAGTCTTACATGGCTACATTTCTAATTCTCTCAACCGTACCTTGGATCAAACGACAGACTTGATCCACTGATCCTTTCTTGTTCTTCAGCAGCTCAGTAGAGATCTGTGTTGCTACCGTTATTAGACAACCAATGTATGGATTGTCTGAGATCCCTTCTGTTCTTCCAGCAGTAGGCATATCTGGTAGAATTGAAAAACCTGAAGTTAGGAATACAATTGTACCTAACTCACAACCACCTAATAACTTCTGGACCGTTGACTGACTGATAGAGGCATAAATCACGTATGACCCTGTTGAATCAGTACAACTTTCTTGGAGTACGTAGGTGTCGTCGATTTGCATCAAGGTGACACAGTTGCGTGGGTCTTGACCCGTTGTGATGTGTGCAATCTCTTGGACTGTCTTGCCCAATGCTTGGTGGTCCCACTGGTTCCGAGTTTGTATGTCAGTGAAGTAGTCAAACAGCTTTCGGTGAGAGACATGATGTTGGAATATTGCTGTTGCAGTTCGAGTAAGACCATGGGGCTTATTCGGCCTATTCCAGATTTTGTTGGTGGAGACTCTTATCCCTGAACCCCTGAACTTGGTTTGTTCAGCTACCTTCCATTCATGAGCAGTAGAGTTGCCGATGTCTGTGAAAAAGTCTGTCACTATTCTGCATGCCATCTGCAACAAGTTTCTTCTTCCTTCCACAGATGGTATGACACAAAAGTCTTGAGGTGGATAAGTGTCTGCCGCGGAATAATTTAACCTTTCCGCTTGCCTCTGAAGTATTTCTACCCATCGCCTTGCTCCAAAGGCTAAGCCTGACTCCACTAGCGTTCGGTATGTTTGGTGCATGATTTGATCCTGTACATCAACATGTTCCACCCATACGACACGAGAGCTGCCGTTGAACAAATCTTGGATTAAGCATCCGGATGGACGCTTCTTGCATTGAGATCTTGGGTGTGGACCCAGATTTGAGCTTAAACCGTCCACAGAGACGTCAATTATTGCCCAACTTTGTTCTGTTTGTCGTTGGCAATAACGAACAAAGTGAGTTACACGAGTGGAGACAGATGGACTGGTCACCTGGAATTCAGCAGTCATGACTTGGATGGTGTCGTGGTAGCTTTCAGTAGTCCCTGATGACAAGACATCAAGGATACTCGCCCTTGAAATGATGCTACCGAATATGGTGGACCATTGGTCCACATCCATGAAGAGATTCACGAGTACGACAGGACTGAGGGGAACAGTGGCTGTGTAGCGAGAAGCTTCAGTTTGGAAGTTAGTGGGAGTAAGATCAATACCGTTAGTGAAGATTCTCTTGTACTCTGCTTCATTCAGGAACTCATGAAGCGTGGCAGAGCTGGATTTGAGTGCAGAGATCCACAGTGGCGCAGCAGCAGATGCCATGATGATTAGCTCATCTCTGACCGACACAATGATTTCAGAAATCTTAGTTGTGTCTGCCACGACCGATGCTTCTGCCACGGCAGATGCTTCTTCAGGTTCTGAACGGTTGATGTTGTCTGATGGTTGTTGTGTAGAAGAAGAGTGATGTGGGATCGACATACACTTTTGAATATCCCTCCTCATGTGAGACTTTTCCCTTGGACCGATGACTGCAGGAATTGGAAGAGTCTGAGGTTGTGGGGTAGTCTCTTCAATCCCTTTTAGTAGCTCACTATTGGGAGTAACTCGTTTTCCACAGTGGTTGCAGTTGATTCTGTTGAATGCTGCTTGGTACTGGCTAAGTTGAGCTTGAAGCTCATTGATTTGCTGTCTCAGCAGAAAATTTTGTTGACGAGTTGTTTGGGCAGGCGTTTTGGGTCGATGCTTTATCACCCACGCAGAGACTTGTGCAAACGTTAACCTTATTTGGTCACCCAAATCTTGTCGTTGTTGAACAGTTGGCTGTGGAAAAGCCTCGACGAAGTCCTTCAATGCTTGGACTTGGTATTTGGTGAAGCTCTTCCTCAGTGGAATACGTTTGGATGAACTAGGTTCAGCTTGTGGAGATGATACTTGTGGACTTGAGGCTACTTCAATGGCTTCGTCTTCTGCTAGAAGCATGTCTAACATGTCGATATCGTGGTTGAATTCGATTGCTGGTGAAAGTATTTCATCTAAGCCCTCAAAAAATTGACTTTCAGAGGGATCAGATTGAAGTAATTCACTGAACGAATTCACTTTGCGTGACATGTTTGAGTTGGTGGAAAATTCTGAGAAGTAGAATGAAGAAGTTTTTCTCTTTGATAGAGAAAGGAGATTATGGCACTAATGGAAGGTATCTGTTAGTGGATGCGTAAGGGTATATTTATTGTTGGTGGAGGATTTGATAATTCAAAAGCAAAAGTGAGCGGCTGATTACAGCTAATTGTCGGAGCCCTTGGAGATCGTGGAAGATTTTTTTTTTCCCGATGCATGGATTTCCCACATACAGTTCCACTCTTGTGAGACCTCGCATCTTTTGAGGAATTATTTATGCGAAAGCAAAAGGAAAAGAGTCATTATGACCGGTGTTAGTGGAAGACTGAGTTTTTGTTGATTAAATCTTGTGGAATCTTGTATCGTGGGCGATACTTTTGAGTAATTGAGACAGATATGAGCAATAATTATTCTTAGTGGGTTGCTGAGTGCACCGCACTCGCATTAAAGAAAGGCTTCCTTACGGTGGAAAGTTTGGTTTAAATACATGGGATAAGGAGTTGTGTTACTCATCTCATATCTGTTATCAAACAAGCATCTCAAAATTTTCTCTTACACAATGGTGAACAAAGGAGAGTGCAGCAAGCGATCCAAGAATGCAGAATGGAGTGAACTTCCGGTGGAGATCTGGAAGTACATATTCCAGTTGGTTGCTACCGCATCCCTGCAGAGCACAATGGAACTCCGTTGTGTCTCGAAGACCTTCAAGGAGTATGCTGATAGCTGGTCTACTCTTGCAGCGATCGACATGGATGGGTTCGATGGTGGATCCAGACCCACTGGTTCCATAGAAGCGGACAGGCAGGTGCGCATCTTCGCAAATCGATGCTGGGAAGCGAAGAACCCGGAGTCTCTATTCCGAATGGGAATACGAGTACTTGTGGAAGCGGCCAACATACCCTTAGCCCTGGAGTATTTCGATGCGGCATGCAAACCAGGAACATTCTACGGTTCGCGTCCCAGTTCGGTGGTAGGTCATCATGTTGCATTTTATGCAGCATGTATGATTAAGATGATAATGGGACCACGAGCCGAGCAGCAGAAAATGGTGCACCGACTGTGTGAAGCCCTCGACTGGTGGAGAAGCGGATGGAACATCTACTACTGTAGACAAGAAGTCGAGCGGATGATGCATCAGGCCGAGTTTTGTCATGAGCATCTACTGCTGTATTTTCCGTCGACTACTGCTTTCCTGCCCGCCGGTAAATGTCTTACTTGCGGTGAGTCAAGTTTTTGGCGTCCTTTTGGCCAGGACATGTGGGACGTGGATGGAGATAGGCATGCAGCTAGAGAATGTTGCGACACTTGCAAGTGTTTCGTGGAGGCAGCATATTTCTACCAGCTGATGATGTATGGAATTCCGAGACATCCGGCCTCTTATCCACGAAGTCACTATTGGAGGTTTAAGGATGGCTTCTGGTAGTTAAGGCCCTGCGAGGCATTTTAAGATTTCTAATTTGAGTGTTTTTGGAAGTTGTGTGGTTTGTTATGTTTTGGCTTGATGTGTACTACCTAAGTGATTATCAATAAAACTTTGGATTTTGAAATTGATGTGTGATAACCTTGGGTGTACTCTACGTCCTAATTTCGGGACGAAATTTCTTTAAGGAGGGTAGACTGTAATACCCCAGAATTTCAATATTAATTTCTTGAAAAATCATGGAATTAATTATTGATTATTCGTAAGATGTGTGGAATCGTGGGTGGACAAATATTTAACCCGGAACAATTATAAGTTGTGAAAGGTCAAAAGAGTTGACTTTTTATCCGTTGAGAATTTGGGAAAAACTTCCTTCATGAAAGTTGTAGACCTCGTCGAATCGAGTTGGTAGGAATTCGGTTCATCGGAAATGGACATCGTATGAAAGAGTTATAATTTTCGGGAGATTGAAGTGAAAAGAAATAATTTTATATTACTTCTTTTTGTCTGCACGATCTTGACCATTGAATCTTAAAGGTCCAATCTCAGCCGTTGATTTGTAATTATTGCTTATGGGTTAATTAACCCATTTCTCTCTCACTTTTCCCTACCCGGTACCACCTCTCCCGCACTATCATCTCTCTTTTTCTCTCTATTACATTGACCATCAATTCAATGTTCAAACCAAAAACTCACCGACACCACACCCACCTCACAAATTGGTCACGGTCTGCGGGTGCAGAGAGAGGGACTGTGGGTGCGGCGGAGAAGGAAGAGGAGAGGACTGAGAAGAGAGCGGAGCAAGGGGCGCGGCCGGCTGGGCATGACGGCGGCTTGGGAAGCGTCGGACAGAGCTGGGTCGGTCTGGGCTCGGGAAAAATGAGAAGAAAAAGGGAGAGGCCAGCGGTGGTGGCTGGGTATTGGGCGGAGCAGACGGCGGAGATGAGAACAGAGAAGGGAGACGCCGAGCTAAGGACGGCGGTGAGAAGCAGTGGCGGTGCTGCTGCTGTGAACGATGGGTGTAGAGAGAAGAATGAAGGTGTCGGCTGGGTGTAGAGAAAAAACGGAGAAAGAAAAGAAGGAAAGAAAAGAAAGAAAGAAAAGAAGGAAAGAAAAGAAGAAAAGAAAAGGAAAAGAAAAAGAAAGGGGTAATGGGCCTTTTGACCAATTGACCAAGCCCAAGGCCCACAGCTCAGTTTAGTCCAAATTGCTATGGACACCCGCCATATCCAATCCGTTCCAATCTGGACTTGAGGTAGTTATCAAACTTAATCGTACGATTAATACTGTGATTATAAGCATGTTGGACCGTTGGATTTTTGAAATTAGATCGTTTGATCAATGATCAATTATGCAATGATTATGGATCGTTAGATCCGTGATGATTCGACCGTTGGATCATCACCATTTTTGGATATGATGTTAGGATGCTAGAAATAAGCATGTTGGTAGATTTTGGAAGTTTTGGATTTCGTATGGGACCCGTTGATGAATAGTAGACGTGGGACCCACGTTGACCGACGGTTGACTTTTGGTCAAACTGTCCCGAATTATGGTTATTGATGTCTAAGTGACATTTGAGGAATAATGTAACGTTTTGGGAAACTATGATATGCTAAATGGAAAATTGCATGTTCATAGGTATTTTGGAATCTTGAAGCTTTTGACTAGCATTGTCGATTCCTGGTTACTATTTGAAGACGCAGCAGGAATTAGAGGTGAGTGAATCTCACGATATTTTATATATGAATATTAATTCATATTGTGTTGTTTGCGAAAATAAATAATTATATTTATTTAAATGATTTTGCGATATATAAATTAAATACAGTTTTAATTTGATATATCAGCATGTGTGATTTTGTGTTAAAACAATATTTGAAAGTATTCATTTTATTGTTTTAATTGGTGGATTTTGTGGGAACAATATTTCAAAAATTATGATATTGTGTTTGCCTACTCGAATGTTTTTGTAGCCAATGGGTGAAGGTTAGAGCTTTAGACTGTGTAGCCAATGGGTGAAGGTTAGAGCTCTAGACTGTGTAGCCAATGGTGAAGGTTAGAGCTTTAGACTGTGTAGCCAGAAGGTGAAGGTTAGAGTTCTAGACTGTGTAGCCATGTATTCATTGAAAACAAAGATGAATACTTTATGTAATAAAGGAGAAGAAAAATGGTATTCTCGCTTTATCTTGATGTATTAAAAGGAGAAGAAAAATGGTATTCTCGCTTTTAATCATTTGAAGTTGATTGTGGTTTTGTGTGAGTATGATATGAATTTGCTTCTTAAATAATTGAAGCATTGATTTATTGAATTACAATTCTTGGAGAATTATTGAATTGTATTTTGAAGTTTTTACTTCTTTAAAAATTGAAGTAATTATTATTATGATTTACGATTCTTAAAAAGAAAGAATCATAATTTTGGGAAATGATTTTGGGGAAAATTTATATTGTTTAATATTCTGAATTACCCTGGGATTAACATACACGTTTATGGGACGTGTGGGGTTAAAATACGTGATATGGGGCGCGTAGGTTCAGTATATTTTATAATATGAATTTTCGGGATTTGAATTGTTTTTGAAAAGTATAAGTTACATATATTTGTTTAAAACAAACTATATATGTATATTTTGTTAAACGGTTTAGGGTGAGTAAAACTGAGTTAACTCATACCAGCTTCGTAAGCTGACCGGGTTTGTTGATATAACCCGGTACACTATTCCACGGTGTAGGGGTTATACCTGCAGGTTAGGATAACCAGGAGTAATGCAAGGCTGCATATATTTTGTTGGGTTATAAGACTTCCGCTATTTTATGCTTCGCACTCTGAAGATTTATTTATGTAATATTTTGATGTATCAATTTATTATATAAATATTTGGTATGTAATATTCGACTCTTGTATTGAGTTTGAAATTACAATGTTGGGCATGGAGTTGGTGTTGTGTACTTGTTTTAAAAAGAAAAAAATTCTAGTGCATATTTGTATTTGATATTCCATGTAGTCACGTTTCCGAATTGATTGTAATTAAGGGCAAAATGCCTTATTAATTGATTTGAAAAATCGGGGCGTGACATGTTGTACTACCTAGTGAGTAGTAGAAGGAATCCTATATTTCCTTCCTTATGAATATAGTAAATTACGTATTTAGTTATAATAAAGAAAAAATGTTCACTAAAGTTGATAACGGTTGAGGCAAAACTGATATATTTTCTTTGGTTTATATAAATCGAGCCAAATTTAAAGCCGGGGAAAAGCCCACTTTTTTTATAGAATTAGAAGACATTTATAAGATTTTGTGAGCGGAGCTTGATCACTTTACCTTAATATTCGCTTCAATTCGGCTCGTCGACCTCTATTAACGGTGGTAGGAATTGTTAAGCTAATTATTGGCTAGTGTCAAAAATCTAAATAGGAGATAAGGAGGGAGTAGGGACATGAAATTGTGGGATTGTATTTTATGTGCGAAAAAAATATCAATGTTTTCAAATTAAATTATTCAGGTTTTAGAATCATTGGTATCGATCAATTCTTTCATAATATCATGTTTTCAAAATTCATCTTTTTAGCTTCAAAAAATATCATTCATACTGAGAGACATGCATATATAATCTTCCCAAAAGCCAAGTGCCCCATAAACAATGAACAAAATTCCTTCCATGTGGGGACGTAAAAGCTTATAACTTGTATATATAATCTCACTTAGACAACATCTTAATTGTATGCAAATTGTCTTAGGCTGGGCATTAATTCTCAAAGACAATTAAACAAGTACAAAATCAAGATCGATCCGGTATATATATATATCCAGAGTTGAAAAACAAAATAAAGCATGATTAATTAGGGCACAATGCACTGTAATAGCTTAATTTCAAATGGTATATCAACTACATGCACATCTGATTTCCAAAACAATATAGAACGGATAGGAACCAAAAACATTATTTAAAAAAATAACAGTAGGTCTCGTTAAACAAACTGAATCCTGAGCATAAGGAATTAATCCATGCAATCAGATAGGAATTATTAGCAATCTAAAATTAGCTACATCTGTAATGTCATAGTTTCTCATGCCTAAACAAATTAAGATACTGACGATTGAAGGATGGATTAAGGCGGCGGCGGCGGCTGCGCTTACATTCCTGCTGCGCAATTGATCAACTGGTAGGTTTTCTTATCAAGGGGACATAGTCCACGTGACAGCAAACGGGCAGAGAAGTGGGGAATTTGATCAGCAGCAGCAGTAGTGCTAGCATTGAGTATGAACTTGGACCAAACGAGGGTACACTGAGGGTCACCTGTTTCGGGATGTGTGCCATCAAACTCCCACAGCAAAGCCAACTTGTGGTCGTGTTTTCGGATTTGGAACAAGTATGGGGAGAAACCTGGGCGCATATTAATATTATACATTCCTGGTATTGGCTTTGGCTTGTAACCTCGGGGAAGGACGGTTCCATCAGTCGGGAGACCCTCAACTGGTTCGGGAAGCCATCGACGCCGTTCAATATCAAATACATATATTCCCGGAACCACCTTGTCCACAAAAATTTTGGGTGGTATGGGATTCTGAGTGCCAAGAGAAAACAAGTAGCGGTCGTTGTAAAGCACCACGCCGGTGGACCAATAACCCAAGAAGTTGTCATAGACCTCGTCCCACTCGCCTGACTCCAAATCATAAGAAAGCATCAGATTGGAATAATTCACGCCCGCTCCTATGATATAGATGAAAAGCTTTTTCTTCGACAGACCAAGAAGACGTAACTGGTATGTGCGCTCCTCCTCGCATAGGCGGCTTAGCGGAGGAGGAGTCGGCAACTTGTCAACAATGCCACCCGGAAACAATCGATATGCTTCATATCCAACTGAATAAATCAAACCGTCGTGGCCAACAGCTGCTGCCCCAAATTGATCTTTTCTCAATTTCTCACCCTTCAATTTCACACCCTCCAACCGCCATTGCCCTACTCCCAAATCCAAGTGCCGATATCCAATATATTCTGCTACTTCATCCGTCGTACCATCTTTATTAACATCCGGTACTTTGACTTCTCCACCAATCAGGTATAGACGGGAGTTTATGACGGCGAGGCTGTTGTTATAGCGCACTCCTGGATCGGGAACAGAGAGTCGTCTGATTCTATCACTTTCAGATTTACATTCAAAAACTATGTCGTTGCCGTCCTCCTCGTCAATGTCAGATGAGGATGACGACGACGACCATGATTCGGCCGCCGGCGGTTTCTCCTCAATCACGTACCAGTAATAACTTTTTTCCCCGCCCGTTACCCTTACGTAGATCGGCCTGTCCTTGCAGCTGTCGTCTCCGATTGCGATTGCCATCGCCGTTTGTTTCTTTTCTGTCGACCTAATAAGAATATAAGATGGAGGCTAGGTTTTTTTTTTTTTTTTTTTCTTCTTTCGGACTTTCGGTGTCAACTGTGAAAGATGGAAAGGCTACCATAACTATTCCTACTCTATATATAGGGTTTAGGCTGATATATTTTCTTCGTTTACATAAACATTATATCAGATAAATTTTGTCACAAATCTGGTCAAATTTAAAGCTAAGGCAAAGGCTCACTTTCTTTATTAAATTTAAAGACATTTATAAGATTTTCCAAGCCGAGCTTGATCCTTACCTTGATGTTCGGCTCGGTTCGTTTACCTCAATGTTGTAAGTTTAACTATTATTTACAGGACAGAGTCCGTGTGCCTGTTATCTGTAACCAACACAATAAGTTTATCCTTCTTCCATTCGCCCTCTGTTTTCATGTCAACTACAGGGTGCAGCAGGAAGAACTTATTGTCTTTGAAGCATCTTAAGTTCATCTTTTTAAACCCTTTCCAATCATCATCAGCATAGAGCAGCCTTTACCATAAGGGTTTGGATTGGATTTGGGTTTTGCCAAATCAATATTTGTGGAGAGATATATCTATGTTAAGAGTTTTAAGCATCTCCTGCTTTTGGATTCATGGTCGTCTCTCTGCTCTTAGGTTCTGAAGAAGTATTGGTAGGAGGAACAATTTTACATGGGCTTACATAGTGTTTTGGGAGGTGAAAGCGCAGAGCGAGTTACGCCCCGAAGCAACCCAAGATGGTCTGCAGGGCTGTCCAGCATCCCAGCAACCTAAATTGAAGCCCAAGCCCAACTCGTCAACTTTCTTCTCCCTCTCCCTGTTGACTATTTATAGAGTAGTAGCAAATTGACTGGGACAGCTGATTAGCAACACCCTCACATAATTCTCAAGTGCCAATTAATTAGGACAAAAATTAGAATAAAATGTCATCATTAGCTTCTAATCTATACATCTAACAGTGACACTTAAACCTCATATAGTCATATCCACAAGCAATGTCCCTTGTGACCATCTGGAATTCAAGAAAGTCAGCTAAGTGCGTTTGACTTGAATCTCCACTAAAAACAAGACCTCAAACCACCATTTACCTTCTTGGCTTTTTCCAGGAACAAGTCACCTCTTGCTATCTTGTTCCTTTCCAATCTATTTGGTCAGAATGCTCAAGCACTATAAATACGTAGTCATAACCCCATTTCTCTCCAGTCTTACCAATCCAAAGAAACATTCTGGTTTTCAACTTTCCGGAAAATTAAGAAAAATGGCGGACAAATACAGTCAAGCAAACCCCTTGTCCCCTGCTAATGCAAACCTCCGAAGCGATCAAGAAGCGGCCACTTTGCAATCCCAGGCTGAGCTAAAACGCAAGAAGAGAATCAAACTGGCAATATACATCTCTGTTTTTGTTGTGGCTCAGATCATAGTTGTCACCGTTTTCGGACTTACCGTGATGCGCGTGAAGTCACCTAAAGTCAGGTTGGGCAAGATCAATGTTCAAAACATCACTGCTGTCCCAGCAACACCTTCATTTGACATAAACTTCACCACCCAAATCAGAGTCAAGAACTCAAATTGGGGTCCGTACAAGTTTGATGCAAGTACAGTCAGGTTTGAGTACGGATCTGACACAGGTAACACCGTCGGGCAAATCAGTATTCCCAAAGGCAAGGTTGGAATGCGTTCGACCAAAAAGTTCGATGTCACGGTGAGTTTGAATTCCGATGGGTTGAAAAATTCCAATCTCGGCATTGATCTGAACAGTGGAGTTTTGTCACTGACGAGCGTTGCCAAGCTGACAGGAAAGGTGGAGTTGATGTTGGTGATGAAGAAGAAGAAGACTGCAGCCATGTACTGCAATCTCGAATTTAATTTATCAACGAAGCAGATTCAATTTTTGAAATGCGACTGAGTGGAACCCACCACTCAAGATTAAGAAAAAGTTCTTTGATTTGTTTTTTTAGTTCTCTGGTATTGTTTCCGTATATGAATGAAAAATAAGAGACTGATGCTTTTCTGATATATAACCTTGTGAATTAAGCTTTCTTTTTCTTTTTCATTTAGTGGCACAACCAACAATCGATACACATTAGGCTCCAACGACTAAAGAAAAAATAGACCATTATAAATACTTGATTAGGTAGGTAAAAAAATTCATATCAGAAGTCATTTCCATGGATACAATTATGAATTTAATTATTTCCCAAATGCAAGACTGCCCCCAAAAATTCAGGCTCACTTTGCTCCATCTGAGAATCATAACTACTCACCACTCAAAAGCCTCAAAGGTGTCCTCAGTGCGCAACGAGCAAGGAGCTGCCGAGACGAGCAACTCGATGACATTTTGTTTTTACGGTGAACAAAACTGGCAGGAAGTTCTTTGTTTTTCAATCATCAGTCTTTTTCCTGCTCAGCATATCATGCAGAACCCTGTTTCTCACTCGCTTTGTAAAATAGCATTTTCTGTACATAAAACATCATGTAGCCTTGTGCTGCCCTAACGATGTCCTCGTTAACTTGTGTGATCCAAGCATCATCACACTTGTACCATTGATTACTTAATCGCAAGTATGTCACGTAATGGCCAGCATCCAGCTTCCCTGTGTGAGTTACGACAGCAAACAACTCAAACTCTGAGCATAACTCATTCGGAGCTTCTGGCTCATCCCCATCAAAAGGAAGGATCCTATTCCCAAATCGACTCCTTAAGATGGAAGACGAGAGATACGGTGCCATGTCTAACGAAAATGGAAACTGCAAATAACGGTCAACCTTCCTTGACATCTTTCGTATTGAAGAATGCTCAAATCGTTTGATATGGAAGCAAGAAACCAAAGGAAGCTTTCTTATGGACATTTGCTTGAGAGATTCCTGCCTCACCTGACACTGCTTGCAAAAAAATTTCTGGTCAGAGCCCAATCTCTCAGGTCTTGTAAAACGGTCCAGGCATCCCACAAGGGTAGATGTGCCACAGTTTTGGCCAGAATTCATGCAATATGCACTGCCGTTGCAAGAATGACTCGACTTTGTGGACACTGTCTTTGCAGAACCTCCTTGGTTTGGTTCCAAATCCAGTGAGATGTCTACGCATGGATCATATGTTGTAGACGTAAAACCACAAGCCATACACATGACATCAGATCGCAAGATGCCAGAAAAAACTCTATGAGCCACACAACAGTCTCCGGTGCCTGCACCACAACAGAAATGAAGATTTATCAGAATGGCATTTAAATTTTGCTTTATTTAAGATGAATAGCACTCTTAACATAAGACGAGTAAGAAAACTAGAGACAAACTGAAAGACAAGACCTGACAGCAGAGTTGCGAAGCCAACATAAAATATAGCTAAAGCAAGATAGTAAACATCTGTTAGTAGGAACTTCAAGTTCATGAAATATCTGATAGTTCAGCAAAAGTAACAAGATGGACAAAGAATTTCTGAAGCAAGAATAGAACCAGACGACCAACAGGTACTAACGAGAAAATTTATGCAGTTTATCAACCTAATCGAATCCTCCAATTCTCTGGGTTTGCAATCCTCTTTGTAATTAGACCCTAAACCTGGCAAAAGGTTGAGTTTTAGTGAGAATTGTGAAAGATGAGAATGCCCTAGACAAACCCAAGACAGCTAAGTGAAGGTAGACTTACTGGAGTGAAGCGGATAACGCCATCAAGCCAGCAGGCAGAGGTTGAAAATTAGCCCTAAATCTGTGAGCACTTGCCAACTCCTAGGGCAAAAGCAAGATACCTAGACTCACACCCTGCATTTAGATGTCAAAGCCACCTTTAATCTTCAACAGTATTCTGAGTCACCTAATTAAAAAGAAATAATAAAAATACAGAAACTAGGGATGTCAATTGCTCATTGAGAATTCTAGAGTTAATCTCTTGCAATATTGCCAATGACACCAAGTTTTTCGTGCTTCTAGAAGTCCATCAACTTGTTCTCTGATATAAAAGAAAACTATTGCAGGAAGTGCTCTAAAGCCGCGTTTTCACCACTTGTTTACACAAAGCTGCTACTTACACGCTTAAACTCTGATACTAATTCGACCATTTCCAAAGCTGGCTATATCAGGGAAATTATAACTTCTAAGAAAGTACCAAAAGACAACTAAAAAGCTTCCTTCAATGAGTATCTGTAAGGAACTACAGTTATCAACTGACTTGAACTTTGAACATAGAGGCTACAATGGTACAATAGTAAAACTAGATAATCCAATAAAAGCATTTTAGACCCAAAATATGAATTATGCTATTCAATCACTGAGATGCTACCTATCTCAAAAACAATACTAGAACAAGAGTTTCAATTAGAAAAGCTGCCTAGGAGGAATTACAGACATACTGTCCCGACTAATTCAAAATCAATATCTGTATATGCTGTAACAATCGTGTCCTTTTTAGTAGTGGCCAAACATCTAATGAGAAAAGAGCAAACATAGCTCAAAGTTCTCTCGATACTACTTACTAGACATGTCACTTGGACTTTCACGAAAATACATGAGTATAATCAAAATTAATACTCCACATCATAAACACATTAAACACCAAAATTTAATCTTGACAAGTTGTATCCCCTCCCCCCGAACTTGAAGTAGCATGCAGATAAAGCACAAGAAGAAGCCGAATAACATGTTTGGATTGAGAAAGAGTTAACCTTGGCTCCCGGGTTTCCTCCCATCCTTTTCCACCTTCTCATGAATCCCATCCAGCATGGAAATGAAGAATTCGTGCGCATCCTGCTGCTCATAGCTCGCCAAATTTGCCGCGTATTGCCACCAACTACAGTAAACCAAAAAACAATTGTCAGAAAAATATAAAACGAATCCAAACAAGGGTAAGAAAAAGAAACAATTTTACCCAAGAAATAAATTCCAAGGTGAATAAAAAACAAAAATTCCATAAAAGGCTACCCACATTGTCAGTAAAGTCAGAATTCAGATTTGTACAAACCTGTACAAGAACTTGGCGGGGCTATAAGGCTTCCGATCCCCTGAAAAAACCGCCGAGAACGTGGCGTCCATGTCACAGGCCAAGCACAAAGACGCCGGCGTCGTATTCCCGCCACTATTACCCGCGTTTTTCTTATCGGCATTGCTCTTCTTCTGGCAAAAGTAGCGGTTGTGCCGATCGCTAAGGAAGTAGTTCCGCAACGGCGGCGTATGGAGCAATGCCTGAAGAACCGAGTTCATAAAGCACGTGTTCCCCAAATTGTTGAGCCCGCGCAATCCCCAAGGCAAATCGGAGGGAGTCCTGCCGTTCAAGAGACTCGAATTTCTTCCGACTATGACTTGCTCTCTTAAATCCGGCGACCACGGCTTGTAATCGATCCGTCTTCTTTTTCGGAGATTCTCCGGCGCGTACTGCTGGATCGCGGAGGAGGTAGTGGATGCTGCTGTCTGAGCCAAGACGACGGCGGCGTCGAAGTCGCGGTCGTAGACTTGATCCCTGCACGCGCAGCAGAAGAGCTCGGCTCGGTCCACGTCGACGGCGATCTCGTGCCCCGGAGGCATTGACTCGGCGTGAGCCGCCGCGTGGGAGAGTCCGGAAGGCGCGTGGCAGTGCACCGCGGCGCACGTGACGCACGCGTAGAGCCTCGAGTGGGCAGACCCGGCGCATGTGGCGCATCGGGGGACCTCGTCAGGATCGCGACGGATCGAGGCTCGGCCGCCCGGCGGCTTGACTCGGAGGCAGTCCTGTAAGGCTCGGAAGGGTTTGGAGCCGTTTTTGGACTGGAACTCGGCTAGGTGGGGACAGGGTTGGGGCAAAGTCTGGCCGTTGATCTGGTGATGAGTGTGAGTGGTCTTGGTCATCGACGACATGGACGCCGATGATGGTGGTGGAGATTGGGGTGAGATTGGTGGTGGCTACCCTAGGCTTCAAGAACATAATAAGGTTCATGGATGGGAAAGATCAACGGCTGAGATTAAAAGGAATGGAACTGAGAGACCATAAGTGATGATGAGACTGGGTCTGTTGTACTTCTGTTCAGCTTCTTGGATTTAGAAGCTGACGAAATTATTGTTCAAAAAAAAAAAAAAAAGCTGACGAAATTAACAAAAATATATTAATTCTGTTTTTCTTTTTATCCAGAAAAATGGGACAGAAACAGAGTAATTAATATTTCATTATTCCATTTTTTTTTTCTTATTTCTTTGTTTCACTTTTTTGCATTTGGAAGTTGGTACAAGGCAAAGGGCATAAGCGGATTTTAAACAAGAGGAATGATAACAACGTTTTCCTCTATCCTTCTTTAAGTTTTAGGATGGATTGTAATGTAATTTCATGATCTTAGTTGTTTATTTTCATTCGTAAAAAGTTATTTCATGATCAATTATATATTTTATACCTAAATTTTAATTTTTGTCACAAGTAGTACCCAAAGTTTTCGATTTCATCTCTTGTGGTACTTTAACTTTATTTTTTGTCACAAGTAGTACCAAAAGTTTTCAATTTTTGTCACAAGTAGTACCCAATTTTTTTTATTTTAGCCTTTTTTTTTGGAACACGCGCCCTCACACGCATATATTTGAGACAAAAATGGCATTAGGTACCACAAGAGATGAAATCGAAAACTTTGGGTACTACTTGTGACAAAATTGAAAACTTTGGGTACCACTTTTCCTCAATTCACTTGTAATATTTTCTTTCGCATACTTCATGAGTCCATGATATGTTCACTTATGATATCAACCGAAAAGGCAAGTATCTTTCGACCCTTGATAGAATCATGTTTTCCTATTTCTTGACCCGATTTTAAAACCATTTCCACTATTTCATCCCATCTTCTTCCTCAATTTCAAGCACATCTAATGCAGTATAAATATCATACTCGTAGTCCTCATACTTCTTGCTTTCAAATGCACATAAATCGAATAGACATGTATAACTCTCTCTTTTTCAGTTTGATTGATGAAGATTTGTGTTTTGTCTTCAGATAAAATAACAAGGAATTTTCGCTTGATGATATACTCAAACATAATCACAACTAAAACCTGAAAATGCTTATTAAAATAATGGTCAACCGGCTTCTCTAATTGCGTTATGTCATAGTTGAAGAAATTCTCCAACTCGTAATAACCCTCCATCGCTAAATGAAGCTCAACAACTAGCAGTTTGTTCAAGAAAACAGTAGATGCAACCCACATATATATGGGCTAAATTTAGTCCATGTGTAATGAGGAGACGGACCTAATTACTCCCTGCAAAACAAGGAAACCCAATTCTTTATTAAGAACGAAATTTAGAAACATTAATTTCTAATTACCTTAATCACCTGTTTATAAGTAAAACCAAAACCTTTCTATAGTAGGAGAAGCATTAGTTTCTAATTCCCTTCGCGCGTAATAAGGACAATGCACAATTACTTTCCTAATCTAATCCCTTGTTCATAAGGAAAACCAAAACCTTTCTTGAGTAGAGAACTCGAGCACTTTAAAATAGCAACTCACCTCCTCCATATTTCACTAATCGATCGCTCCACCCTCATCTTTAGCAAATCTTCATTTCCAAAGTTGAGAAAATGTCGAAGCGGAAGAGAGAGTCGTCTGACTCGTCCATGTCTATGGGTTCTTCGCTTCCGGTGAGTTGCCCGGAAGCAATTCGGGTTTGGGCCGGGAGCGAGCCTGGCCGGGGCACCAAGACCAGAGATTCCGATCTTGTGCGAGAAAAGGCAAGAAACCATCTTTTGGCGACGGGCTGGAAATTCTTGAGGGCAAGAAAGTCCAACGATAACATGGAGCTCCGGTACCAGTCACCCGCCGGAAAAGTCTTCTACTCACTCCGTACAGCCTGCAAAAGCGTAACTTCTCAAACGAGGTCGTCACCTGTGTTCTGCAAGAAGACTTGTTCGTCAAGAATGAGAGTCCAGAAGATGAGAAAAATGGATGATATATTGAAAGACCAAAGGTCGTTTCTTTCCGGCATCGACCGGCTTTTAGGAAGACCGATTCCGGTGGGTGGCCAGAACAATAATCTTTCCTGGACACTCTTGAAGTCCGACTTGAAAGAGAACAAGATTCACAACCTCAAGCTCAAGGAAGCCCTAAAAGTCATGCACGAGTGTTTTCAACCGTCGAAGGACCCCTTGACCAACAAAGACATGGCAGAGGACATCATTTTCAACAGAGAAAGAGACTTCTACACAGTCGTTTTGGAGAAGAAAGACAAGGTGGTCACTGCAGCTAATGTGAGGATTCATGGTGTGGTGGCAGAAGTACCACTTGTGGCAACCGGATTTAAGTACCGGAGACAAGGGATGTGTAAGATTTTGATGAGTGAGCTCGAGAACTGGCTCGTGGGGTTTGGGATTGAGAGGCTTGCTTTGCCTTCAGCACCAAGCGCGCTGAAGACATGGACTAGTAGTTCGATAGGGTTTTCGACAATGACTGAGGATGAGAAAGCGGATTTTCTCATCACTTATGACTGCTTGGATTTCCAGGACACTGTTATGTGTCAAAAACAACTCTTGAAGCAGATCGAGACCGGTGGTGAGTCTAGTGACGGCTCTACGATATCTTATGAAGAAGATAATTAAGTACATCTATGTGGACGATGATTGATGAAGCTGATCAAAGCTCAAAACCAAGACATTGTGTTTAATAGAATATATGCATATGAGAACCTATTTTGGTTTTGTACGCTTCTGAACTTTACCTTTGTAAATAAAATGCATGCCACCCAATTCTTCTTATTCATGAATTGTTCTGTTTAATTTGGTCTGTTTAGTTTTAAGTACTGTTCTTAATTTTGTAATATTTTTTTTTTTAGGAAAGTTCTTATTTACTATGCTTTCTTCCTCATGCAGAAGTTTCATATATAACAGATGCAATATGCAACGGTTAAAACTAGCTTTGATGTCATTTCAGTCCCAAAAGTTGGAAGAGGGGACCAAAGTTTAGATATATATGTAGTTGAATAGAGCTGAGATAATGATGTAATTGATCGACGATGAGTTGCTTTCTTGAACCACTTGGGAACCAATTAGGTTTGCTAATTAAATCATTATAACATGTCACTTAATAACTTGCCACCAAACACGTACAGGTCGGCTTCTCGTAAAAAAAAAAAAAAACACAGGTTGAATCAGATGACACTAATCTGTGAATTAATTAAACCTTGCCAGATAGTGATGGCATAGAAGTATACCAAAGCCAGACTCTTTGAAGTTAATAACTAACATTCTTCTATTAAAGACATTTTGCTCAACCACCACTCAACCTGGTTTAATGCTTTTTGTTGACAATTCTGCTAAAACTTGACAGCAACATAACTTGGTTTGAAAGTTTCAACCTTTTATGTACAACCTGGTCTGGAAGACTCGTTGGTTAAAACCAAAGTTAATTGGAGTAGTTTGCTTGCAAGCTAAGTCACTTTTTGTACTCTTTTCTGATTATCAACAAAATCTAGTGCGTCAAAGTCTAACTAGAAGCAACCAACAATGCAACAGAATAATTACAACATGACCACTTTAATACCATCCTCTATATATATATATATATATGATCTTCTTCCAAAACCCTAGTAAAAATCAGAACCCTTCCAAACACCGGAGCTTGTCTACGATAATTTACAGATTACAACGTACCATTAATGGGCTTCTGAGGCCAAAGAATGATAATATTAGACAGCTATCTTTTCCTGTACATGGCATTCTAGCGGGGGAGACCCCAGTAATCAATAGAAGAAGACGCAAATGATCATTAGATTATACTTGTAAACGATGATGTCAGCATGTAAGGGATGTTTGCAAGAGGACCACGTTGGCAGGCGAGGTCGTGAATGTCCTTAACAATGTCGAAAACAGCCTCCGGTTGTGCTAGTTTAAGTGCATTCTCAGACATCCTTATGAGTTCATCTGGCTTGGTGCTGAACCATTCCGCCACAATCCGGGCTGTTTCCTTGGGACTTCTGGTGAAGACACCAGCGCCATTGTCTACCACATAAGGTACATTGCCCTTTTCCTGGGGTTGTCAATTAGTTAGTACTAGTTACATGTAATCCAAATTGTCTAAGAAAATGCACAAATTGAAGAGAGAAGAGAAAATTGTCACTCACTTGTCCAGGAATGTAGTCATTGAGAATAATAGGAAGCCCCCTGATCAATGCCTCGGCGATTGTGCCAGGACCAGCCTATTAAAGATTGGAACAAGATAAACTCATTAGTCACAAGATATGAAAATTGTTAGGGAATTAGTTGGATTGGAACCAGATAAACATTAGTCGATCTCAATCTACCTTTGTTATGATGCAGTCGCAAGATCCCATCCATTTCTCCATTTGTGTCTCAAATCCTCTAACCTGCAAATTGCAAAGATGTAAATGTGTTTTACCCATGCGAGTGTATCAAAAGTTTTTTAGACAGCAGGTCTTAACAAGCAAGGACAATTTACCTTTACTGGGATGTTCCACTCATCAGATTCAAGTGTAGAAACAAGGTTTTTATTGCGGCCGCATATAATGATCAACTGCCCAATTGGTTTTCCCAGTTCTTTATCAAAGAGGGAGTCTCCCAGAGCTCTTGCAGTTTCCTTTACAGGCCCCATTCCTTCACCACCTCCCATCAGCAACACTGCAGGCAATTCAGGGTCCATTTCGAGTTCTTCTCTGAGTTGATCCTATGGAACCAAGAATTAGAAAAAGGCACAAATAAGAAAAATCAGTCACAAAACACATTGAACCATAAAACCAACATAATCTCAGAAGCAAAGTACCTTGGAGATAACCGCACGAGCGAAAGAGGGCCTGATGGGCAAGCCAAAAACGCGTATTTGGGACTCTTCAAGGCCATCTACGAGAGCCCTTTTAGCTACCTCCTGTGATGGACAGTAACACCTATTGACCCCCGGATGAAACCTGCATGATGATTTTACAATGTTAAATACTGTATGGTTGCCTACGGCTAATTAGAATACATGAAACGAAAACTCTGATCAAACTGACCATGTAGGATGGCAAGTGTTGAGATCAGTAATCACTGTCACAAAAATCACTTTCTTCTGAAGTCCTTGCCATTTGAGAACCCACAGAGGAATATGTTGCATCAAAGGATGAACACTAATTATGATATCTGGCTTGTACTCCATTAGACCAGCCTCCACCTCCCTTCATTCACAATACATCACTGCTTAGTATACTTAACAAATCCCACTAGCTAGACTAAATATATTTAAGTAAACCGGAATCAGGTTCTCCAGCTAGAACAATAATTCATTGCTGTTCCAAAAGCGACAACCATGTACGTTCAGAATTATATTTAATCTCTCACAATTGATTAGGATACAAGTGGATGATTAAGAATCATTTAAAGGAAGAAAAAATAAAAACTTAAAGCATAAGTAATCCAAGTGGTAAAAGGAGCCTTTAATTGATTACAACAAAAGTTATCTAAAAGTAACATCATGCTTTATTAAACTTTAAAGGCATTTCTGTGCCAAAACCAGAAGTATCTAATGAAAACTACCAAGTGATCACTGCTGAGGTGAGAGATTTTACTTGGCATAGAAGGCTGCAATGGCAGCAAGATAGACACTGTGAATCCATCTAGGAGAAGTACTGTGAAATGCAACCTTCCATAGCTGAACATGTTTCACCATGAACTTGTAAGACCTCTCCATGTCATTTAGAGGCCAACCTGTGTACTCTTTCCACACATCCTTCACGAATATCTGAAGCATCACATAAACATTTCATTAACAAGCAAATCACAGGAACAGAATTGGATGAATTTGCGAAAAGAAAAAAAGTCATTACTTTGTGAAGAAATACAATAGTTCTCAAAAAAACCCAGAAAACGTCAAGAACAAAAAGTCAAACGTCAAGAACAAAAAGTCAAGCTTTAAAGCTTTTCTCATAGAAAGTTCAAACCTTCCAAATCAAAAGCATTAAATCACAGAAAAGGAAAGGAAAGAGACAAAATTAAAGAAAACCCAGATTGTAAATTCAAAACCAAATTTAGAATTACCCTGTATTCGTCTCCAAACTCCAAACGAAACGCATCCTTAATAGCCTCCGCCGAAGCTCTGTGTCCGCCGCCGGTGTCACTCATGAGAATCAAGACGTTCTTGGTCCTCTCAGCTCCAATTTGCACAAGCTCCATAGTCCCCTCATCCTCATAGTAATCGTGGTCGCTCTCATCTTGAGAAGCTCTGTGGTGATGGTGGTTGTGACCGTTATTGCTCTTGAGATAACTGCTCAGGTAAGAAACCCCTCCGACCCTCTCAAACATTTTCTCCGTTATGGACTTTCTCGGCGACGCAACGGACATCATGATGTCCCGGTGACCCTGCAACCACCACAGCCAGACAAGGAAGAAGCAATTCAAGAAACACCCAAATAACGGTCGGGCTTTCTTTCCCGCCACCGGAAATGGGTTTCTCCGGCGGAGGAGAAACAGGGGAGAAGCAACAAACAAGGTGCTGTGGGACAGAGAGAAGATTTAGCAACGGTTTTTTCGGTTGCTGAAGAGATTTGGCAACGAGTTTTTGGTGGCTGTGAAAAATTACGAAGTACTGAGTTGGCAATTGGGGGGAGACTATATTGGTGATTGGATGCTAGAATTATGCTTTGGAATTTCTGGGGTTTATGGGAATTTCTGGCCGTCAGATGCTGATGCGCATTTTGGGTTGGAATGTTCTGAGGAGCAGATTCGAATCTTTCACAAGGTTTTGTGACTTGGAATAGTGTTTGTGATTTTTAATCATTCTTGTTGTGTGGGTTTTGCTATGGGGGGCTTTGAGTTTTGGGTATTTACTTAGGTGGGTTTGAAATTTAGTTGGCGCTTCTCTGGCTTCAAAAGACTTGGCAATGGTTGGTCGTTGGGTTGGACTTGGGGGGCCTCTTATGCAATTAAGACAGAGAAAGAAAGGGTTTGGGGGAACTGCATTCGTTCATAGTCGATCATAATCAAGTTGCATATGCACTATATGCACTTGCATAG
This sequence comes from Rubus parviflorus, assembly GCA_029955375.1. NCBI lineage: Eukaryota > Viridiplantae > Streptophyta > Magnoliopsida > Rosales > Rosaceae > Rubus > Rubus parviflorus. Next base: position 22,154,069 of record JARGGL010000004.1, read on the forward strand.
CTGTAAATGTGATTAGTCAAGAACAATTTAAATATTTAAATTGGTGGCGGATAATCCCAAAAGTTATTTGCTAATTTTAATTGAAAAAAGGGTTAAAAGAAGAAAACCGAATAATAAGAGGGTGGATTTCGAATTTCAGATACTGAAGGTAAGAATTGACGTGCAGCAGTGAATAAGAGACAAAGAGTATTACTTAAAGCTAGGAGGAGGCAGCGGTTGGTAATAATAATAAGATGCGAATAAGTTAGGATAAAAATTACGAATCATATCTTCCGAGTTCTTGTGTACTTGATCATCTTTATACCCAATTTCTGAAAATGATGTGATCGAATCATCATGAATAGGATTAAGAGATAAGAGTGTAGAAATTAAGGGACATGCAGGATCTGAGTCTAAATAATGGGAACCATGGACTGCTTGATCATGGAACAAAGATGAGAGCAACTCCAAGAGATTCTCCATAATTTCTCTATAATAGGGAAGTAAAAGTCAAAATCTCCATAATTTTTCTTCTCTAACTCCAACAGCTTCTCTATTTTTTTCTCCATATTTAATTTCTACAATTAAATTAAATTAAATATTGTATTATTTTTACCAACAAATAGCTGAAGTATAATCGATCCTTACACCAACAATTAGCTGAAGTATAATCGATCCAATTTGTCTTTTTCCAACAATTTGTCTAATTCAATCTTAATCGATCCAAGTAGGTAAGTATAGAACATATTGCATAAAACACAACCAAAGTCATTGTGATCTAAGTTGAATGAATAAATATTCTGCTTGAATTGGAGAAGATAAAGAAACACTAAGAGAAGATAACATTAATACTAAAGCATAACATTGATCGATAAATAATAGAAGATAACAAAGTCATATGTAGTTAATTATAAGAAACACTAACCTGGAATGTAACTATCAGAACCTCACAATTAATAAAACTTTATAGAATAAAACAATGCATAACATCAAGTTCATTATTGAAATAATGATCAACTATTTTTTCTTGTTTTCTTGAAAGTGTGGCAATTCGACTCTAAATTAGCTGCAATTCATATCTGGAAAACGATTTATGAAGACAAATCTAACACGGCTTGGTGCTAAACTATAAGATAGAGAATGGAGGGGATAATCTAAGATACTGATTAGTGATATATGAATATAATATAATTGCTATAAGCCATGCATGACTATTAAGTTTGATGACTGTCATAGTGAGGAGCCGATGGGCAGCTCAGCCACCAAACTCAATTTCAAAAAATCAGCAGAATCAGCACCATTCCTTCAAAAGGAAAGGCAAATCTCGGCAGAGGGAGAGACAGAAAAATAAGAAGAGCTGAGAAATAAAAATAACCAGAAAAGCACAACTTAAAATCAAAAGTACATACTGATGATGAATATTTAGTCAAACAAAATACTCCAAACTACTGAAACAACAAAAACAAGTCTTTTGTAAGTTAGAAAGTAGAAGAATAGGACATCGGTTTTGTCTTTTAGATAGGCTATTGATCAAGAGGAGTAGTAAACCAAACCAAGTCGTATTCTACTTAGATAGCTTGCCAAACCATAGGAGTAATACTTGAATTCGACCAAACCAAACCAAACGAACAGAAAAGAAAACCAAATTTTTTTAACCAAACCAAACCAGAGGAGTAATACTTGGATGCGTTTTCTGCAATTTTTTTTTTTTGCGTTCTCTTTCTCTTTCACTCATTCAATTGTTTGCAAATTGTATATGTGAGAAACAAATAGCAAGATTAGATATGAGTACGAACACCACAAACCCAACACATAAAACGCAATCCCAATTTCAATCAACAAAGAATTTCATTAAAAAAAAAAACAAAATTACCAAAACCCTAGAAGTTCAGTTGAACCAAAATTTCATAAATTTGTTTCATAGTATGTAAAACTGACCTTGATCAAGAACAGATGGAGGAAAGATGTAGCGATGAAGAAGACTGGAGAGGCGTTGTTGGAGCCGTTGGAAGAGAGAACAACGTCAAAATTCAAAAAATATGCTATCGCTATAATTTTAGCGATTGCTGTAAATATAGGGAATTTTGTTTTCTCTCTCCTCACTATCTCTAAAATAGAGATAGGTATAGGGAAACTGTTGGAGCAAAAAAAGACCCATTTTTCTCTAAAGTAGGGAAAAAACAAAATTTAGGGAATCTCTTGGAGTTGCTCTGAGCCAGCTATACTATACTGTTCAAGTAAGAGAATGGAGCCCATGTTTGTTTGTGCGCGGCAACAAATCAATTTAATCCTTGGTCTTCCCCTATTTTTTTCTTTTTTTTCTTTTTTCAGGTCAATAATTCTGGGTCTTCCTGGAAAAGAGAATAAAATAAGGAGACGTTGTAGTCACATGCAGTTGACACCACATTTGATCTTTTACATGGACCACACCCAGATTATTCTGTGTGTTTTCTTTCTTTAAAAAAGAGAGAAAAGTCATGAACTTTCATTATGAAAAAACCCAGCAAGAGCAAATTAATTCTATGTACGTACTTTCATTATTCCTGATGTGAATGTCATGTCCACTACACTGGTGTCAAAATAGGTTTTGCATGAAGTTAAGGACTTTTTCATCCTATCTCAGAAAGGACTATCCAGTTTGTGCTTCTTTGTAACTAGAGGCCAAAACAAGTAGTTTCTGATGACTGAGAAGATGAATTAAGATGAAGAGGGTGATGAAATATGAAGCTTCCTAGCTTGTTCCTTCTCCCAAGAGTTAAAACAGTACGTACTTATGGCTTCCATCCTTTTCTTTGAGGTAAATAATGCTGTTAACATTATGTCAATTTTGATAGTTAATTCCTTAATTAGTATAATTAAGGTAGCTAACTGTGTAAACTGTGACCACTTTTTATTTTATGTGTGAATGCTTTATATATGTTATAATTTGAATTGTTTTTGTGGAGCTGTGTTGTCTCTTGTGTTAGTTTTATACCATGGATTTAGTTAGTAGGAAAACTAGGAATCTACTTGATTTTGTTTTTACTTTTGCTCTAGGTTGAGGATTGGGATTGCTTCTTTCACTTCTATTGTAATCGTACTTTGTTCTATTTCTCGATGAAAGTTAAAGTTTTGGACAAGACAAAAAAAAATGACTTAGTTCTAAATTAAACTGCTACATATATACAAATAACTGGTCATTGATAAGTGATTATTTCTAAATAATGGTTTGTTATCCTTGATTTTATTTTCATGGAGCTGTGGAGATCCCTTTCTGTGTGGGACAAAAATAAGAAGCAACAGCCTTTTATATGAATTATGACCCTCTCAATTATTAGGCGGAGGCTCCTTCAACTATTATAGAGTGCAAATTGGTAATTAATAATATATTCTTTTCCTTTCCTGCACCAATTAAGTAGGTGATAATCTTTTCCTCAAGTTGGTTTAGTAAAAAAGTAAAATAAATATTAATATATTAGGCATGCAATCAGGAAGATATATAAGATCAAAAGATTAGGAAAGTATGTAAAAGATAATTACTGCTAGCAATTAAAACCTCCCCGATTTTGATCCAACAATTGGAATTGGATTTCTTCTAGAATCTTCTAGAAGAGTCTTATTATTATTATTTTTTCTTTTATCCTAATGGGTTTTATTTAGGAAAGAAATAAATTAGTGAGTGATTTGGTGCTATTGAAGCCCAGGCCCATGACATTTGATCCAGGCCCGAAAGCTGACTTGGCCTTTTGCCTTTTTGACAAATACAATCTCTGCCCCGTTTTTATTAGTTTCGTTTCTAACACACCCTTGCCTTTCTCTACTTGAACTCTCGAATCATCCTCCTCTTTTATCCTTATTTCCAGAAGGCCCCAAATTCTAGGGTTTCCGTCCATCACAGTATTGCACCTTGCTCCTCCTCCTCTGGTAAGCCCTTTCTTCTCTTTCCTCACACCTAAAGGTTAAATTTTTATTTTCTACCTCCCAACGCTAACAAATCAATTTCATGTAACTAGTAATTAGTAAATAGTGTACTGATCAAAGTCATGGGTATCTGGGACTTTGGATTCATGGGTATCTGGGAAAAGGAGCTTACTTTGTTAAATTGCTAATTGGATGATCATCTGGGTTTAATGGTTGACTTTGTTGCTAGACTGTTTTGTGTTGACCCACCATAAAATACACTGAAAATTTGAGATTTAGGCACCATTTTGATGTAAGGTTGATCAAGGATGACAACTCTTGTGTTAGAATTATATTGTGAATGTTGACAGTTCTCTTCTGTGTGCTGCCATTAAGGTTTTGAACTGGGTTTTACTTTGTTTATATAATAATTTGTGTTCATACCTATATATATATATATATATATATATTAGCAAAGTAGGAGCTTTGAGCTGAATATGAGATACAATGAACAAATACTTTAATGGTGGAATTGTCTTCTGCACCAGCTCAATGAATGCACTGTTAGATAACAGAAATAACTGGCATTTGCAGACATGGCTGGTTTCTACTTACATAATTGTTATTTGATGGTAGTAATCTTTGTCAGATAGTTTTAGAGACTGAATTATGAATGTCACATATTTTTATCGTAGTGTTTTTCATTCTTTTGTTTAAATGGTTGAAGTTCAGTGTGATGGCAAGGGCAAAACTTATCTTAATCTGCCAGTGGGGTGGTGAATTTGTGATGAAGGATGACGGATCCATGTCCTATACGGGAGGAGATGCACATGCAGTAGATATCAATCATGAAACCCTAATTGATGATCTCAAGTTGAAGTTAGCTGAAATGTGCAATTTAGAGTACAAATCTTTGTCCATCAAGTATTTTCTCCCAGGAAATAGGCGAACTCTCATCACTTTATCCAGTGATAAGGACCTCAAAAGGATGTATGAATTCCATGGGAATGCAGTAACTGCTGATGTTTTTGTCATGGGGAAAGCTGGTTTTGCTGCTGAAGAAGCCTTAAACACACTCAAAAGGTATTTTCATTTATATCACAATTTCATCGCTTTAAAAAAAAAATGATGACAATGCCCTCTATGCTGTATTATGAAGCACATTGACTGGTGATAGCAGCATGTTGCAAATTTTGCTAGCATTGATAGCATAAGTTAACGCTTTGCAGGGCATGTGGGATAAAACTGGCTGAATCTGCGACTCCTATTGCTGCCTCCACTACTTCAGCTGTTGTTTTTCACGCTGATGCTAATCCTTCTGTTGCAGTTGATTCACCAATAGCACTAAGTGATGTTAATACCACAGTTGTTCCTGCTGCTTCAAATCCCACTCCAGATGGCCCTGCCCCTCTTCCTGTATCACAACAAGCAGGCTCTGTCATATCCGTAAAAGCAGGGACTCAAAGCCCAAATGGAGTGGCTCATACCTCAAATATTTCCCCTGATCACGCAGATGCAACTAGTTCAAGTCCTACAGGTTCCATTTTTCTTGCTGCTGATGCAAGTGTCCACAGCTTGGACATAAATGATATGGACTCCACCCCTGCTGGTGTCATTAGTTCCAGTCCAACGGGTTCCATTTCTGTTGCTGCTGATGCACGTGTCCACAGCTTGGACATAATTGATATGGACTCCACCCCTGCTGATACCGTTAAGAAACGAAGGCGCACTGCTGCATGGAAAATTGGTGCAGATGGCCTTACCATTGTTTCTGTCAAAGAAGATATTGGGGATAAAAGAAAAACTATGTCTCGAAAGAAGAATACTCTTAACTACAAAACTGCTCCAGAAACTGATAACGAGGATGAGGAACAAGATATTGTGCCGTTTAAAGATAGTAACAGCATTAGCCCTATTCAGGCTATTCTAGGCCCATCAAATGATGTTCCATCTGAAGAGTTGGTCACATTGTGGAAAGATGGTATCACTGGGGTTGGACAGGAGTTCACAAGTGTTCATGAATTTCGTGATGTACTGCAAAAATATGCCATTGCTCATCGTTTTATGTATAGGTTCAAAAAAAATGATACTAACCGTGCAAGTTGCATATGTATAGCCGAAGCATGTTCTTGGAGAATTCATGCATCCTGGGACTCATCTATGGAAAAATTTATGATTAAGAAGATGGAGAAAAGGCATACATGTGAAAGGGAGTCCTGGAAATTTTATCATCCGAAAAAAAATTGGTTGGTTAGTATCATAAAGGACAGATTAACAGATAATCCTCATCTGAAGCCGAAAGAAATTGTCAATAGCATTCTTCAAGATTTTGGAATTATGTTGAACTATACTCAAGTACGACGTGGAATTGAAGATGCAAAGGAGCAACTTATGGGTTCTTATAAAGAAGCTTATAACCAGTTACCTTGGTTTTGTGAGAAGATGACTGAGGCAAATCCTGGTAGTAATATTAGGCTTTTCACTGGTGATGATGGCAGATTTCAGCGTCTCTTCGAATGCTTTCATGCGTCAATACATGGCTTTCAGAAGGGTTGCCGGCCAATTCTTTTTCTTGATTCTATGTCTTTAAAATCAAAATACCATGAGACATTTTTCTCAGCTACTGCTTTGGATGGAGATGATGGTGTTTTCCCAGTTGCATTTGCCATAGTAGACTCTGAGAATGATGTTAACTGGCATTGGTTTTTGGAGCAATTAAGATCTGCAGTTTCAACCACACAATCCTTAACTTTTGTGTTTGATAGAGAGAAAGGTCTGAAGAAATCAGTGACAGAGGTATTTGAAAATGCCCACCATGGCTACTCTATGCACCACCTTCTGAGAAGCTTCAAGAAAAGCTTGAGGCCCCCATTTCATGGAGATGGGAAGGGTTCTTTGCTAAGCTGTTTTGTGGCTGCCGCCCAGTCACTTCGACTTGATGGTTTTAAATATTTTACTGATCAAATTAAACGGGTTTCATCTCAAGCTCATGACTGGGTCCTGCAAATTGAACCAGAATGCTGGACAAATGTATTTTTCAAAGGTGAGCACTACAATCATATTACTGTCGATGTTGCAGAGGCATATACCAACTGGATAGAGGAAGTGCGGGCGTTGCCCATAATACGGAAGATAGAAGTGTTAAACTCTAAGCTGATGGACTTGATAAATACTCGTCGAACAGATTCAAGCACTTGGTCTACACAACTTACTCCATCGAAGGAGGAAAAACTGCAAGAAAAAACTCTTCAAGCAAGTCGTCTTAAAGTATTATTTTCAACTGATACTATCTTTGAGGTTCATAATGATTCCATTAATGTTGTGGATCTTAACAAAAGGGAGTGTAGTTGTCTGGATTGGAAAGCAACTGGGCTACCTTGCTGCCATGTTCTTGCTGTCTTCAACTGCACTGGTAGGAATGTGTATGATTATTGTTCAAGATACTATAAAGTCGAGAACTTCCGTTCAACTTATGCTGAATCCATAAACCCTGTGGTGGTGCCTTTCGAGCCTTCGGGTAGTGATAAGATTGACTCAGCTGAGAATGTACTTCCTCCTTCCATCTCCAGGCCACAAAACGATGATAAGGAAAAGCAGATGAAAACAAAGGGTGTGGCCAGAAAGGAAGTGTTTTGCTCTAAGTGCAAGGAACCAGGACATAATAAAGCTACGTGCAAGTCAGGCTCTTAGGTCCTCTTTTGTGTATACATTGGTAAATTACTCGAGCAGTAATGTACTTCTTTGATCATCTTGGATGCTTGGTTTTTATGAATGCATGTAGTAGTGTTGTTCAAACAGTGATCTTAGGTTTATGGTTGGTAACCATAGAATTTTTGTTCTCGAGTTTAGAATACAATTTTAGAACCATATACGACGTTTGAATTTGTTTCTGAAATGTGTACTGGCAATATTTCAGAACCATGTACTACCGAGTGTTTTGTTTCAAACATCTAGAGAGACGAAGCATTCGCTGGAAGTTGAAAAAGAAAGAAAAAAAAACCAATACAATATGAATAGTGAAACTAAAAATTCTATTATTAATAGGCATCCAGAAAATGACATGAACTAGATTTGGTTACTTACAAGACCACAGAAAAGTCGCTTCTTCTAATCTGCTAGGTATTTAAAACAGTCACCAAGTACTGAATACAACCTGCATTAACAGTTCCAATGTTTTCATCTAGCTATGGATCCTCTAATCTAGATAATCAGTATCAGGCTATTAATGGTGCAAATCTTTACAAAATACTCCTGCCATCTGGATCCTTCAACTTCAGAGCACACAAAAACGGGAAGGGTGGGTTTAAATCTATCTTCAGAACTTGTTTTATGCTCCAAAACAGTCTGCACAACAAACATGGCCGTAGATGAAAGTTGCTAACTTGCCAGAGTTCAGGTCGATGACATGCTCCCAAGAAACCAAGTTTCCGCCTGAAAGGATTCTTGCAAATATTAAATGCCAACTTCACTGGACCTGCCCTCTTGAATCTTCAATCTTGGGCAACAACCCATCACACAAAGGACAGGGAGGGTCACGTCTATCTTCAAAACTTGTTTTCTGCTCCAAACAATCTGCATGATAAACATGGCCGCAAACTAAAACTGCCACAACAGAGACTTCAGTAGAAGACAGCGTGATCCCAAGAAAAAAAGGTTTACGCCTCAATGGCTTCTGACAAATACCACATAACATCTTCATTGGATCAGCTGAGGCAGCATCCATTACCAAGTAACTAGACCTAATTCTGGCTGGCCGGAAAAAGGGCTTTTCCTTAATTTCTGGGAAAAAATTGGAACCAAAATCAATGCAAGCAAAATGTGATCAAATTCATGATACCGAAAAAATGAAGAGAAGAAAGGAGGACAACAAAAAGGAGACCTGAGTGACGTCCAGAGTCAGAGCTGCATTGAGTAGCCAACTTATAAGAGAGCTTATCATCACGAGGAGGAGTGCCTTTTCCACGAGAAGTTGATGCATTAGAAACATTGCCTGAGTTACGCCGAGAGTATTGATGGGCATAGTAATGACGTGAACGTTTAAAGAACGTTGATCGGCCCATGCTCTGATGATGTTGTGCAGCAGAAGGGTGCGCATGTAGTAGCTTCAAAGAACTACCCGTAGTATCGAGTACAGATGACAGAGGCTTTTGTTGTTTACCAGAATCAACTGAGTGCAAATGTTTCTGAAAAGATAAAATTAAAAAAAAGTAATAATAACTATTTTTCTCCCAGTACATGGAATAGGAAGGAATGTAAGAGACAGTGACAGCAATTTCTACTAAATAATAGCAAACAGGTCATTAAAGATGAAAGCTTATCTATAATGTAGCATACAAGTAGGAACCATATGATTAGATGAATAAGAAAGGAACAGCTAACCTCTTCCGATAACAATTCCATTCCTGAAGAACATGAAATGATGTCTGCAATATCCCAAAGAAAAACCTGATTATTCGAATTTCACTTACTGGGATAAATGCCATTTGATCTTTCTTAAAGTCATTTAATCGTTCTAAAACAAATTCAAATAACTATTCTGAACAAAATATTTGGCCTTAAGCTGGTATCAGGCTATGAATGCCAAATGTGTGTCAACTAATAATCTGAAACCTAATTCCATTCTTATATCAGACATGAATCTCTGAAAAGACTTAAATTTGATTAAGCTCAACCACTGGAGGTTTTGGCTTAATCAAAATCCTTATATATAGGCAAAACACGTAAATTTGAAAATAGGGCAAAGACATTTTGAACCTTCACCCAATGAAGGGTTTAAGGAACCGAATACAATTCCTCGCTCATAAATCCATCACTGACCCAATGAGCAAAAATAAACTTTTAATTCTGATTCGAGCTCTTCTAAAATATCCAACAGATTCAGAAACCCATTACTTAAGTAATTGATCAACTACAATAATTACAGTAAAAGCCTAAAACAGAAGAAAACCCATTAACCCAAATGATGGAGTGACCAAGAAACCAAGGAAAAATAGTAACACTAATCACATAATAAAAAAGATAAAGACTTTGACTAAAGAATCAACACCATTCACCTCTTACGACACCAAATTGGGCTCAATTTGAGCCAGGACCCCAAAACAAAGATACAGCACACATAATTCAGTGAATGCCATTTCAAAGGCGCAAGCTTTTCCTATTGCTTCAGTGTTCAATGCAACAAAAGTTGCTCCCTTTTCATCTTGTTTGTTTCAGAGCATTTTAGAAATCGCAAAGAAAAGAAAAGAAAAGAAAGGAAATGATAAGAGAAAGAAAAAGAAAACGTACCCGAAGGAGGAGGAGAAAAGGGCGGGTTGTGATCAGAGCGTGGCCTCTTCTTCCCCATAACAGCAAGTAAAAATTGCAATGAAATCTGATGAAAAGAGAGACGAAGGATTGATTGGGGGGTTTTAGTTGGATCTGTGGCTTTGCGGTCTCAGCGGACACTGTTGCTTTTGCGGAGCGCACGGCCCAAAATGTAGCAATGAAAGCAAACCATGAGAGAAAGAAAGAAAGAAAGGGAGATAAGCAGTGTGTGTGTGTGTCGTTTTGATCAGTTTCTGGTGAACAGAGGAAGGCAACACGTGTTCAATATAGAAATAAACTAGCTCCATGCAAGAACTAGTCTACCTATGTATCAAGCTAATCTATCATAGACGAACCTTCACTTTACTCGTTAAGATTTTCCACCAAATTTTAGTCACACAATCAACAAAATTATGGTGCGATTGAGAAGTCTATGCATCGTATCGTTTAATTTAAATTTTTATCGTGAGACCATATTAATTCGAGTTAACTATCATAATTTAGTGATAAGACATTTTTCTTAGAGGTTATGAAAATAGGAATCAGTGAGTTAAAATACATCAGTTTTGTGGGGAAAAAGTAACCACATTGGTAGTTTCCCCATTCATGTAGTTTCACCATCACACTAACAGCGTCACCGGCCAATTGCTTATGGAATTAAGCATCTTTAATGAGCAAAATGATGATTGTTCATAAAAAAAAGAGCAAATGATGAATTTAACATCACCTTATGAACTTTTTTTCTTCTTCTTTCGGTAAAAGAAAAAGGAAGTTTGAATTTTTTTTTTAAAGAAAAAGAGATTTGATCCGCAATTTGAATGGCATGGGCTATAAAGCCTGAAATAATATCCTACGCTGACTACTGGACGGACATGATGGCACGGTCCAACCTTCACTAACCCAACCCAACTATAATTATCCTTTTTCATAATGTGGTTGTCCCATAATAGCATGGGTTAACTGGAGGTCAGGAAATGATGTATAACTAATACCTTGAGAATTACAAGTTGTAGAAAAATCATTCCCAACATTTTTTATGAGTCAAAAAGACCAATCCTATGGTACATTCTTGATGTTGATCACAAGGCTCCACTATAAATGGCCCATTGGGTTTTTATGGACCTGCTCTCTCTCCCTCGTGAGAATATCATATGTGGGCCACCTTGAAACCATACATGGATCATGCACTGAATGAATGATGGACTGATAGTGATGTTTTATCAAATACGAATCTCACTTGTTAGCTAAAAATATAAGAAATCACAAAAACACATTTATATAAAAAGAATGAATAAAAAGGATAAAATTGAGTAAAGAAGGAAAAGACAATTGGGGCACGAAATTAATGCGTCTCGAATACGATCAGGTCAGAGTTATCCAGAATATGTTCTATTTCTATGTCACCTTCAGCCTCTACACGTTTAAGGTAAAGGTTAAATCCGTAATTCTCTACCTTAAGCTACATAGACAACGACACATGTTTGTGTTATTGTGGGGATGTCGTTTTCACCGTCGTTGTGTTGTCAGCATTAGAAACTTCCTTGGCCTAGGGAAGGTGTCGTGTCTTGTCATTTTTCAAATTACCACAAAATCTTGTCTTCAAATTACCACTAATCATGTGATTTGGTCATTAAGTTAGGATTAGTGTTAATGCCACAAATTATGAAAATGTATACTTAGGAAAAGAAACGAATTTGAATAAGTAAATAATAATTCATAATTAAGTACATTTAATGGATAAGCATTTTAGGTAAACTCAATAATCACTAAATGTAACAATATAAAAGATGAGGTATGTTTCTTTAAGTCACTACAACAACTTGATTATTGTAATCGAAAAAAACAACAACTAATGCTTAGATTGTTATATGATAAGAGATAACTAAGTTATCAAAAACTTTATATCGGAAAAATTACTTTTTGTATAGTGCTACATTGGAGCTCGAAATGGTGAAGTCATAATGTAAAAATTTTGTTTCTTAATATATTGTCGTTTTCAACTCAAAAAAAAAGAAAGCAATTTCGTAAATATTCTTGACATTAAGAGGATAAGTTCCAACAAACTTTGTAACTTATTTTAATATCCAAAAAATAATTAAATTCAAGCAAAGGTGTTCACCAAACAATATGGATATAAAGTAGCAATGACATATAGTTAAATGCTTGTTTAGAATTTTCTAAGTTACACTTGCTTGAAGATAAAAACACATTTTACAGGCACCATTGTCATCGTCACAGCGGTTTTTGGCCCTAAATTAGGAGAGATTAATGAGCATATTTAGGATCTAATTAGATTTACTCTTAAGCTTGGAACTCGTAAAAACAAATTCTCGGCAGAATTCTCTAAAAATGGCAAACAGGATAAGCAAAAGATTTGACTGAATGAGCTGGCATACTTACTTCCCAAAGCACAAAAATTAAGGAACCTAATTCCATAACATTTTAATTCTTCTATTTACATTTAAAAAATAATAATTAAAAATTACATTTTCTTGTAGTCAGTCCTATCCCTTGTCTACTTTGTCACTTATAAATAAACCCTCATCACTTTCAACACAAACCTCCTCACCTTCGTATTCTCAACACAAATCACACTCCCAAACAAACACTCTGTCCCTTTCTTTCTTTTCTTTCTGTTCGGCGAAGCTATGGGGGCGACTATTCTCCCAGATCTCGGGGCCGAGATTTTGATTCCGTTCTGCGCGCTGGTCGGCATCGCCTTCTCGCTGCTTCAGTGGGTCTACGTGTCCCGCGTTCAGCTCTCGCCGGCTAGGGACTCCAATTCTAACTCTGCCGGAAAAAATGGCTACAACGATTACCTCATCGAGGAAGAAGAGGGCGTCAACGACAACAACGTTGTCCAGAAATGCGCCGAAATCCAGAACGCCATCTCCGAAGGTCCGGCTTTTTCCTTCTCAGTCTCGAATTTCGAGAGTTTTTTTCCTGAGTTTTTGATCCGACGTTGTTTGATGCGTTGGTTTTGGCTTTTGTGTTTTTGTGTCTCGGGTGTAGTTGCATTCCTTTTCTAAAAGTTTTGAGGAAACAGAGTTTTTCATGTTTTGGTAGAAACAAAGTTCTCAAATTTCGAGCCTTTTTGAGTCTTTGATGTCTGCTTAGATCCGACGTCGTTTGAGGATTTGTTCTAATTGCATCCATTTACTTAAAATTTTGAGCTTTATGAGAAACAGAGTTTCTCATGTTTTGGTAAAAAACTAAAAACAGAGTTCTCAAAATTTCGAGTTTTTTTTAGCCTTTGACGTTTGCTTTGATCCGACGTCGTTTGATTTGTTTATTTGGCTTTGTGTGGGATTTTTTTGGTCATTATATATTGGGATTAACATAGGAACTTTGGAAAGATACATTCACTATTTTATGAGTTTACAAATCGCAGATGGTGCTCTGTTCTGGACGCACCGATTGATTAATTTTTTTTTGGGAAGGACCCACCAATTTTATTTTACTATTATCTGGAAATCAACATTGAATCATTTTTTTTTAGCAGTGAAAATCCACATTGATTCTTAATAGCTACCACATATTGTCTTTTATACATAAAAGTATTTGATATCTCAATTCATATTGTTTAATATTTAAATTATGTGTACTATATTTCCTTGAAAGTTGGAGGTAGTGCACATGGGTGTCCCAGATTTGGATCTTTTGTCATTTTGGATATCAGTACACTGTTCTATGGTTACAGTTTTATACTAGTATTCTTTTTATTATAGGCCCTTTATTATAATCATTGTTATTATTTGGAATGAATATTTTTGTTTACTAAATTCTGTAGCCTTCTATAATAAGTGTGCATCACCTTTGCTGATTAAACACCTCTCAGGTTTTGGCCAAAAAAAAACACACTTCTCAGGTTTCATCGTATTTATTCTGGAATTAGAATGCAGGAATTATATTATGATTTTTAATTGTCTGTTGGGATTTAATAAAGGAGTAAAGAACAAGAGAATGCTTTATAGTCCTTCCATAATGATTGAAATTTGATATTTATAACCTTAAAAATTCTTTTAATTTTGTGATGATAAAGTTGTTTATTTAACATGGTGTTGAAGTGCTAAAATTATAATCCGAATGGTTTTTGCTTTGCCAGTTATGTAAAGAATCAATTTATCTGTGCAAATCGTTTATTCATATGATCAGTGAAGGAAATTGTAGTAGTGTTATTTCTTCAGCTGATAATGTTGGTGATATAGCTCGATATAGCTCGTTTGATTCACTACTCACTGTTATTGTTTCTTTTGAATTTGTCAGTATAATGTCAAGTTACTGGTTACAACTTTGAATTGTAATATATTTATAGGAGCTTATTAATACTGGAGCATTTTTTATTTGAGTAAGGGGTAGAGTTTTGGGTTTCACTAACCTCTTGATGCTTGTGTGACACAGGAGCGACGTCATTCCTTTTCACGGAGTATAAATATGTTGGTGCTTTCATGGTTGCTTTTGCAATCTTGATATTCCTTTTCCTTGGCTCCGTGGAGGGATTTAGCACGAGTAGCCGTCCATGTACTTATGACGAAACAAAGATGTGCAAACCAGCTCTAGCAACTGCCATATTCAGCACCGTTTCCTTTTTGCTTGGTGCTATAACTTCAGTGGTTTCTGGATTCCTTGGAATGAAGATTGCTACTTATGCAAATGCCAGAACAACTTTGGAGGCAAGAAAAGGTGTTGGGAAGGCTTTTATAGTTGCATTTAGATCAGGTGCTGTCATGGGATTTCTCCTTGCTGCAAATGGCTTATTAGTTCTTTACATTGCTATCCTCCTCTTCAAGCTGTACTATGGTGAGGACTGGGGTGGTCTCTTTGAGTCTATTACTGGGTATGGTCTTGGCGGATCTTCCATGGCTCTTTTTGGCAGAGTTGGTGGAGGCATCTATACCAAAGCTGCTGATGTTGGTGCTGATCTTGTTGGCAAAGTTGAAAGGAATATTCCTGAGGATGACCCAAGGAACCCAGCTGTATGGCTTACCTCTGTTAGATTATTAACTTAAGATTGAAAATTTTCTTTTTATTCACTTCTAAAATATATGTCATGTCTTTTCATTTGTACAGGTGATTGCTGATAATGTTGGTGACAATGTTGGTGATATAGCTGGAATGGGATCTGATCTTTTTGGATCCTATGCTGAGTCATCATGTGCTGCTCTGGTTGTTGCTTCAATTTCCTCATTTGGGATCAATCACGAGTTATCTGCAATGTTATATCCTCTCATTGTCAGTTCCATTGGTATCATTGTTTGCCTGATCACCACCCTATTTGCAACTGATTTCTTTGAGATCAAGGCTGTAAAGGAAATTGAGCCAGCATTAAAGAAGCAACTCATTATTTCCACTGTGCTGATGACTGTTGGAGTTGCAATCGTTACATGGATTTCTGTTCCTTCTTCCTTCACCATCTTCAATTTTGGAACACAGAAAGTTGTTAAGAACTGGTAACTTCTTGTTCTTTCTCTGGAAAAATCCAGTGTCATCAGGGATTTATTATATCTTTATTTTTGTGTTCCTTAATTTTAAATTCTTGGTAAAAAAGCAGTTAACCTATTCTTTTTCACTTCTCACCTTGTTTTGTAAACCCTATAAAATCATTTTAGTTTTAAATCTTGTGAAAACATAATGGGATCACTTTTTTTTTTACATACTTGCATAGGGAAGTCCTAGGATTTTACATGTATATTTTATCTGTCTGATCTCTTGATTGTTAAGTTATTATTGAGTATTAATACTGAATTGGTTTTGCAGGCAGCTGTTCTTATGTGTGTGTGTTGGTTTGTGGGCTGGGCTTATCATCGGATTTGTAACAGAGTATTATACCAGTAATGCATACAGGTAACTGTATACTTGGTGTTTACCTTTCTCCTTTATATGGCATTAGATGTCTCATAATCTAACTCGTGCTTAATATTCTGTTGTAGTCCCGTGCAAGATGTTGCTGATTCATGCCGGACAGGAGCTGCTACTAATGTCATTTTTGGCCTTGCATTGGGATACAAATCTGTCATTATTCCTATTTTTGCCATTGCAGCTAGTATTTTTGTTAGTTTTAGCTTTGCTGCTATGTATGGCATTGCTGTAGCCGCCCTTGGAATGCTGAGCACCATAGCAACTGGATTAGCAATTGATGCATATGGTCCCATCAGTGACAATGCTGGAGGCATTGCTGAGATGGCAGGCATGAGCCACAGAATCCGAGAGAGAACCGATGCTCTTGATGCTGCAGGAAACACCACTGCTGCTATTGGAAAGGTTTAACATTTTTCTCACGTTCTAGTTGCTTCTCTGTTTTTTTTTTCAAATGCTGGCCTAGCTGCTCCAATTTACTGTCTTTGAATATACATTGTAGTTGCATCAAGGCAAATTTAAAAGAAAAAGAGAAATCATCAAAATGTAGATGTCACACTCATGAGTCTTGTGTGCTTCTGTTTGTAAGGGTTTTGCAATTGGTTCCGCTGCTCTCGTGTCCCTTGCCCTCTTTGGTGCCTTTGTGAGCCGTGCTGGTATCGCAACAGTTGATGTGTTGACTCCAAAAGTGTTTATTGGTTTGATAGTGGGTGCAATGCTTCCGTATTGGTTCTCTGCCATGACAATGAAGAGTGTGGGAAGTGCTGCTCTAAAGATGGTTGAAGAAGTACGCAGGCAATTCAACACCATCCCTGGTCTCATGGAGGGTACTGCCAAGCCTGACTATGCTACATGTGTTAAGATCTCGACTGATGCTTCCATCAAAGAAATGATCCCACCTGGTGCCCTCGTCATGCTTACACCCCTCATTGTCGGAATCTTTTTTGGTGTGGAGACTCTCTCTGGTGTCCTTGCTGGATCGCTTGTCTCTGGTGTTCAGGTAACTTCTGACGCAGTTACTGGATTATAAACTTTGTTGCTGCTACTGCATCTGATTCATTCATCCCTTGGTGATAGTTATGATATTTTTTGAACTAACATTCACATTTTCAGATCGCCATCTCTGCATCCAACACCGGTGGCGCTTGGGACAATGCCAAGAAGTATATTGAGGTAAGCTTAACAATATCCCGGTCGTTGTTGGTTATCAAATGTAAACTACTTTGCCTTTATACCCTGCATTGTCTGAATTTTATGTGTCATTATAGGCTGGGGCTTCAGAACATGCAAGGAGTCTTGGTCCCAAGGGATCAGATCCACACAAAGCAGCTGTCATTGGTGACACCATTGGAGACCCTCTCAAGGATACATCCGGCCCATCGCTCAACATCCTCATCAAGCTGATGGCTGTGGAGTCGCTTGTGTTTGCACCCTTCTTTGCTACACATGGTGGCCTGCTTTTCAAGCTTTAAATCAAAACAGGAGGCGATAGACAAAGTGGGAAGTTCAAGTTCCCCTCTCCCCATCAATGCCGATTGTCGACGTCATCAAGCTCCTCTCCATTGCCGATCCTCGTCAAATTGTTAGTCTTTTAGGGCATGTTTTTAGCTTAAGATTAGTATCCGTGGTAGAATTGACGAAAATTTCCCCCTTTTTAGGGGGTTGATGATGTAACGTTGCCGGTGATGACAATGATGATGATGATAATAGATGAGCTTAGTGAAGAGTCGGAATTTCCTCTTAGCTATTTTCTTCGACTTCTAATTTAGTAATTTTATTCTTCGAATAACAAAATTGGAAAAAACGTGGAGGCCATGTAACCAAAAAAAAGAAACATGGAGGCCAGCTAAGGAAAAATAAAAGACAAAAATGTGGAGGTCAGAGAATGAAAGAAGCACGAAGTTTCAAGCCACGAGTCACCATTTTTGAATACCAAAATATGAGCAGCACTCTTCACGAGTCTGGTGTGAAGGCCTCTGTTTTCTTCACAAGTCTGGTGTGAGGCCTCCCTTCTTCTTCTTCTTCAAAATGCTATCACTTTCACCTCTTCACCCATTACCTCCAAAACTTGTTCTCACTCGCTCTCTCTTCTTCAACCCACAAAGCCTCGACCTTTATCCACAAAGCTTCAACCTTTCGCCAAACCCAATTCGCCGCCAGTCCCTGAAAATCCAATCCCTAGACGCCGCGCAAGTGTTCGACTACGAAGCCAAGCTCGCGACGCAATACCAATCCTCCCACATGCTCAAGATCGCCGTCATTGGCTTCGGAAACTTCGGCCAATTCCTCGCCAAAACTCTGGTCAATCAGGGCCACACCGTCCTCGCCCATTCCCGATCCGACCACTCCAAAACGGCGCAATCCCTCGGCGTTTCGTTCTTCGCCGACCCGCACGACCTCTGCGAGCAGCACCCGCAGGTCATTCTGCTCTGCACCTCCATAATCTCCACCGAGCAAGTCCTCAATTCGCTGCCGCTCCAGCGGCTCCGGCGAAATACGCTCTTCGTGGACGTGCTCTCCGTCAAGGAGTTCTCCAAGGCGCTGCTGCTGTCGCTGCCGAGCTACTTCGATGTGGTTTGCACCCACCCGATGTTCGGACCCGAGAGCGCCAAAAACGGGTGGAATGGGCTGTTCTTCGTCTATGAAAAGGTCCGAATTGGGTCCGAGGGATCGAGGGTTTCGAGGTGTGATAAGTTCCTGAGCATTTTCGAGAGAGAAGGGTGCAGAATGGTGGAGATGAGCTGCGCCGAGCACGATAAGTACGCAGCGGGCTCGCAGTTTATTACTCACACAGTGGGGAGGGTTTTGGGGATGTTGAAGTTGGAGTCGACGCCGATTAATACTAAGGGGTATGAGACATTGTTGGATTTGGTGGAGAACACAGCTGGGGATAGCTTTGATTTGTATTATGGGTTGTTTATGTACAACAAGAATGCCTTGGAGATGTTGCAGAGGTTGGACTTGGCTTTCGAGGCTTTGAAGAAGCAGCTTTTTGGGCGTTTGCATGATGTTGCCCGAAACCAATTGTTTGGCAATGCCGAAAAGTTGAGAACTTTGCAAGAGGAGTATGCGAACCAGCCTCAGAATGGAGCTGCATTGGTTCCTTCTTCAAAAGCTATGAGGTAAGCCTTCAATGCATTGTGTTTCATCATATTCTGCTTTTGTTGTCGTAATGGATTTGTTGGTGATCATTATTTTATAGATACCTTTTGCTTTCTTCTTTGATAATGATATATATAAACTTACTAGCTTATTAGCTAGTGGAATGTGTTGGCTCAACCACTATATGTTAGTGATTTGTAACAAAAGAATTTGATTGTAAATGTCAGATCGCCGGACCCTAAAGCACAGATTACGGATAGCTCTGAAGACAACTCAAGGCTCAAGATTGGAATTGTTGGTTTTGGCAACTTTGGTCAGTTCCTTGCTAAAACCATTGTACGCCAAGGCCACAAGGTTCTAGCCTATTCTCGGTCAGACTACTCTGATGTGGCTCAACAGTTAGGTGTTTCTTACTTCTCAGATGCGGATGATTTTTGCGAAGAGCATCCAGAAGTAGTACTCCTTTGCACATCGATTCTTTCCACCGAGAAAGTTCTGATGTCACTCCCAGTCCAGAGGTTAAAGAGAAATACTCTGTTTGTTGATGTTCTATCTGTGAAAGAATTCCCAAGAAGTCTGTTTCTTGAAAACTTGCCTCTAGAATTTGATATTCTCTGCACACATCCTATGTTTGGACCAGAAAGTGGTAAAAATGGGTGGAATGGTCTTGCTTTTGTTTATGATAGGGTCAGAATTAGAAACCACGAATTAAGGGTGTCAAGGTGTGATCGGTTTCTTGATATTTTTGGGCAAGAAGGGTGTCGAATGGTGGAAATGTCTTGCGAAGAGCATGATAAGCATGCAGCAGGGTCACAATTCATTACGCACACGATGGGAAGAGTTTTGGAAAAGTTGGGTTTGGAGTCGACACCGGTCAATACAAATGGTTACAAGACTTTGTTGAATTTGGTGGAGAATACAGCAGGAGATAGCTTTGATCTTTACTATGGATTGTTCATGTACAATGTAAATGCAATGGAGCAGCTTGAGAGGCTGGACCTTGCTTTTGAAAGATTAAAGAAACAGCTTTTTGGGCGTTTACATGGCGTTCTTCGAAAGCAACTTTTTGAGAATGCAGATATTTCTCGAGTAATGAAGGAGCAACACTTGTTGCCAAAACCATCAGAGAATGAATCTGCACTGACACCTTCTTTGGAGGCTCTTAACATTCAGAACAACTAAAATCATCTTCCCACCTTATTTGTAAGTGGAATTGGCTGTTTAAATGTTATTTTGTTCTTTGAGGTTATAAGTTCTAAATATATTATAGTTGTTTTGTCGTTTACTGATAGAAAATGGAATTTCAAAATTTGCGAACCTCTGTTGTTAAATGGGAATGGAAAATCATTTGAACCTGTCGTGTTGCTTCTTAGTCTGGCTAGGTGTGGTGGTGTCTCTAATTTTTATAGAAGTCAATGTGTTATAACAACTATATGGAATTTGGGAAATTTACTGAACTGAGGCTTCAACTTTTCGGGAGAGAATTTCCTATTTTCCTTTTGTTCTTTGGTTATTCCAGCATATTTTTTTTCTAGTTCATACAAGTTTGCAAGGAAGCTCGAGGAGACTGTCAAATCTTGCTGTATTGTACTGCAAAAGCAATATATGAATTGTATCCATCGTTTTCTTGTCATTAATTGATCATTATTTTGTTTGAAGGGTTTTAAAAGGAGTAGCTTTGTGATCACTGCATGAGGGAATCAATCAGTGAAGACATTGTTGCCAGTGTGCAATCAAGCTGCTTGAAGTTGGTTCTGCAATAAAAGCTTCATCTGAAGGGAATCTATACTCCTTGTAGCTGCTGGAGCACATCTGTGTTGAACTTGTTGAAGACATTGATAGAGGAAGAGATTGTGGGATTGGTTGTTCTGCGATAATGCTTCACATGAAGAAGCAAAAGGTCAAAACATGATGCATCGGTAAGAAGACATTGCCATTATCCAAAGTTGTGATGTGTTTAAACCGTTGGAGGTTTTTGGCTTTCCCTCCGTCCTCGGTACTGACTTTTTGATGATGTTGTATCTTTATTAGAGTAGTAGACGTGGAGCTCCATTTTAAGGTCAAGGGGAGCTCCCGAATGTTTTGTTTCCGTGTCTTTGTTTACATCAACATGAATGAAGTGATTTTTCTGCCAACAATCTTTGGTGTCTAGTTACATCTTGCACTTGATTTGAATGATAATCTTTCTTACTTTTATGCTTCCCCGATTCTATTTCATCCCATCAGAACCAAATTTAGATAAAATAGAAGAAAGCAAAAATAACAAATCTGCTTAGGAATCATGCCACCATCGTCTCAGTAATACAGCTTTAAGTTATTATTTTGGTACAAAGCCAAAGAAATACATAATCAAGGTTATATTTTTGCTGCTTCGATTGGTCTTCTTCCCTGCTGGTAGTATTCAAAATAGATGCCAACGTAGTTTTTCATCTTTCTGTACAACCTTGGTCTTGACTCATTGATGAGACTTTCTAAGGGTTCAATCTCCTTATCTGGATTCGGGTTACAGAAGACAGCCAAAGAAATCCTCTCATTTTGTGCGTTAGTCACTACCTTATGCACTGGGCTCTTGAACATCCCATTAGTCAATATCTGTGCATCACAAAGAACAGGTTTTGATGGCAATGAGTTGGTTATAGTCAAAGCAATGGAATACAAGGGCCATTAGAAGCTTTAGTTACCTCTGCTTGATCACCAACATTAATGAGAAGCGCCTCAGGAACAATAGGAGCTCTAATGTTGAATTCTGGTTTCAATTAAGCTGAATTTAGCTCAATGATTCATTTCATACATTTCCTTTTCACAAGTAGAGGAATTATTAGGCAAATTATTTGGTTTTCTCTCTTTTCCTAATGGATTTAGGTTGGAAATTAACTCTCGCTTTCCTAATAGATTTAGGTTGTTTGGGCTTCGCCTGGTTTGGAATATCTGACCAAAAGCAAGAGAAATAGGCCCAATTAAAAAATAAACTTTCCCGATTAATGCACAGCTCCCTTATTTTAAATCCCCAAACAGACTCCTGAAGTCCGAAACCCTAGTCTTCCTCCCTTTTTCTCTGTTCTCTCTCTAATCATGGACGGTACAAAGAGGAATGACGTCTCCGCCGCCGCCGCCGCCGCCAAGGTTTACGTACGGCGCCGCCGCCACATCCCCAAAAAGTTATCATACCCATGGCCTCGTGTACTTTCATTGGTATCATCGCCAGATATGGGTAATAATACAAAGTTATCATACCCTCCTCAAATTGCATTTGATTTTAAACTTTATATTTTAGACCAGACAGATATCATGCTGCAGTTTCGTGAAATTTAGCTTTGTATTACCTTTCCCATTTTTTCGGCCGAGCCATTGCTTTAAGGGGGTGGCTCTTTATTCTATTTATATCTTTGTCTTTCTTTAGTTTGCCAAAGGAAGTTGTAGGGATATGAATCTGTATATTGTTTGTGGTCAGAAGTTGTAGGGATATGAAATTTAGCTTGTTTTATCTGGATGACAACGTATGTATTATGTGCTAAACTTATTTGTTTGTTCTGTATCTAGGTCTCAATCCAGAGGAGCTACGTGCATTTGAGGCAAGTTTTCATATAAATATATATATATATATATATATAAGTTTTTTTTTTTGTAAAAGTCTACTGTAGTAGGTTTGCAAATATTTTTTCTCATAACTTCATTAATAAAAAGATCAAATGGATTTTCTTTTATTCTATCAGTTATGCGATTTGTACCTCATTGATTAATTTTTCAGACTTTTTTTTTGGCAGGATTGGAATTATCGCCGAGGAAAATTGAAAGAGATACATGTATGGTTTATTTTTTAAAATTTATAACCAAATCCTAAATTTTAGGATAATGTAACCTGAGTTTTAGATGCACATCACACATTCCCTTGTGTGAATAAAGTAGTTGATCAAAATTCATATTGCTTGTTAAAAAAAAAATCAAAATTCATATTGCAGGCCATGATACTTAAGAAGGAAGAGATCTTTCATAAGGATAGAACTGAATGGGTGGCAGGTCACCAGTTTCTCTATACCAGCAAGGTATGTATGTTCGCTATATATAGGAAATTAGCCATATGATGTTTTATCGTTCAATGAATAGACCTGAATGTGGTGTAATTAGCTTCAATGATCTTATAATTCAATGTATGTCTTACTACCCTCGTATTTTGCAGAATGAGTTTTTTGTTCAAAGATGTCTTTGGGAAGCAAAATTTGAGAAGGACCACATTCAGCCTCTCTATAACGAGGTATGTGGGATTGTGTGTCATAGTTCGATCAGGTGTCTGATTTCTAAATTGCCTAGAATGTTTTGTTGCTAATGCCATCTGGATAATTTTTTCAGAGATGTGATGTTTCTCAAGGACTCTCCCGCTTTTGGCTTACTGCGATGTTTTCCAACAAGATACTTTCTAAGCAGGTGGGAAATTTTTTAGCCAAATTATTTTTTATGCTCCTTTGGTTTTTTTTTTCCAATTAATTGTGTACATATGACTAATTGTTCTTGTTTGTTTCCTTTAATAGATTAAGAAGCATGATGAAGAGGCTCTCACATTTCTCAAGGATATCACGTCTTGTAGGACAGAAGATATGAAAGGATTCCAGCTGAAATTCATGTTTGCTGCGAATCCTTATTTTGAGAATGAGTTCCTGACTAAAAAGTATGAACTGAAGGTTGACAACAATCAGTCTATTACGTTGAATGCAATCGGGTATTTCTTATTCCTGTGTTGTACTGATTTTACCTATCGGTGTTTTTGTTTTCTTCTTAATTAAGTTTGGGGTATCTTTCAGGACGGAAATCAACTGGTATCCTTCCAAAAACCTGACAGAGAATGATGAAAGCTTCTTCAACTTATTTGACACAATAACTACAATAACTTGTCACAATCGTGTATATTTTGACGAAGAAACTGTAAGTTTGGATTCATTTATGGAACTAGCTAGTTAATTCAATTTTGATAATGATGATGTTAAGCTAGCTTTCCTAATCTCTTTAATGGATGCAATATTCAGAATGAACTCAAAGGAAAGCTACCGATGGATTATGTGACTGGGTATGTTAATGATTTCTTCTGCTTTGGATGCCTAATTCCCACAATTAATTGATAAAGTGGTCCAAATGCCGAGTTTTTAGTTATATGCTTCAGCGTTCATATATAATTGGTTGTGCATGGGAATCTTTATCTCTATTTATTGTTCTGTGATTGACATGTTTTGGTGTGATTTGTAGTGCTACAATTCGAAACAGAACTATTCCACATGCTATATCATGGTATTATTTTAAGGAAGAGGATGATAGTTATTATTCGGATTGGCCGTAGATAGGATAAAGGTACACATTTCTACCTAATCTGCTTTCGTTCATTGCGGTAATCACATTGTTTGGGTTTGCATTTTGAACCATTGCTAATATGCCTTTTTTGATGATTTTTCTGGATTTTGCAGTTGTAGAGGGCTTGATTGCTTCTATTACTAGCTGGCATGCTGCTTTTATCGTTGTATTTTTGCTCATGATATTTGGGGGGAATGTTTTGTGCTTGCCAGCGCCTTGTGCGTAGAAGTTTCAACACTCCTTAATTATTTTGTTTATGTATGCGGATTTAGCTCCTTCACCATA
Organism: Rubus parviflorus; assembly: GCA_029955375.1. Classification (NCBI taxonomy): domain Eukaryota; kingdom Viridiplantae; phylum Streptophyta; class Magnoliopsida; order Rosales; family Rosaceae; genus Rubus; species Rubus parviflorus. The sequence continues at coordinate 22,178,810 of JARGGL010000004.1, forward strand.
CATTTCAATACTCAATTATTTTGTTTATGTATACTGAATTTAGCTCAATGATTCATTTCATACATTTCCTTTTCACAAGTAGAGGAATTATATAGACTTCACCTGTGCTACTGCTACTGGACTACTACTTTTACAAAAAACAAAACCTGCACTACTTTTCCTATTACAAACACATTTGTACTTTTCCTATTTCAAATCCTACATTACTTTTCCTATTACCAACACACACAATGAATAAGCTGACTTTAACAGCTGTATTCAACATAAACCATTCATCATCCTTAAGAAATTGAAGACCTTCGACTTCTTTGTCCAGCAACAGAATGGAGATTATTGTTGCGTCTGCATGTGGCTTGATACCGAGGACGTGATCAGGCCTTGAACATGGAGAATATAAGCTAAACCTAGCATCCATTTCTCCGTACTTGTCCAGCAAGCAATCGTCCTCCAAATTCAATAACCTTGTCATGGCCTTGAGAACAGTTTCTGTCACCACTTATTGCCAGGCATGTATGACATTTATATATAGTAATCAGGGTAAACACAATCTTTGGTGAACTATGTTGTAAGACTTAGTGTGTACACATACATATATATATATATATAATACATTTAATACATATATATATTCTGCTTGTTGTAATTTGTCTACTGTAGAGTACCCAACTGTTAAACTCACTTTTATCTCATGCAGGACAATACCTTTGGAAGAGCGCTCACGGGCTGTAGCAGTTGTCTTTGGTGGTTTGAGTGTAGGAAGTGTTGCAGGGTATGCATTGTTTTATATAACTAAGTATATAAAAAAATCTTTTCTTCATTGGAAAACTAGTTTATTTGATTTGCAAAATCATAATTCTGATATCAACTATTGAACACTAAAGTAGCAACTATGAAGCTAAGTACTAGGATGGCATTTCCTTAATCCATTTTCTGTGATACATATTTGAAAGAAATGACTTAAATCTATGTGTGAGCTTAGAAAGTTATAGCAGCAGGATCTTTAGATGGTTAACGTAATTACCCACAGATGATCTATCCCTTGCTGTAGCATATTTGTAAAACATTCCTGGATTGCAACAAACCCAATAATACTTTTAATCTTTTTCGTAAAATTTTAAAGCATTGTATAAATGAAGGATCTTAATTTATTTTTTGTCATCCTAAATTGGACATGGTTTTCCTATTGCATTTACATACACACACAGACACATATATGTTTATATTTATTGTGTACTCTGCATTTATTAATGTTGAACTCCTTGCAGGCTTCTTCTGGCTCCTCCCCTTATCCAAAATCTTGGCTGGGAATCTGTCTTTTACATGTTTTCCCTTTTGGGGATAGGTTGGTAAGTAGCTGTCTCAAACTCACAGAATTAATGCCCTTAAATTCTTCCAGTACATCGTGAAAACTATTTTTGTGCAACATGCCAGGAACCCTTGTTTTTATTTTTTATTTTTCTAAAAACAGGAAGAAAGAAAATAGTCTTGTTTTTGCTGTCCACTGAATAGAAAGAATATAATGTTTCTTTTCTTTTTGGGTTTTCTGCCAAGTACCAAGCATGCTTCTCAATTTGTTATAAAAGAACATAGCTGGCCATTTCGATAGAGACGCTCTTTTCTTTTTCCATTTTTATACTGTTACGGTGAATTTTCCCTGAAATCTGGCTTTATATTGATGTTGTTTCCCACTATATATATAAGGTATGTGGGGTTTCAGTTTCTTGAAGGACAAGCCTCATGGGTTGGTGAGTCAATTCTACCCATGCATTTGATTTCTTTTCTCCATTATTCTTGTTTATTTCGAAAAAAGAGCTTTACTTTTTTCTCATGTAAAAAACAAACAGTTGACTTGTTATTCCAAATTCCAATTAGTATTAATGAGCTGTTTCATTCTGTTTCTTTGTTAAACAAAAGTCTATTCCTTAAGAAACTAAGTAATTTGTTTATCTTGGAATATGAGAAGGCTTCATAAATCTGATTCTTTTACTGCATACTGCACCTTTAGTACTAATGAAGGACACCACTACTACTTCTGCCTCCACCAGCACTACCATCTGTCTCCTATTATAGTGTCAGCATACATTCTCTCTTCTTGATGTGACCGGTACCAATTTTCTAATATGTGCGCAATCATAAATGCTGCCATCGTCATTCGTCAATGATCACTACCTTTTCCATACATTTGTGCACATCTTATCACTCTTCATTCCTCTTTCATGCATGAATAAATTAATGATGATTGTGATACTTTCAATGAACAGCCAAAAGGAATCCATGCCTTGAAAGTCGACTCTGCCAAGACACTTTTTTTTTTCTTCCCTTTTTGAATTGTAAAATGCATACTTGGCAAGAAAATTAGTCCTAGATGTTCAAATGCTTCAACCATGGATAGTGGTAACAAGTACCAAATGTTGTTTACAAGATTTTGATATTACAAATGTATATTTTTATGCCTTTTTTACTTAGCACATCTCTTGCATGATGATGACTCTTCTTTACAAAAAAAAAAAAAATAACCTTAGGGTCCCGGTCAGACATGAAGAAAGCACAGAATAGTGAGAATACTTCTCCAAAAGAGTTGGGTGACTCGTTGAAGGTATGATTCTTTTTCTGTTGTGTGACTCAGGACATTGTGATGAAGCATATTTGATGCATCTAAAGTAAAGCCTTCAAATTTAAGGACTAGGTGGCATCAATATCATTGTAGGCACCCAGTTAGCAAGACATGGTTCTGAGTAGGAAAGTATACATTGGTTTAACATTCAGTGTTAAGAATGTCCTGCGTCGAAGTGTCTTATTCTGTGGCTCCAGTTTAGAGCCAGATTTTGGCTGGCATTACCACCAACGTTGTGATTTGTGAATATAAAACCTTTTGAGCATAGAAAATCAGAGTTCAGTCGTCTTAAAATCTTTTTCCATCTAGAGCAACAGTGCAACACTCATGAGCTGTTTATGATTTTTACCCTTCATACTTGGTTTGATGCGTTTCCTTGCATAAGCAGAATGCTAGGGTTCTCTTGTTATTATTTATTAATGAGCATATAAATGCCTCTGATGAAAACCAAAATTCATAAAGTGATGAGTTCTGATTGTACAGATTGGTGCTGATAGACTTATTCAGATAATAACATAATTTTTTTTAATTTACACATTGCTTTTCAGTCTTACTATAAGTTTTATCTTCTCACCAAGTATAGCTATAATTACATAGGGCCTTGCTTTCAATGAAGACATTGTTGCCAGTGTGCAATCAAGCTGCTTGAAGTTGGTTCTGCAATAAAAGCTTCATCTGAAGGGAATCTATACTCCTTGTAGCTGCTGGAGCACATCTGTGTTGAACTTGTTGAAGACATTGATAGAGGAAGAGATTGTGGGATTGGTTGTTCTGCGATAATGCTTCACATGAAGAAGCAAAAGGTCAAAACATGATGTATCGGTAAGAAGACATTGCCATTATCCAAAGTCGTGATGTGTTTAAACCGTTGGAGGTTTTTGGCTTTCCCTCCGTCCTCAGTACTGACTTTTTGATGATGTTGTATCTTTATTAGAGTAGTAGACGTGGAGCTCCATTTTAAGCTCAAGGGGAGCTCCCGAATGTTTTGTTTCCGTGTCTTTGTTTACATCAACATGAATGAAGTGATTTTTCTGCCAACAATCTTTGGTGTCTAGTTATATCTTGCACTTGATTTGAATGATAATCTTTCTTACTTTTATGCTTCCCCGATTCTATTTCATCCCATCAGAACCAAATTTAGATAAAATAGAAGAAAGCAAAAATAACAAATCTGCTTAGGAATCATGCCACCATCGTCTCAGTAATACAGCTTTAAGTTATTATTTTGGTACAAAGCCAAAGAAATACATAATCGAGGTTATATTTTTGCTACTTCAATTGGTCTTTTTCCCTGCTGGTAGTATTCAAAATAGATGCCAGCGTAGTTTTTCATCTTTCTGTACAACCTTGGTCTTGACTCATTGATGAGGCTTTCTAAGGGTTCAATCTCCTTATCTGAATTCGGGTTACAGAAGACAGCCAAAAAAATCCTCTCCTTTCGTGCATTAGTCACTACCTTATGCACTGGGCTCTTGAACATCCCATTAGTCAATATCTGTGGCACAAAGAACAGGTTTTGATGGCAATGAGTTGGTTTTAGTCAAAGCAATGGAATACAAGGGACATTAGAAGCTTTAGTTACCTCTGCTTGATCACCAACATTAATGAGAAGCGCTTCAGGAACAATAGGAGCTCTAATGTTGAATTCTGGTTTCAATTAAGCTGAATTTAGCTCAATGATTCATTTCATACATTTCCTTTTCACAAGTAGAGGAATTATTAGGCAAATTATTTGGTTTTGTCTCTTTTCCTAATGGATTTAGGTTGGAAATTAACTCTCGCTTTCCTAATAGATTTAGGTTATTTGGACAGCCTGGTCGGTTTTGGGCTTCGCCTGATATAAAATCCCCAAACAGACTCCTGGAGTCCGAAACCCTAGTCTTCCTCCCTTTTTCTCTGTTCTCTCTCTAATCATGGGCGGTACAAAGAGGGATGACGTCTCCGACGCCACCGCCGCCAGAGAAGCCTTCAAGGTTTACGTACGGCGCCGCCGCCACATCCCCAAAAAGTTATCACGCCAATGGCCTCCTCCAGATATGGGTAATAATACAAAGTTATCATACCCTCCTCAAATTGCATTTGATTTTAAACTTTATATTTTAGACCAGACAGATATCATGCTGCAGTTTCGTGAATTTTAGCTTGTATTACCTTTCCCATTTTTTCGGCCGAGCCATTGCTCTAAGGGGGTGGCTCTTTATTCTATTTATATCTTTGTCTTTCTTTAGTTTGCCAAATGAAGTTGTAGGGATATTAATCTGTATATTGTTTGTGGTCAGAAGTTGTAGGGATATGAAATTTAGCTTGTTTTATCTGGATGACAACGTATGTATTATGTGCTAAACATATTTGTTTGTTCTGTATCTAGGTCTCAACCCAGAGGAGCTACGTACATTTAAGGCATGTTTTCATATAAATATATATATATATATATATATATATGTATATAAGTTTTTCTTTTTGTAAAAGTCTACTGTAGTAGGTTTGCAAATATTTTTTCTCATAACTTCATTAATAAAAATATCGAATGGATTTTCTTTTATTCTATCAGTTATGCGATTTGTACCTCATTGATTAATTTTTCAGACTTTTTTTTTGCAGGATTGGAAATATCGCCAAGGAAAATTGAAAGAGATACATGTATGGTTTATTTTTAAAAATTTATAACCTAATCCTAAATTTTAGGATAATGTAACCTGAGTTTTAGATGCACATCACACATTCCCTTGTGTGAATAAAGTAGTTGATCAAAATTCCTATTGCTTGTTCAAAAAAAAAATCAAAATTCATATTGCAGGCCAAGATACTTGAGAAGGAAGAGATCTTTCATAAGGAGAGAACTGAATGGGTGGCAGATCACCGTGCTCTCTATACCAACAAGGTATGTATGTTCGCTATATATAGGAAATTAGCCATATGATGTTTTATCGTTCAATGAATAGACCTGAATGTGCTGTAATTAGCTTCAATGATCTTATAATTCAATGTATGTCTTACTACCCTCGTATTTTGCAGAATGATTTGTTTTTTGACAGATGTCTATGGGAAGCAAAATTTGAGAAGGACCACATTCAGCCTCTCTATAAAGAGGTATGTGGGATTGTATGTCATAGTTCGATCAGGTGTCTGACTTCTAAATTGCCTAGAATGTTTTGTTGCTAATGCCATATGGATAATTTTTTCAGAGATGTGATGTTTCTCAAGGACTCTCCGGCTTTTGGCTTACCGCAATGTATGCTAACAAAATACTTTCTAAGCAGGTGGGAAATTTTTTAGCCAAATTATTTTTTGTGCTCCTTTGTTTTTTTGTTTTTTCCAATTGATTTTGTACATATGACTAATTGTTCTTGTTTGTTTCCTTTTATAGATTAAGAAGCATGATGAAGAGGCTCTCACATTTCTCAAGGATATCACGTCTTGTAGGACAGAAGATATGAAAGGATTCCAGCTGACATTCATGTTTGCTGCGAATCCTTATTTTGAGAATGAGTTCCTGACTAAAAAGTATGAACTGAAGGTTGACAACAATCAGTCTGTTACGTTGAATGCAATCGGGTATTTCTTATTCCTGTGTTGTACTGATTTTACCTATCGGTGTTTTTGTTTTCTTCTTAATTAAGTTTGGGGGTATCTTTCAGGACGGAAATCAATTGGTATCCTTCCAAAAACCTGACAGAGAATGATGAAAGCTTCTTCAACTTCCTTGAAACAATAACTACAATAACTTTTCACAATCGTGTTTATTTTGACGAAGAAGCTGTAAGTTTGGATTCATTTATGGAACTAGCTAGTTAATTCAATTTTGATACTGATGATGTTAAGCTAGCTTTCCTAATCTCTTTAATGGATGCAATATTCAGAATGAACTCAAAGGAAAGCTACCGATGGATTATGTGACTGGGTATGTTAATTATTTCCCACAATTAATTGATAAAGTGGTCCAAATGCCGAGTTTTTAGTTATATGCTTCAGCGTTCATATATAATTGGTTGTGCATGGGAATCTTTATCTCTATTTATTGTTCTGTGATTGACATGTTTTGGTGTGATTTGTAGTGCTACAATTCGAAACAGAACTATTCCACATGCTATATCATGGTATTATTTTAAGGAAGAGGATGATAGTTATTATTCGGATTGGCCGTAGATAGGATAAAGGTACACATTTCTACCTAATCTGCTTTCGTTCATTGCGGTAATCACATTGTTTGGGTTTGCATTTTGAACCATTGCTAATATGCCTTTTTTGATGATTTTTCTGGATTTTGCAGTTGTAGAGGGCTTGATTGCTTCTATTACTAGCTGGCATGCTGCTTTTATCGTTGTATTTTTGCTCATGATATTTGGGGGGAATGTTTTGTGCTTGCCAGCGCCTTGTGCGTAGAAGTTTCAACACTCCTTAATTATTTTGTTTATGTATGCGGATTTAGCTCCTTCACCATACATTTCAATACTCAATTATTTTGTTTATGTATACTGAATTTAGCTCAATGATTCATTTCATACATTTCCTTTTCACAAGTAGAGGAATTATATAGACTTCACCTGTGCTACTGCTACTGGACTACTACTTTTACAAAAAACAAAACCTGCACTACTTTTCCTATTACAAACACATTTGTACTTTTCCTATTACAAATCCTACATTACTTTTCCTATTACTAACACACACAATGAATAAGCTGACTTTAACAGCTGTATTCAACATAAACCATTCATCATCCTTAAGAAATTGAAGACCTTCGACTTCTTTGTCCAGCAACAGAATGGAGATTATTGTTGCGTCTGCATGTGGCTTGATACCGAGGACGTGATCAGGCCTTGAACATGGAGGATATAAGCTAAACCTAGCATCCATTTCTCCGTACTTGTCCAGCAAGCAATCGTCCTCCAAATTCAATAACCTTGCCATGGCCTTGAGAACAGTTTCTGTCACCACTTGTAGCTTCCTGGTAAATTGGTCTATAATATCTCTGCAATGTTCATCAATAATAGGATTAATAATTAACCATCTATCCATTTCTTGATAAATAAGGGAGTTCTGAGTTCTATATGTTACCTAAAAGAGTTGGGATTTTCAGGCCAAAGTTTGAACTGGCGTCGTTCTGGTGGATATACGGTAAGGTATAGTCTGTCAGTTCCAATCAAGTGTTTGCTGCTCTGAAAAAACCATGTCATTCCCATATCCTTCAATATCGTTGACTGGTCTCAAATATTTCAGCTTCTCTTCCATTGGAATTGCAAAAAATTGCTTTGTGATTTCACGGACTTTGTCGAGGAATTCAGGTGGCATTCCATGGTTTATTACCTTGAAAACACGATAAGCAGCCTCAGACATGTTTTACATAGTAATTCTAACATCACAGAACTAGCTTGTGCCTCTTCCTTGAATTTAGAATGTATATTTCTAATAGTTTTTCAAGATCTTGGAATTCATACCTGAAAGCAACCCCATGTGGTAAGAGCTGATCTGAGTTTGTCATGTTCCACAGTGATTGAGGAAGGTGTGAGTTGATCAAGATCAATAACTGGAGTATCCATCAACTCAACAGAAGCATTTGGATCTGGGATTCCAACTTTGTGAATATATTTCTGTGGTACTTTTTCTCCTTCAGTGAGTAGCTCTTGTACAGTTTTGGTAGCTAATAACTCGGCCTTGGCAGGAGTGCAAGATTCAGCCATGTCTTTCTTTCTGTGTGGGTTTTGTATATTTAGCTGCAAATTGCTCAGTTCTCCAAGGATAAGCAAATGACTGAAGGAAATTGGACTTGATTAAATTCAAAGAGAGAGAGGGAGACAGATGAGAGGGTGCTATCATAGGCCAAGAAAAAAGAAAAAAGTCTTATCCTATATTAATGTGTTTTGTCTTGGTATGTAGTGAAAGTATGATATGACTAATGATAATGTTAGCAACATTAAAGTAAAAGAAAGAAAAACTGATGATCCTGTATAATGATAATACATATCTAGAAATGTTGGCGGTCTAAAATTGAAGTAAAAGAAAGAAAAACTGATGATCAACAAGAATGAAGATTTTTCTGCCAACAATCTTTGGTCCCATTAGAACCAAATTAAGATAAAATATATAGAAGAAAACAAACATAACAAATCTGCTTAGGAATCATGCCACCATCTTCTCAGGAACGTTTATACACCTTATTTTGCTTATTTGTGTTATTCATATTTTGGTACAAAGCCAAAGAAATACATAATCGAGGTTATATTTTTGCTGCTTCAATTGGTCTTCTTCCCTGCTGGTAGTATTCAAAATAGATGCCAACGTAGTTTTTCATCTTTCTGTACAACCTTGGTCTTGACTCATTGATGAGGCTTTCTAAGGGTTCAATCTCCTTATCTGGATTCGGGTTACAGAAGACAGCCAAAGAAATCCTCTCATTTTGTGCATTAGTCACTACCTTATGCACTGGGCTCTTGAACATCCCATTAGTCAATATCTGTGCATCACAAAGAACAGGTTTTGATGGCAATGAGTTGGTTATAGTCAAAGCAATGGAATACAAGGGCCATTAGAAGCTTTAGTTACCTCTGCTTGATCACCAACCATTCATCATCCTTAAGAAATTGAAGACCTTCGACTTCTTTGTCCTGCAACAGAATGGAGATTATTGTTGCGTCTGCATGTGGCTTGATACCGAGGACGTGATCAGGCCTTGAACATGGAGGATATAAGCTAAACCTAGCATCCATTTCTCCGTACTTGTCCAGCAAGCAATCGTCCTCCAAATTCAATAACCTTGCCATGGCCTTGAGAACAGTTTCTGTCACCACTTGTAGCTTGCTGGTAAATTGGTCTATAATATCTCTGCAATGTTCATCAATAATTAACCATCTATCCATTTCTTGATAAATAAGGGAGTTCTGAGTTCTATATGTTACCTAAAAGAGTTGGGATTTTCAGGCCAAAGTTTGAGGTTGCGTTGATCTGGTGGATATACAGTAAGGTATAGTCTGTCAGTCCAATCAAGTGTTTGCTGCTCTGAAAAAACCATGTCATTCCCATATCCTTCAATATCGTTGACTGGTCTCAAATATTTCAGCTTCTCTTCCATTGGAATTGCAAAAAATTGCTTTGTGATTTCACGGACATTGTCGAGGAATTCAGGTGTCATTCCATGGTTTATTACCTGGAAAACACAATAATAAGCAGCCTCAGACATGTTTTACATAGTAATTCTAACATCAAGATCTTGGAATTCACCTGAAAGCAACCCCATGTGGTAAGAGCTGATCTGAGTTTGTCAAGTTGTTCCACAGTGATTGAGGAAGGTGTGAGGAGATCAAGATCAATAACTGGAGTATCCATCAACTCAACAGAAGCATTTGGATCTGGGATTCCAACTTTGTGAATATATTTATGTGGTACTTTTTCTCCTTCAGTGAGTAGCTCTTGTACAGTTTTGGTAGCTAATAACTCGGCCTTGGCAGGAGTGCAAGATTCAGCCATGTCTTTCTTTCTGTGTGGGTTTTGTAAAGGGTTTTTGTATATTTAGCTGCAAATTTCTCAGTTCTCCAAGGATAAGCAAATGACTGATGGAAATTGGACTTTGTTAAATTCAAAGAGAGAGAGAGAGATGAGAGGGTGCTATCATAGGCCAAGAAAAAAGAAAAAGAGTCTTGTCCTATTTAATTGTGTTTTGTCTTGGTATGTAGTGAAAGTATGATATGACTCTCTTGAATGATAATGCTAGCAACAGTAAAGTAAAAGAAAGAAAAACTGATGATCCTATATAATGATAATGCATATCTAGAAATGTTGCTGGTCTAAAATTAAAATAAAAGAAATAAAAACCGATGATCAACAATTCAACATGAATGAAGATTTTTCTGCCAACAATCTTTGGTGTCTAGTTTATATCTTTTACTTGGTTTGAATGATGATCTTTCTTACTTTTATGCTTCCCCGATTCTATCTTCATCCCATTAGAACCAAATTAAGATAAAATATATAGACGAAACCAAAAATAACAAATCTGATTAGGAATCATGCCACCATCTTCTCAGGAATGTTTATACACCTTATTTTGCTTATTTGTGTTATTCATCTTTTGGTACAAAAGCCAAAGAAATACATAATCAAGTTTATATTTTTGCTGCTTCAATTGGTCTTCTTCCCTGCTGGTAGTATTCAAAATAGATACCAACATAGTTTTTCACCTTTCTGTACAACCTTGGTCTTGACTCATTGATGAGGCTTTCTAAGGGTTCAATCTCTTTATCTGAATCCGGGGTACAAAACACAGCCAAAGAAATCCTCTCCTTTTGTGCATTAGTCACTACCTTGTGCACTGGGCTCTTGAACATCCCATTAGTTAATATCTGTGCATCACAAAGAACAGGTTTTGATGGCAATGAGTTGGTTTTAGTCAAAGCAATGGAATACAAGGAACATTAGAAGCTTTAGTTACCTCTGCTTGATCACCAACATTAATGAGAAGCGCCTCAGGAACAATCGGAGCTCTAAACCATTCATCATCTTTCAGAAATTGAAGACCTTCCACTTCTTTGTCCTGCAACAGAATGGTGATTATTGTTCCATCTGCATGTGGCTTGACACCGAGGACGCGATCAGGCCTTGAACATGGAGGATAGAAGTTAAACCTAGCATCCATTTTCCTTTGTTCTCCGTACTTGTCCAGAAAGCAATCCTCCTCCAAATTCAATGACCTTGCCATGGCCTTGAGGAGAGTTTCTGTCACCACTTGAAGCTTCCTGATATATTGGTCTATAGTATCCCTGCAATGTTCATCAATAATAGGATTAATAATTAACCATCCATCCATTTCTTGATAAACAAGGGAGTTCTGAGTTCTAAATGTTACCTAAAAGATTTGGGATTTTCAGGCCAAAACTTGAGCTTGCGCTGGTCTGGTGGATATACAGTAAGGTATAGTCTGTCAGTCCAATCAAGTGTTTGCTGCTCTGAAAAAACCATGTCATTCCCATATCCTTCGATATTGTTGACTGGTCTCAAATATTTCTGCTTCTCTTCCACTGGAATAGAAAAAAATTGCTTTGTGATTTCACGGACTTCGTCTAGGAATTCAGGTGTCATTCCATGGTTTATTACCTGGAAAACACAATAAGCAGCCTCAGACATGTTTTTCATAGCAAGTCTAATATCACAGAACTAATTGTGCCTCTTCCTTGAATGTAGAATATATATTTCTAATAGTTTTTCAAGATCTTGGAATTCATACCTGAAAGCAACCCCATGTGGTAAGAGCTGATCTGAGTTTGTCAAGTTGTTCCACAGTGATTGAGGAAGGTGTGAGTTGATCAAGATCAATAACTGGAGTATCCATCAACTCAACAGAAGAATTTGGATCTGGGATTCCATCTTTGTGAATATATTTCTGTGGTACTATTTCTCCTTGAGTGAGTAGCTCTTGTACAGTTTTGGTTGCTAATAACTCAGCCTTGGCAGGAGTGGAAGATTCAGCCATGTCTTTCTTTCTGTGTGGGTTTTGTGAAGGGTTTTTGTATACTTAGCTGAAAATTGCTCAGGGCGCCAAGGATAAGCAAATGACACAAGGAAATTGGACTTTGTTGAATTCAGAGAGAGAGAGAGAGGGTGATATCATAGGCCAAGAAAAAAAGAAATATCTCTCTCTATCCTATTAAAATATGTTTTGTCTTTCTATGTAGTCAAAGTATGTATTTACTATTTAATGAAAAAGCAGATCTAGAAATGTTGCTGGTCTAAGATTAAAGAAAAAGAAAGAAAAACTGAAATTTGCATCTTCGTTTATTATGTTTTATACACAATAGAAAAATTTGTTAGAAGTTTATTTGAATTAATGTTTGTTTTATTGAATAAGCTGGAGCTAGCAATTCTGACGGAATTAGCACAGCAAAGGAGATTCGATGATCGAGCAGAGGTGAAAAACTATTTCCTGTTGAAATTGAAGGAAATAACTTGAAGGCACAAAGACTATTATGAACTGAAATTCAACTTGATAATTCAAAGGACTGATTACAACTTAAATAGAAAAACTTGAAAGACACTAAGCTGGGAAATATATAGGAGTCAACTAACTCCATGACTAAACACTTCTCCAGTATTGGAGTACGTACTCCTAAAGAAATAGCCATATCAACAAAATTAGATCTTTACTGTTTCAAGTGCTACTTCTCCTCTCTGATAGCATTCATAGTTGATGCGACCATAATTCTTGACATTTTTGTATAACCTTGGCCTTGTCTCATCTATCAGTTTCTCCACTGGACCGATCTCAGTTTCAGGATCTGGTTCATTAAACAAGGCCACAGATAGCCTCATCCTTTCTGAATTTGTCACCACCCTGTGCATTGGGCTCTTGAATATACCATTACTCATAATCTGCAGCAGGAATTCATATATATCAAAATCGAATACGAAATTTCAGATTGGAATAAGTAAAGAATCACATTTAAATCATAGGTATTTTTTTTTTACCTGCATCTGATCACCAAGATTAACAACTATAGCATGAGGAACAATGGGGACTCTAACCCATTTACCATCTACCAAAACTTGAAGACCCTCTACTTGTTTGTCTTGCAACAGAACCGTTATTCCTGACCTATCTGTGTGTGGTTTCACTCCAAGAACCTGATCGGCTCTTGAACACTGCGGATAGAAGTTGAATCTTGCTTGCATCAGAGCTTGCTCTCCAAGCAACTGATCTGAAAAGCTGTTCTCTTCCAAATTCAACGATTTCGCCATGGCCCTAAACAGAACACCCATCATAAACTTCATCTTTGTTGCATATTCATGTACAACCTCTCTGCACAAAAGTATTCTTAGTATTCAATTCACTAAAAGCAATTTCTGTAGGGCAATGTTTGAAGTTACATATATATATATATATGTACCCGAAATCATTTGGATTTTCTGGCCAAAGATCGAGCCTTCTTTGATCTTCAGGGAATACTTGAAGAATTAGGCGGTAGGACCAATCGAGTACCTGCTTGTCTGAGACAATGACATCATTCCCATATCCTTCACGGCCACCATGAACTTCTCTGGAGTACTTTTGCTTCTCTTCCACTGGTAGTGCAAAGAATTGTGTCGCAGCTTCGCGTACCTTGTCGAGAAAGGAACTTGAAATCCCATGACCTATTGCCTGAAACCCCCAAAAGGAGAAAAACAAGTTCAACAAATTAAGACGATGCACAAAGAAAGATACAATTCACTTATGATATAGTAATTTAATTTACCTACTCGATCTAGTAAATTTAGATAGGAATCATATATAACCTGGAAGCAGCCTGATGAGCTGAGAGCTGATCTAAGTCTGTTCAGTTCGATTTCCGCTTGCTTAGAGTCAATTGATGATGGGGAGAAGAGACTGACATCAATGATAGGGATTTGACCCAATTCTGGGAAAGACTCTATAACTCCAAACCTGCTTTCTTTAACTAAATATTCAGGGGGTGGTTCATCACCACTCATGGCCATTTCTTGGACACTCATGGACAGCTTCTCTGAGTCATTACCAGCATGAAGGAGAGCCATGTTATTCATTCCACAAGAGGTGGATGGTTCAGAGGTTTTAAAGTAAGGTAATTACACTAGGAAATATCTACAAGACTACAACTCATTTACTGATTTACAATTCATCTAAAACGGTTCACAACTCATCTAACGCTCATCTAATATGGTATTGGTTTACGACTCATCCAGTGCAAATTGGGGAAGGAAGTGCCGAGCTACTCTAAATGTTTTGATGCGTAATGAGATTTAAGTGGAAAGACGTGATGTATCCGATATACAAAATAATTCTCATTGCATAGCTAAATGGTTTACAAGTCAGAACCATGCGTCAAACCCCACACAAAAGTGGACAAGGAGACGAGGAGTGAGCAAAAATGAGACGTCTAAAGTTGGATTTTGCCGTCTAAAGACTCGTGACTACAACAGCCCAACTGCAAATTAATTAAATTGCTGTCACCTCACTACCTCAGATAGTAACAATGTATCAAAGAAATCCAAATACTTGATATTACTGATGCCAGAAAATACCGCCATTATACATACCCCTGTGAATTTGACGTGTAAAATACAAAGGGTGCAGTAATGTCAAAGTTTCATAGTCTCATCACAATTTAGCTTCTAGAAAGATAAATATACAGAGAAGAAAAAATTAGATCTTCACTGTTTCAAGTGCTATTTCTCCTCTCTGATAGCATTCATAGTTGATGCGACCATAATTCTTGACATTTTTGTATAACCTTGGCCTTGTCTCATCTACCAATTTCTCCACTGGACCAATCTCAGTATCAGGATCTGGTTCATTAAACAAGGCCACAGATAGCCTCATCCTTTCTGGATTTGTTACCACCCTGTGCATTGGACTCTTGAATATACCATTACTCATAATCTGCAGCAGAAATCCAAATACTATCAGAATCGACTACGAAATTTTCAGATTGGATTTAAAGTGATGAAATACATTGAAGTGATAAGTATATATATTCTAGATGTACCTGCATCTGGTCACCGAGATTAACAACAATAGCATGAGGCACAATAGGTACTCTAACCCATTTACCATCTACCAAAACTTGAAGACCTTCCACTTGTTTGTCTTGCAACAGAACTGTCATCCCTGACCTATCTGTATGTGGTTTCACACCAAGAACCTTATCGGCTCTTGAACACCGCGGATAGAAGTTGAATCTTGCTTGCATCAGAGCTTGCTCTCCAAACAGCTGATCTGAAAAGCTGTTCTCTTCTAGATTCAACGATTTCGCCATGGCCTTAAACAGAACACCCATCATTAACTTTATCTTTGTTGAATATTCATGTACAACCTCTCTGCATAAAATCCAGAAAGTATTAATTTGTAGTACTATTCAAAAACTTTACTATAAACAAATTGTGAAAGGCAATATTATCTAGTCAATGTTAATTTGAAGTTACATTTACCCAAAATCATTTGGATTTTCTGGCCAAAGGTTAAGCCTTCTTTGATGTTCTGGGAATACTCGAAGTGTTAGGCGATAGGACCAATCAAGAACTTGCTTCTCTGAGACAATGACATCATTCCCATATCCTTCAGAGCCACCATGAACTGCTCTGGAGTACTTTTGCTTCTCTTCCACTGGAAGTTCAAAGAATTGTGTCGCAGCTTCGCGTACCTTGTCAAGAAAGGAACTTGAAATTCCATGACCTATTGCCTGAAAACCAAAAAAAAACGAGAGAAAAAAATTCAAGAAATCAACACAATGCACAAAAATAAATGTTGTTTTTTTTTTTTTGACAAGAAAACAACTTTCATTAATTAAAAATAAAGTAGAACCAAGCTCAAGAAGGGCTAGTATACACAAAAACAGAAAACAAGAAGAAATTAATGAAGCAAGCACCCAGCCGATCCAGCCAAAAGAGCAAGCAAACAAGACCAGAAACCAACACGGACAGTCACAGAGCTGTCATGAGTAAACAACCACCGAAGGAAGCACGGAGATGAAGTTGTAGTAGAAACAGTGATAGTGATTGAGGATAGATGAGGGTCGATCAGTGTGAGCTAAGGTATAAATAGGCATGCGAAGATGGATCTGAAACAGAGAAGGGATTAGGAGAATGTAGAAGAAAATAAGACAGAGAAGGAAGTGGGAAGCTAGGACCATGAGAAACTAACCGAAGAGAGAGAGAGAGAGAGAGAGAGAGAGAGAGAGAGAGAGAGAGAGAGAGAGAGAGGTAAAAAGCGTCAGATCCCAGGGAAAATTGCCCATGAGAAAACCCAGAGAGAAGGGAAAAAAATTATAAACAATATTTCATAAATGTTAGTAATTAATTTAGCAGAGAAAGTAAAATTTAGATAAAAATTATATGTAACCTGGAAGCAGCCTGATGAGCTGAGTGCTGATCTCAGTTTGTCTAGTTCGATCTCCGCTTGCTTAGAATCAAGTGATGATGGGGAGAAGAGACTGACATCAATGATGGGGATTTGACCAAATTCTGGGGAAGACTCTATAACTCCAAACCTGCTTTCTTTAACAATGTATTCAGGGGGTGGTTCATCACCATTCATGGACATTTCTTGGACACTCATTGCTTATTCCAGTGGTAATTAATGGCCAGGGTTGATAAGCTTTTATAACTAACCAAAGTTTCTTCCCCAATGATGCATATATATTCGCCCTTTAGTTTATTTGGTGTGGTCAATATGAAGGGGCATTAGAACTGCAATATTTAATTAATTTCTTGGCCGGCCTGAGAAGAACTTAATTTACTTCCCTGTTTTTAGGGTAACTTGGATAAAGATCCGGCAACTTTGCCTTTTCAATGCATAGTTTATTTGTCACATTTTCCATGGCATAGTTATAAAATTACAAGAGTTTTGTTATTAATTATCTCGTTCAGAAAACCCTTTATGGGAGTCATCATATTTTATTTATCACATCAAACTTGCTCTCCAAACAGCTGATCTGCAAAGCGCACTGTTCTCTTCCAGATTCAACGTACGATTTCGCTATGGCCTTAAACAGAACACCCATCACAAACTTTATCTTTGTTGCATATTCATGTAAAACCTCTCTGCACAAAGTATTTTTAGTATTCAATAACTGTAATAAAAAACAAATTTTGTAGTACGTGCATTATCTAGGTAATCAATGGAGTCACATTAAATGCTGATCCATGAAGGCATAGAAATCTAATCAAGTTGACTCCATGGAAGCATCAAGGTGAGCTGATCTAAGCTTCTGTAGTTCACTATTCTCTGCTAATTGTTTAAAATCAAATGACGATATATATATGGAGAGAAGAGACTGACTTCGATGATAGGAATTTGAGCTAATATATATATGGTCATGGGCAACAATCTATAGCTCCAAATCTGCTATCGATCTTTAACAACATTTATTCAGGGGCCGGGTAGTTCATCTCCATTAATTCATGGTCAACTTAACTGAGTCATAATTCATATATGAAGGAGAGCCATGCATGCATGCATGTTTGTCTGTGATATATATAATTCCAGTGAAGTTAAGTTGATAAAAGCTTATCACATAGTTTAATACTTCAATGGCTGAATAAAACTTGGCACACACACTAACTATTGAAGACCTACGATTAGCTGGGGTTCAATTTCTTTTCACAATTAAATGTTGGACCTTTCAAATTCTTCTTGTCTTGTTATGACCGAAAATTAGGGGCTCCAAACCCATGGGAATTATTGTTAAAAAAAAAAAAACCCATGGGAATTGGGACCCAATGTTGTGGGTCCCGCTAACTAAATTTTCCAAAAAGAAATCCCAAATTTCAGAGCCACAAACCCAATCTCTTTCGTGGCGCAAAATGCCCCAGTAGAGTAGAGACTAGAGAGACTATTCAGTAGCTCCTTTCCCCACTTCTCTTCTCTTCTCTTCTTCTCAAACGTGTCTGACCAGTCTGATTCTTCATTAACCACCCAATTTCCAGAACAAAGCTCACAACTTTCTCGTTCCTAACCTTGCTTTGAAGACACCCAAATGGCCAAACTCACTCTCAGAGCAGAAAGCTCGTACCTTTTTTCCCACCACACAAGCTCTCTCTCACAGCCCTCACTCGGACGACGTCGTTTGCTTCGCTTCCCTCCGAAGCACAACTTGGAATTCAGAGTCCTCTGCAGCATTAAGGAGAAAGAGAGCGTCAAAGAAAGCAAGAGAGTCAATGGGCTCCCCGGCGATAAGGTCCACCGGGCGGGTTCGGCTTCGGATTCTGAGGGCGAATCGAGCCAGGAGAGTGGGTCCGGGGAATTGGGCTTTGATTTGGATTGGCCTCCTTGGAAGAACATACCTCAGAGATACAAGCTCATAGGCACCACTTCGCTTGCCTTTGTTATCTGTAACATGGACAAGGTACTACTGCCTTCACTAACTCTGTTATTAACAAGTAGTAGTCTTGAATTCGAAGCCATAGATTTTCGGTTGTGGGTTTTCTATATATGCATTTTTGGTTCAAGTAAGTTAGCAATTTTACCCTGCAATTCCAATTCCATCATCATCTTCTTATAATGTGAACTACTCAATACTAGATTACTATAGGCACTTTATAATGTCAACCGGTTTCATTGTAATATTCCTTCGAAATGAAAGTTCCAATAAGCTTTTGGTCTAGTAGTGCACGTAAAGATGGTGAACATCCAAGGTTCAAGCTTGGACAACAGGGGAAAGAAGATTTGTATGTTCTGTAGTGTATACTTGTCTATTGGGAGAAAGTTTAAATCAAAGTGAAAAGTGATGATGATCCACGAGTTATTTACAGAATTAGTTCAGATAAGAGTTACGTGTTTGGTTTCTTTAGCATGTAAAATTGGATTAGTTTTTCATTTGGTTTATTTTCAATACAGGTGAACTTGAGTATTGCTATAATCCCAATGTCGCATCAGTATGGTTGGAGTTCATCTGTGGCTGGATTGGTTCAGTCGTCCTTCTTTTGGGGGTATGCTTTGAGTCAATTGCCCGGGGGCTGGCTTGCCAAGATATTTGGTGGGAGGTTTGTTTATTGACGCTCAATAGAAGTTTGAAATAATTTCCATATTTAGCAATTTTTACCATTTTGCATCAAATGTTCAATAATGGAATATTGTCACTTTCAGGACAGCAATGTCATGCTCCTTTTCTTGTTTTCTTCTGATGCAGAAAAGTTCTTGAGATTGGAGTGTTGACTTGGTCATTGGCTACAGCACTTGTCCCTTTCGTTGCTGGATTTACTCCTGGTTTAGTTTTGTCAAGAATTTTGGTATGCTAATCTATTGCCAATTCTATTGCTACCAACACTGGAATGAGTCCTACTTTGCTAAGCATGCCTTTTTGCATTTGTAACTCTTTGTAATCTGTAACGCGTATTTATTACACAAGTATTTCCTACTGAAATATCACATTTACACCTTTTTCTGTTTGATGCCCAACCCATTGTTGGTTTGAGTGTAATAGAATTTCCTGTTACTTATTGAGGGCTCTTTGCTTCCAAGTACAGGTAGGAATTGGAGAAGGTGTTTCCCCATCTGCTGCAACTGACCTTATTGCCAGGCATGTATGACATTTATATATAGTAATCAGGGTAAACACAATCTTTGGTAAACTATGTTGTAAGACTTGGTGTGTATACATACATATATATATATATATACATATATATATTCTGCTTGTTGTAATTTATCTACTGTAGAGTACCCAACTGTTAAACTCACTTTTATCTCATGCAGGACAATACCTTTGGAAGAGCGCTCACGGGCTGTAGCAGTTGTCTTTGGTGGTTTGAGTGTAGGAAGTGTTGCAGGGTATGCATTGTTTTATATAACTAAGTATATAAAAAAAATCTTTTCTACATTGGAAAACTAGTTTATTTGATTTGCAAAATCATAATTCTGATATCAACTATTGAACACTAAAGTAGCAACTATGAAGCTAAGTACTAGGATGGCATTTCCTTAATCCATTTTCTGTGATACACATTTGAAACAAATGACTTAAATCTATGTGTGAGCTTAGAAAGTTATAGCAGCAGGATCTTTAGATTGTTAACGCAATTACCCTCAGGTGATCAATCCCTTGCTGTAGCATATTTGTAAAACATTCCTGGATTGCAACAAACCCAATAATACTTTTAATCTTTTTCGTAAAATTTTAAAGCATTGTATAAATGAAGGATTTAAAAAAAAAAAAATTGTCATCCTAAATTGGACATGGTTTTCCTATTGCATTTACATACACACACAGACACATATATGTTTATATTTATTGTGTACTCTGCATTTATTAATGTTGAACTCCTTGCAGGCTTCTTCTGGCTCCTCCCCTTATCCAAAATCTTGGCTGGGAATCTGTCTTTTACATATTTTCCCTTTTGGGGATAGGTTGGTAAGTAGCTGTCTCAAACTCACAGAATTAATGCCCTTCAATTCTTCCAGTACATCGTGAAAACTATTTTTGTGCAACATGCCAGGAACCCTTGTTTTGATTTTTTATTTTTCTAAAAACAGGAAGAAAGACAATAGTCTTGTTTTTGCTGTCCACTGAATAGAAAGAATAAAATATTTCTTTTCTTTTTGGGTTTTCTGCCTAGTACCAAGCATGCTTCTCAATTTGTTATAAAAGAACATAGTTGGCCATTTCGATATAGATGCTCTTTTCTTTTTCCATTTTTATACTGTTACGGTAAATTTTCTCTGAAATCTGGCTTTATATTGATGTTGTTTCCCACTATATATATCTTGAAGGTATGTGGGGTTTCAGTTTCTTGAAGGACAAGCCTCATGGGTTGGTGAGTCAATTCTACCCATGCATTTGATTTCTTTTCTCCATTATTCTTGTTTATTTCGAAAAAAGAGCTTTACTTTTTTCTCATGTAAAAAACAAACAGTTGACTTGTTATTCCAAATTCCAATTAGTATTAATGAGCTGTTTCATTCTGTTTCTTTGTTAAACAAAAGTCTATTCCTTGAGAAACTAAGTAATTTGTTTATCTTGGAATATGAGAAGGCTTCATAAATCTGATTCTTTTACTGCATACTGCACCTTTAGTACTAATGAAGGACACCACTACTACTTCTGCCTCCACCAGCACTACCATCTCTCTCCTATTATAGTGTCAGCATACATTCTCTCTTCTTGATGCGACCGGTACCAATTTTCTAATATGTGCGCAATCATAAATGCTGCCATCGTCATTCGTCAATGATCACTACCTTTTCCATACATTTGTGCACATCTTATCACTCTTCATTCCTCTTTCATGCATGAATAAATTAATGATGATTGTGGTACTTTCAATGAAAAGGAATCCATGCCTTGAAAGTCGACTCTGCCAAGACACTTTTTTTTTTCTTCCTTTTTGAATTGTAAAAGGCATACTTGGCAAGAAAATTAGTCCTAGATGCTGTAATGCTTCAACCATGGATAGTGGTAACAAGTACCAAATGTTGTTTACAAGATTTTGATATTACAAATCTATATTTTTATGCCTTTTTTACTTGGCACATCTCTTGCATGATGATGACTCTTCTTTATAAACAAAAAAATAATAACCTTAGGGTCCCGGTCAGACATGAAGAAAGCACAGAATAGTGAGAATACTTCTCCAAAAGAGTTGGGTGACTCGTTGAAGGTATGATTCTTTTTCTGTTGTGTGACTCAGGACATTGTGATGAAGCATATTTGATGCATCTAAAGTAAAGCCTTCAAATTTAAGGACTAGGTGGCATCAATATCATTGTAGGCACCCAGTTAGCAAGGCATGGTTCTGAGTAGGAAAGTATACATTGGTTTAATATTCAGTGTTAAGAATGTCCTGCGTCAAAGAGTCTTATTCTGTGGCTCCAGTTTAGAGCCAGATTTTGGCTGGCATTACCACCAACGTTGTGAATATAAAACCTTTTGAGCATAGAAAATCAGAGTTCAGTCGTCTTAAAATCTTTTTCCATCTAGAGCAACACTCATGAGCTGTTTATGATTTTTACCCTTAATACTTGGTTTGATGTGTTTGCTTGCATAAGCAGAATGCTAGGGTTCTCTTGTTATTATTTATTAATGAGCATATAAATGCCTCTGATGAAAACCAAAATTCATAAAGTGATGAGTTCTGATTGTACAGATTGGTGCTGATAGACTTATTCAGATAATAACATAATTTTTTTTAATTTACACATTGCTTTTCAGTCTTACTTTTATCTTCTCACCAAGTATAGCTATAATTACATAGGGCCTTGCTTTCTTACTTACTTTCATTTGGTAGGATGTACCGTGGAAGGCATTTTTCCAAAGTGAAGCTGTTTGGGCAATGATATATGCTCATTTTTGTGGAAGCTGGGGTCATTATACTTGCTTAGCATGGCTTCCTACCTATTTTAGGTAATTTATGCAGTCCATACCTTTTACTTTGTTCCAATAATAATATGGCAGTATGATTTTCATTTCTCATCAATTTACCTATTTTAACTATTGTCTATTCCATTCTTTTCCATATTTGATTTTAGCGATTGTGAGTTATAATAGCACTTCCCAGTGACTTGAGATGTAGTGTACTAGTTTTCTGAGTTTTCTTTGACATTATATGTTCATCATAATAAGGACTTCTTATCTAAGAAAATTGTTCTCTTCCTACCCGTTTTTCATGTTAAATGTAACTGTCATAACTTCATATTTCGTGTTATGTATACATGTGACCATGAAGAAGCTAAACTTTCAACCAACATGCTATGCAGTGAGGAGCTGAACCTGAATTTGACAGAAGCTGCGTGGGTGAGTCCAAAATTTTTGTGTCACTTTTTTATTTTAATTCTTAGCAACTGAACAAATTGTCATTGCTGGCTGCAAAATCTTGATCTGTGGTGTCATCCCACTATACTCTCGGACACAGAGTAATTTTCTTTTGTGAGATTATGGGATATTCTATTGTAAATGCCTTTTTTTCTCATGAAAGTGTCTG
This sequence comes from Rubus parviflorus, assembly GCA_029955375.1. Lineage (NCBI taxonomy): Eukaryota > Viridiplantae > Streptophyta > Magnoliopsida > Rosales > Rosaceae > Rubus > Rubus parviflorus. The sequence continues at coordinate 22,201,839 of JARGGL010000004.1, forward strand.
CTCAGTGCCTCAGTCTATTCGCCAGTACAATTTCCATGGTTTACTCACTTAGGTATTTGGACTAGCATGGTAGAATTATCCTGCTGCAAAGCAGACAGTCGCATAATGGAATTATTAAAAAAGAAAAAGAAAAGGACTTGGCTATGACAGTCACTAGTATACATCATAAGCATTATATTTTGCATATGGTAATGTAAATTAATACCATTTACTTTACTATGTCATCAAATATTCAGTTGTATGATAGCAAGGGATTTACATTTGTTTCAGGTCTCTATCCTTCCTCCGTTGGCTTCAATCTTTGTGACTAGCATTGCATCCCAAATTGCTGATAACTTGATTTCTAGTGGAGTTCAAACCACTACGGTAGGGAGAAGTTAAAAATGTTTACTTTTTTCTATATGATGGTATCAGAAAAACTCCAATCTAGTAGAAAACAACAGAAGATAAGAAACCGTGTCAGCATTTTTTGTAGTTAGTGGTTGTGTTTTCTTTTGCTCTTTTATTTTATATTTATTACTTCTGAAATACATAAGAGGCTTATAACTGTAATAATCATACTTTTGCTTGATAAGTTTACTCTTTAAATAATCATGCTTAAAAGTTATGGAGAGAATGGTTAGTCATTTACATAGTTTCAATCTTAATGTTACTGATGACCTTGTTTTGCACATGTAGGTCCGAAAAATTTGCCAAACAATTGCCTTTTTGTCTCCTGCAGCTTGTATGACCCTTTCTTCTCTTGATTTAGGATTGCCCCATTGGGAAGTTGTGGGCATTCTCACTGGTGGTTTAGCCCTTTCGAGCTTTGCATTGTCAGGTACATAACTATTTGAAACTAAGGCCTGAATCTGGAGGAAAGTGGATAGAATTATTTGTCAGTTCTAACATCATCAAATTTGTGCAGGACTTTATTGTACCCATCAAGATATATCACCTGAATATGCAAGCATACTTTTGGTATGTTGTCACAAAGTCCAAAAAAATTTATTTGTGCCGGATGCTATTATGCATCCTCTTATTCTTATTGAGCATGATAAATTTATCCCGGCTCCTCCAATTAATCCATATAAACAACAATGTTAATCTGTATTATATGCATCTTTGTTAAGGATATTTAGTGATATGCATCTTCATTTGGTGTAATTTCCTGAAAAGTAATCACTAGAGGTCTCTTGCTTGAATATTAAAGGAACCATAGTAATCATTTTGGTTTAGTTTTGGCAACATGTGTAGTAATGTGGTATGCATAGTGGACCAAAAGACTAAAAGTCGATAAACTGCATCAAGTTTCAGACCTGATAATTAAGGATTGCAAACTTTATCTGGGTATTTTCTTCAAAATCACAGATATGAGATTTCTTATAAATCCATTTCGGGATGCATAACAAGTTAAGATATTTTACTCAGGGTATTACCAATACTATTGGGGCGGTACCTGGAATAGTAGGTGTTGCCCTCACTGGCTATCTACTTGATTCAACTCATTCATGGAGTGTAAGTGCCAGTTTTATTGCTTTTCAACTCTTTTATCTTTATCAATAGCATATTTCCTTCATTTGTTTATCCCCATGATGTTTATCTTTCAATTCACTTTGTATTATGCAGACATCATTGTTCATTCCATCAATATTTTTCTACCTGACTGGCACAATTGTATGGTTGACGTTTGCCAGCAGTAAGCCTCAAACCTTTACGAAGAGAGATTGACCTTTTTATGCTATGGTTTGTTTCTCTTGAATGAAGCTTCCAAATTGAGGGAATCTTCTTTCAATGCATTACTAGTTTCTCAGGGCGGAAATTAACTTGGCGCTATTTGGTTGCATTCTGTATATCTAGAAGGAAAGCTACACATGTATTTAATCATTTCCCATGTAATAGGTCTTTTTTTGTTTCCACAACTAGGTAGTCATTGTTGGCCAATGAACATAAATGAACTGTGATATTGTACAGCTCCGTAAGGCTTCACATTGTATACAAGGTCTGAAAAGGTCAAAGTTTTTGTCCATAAGCATCTAACCGTTTTGCCTTTGTTTTTTTCTTATGAATTCTCCTTCTCTTCAAAAGTATCCTCAGGATATAACTTATGATAATTCTCGTCTCATTCCGCATCAATTTGATGAATCCCTGGTGCACTATTAAAATTCTGCAATTGTTTTTAACCTTCTCTTCTTGAGTATAAAGAGGTGGAGAAATCAATCAGGTATTCTTCACTGAAAACTCATGATTTGTCTTCATTTGAAAGAGAGCCAAAAAAGAGAGGATATAATCGAAGTGTATTCTATCTCTTATTTAAGCAAATCCTATATGGTACCACTTTTGATCCCATATAGCACTACCTACCTACAAGCAGGGGGAACAACATATGGTATGTGAACAAATACAATGGAAAATGGACCGACCATTATCGGTTGCGATGAATTTACAAATACAGGTGCTATGTTTGGTATGTTCCCAGATGAATCTAAGTTCAAAGCGTTTCCATTAAGCAGCATGGTTTGGCTTTGTATGTTTCCATCCTTTGGTGTTAGATGGTATTCTTCTCTTTCTGTTTCACCTCTGACTCTTTCTGTTGCGCTTCTTAGACCATCATGGTGCTTCTTCCGCATGTGTGATCTATAAGCCTTGTGAGATTTATGTCTATGTCGCAAAGTCCAGGTACTGTTGATGGAAACCTTGGTCTGAACAATGGTGCTGTTGTCTAGGTTGATCAATAGTACTACAATCCCATTCTGTAAGATGAATTAGTAATTAGCTCTGAAAGAAAGAAAATGTTGCTATCTTATTCATGTACTGAAGTTTCGTATAAGCTTACGGATTGTTTTGCACAGTGTGTATAAGCACGTATCTTTTTCGGTCCAGCAAACCTCGTTGACAGCACATTTCTTCCCATTAATCGGTGCCAAAGTAGAGCACTGGTATGGAAAAAGCCAGGGTAAAGAAGCAGGAGTGTTAAAGAAAGCTAAGAGAATATGAAAGAATTATGCCTTATTCTGATGTTAAGGAAAGATATCAATCACCTGTAGTAGTCTGGATTGGGAACAAAGGTAGTGGTGTTGAGTAAACCATAGTTTCCACCGATCAATGTCTGTCTGCAATATGTTTTGGTATCATAAGATGCAGACATACCGAGCTGATCTAAATACCTGTTGTAACATCCAAACTTTTGTTCAATAAGAAATCAAACAAAAGATTGAGAACCAACAAAATGCTGATCAGTTGTTATAGGCTAGTTACCAGAAACTAAACACGAATGCATTCGTGACAAGATGATGACCGCTGTTGTAAGCACCTCCTGCTTCCCCAACCCATGCCCTTGCTGAAGTTGCAGAACTCTTTAGGATGTTTCGGAGGCCACTAAATGTGTCAGCAATACCATCCAGATAGGCCGGATCAAGAATCTTTTCAATAAGGTGTTGGTCAACCCCTAAGAATACAAGGTAAGATTTCAATCGCAGAACATGAACAAGGGAAGCAAAAGGGAAGTTTCAAAATCTGTTTGTCGAATCAACGATACCTACCTGGCCCTAGATTATATATATGGTGTGTGACCACGTCTAAGGAAGTGGTGGTTTTATCTGTAAATTCTTTGAACCAAGGTGCATCAAAGAATCCTCCAGGTGATAAAATCAGTGGCTTTGGTTCTACACCCTTGTATATGTTTTGTACTATGTTGTGCAGAGAAGCCGTATCAGCGACATACTGACTTGGTGCTACTGTTGTTCCAACTCCATGCCCACATAATTCATTCCCTGACCAACATTCAAATAGCTTCAGACAAATTTATTACAAGAACTAATTTTTTTCAGACAAATTTTTAATAAGAGTGACAGTGTTCATACCAAGCTCCCAACCAGCTATGGAGTAGTTGTTTTTGACAGTGTAACGGATGAAAGATTCGGAATTGGTGAAGTTCCAAGCTCCAGTTGCAGAGCCATTGCGCTGCAAAGTTCGTCCGGGGAGAGCATTTAATCCGAAGATAATTTTAGCCCTGAAGTAAACCATACATGGAATAAGCTAGGTTAAGTCCATTTCGATTTCAAAATCTAAATTTGAATGAAGAAGCATAGGGAATAGACATTATTTCTTACCCTGTTCTCAGAAAAAAGGAGTTTAACTCATCCCATCTCTTCATGGGTAAGCACCCCTTATTAAATCCAAACATGGCTGTGGTGTTTTTAACAAAAGGAACTGGGCAAGGTTGTTTATTGTCTTCTGTATCATATATGACCTTATCTTGTAAGGTACCGCCCAATCTTAGTTTCAATGGTGAAAAAGCTGCACAATTAGCACAATTCAGTAAATTTTAGGCTGATATATACAAGATTCTAAACCAAGTACTCAGATATCAAGCAGTACTTACCTTTTATGGCATTTGATAAAATATTATTGCTTAGATCCTGCACAAGAATGATAAGCTCAATATCAGAAAGCATTTTCCAAAAACTAAATAGATTAGAAAAACAGACTTAAGATTTGTACATTGGCTTAAAACTTGGTGATTGCCATTGAGGAGCTTTCCAAATAATGAGATTAACTTTTAAGGCATAGCCTTAATTATGGGAAACCCAGAAAACAATCCATTTGAATAGAATAGTACTATACCCAAAAAGTTTCTTCCTTCATCGATCAGAACACTTTATTATAGAACATCAAAGCTAGGAAACAGAGAATACAATTATGTTGAGGCACCAAAACCATAAAAAAGAGTAGTGTTTTAAGATCATTTATGTAACTTACCAGATTAAGAAGAGAAGCACTGCCCCAGCTGCAAGTTCCATAGTCACATTTCTCAGGAGGCCACCAATCCAAAGTTGCACAAACAAAATCATCATCAATTTTCCCAATGGGTTCTATCCCATTTATTCTAACCAACCCTTCAATACTACCTCCTCCTATACCCTCTCCTTCTGAATTTACAGAACGAATGAAGCTCAAGAAACCAAACAAACACACCCAGAAACACATCCAGATTTGAGAACCCATTTTCAGAAATCTACACACAAAACAATGCTCAAGATCTCATCAGTCTCTCTCTGCCCCTCTATATATGGATGAGGAAGAGGAACCCATACATGTAAAGTGATGAGCTGAGGTTACTTAAGAGGGAAAACAGATTCTGGTGTATGTAATAAGTGAATAAGGTAATTAAGTAGCGATTTCGGAGAAGCATATATACATACAAATAACAGTTAACAGAACATGTGATACTTGTCTAAAAAGGACAAAGGTCCTCTCTTTACAATTTGGGTAGTATTCTATCAAATTTCAAATTCTTTTCTCTTTCCTTTTAAAAAAAGCATTGAACTTTGTAGCTGGGTTGGTCTGGAATAATGCGAGGTGGGTTGCATGTTGTAAATCATGCTAGTGGGTCATATGGGTTTTGCTTTTGGTTTAGACCAAAATAATTACAGTTGAATAAACCCTGGTTTTACTGTTTGAGATCGGCGGCCAGCCACCCATTTTTTATTTTTTTTGGTCTTGGTTTTGGAATCGAAAACGTGCACTTCGCTAGGACAAGGGTAGAAAGAAATGAGCTCGAGTAGAAAAAGCAGTTTTGAAAATCTAGTTGACATGGTAATGCATGCTTGTCTGAATGTCCCATAATAATAGGATTAATATACATTTAGCGATTTAGGGACTTTAATATTTCTATTTTTGTATAAAAATAAATACTTTGTAGCTTAATTTCTATCATTTTAAGGCTATAAATCTCTCATTTACTTTCATAATTTGAAATAACAAGTTGAACATATTGATTAGGTTCCACCTGAATAAATTAGAGAAAGTTGGCCCTTTTTTCCCCTACCCAGAAAGATAAAAGATGGTCTTCTACATTTTTTTATGACTACAAATTAAAGATAGATAGATATATATATATATATATAGAATGGCAACCACTGCAAGGCATGAAATTATAGTATTTGAATACTAATTTGGGATTATTTAATTCATGACAAGACAAATTCTCATTGGAGACTCTCATTTCATCTTTTTTATATTTACCCTTTTGTTTTTTTCAACAAAAATATATAGCTCATTTTCATGATCTAAGCATTGGAATAACAAAAATATAAAAAATATAATACCCAAAATGATAGAATACCTATATATTATGTATTTTCTTCAGTAAGCATTAAGCAAAACATCAGAATCTATGATGTTACAGCCTACCAAAGTACCAAAATTAAAGCTTGTTGAATCAATGCAGTAGTGTCTATATCCATGTGCATGTGGCTCGATCCAGACCAAATTGAGTGTAAATTAAGACTCTTCCCACACTTTCATCTCTCACTGCACACAACCTATACCTCAACCACCTTCAAATATTTTATGCATTTTCTCTGCCTTGATTTTCAATGGGATCAGGTGAGTTTTCACCCAAAATAGAACGACCTTAACCTAATCCATAGATGTTAATTAGATTTAGATGAGATATTGCTAGCTATATTTTGTGGACTTCAGAGAATATTATTCAGCTCTCACGTACCCACTACACCATCATAGCACAGCATTTGTAATCTTCCAATTAGAGCTAATTAAACAAATCTCTTTTATCCTTTCAAAAGAAAAAAACAAACAAATCTCTGTTATTTAATATAAGACTTGGCTGAAAAGTTTTGTGTATGATTAATTATATAATAGTCCTAACCAGGGCCATCGATCATTTGGGTTTATCTGTGCAATATATAGTACTCTTTCAAAGCTTCTTAATTTTCTCCTACGTACTCAACAAGGAAAAGAGAATATCAAAACTAGCTATCATTCATGAAAGTTTATCCATATCATGTTGCAATTGTCCAACTATAAAAAGTAAAAACCTGTGTGTAAGACAACATGTGTGTTCAAATTCAGAAAATGATAGATATATGGTCCAAAAATAAAGATATGGAAATACATCATAACATGTGGTTAGTTTTTTTTGGCCGGATCAGATGCATGTGATTACGTTGATCTTGATCATGATCAGCATCATCTTCCATATGTATCAGTCCAAAAATATGTGTGACTTTCATGTATTTCCAATCCTGCAATTGGAATATTATACCTTATCAATGTCATCAAGTAAATTACAAATGCATAAGAACAGAATAAAGTGAAGTACGTACTAATTCGAATTGGTTCGTTCGTCTGAGTAAAGGAAAGAACAAGTAAAAGAAGTTTAGAAAAGAGATAAAAATGCCTTCATATTACTATTTGATATGCTAATTCCAGGTCCACACACAAAAGTATCTTCTTCTTTTATCTAATCCAGATACCAATAAGAATTCTTTGCTCTTTGTTATATATAACGTAGCCTTATTCTGCTAAGAATCTTCCAATCACTCTCTAAAGACTGAAATGAAATTAAGTAGGGGAGGAATACACCCTCAATTTATTAAGGTTGGTTCTTAGCCTCAATTTTGCATTCCTTAAGTCTTATTTAAAGTTGGGTAGTATGTAGCTAGCTAGGGAACAAACCCTAACCCTAATTATAAGACTAGAATAATCAAGAAAATTGAAATTATGAAAATAAGCTAAACTTGATTCGACCGGGCAACGTTAAATCAATCATTCTCTCAACCCTGCTAGAGGAAGAATCTTCATGAGAAATTAAATAAAACTTGACTATAATAATGTTGAGTAGATTTCATCATTCTTTATTCATGGTGATTAATCAACTCGATGATGTTGGTTAGAGCGAAATGACCAACACTTGCGGAGTTCCTGGCCCGGAATTGAAGGAGGAGGACTCGGCTGTACGTTTTGATATGCATAGATAACTCATTTTTCAGAAGCTTAATTATTATTAGGGTCCTCACAGTACTTCGAACCGGGCCCAATGAGTGCCATTAAGAAAGTGAAGCCCAACCCAACTAAGCTCCGCTCCGTAAAAGAGACGCTCAGTAATCAGTGGAGGTGATTGATATGAGAGAGCAGAAATGCTGAGACGAAAGCCAACCAAGATCGAACTCAAAATCGAAGACAAAGAAGAAGTCGAAGAAGCTCGTCAACGCGCCACCGCCACCGCTACAACAACCACAACCACAACCACAACCACCGCTGTCCTCAACCACCTCGACCGCACCAAAGATCCCTCCTCCAAAACGCACCGCATCGGCCTCCCTCCCAATTGAAATGTCTCACATCCACAAAGCTCTAATGGAGGTCGAGGTCAAGCTGAGGCTCCCAGACGCCGCCGCCCACAGCCAGGTCACCACCCTGCTAGCGCCATTCCACCTCGGAACCCACCGCCAAGAGAATCTCTTCTTCGACGGCTCCAAAGCCGAGCTCTCGGCGCGCCGAGCCGTCCTCCGCCTCCGCTTCTCCGACCGAAACCCTCTCTGCGCGGTGACCCTCAAGGCGCGAGCGGTGCTGGTCGACGGCGTCAGCCGAGTCGAGGAGGACGAGGAGGAGCTGGACCCGGCCATCGGGCGAGCCTGCGCCGCCGAGCCGGATAAGCTGATGTCGGCGGAGTCTAGGGTTTTGAGGAGGGTGAGAGAGGAATTTGGGGTTCTAGGGTTCGTGGGGCTGGGAGGGTTTGGGAATGTGAGGGATGTGTATGATTGGAAAGGGTTGAAATTGGAGGTGGATCAGACCAAGTATGAGTTTGGTACTTGTTATGAGATTGAGTGTGAGAGTGGTGAACCTGATGGGGCTAAGCACCTGCTTGAGGCCTTCTTGAACCAAAATGGGGTCAACTATTCCTACTCCCAAGTCTCAAAGTTTGCGACTTTTCGAGCTGGAAACCTGCCTCAGTGATTCAATCTGGTGAATTTTCTTATGTATTTTGAATGTCAACAACTTCAACTGAGCTATGCATTGATTTGATTTCTGCTGAGTGAGCCTCTGTTCATGTGCTTGCCTGTCTGGATCTTTGAATTTAGGATGGAGTTCTGAATAATTTTGATTTTATTGAACACGATTGTGACTATCTGTTTTGTGGTTCATTTGGTATTCATACTTTCATAGGAAAGATTAAGATCGATATATCTTCATAGTTTGCCGCGCAGATACAGCTTCTGGTTCGCTTCAAACTCTAATACTGCTTGAGAATATCGATTTTTACCATCATTGTCGTCTTAGATTTTGATCTTCTCTGTAACTCTTATCTTCATTCGTTTTCTTTTTTGGTTACATGATCTTCATTCGTCACTGAAGGTTTGCGCTTCTTTTTGTATTCTACATTTTCTATCATTATCACTTAAGACGTCCCTCCCTTCTCTGTAACTCTATCTTAATTACCATTGGACTATATTAGACAAAATTATCTTTTGTATTTTTAAAAAGAAAAATAATCAAATAATCTTTTTTTTTTTCGATGGGGAAAATGAAATTACAAAGAAGAGCCACGAGAGCGTCCAACACCTGAACAATCTAGATTAAAAGCTTGATAAGTAGAACTAGGAAGAGAATGTTCTCAAACTTGACAAGGAAACACTACAAGTTGTACAAAATTTAATCGACAAAACCCCAAACGGAAAAAAGAGTACACTACAAGATGAATTTTTTTTACTCCGGATTTAGAAATTTCAAACTTGGCTTTTTGAAAATTTGATGATGTTGTCCCAAAAAACAATGATGATTCTCTTATAAAATTTCAAAACCATTTATTGTAATCACTCATTTCAATAGATTCGATACATTGAGCATTTTACAAAATTATACCAAATATTCTTGTCCATCTCTCTCCCCTCATGAGTCATGACTAACGTCAATGTAATGCAAATATATATATCATGATGACACCAAATACTGTATATATATCATGACTAATGTCAATGTAATGCACCAAATATATATATATATATATTTTTTTTTTTCGGTAAAAAAAAATGAAATTCAATGAAATTCTTTTTTTGGTCATGAAAATTCAATGTAATAGTGAATAATTTACAACATGTAGGGTCCGAGAAATGGGATTCTAACACTGAATCCCCAACATTTTTTTTTTAAATTGCCCAAAAATAGGAAAAGTCAAATTCAAAATTTTCCAAAAAAAGAAAAGAACACTACAACCACGACAGTATTTACTACTTCCAGACCTTGACCAATAACGACCTTTACTTATTCAGGAATTACCCATATATAATAATAGCGTGGAAACAATAAATTCAATGTGGCAATAGCAAATTCATTGACAAAACCCTAACCGGATCCAATCCCTAACCGGACCAAACCTTTTAGCCCCAAACCCAGAAAACCCTTCCCACACTAGCACTCTTTCTCTCTGCATTGTGAGTGTGCTTCCCAGCTTGCTTCTGCAGTAAAGATGATGGCTTTGTACTCCTCTGACAGAAAGAGCTTTTGGGTAGGCTCTGTTCTGGAAGCTATGGTGGTCAACACTGTTCTTGCTGCTCACAACTCTCTTGCTCTGCTGCTCTTGGCGGTATGTATCATCTCTCTCTCCTTCTGTTTCACTAAATGTTGCTTTGATTTTTGTTTCTGAGGAAAATTTTGACATGGTTGTGAGTGTTCAAGTGTTGAAATTTTGATGCTTTTAGTACTCAACTGATGTTTTTGGAATTAGGGATTGTGTTACTGTTATTAGGGTTTCAAGTTCTCAAAATTGCTTTTTGATAAGTTTTAAGGCTGAAATTTGATAGATTTGTGAATTAGGTTGTTTGGGAAGAGAAGGGCTTTGCTCAACTACGGGAGTTTGTAGAATGTGAACTACAAGCCTTTCCTGATTTGCTATTTTCTGATCTTTAGATTTCTAGTTTAATTTGAGACATTTTATAATCTTTGTTTCTGGGGCTTCCAGGATTGTTTGTTATTTGAAACCTTTACTTATTTCAAAATGGCGCTGGAGAATGTGGGTTGTTCTGTACATCCTTGTTTCATTGTTTCATCCTTATATGCATATTGAGCATCGTGTTCAAATGGGTTTTGATTTCTTCTTCCTTGTTGAAACAGTTGTGCTAATATAAGAGTTCTTTGATGTTTGTTACTGATTAGCACTAATTCCTGGACGTTCGCTTTGGAGGTCCTACTGCTCTTGGTTTCTTGATTTGTTCTGCTTTGCAATATTGCTTTTAATCTTTCTCATATACCCTGGTTTCAAGTTCATAAGATATGCTATTGAGTAGTGGTTGCATTAATACATTGAGAGCTACAATTCCTTGTTCTTTATAAATCTTAGAACTTTAGTAGCGAAAAGGACCTTATAACCCTGCATGAGAACAGAGGATTGGTGTTGCCATTGCAGCTTTTTAGATATTGAAGGAACATCAGCCACTCAATCCTACCTATCTATTTGTATATGGCTAGGGTTTAGCATTAGATTTGACATTGATCAAATTTTTGGTTGTTTTAGTACAGAGCTAAAGTTTCTTTGATGTATTACATTCATGAGTGATGGAAGCCTAGTGTTGAGGTTAGGGTCTCCCTGGGATTGTATAAGAAAATGGAAAGCTATGTTTTAGTTGTTAATTTTTCTCGTTGTATAATATGTGTCACTAACATTTCTTGAGGTTGCTTCAGACTGGATCCCTGATAAATGATATCAATGTGTCGCCAAAATTGACTGCAGTCACTGGAAGGTAATAAAAATCTTATTTTGTCCATCCTATACTTGCACTGTTGGTCTTTGAGGGTACATTCAATTGAGTGGGTTAGTGTTGCTCCTTTCTGCAGGTTTCCTTTCGAAGAACTTTTCAAATTGGAAAAACCTGGTCCAGAAAACAAAGATGCCAGCGATACAGAGGACGACGACGAAGATGATGATGATGATGTACCTGAGGAGGAAGATGATGCAGGAGATGAGGACTTCTCAGGCGAAGAAGGGGAAGATGCGGATCCTGAGGATGAACCTGAAGCTAATGGTGACGGAGGAAGCGATGATGATGATGAGGAGGGCGACGATGACGATGATGGTGATGATGATGAAGATGAGGATGCAGAGGATGAAGAAGAGGAAGAAGAGGAGGACGAGGTTCCGCAGCCACCTGCTAAAAAGAGGAAGTGAGAAGTAGTCTGTATCCTGTGTCCTAGTTTCTTTCTGTTTTAGGTCAGGAGTTATGGAGTAGTGAGTGGGAGTTTAGCGTGTCAGTTTGCTAGTGTAGAAATTGTTATCCTTGTTCTTGATGAACCTCTAATGTCATTGATTATCTGTGGTACGCAGTCTACTCTTTTATGAAATTGGTGGACCTATTTGATCTAGTGTTGACATTCTTCTGATGTGTTAGATGGTTAATTACCTTTCTATTCCACTTTGTTCACATGGTAAGACTTGTTCTTAGCCATCGTAGTTTCTCCTTGGAGAACTAGTAAATGAAATCTTTAAGCTCCGCTGGGTTCTTTTTTTGTTTTTCATAAGAAATAAAATTATTTCCACTTGCTAGCTGCCTAAGCTTGAGGTTCTGACCTTATTAGGGTGGAACCTTTTTAAGAATATGCAGTCGGACTGAAAAAAAAAAAAAAAACTAAAAGAAGAAAACCCTTTTTTATATATATATATATAAAATGGTCAAATTAATAAACAAATATCATAATATTTGTACATTTATTAGGGCCAGTATTCATTGAAAATTTGCAATCAGGGTCAAGATCTGGAATCACATTCACACTACATAATTTTTTTTTGGACGATGAGTATAATTTGTTAGAAAAAGTAAGAAAATAATTACCATGAATTATACTGGAATGTAAAAAGCTGGAGACGCGAAACAGAGCCTTACTGATAATCCATAGGCAAATCTTTTGGCTTCTATTCCCTCTCTTTCTTTCTTTCCTTCCAGTCAACCATGGCCGGCTTCGCAGAAAAACCCTAGAATAGAATACCGAACCAGTTTCAATTCCCTAATACAGATTGAAGGTCAACGAACCCAAAACCCCATAACCAATGCATTGATCGTATACAGAACAAGACAGCCAACGACTTTTCTCTCCGCGTAGAAATGTCCTCGGAGATCGAGGTCGTGGAGGACGACGTCCAGACCCGCGATCACGAATCGGCGGTGGCTGCCTCAGCCAATTCCACGAACAACGGCGACGCCAATGGAATTGGGGAAGAGAGCCTTCGAAACGACGTGTACACGGCGGCTGCGTACGGTGATTTGGAGAAGCTTCAGAGATTGGTGGAGTGTGAAGGTTGCTCCGTTTCCGAGACCGATGGGCTTGGATACTATGCTCTCCAGTGGGCCGCCCTCAACAACCGAACCGCCGCCGCCCAGTATATTATAGAGGTTGTTATTCACTCTCTTCTGTTTTTCCTGGTGAATTTGGGTTTTTCTTTATCAAACATTGAGATTTGTAATGATTGGATGCATCGGATATTAAGTTTTTAATGTTACTTCTTCTTTTTCTCTATCTGGAAAACTGAAAATGATGAATTGACAAACAGCTAACATTATGATTTTGGGCTTTCTAATAGAAGTGTGATGTTAGCAGATGTGTATTAGTATTAAGCAGTTTGCTACTTGGTTTCCTTGATGCCAATTTATTACTATTCTCACTGTATTATTTTTAAGAGAAGAATTCTAAGGTAAGTGTATAATTAACACGGGTTTGTTATGTGTTTCTTAAATGCCAGCACGGAGGAGATGTGAATGCGAAAGATCATGCGGGACAGACAGCATTGCACTGGAGTGCAGTGCGGGGTGCTATCCAGGTTGCAGAGCTATTACTCCAAGAGGGTGCTCGGGTGAATGCAGGGGATATGTATGGCTATCAGGTTAGTTTTACTTTTTGTTCCTCTTCACACTCTTAATTGTGTATGCTTAGGAAGATGGTATGATTTTGTTGATTATGTATCTGGGGGAGAGAACTTTGATTTAACATTATGTGCACTTGCATCCGCATCCGCATCCGCATCCGCATGTGCATTTGTGATTGTTTAGTTATTGTAAGGACAATATGTGCATTTGTATATGTAGTTTTAAGTAGTTGTACCCAAACTAAAGATTTTGAGGTCAATATGTGCTACTAGACTAGTAAGTTTATGCTTTGGGATTTAAGCTCAGCGGTGAGGAATGCAGTGTCATGAGGGTTGGTTGTAGATTAGAATTCTTTTGTGTGGGAAAAAGCATTGTTAATGAGGTCTTAGATGGGTTATATATGTTCTGTGGAAAAGGGAATGATACTTTGTATACAAAGACTACAAATGCTTGGTATATGAACTTCTGTTGAATCTACTGACAAAAAATGGAAAGAATTATAAAGGACGATATGGACATGTGATAAAGGGATTGAGTGGAACCACGGAACCAAAAAATCAAATCATATTTCAAAGTCAAAGCTAGTATGCACCGTGCACTATAGAGTGAGTGATCTTGATAGTGTATGATGCTTCAAAGCGTCTTAGAGCAAGTTGGAATTATCAGAAGGTCAAGGTCTTGCTCACTGAATTTTGAATCTTGCAAGTCATAGTGAAAATTTTCAAAGGCAGCTTTTCATTTTTTAAAGTATGGATACTGTGCAAACGCTTCTACTGGTACAACTATGAGTTTAGTGTTTAATTGACAATGGATAGGTCAATTTATTATTACCCTGCACTGCTTGCTCGCTTTAGTAACAGAAAACATTTCTATATCTCATTTTGATTTATAAATTGGCTGAAATATGTTGTCTTACTGGTCAAATTTAATATGATTGCAGGCTACGCATGTCGCGGCCCAATATGGTCAGACTGCTTTCCTGTACCATATTGTTTCAAAATGGAATGCTGACCCTGATGTTCCTGATAATGATGGAAGAAGCCCTTTACACTGGTATGTGAAAATATTGACTACATCTGTATTTTTTAATTTTTTAATTTCTCTAGTTTATTTATAATTTTTTATCTTTTTATCAGGAATCCAAGCCATTGACTATGACATTTTTCACCTATTCAAGTCAGAACATGTTTTTCATAATCTTCTTCTCATTTGTTTTTGTTTTTCGAAGGCAAACCTAATTTCCTAGTATATCACAAATGATCCGTCTTTTGGTAAAACCAGTCAAATTATTCATTTTCCTTTCTAGTTTCTACCTATGGCCGCTTTTGTTGTTTGAAAATCATTGACTGCAAGAAGTTTTTTGCTTTCTTTACACCCTCGATGTCCTGTACAGTTAACAACATTGCTGCGGTTCTCAATAGTAGATTGACATATATATTTTTTTGTTGGGCGATGTATTGATATATATTCTTAATGCTCAAATGTAACATTCTGTTTTATCTGTGTCTTTGTCACAAAGATTTGGTCAAAGACTTTGCATTCCTCTGGTCGTACTGACAAAGCTTGTTTAGCCAGTTTCACCTAGTTTGGTAGCCTTTGCCTATGTTCTTTTTTCCAAGATGAAAAATTCGCAGAATGTTTTTTCTTGTAACATATCGTTTTTTTTCTTGGGTTTAGGGCTGCTTATAAAGGTTTTGCTGATTGTATACGTCTTCTTTTGTTTCTGGATGCATATAGAGGGCGCCAAGATAAAGAGGGTAAGTATCTCCTCTGTTCCATTGTTGTTTATTTAATTTACCTATTATGCATCAGTTATTAATCTTGTTTACTCTCTGTAACTTCAGGTTGCACTCCTTTACATTGGTCTGCTATCAGGGGTAATTTGGAGGCATGCACAGTGTTGGTACAAGCCGGAAAGAAGGAGGACTTGATGGTTACAGATAACACTGGCCTTACACCAGCACAACTTGCTTCTGATAAAAACCACAGACAAGTTGCTTTTTTCCTTGTAGGTGTTCCATAACCAAAAAACTTTTAAAATTGGTTAGTAATGTTACTTATGTTCATCGATTTCCTCTTTCAATGCCTTTCTCATGTCGAGGATTTACAAATGGAGTACATTAGTGATGTTGTTTTCCACTTCCCAATATGGTTCTTCTATTTTTTGACTTGCTTAGACGTAGCTAGTATGTGTGTGTGTGTGTGTATCTATATATCTGTAGTTTGGTGCTTCTTCTGTGGTTTGAGCCATATACACACATATTGAGCTTTGTGTTGTGTGATATTAAGGGTCTTGCATATTTGTGTTCTGCTAAGGAATTATAACTTAACCGAAAGAATGGAAATAAATTACATGCTCTGGAAAATATGATTTTGCAGGGGAATGCTCGAAGGCTTCTTGACAAACGTT
The DNA here is from genome assembly GCA_029955375.1 of Rubus parviflorus. NCBI lineage: Eukaryota > Viridiplantae > Streptophyta > Magnoliopsida > Rosales > Rosaceae > Rubus > Rubus parviflorus. The sequence goes on from JARGGL010000004.1 coordinate 22,217,886, forward strand.
GTGATGGGAGCAGTCGTCTTGGACAACTTTCAAAACTAGGACTTGCTCCAGCACTTTGGTGTATAATCTTTGTGCTCCTTGTGATCTATACTCATTCTGTTATCATGGGTATATGCTCTAAACTCTATATGAAATTTTATTGTGGGCCCTTGCTGTCAAGATTATACTTACAATGCTTCCCCTGTCCAACTTGGTTGCAGCACCGAATCTGCCAAAGTTAACAGCTGGCTCAGTATTTATTGCATGGCTAGGAGTTTTCCTGGCAACTGCGGGGCTGGTAATGTTCTATAGGTGTAGCAGGTACGATGTAGAGATTTATGAGTTCTCTAATGCTAATTGCAGGCTTTATCAGCTACTTGGATGTCATGTTAGACATAATAGTTTCCTTGCAAAATGGCTGGTTCACATATATTAAGAATCATATGGTAGTTGTTATTACTATCAGTTTTTATTTTTCGTGACATCGTTTGGTCTGTCTTTTTTTGGTGGGCTGCATACCACACCCACTTCCCCTCCCTTCTCTTTTCTTCTTCTATCACCATACATATCTGTAGTTTCATGCATAGATGATATGGTGTAGCACTGGACGACTGGTGCCTAATTAATCCATTGGTTGATTTTGTTTATTGCAGTAAAGATCCAGGTTACATCCGAATGAATATCCATGATTCACAAAATATGAAAGATGATGTGCGTACTGTGTTCCTCTTCTATTTCATTTTCTACCCACCCTCTTTCTAGCTAGAAGTTTTTAATGATGTAACTCAATGCATAATGATATCTTTTGCCATACGTATGAAATATTTTTTTATAGTCAAGGCTTATTCAATAATATAGAAAACGAGAGTTATAATGCACTCCTTATTTACAGTTCCTAAAGGTTATGTTAAGATGCTGATTTATTTTATCTCTTATCAGGAACCCCTTTTGAAGATTGAGATAAATAATCCGGCCTTGCTAGCTGGTAACTGGTCTCAGCTCTGTGCAACTTGCAAGGTGCCATTGATTGCTGACTTTTGTAGCTTATATATGATCTTACTTCAATTTCTTAGTTTATTCCCTAACATGATTTCCTGACATGGTCATCAGATTGTCAGGCCTCTTCGCGCAAAGCACTGTTCTACTTGTGATCGTTGTGTTGAACAATTTGACCACCATTGCCCTTGGGTATCCAATTGCATCGGCAAGGTACATTTACTTTAATGAGTTTTTATTCCAGATTATTTTTCAATTATTGCCCAGACTTAATTTATGGAAAAAGAAATATAAGATTTGTTGTTTTCGTTCAAGTATCATAATAGGGTCCAGATTGACCTCTGTGATCTATATCCTTTTCATGCACCTCCTTGGCTGTGTGGTTGATTTGTTCATTTTAATAAGTGGCCAAGGATAATATTATGACTAGATGGTGCAGATCTTCGGTTGGTTTAATATGGAAAACATTACTATTTTATGCCTGATGCATAGCTGATAATTATAATCTCATTTCCATGCTGCGATAGTTTCATCGAACTTTTTTCTTATCGTTGTACAGAAAAACAAATGGGATTTCTTTATTTTCCTTGTTCTGGAAGTCTTGGCAATGTTGACTACTGGAGGAGTTGCTCTTACGAGTATGTTCCAATTTTCTGACTCTATTTTGAAGTTTTTCCTGCCATAAACTTGTTTGTGTACAAGCATTGTATTGTGACCTCTGCTAAAAGAAAATATTTTTATTCTCGCAGGAGTTTGGAGTGATCCACTCGGTCCATCTTCATTTGGAGCATGGCTTAATCATGTTGGTACAAATCATATGGGTGCTATTTCATTTTTGATTGTTGATTTCTTCCTCTTCTTCGGCGTGGCCGTTTTGACTGTTGTACAAGCTTCTCAAGTAAGTCTTCTTTTAAATAAAATAGATAATTAAAAGCAAAAATTGTAGGATCCAAAAGTTTTCTCGCACCATGTAAATTGGATGTTGTTGACTAACCATTAATTCCATTTGTAAAAAGGTTCCGTTAAATGATAAAAAAAAATTCTTGATAATTTTTTTTAAGCCAAACCGAATTTGTATAAGCAGAGAGACATTGATACTGTTGCATTTCTTTTTCTTTCTTTCTTAAGTTATGTGTTGTTAAGGAGTGCTACCTTTCAGTTTCTATAATCTTTGTTAAGTGGTGCTGCCTTTCATCATGTAACAATATATCATGTAAGATTGGATTTTGTTCTTTTTATCTTTAAGTGTTCCTCTGGTCACAGATATCGCGGAATATTACAACTAATGAAATGGCAAATGCAATGCGCTATAACTACCTAAGAGGGCCAGGTGGTCGCTTCAGAAACCCGTATGATCATGGGATGAAGAGGAATTGTTCGGATTTCTTGATCAAGGGCTACAATGAAGATGTGGAATTGATCGAAGAATCAGCTCGTGATGAGGGGACTGGCATGAGGCATATGAATAATTCAAACGTGCAAAATGGGGATTCCCATTCTCACCACACAAATGGCAATGGTCATGTTGCAATCAACGTAAATTCCGGTGCACCAGCACATCACGGTCATGTTCATTCTGCCCATTGCAGCCATAACAGTCATGGTAAAACAAAAACTGATAATGTTCCATTAGGCTTGGGTCTAGGCCTTGGCCGGAACGCTTCCCGATCCGCTATATCTTAGTGTTAGTTTTTTCCTTGGCCTGATTGTAGCTGAAAATGTCTTCTGTATTATATACTTCAATTTCAGCTTTTGTAATTTAATTGCTTATTGCTCCTTATAAAAAAGTTGCTCCATATTTGTTTAAATCGATCTTTTTCAGTTGTCATAAATTACTTCATAGCTGTAAGATTGATGAACCTCTCTAGCCTTGTGAATGTTGAGGTTACAGTACACGGTGAGTTGCAGTAAATTTCTTTGTGTTTTGTTTGCTGATGTAAATCAAACATGTAATCAAAAGAACAGAGCTGGTGTACATAGTTAGTCTGAAAACTCTTGTTATCTCAATTAGCTCAATGGAAAGGTTGGATTTACCGGAATCGCATAGTGGACTCTGTACAGGTCCTTGAAAGATGTTTAGACTTTTTAATTATGTTGAGCATGATGTTGATTATGCTTAATATTAATACTAATACTAATATTAGGTAGTAAATTACGAGTAATCATGCAGTCAGATAAGGTCATGATTTTGACACCATGACCCAAGTGTTGATTTACTTGACTCTTGGTAGCAGTATTATGAAAACAGAGGGCTTCTGCTAGCCCACCTATAAAGCTAGTCATTCTCAGGTTGAAATTCATTAAATGGAAATGTATCCAACTATCCAAGTGCAATGTTCTCTTCACTATTCCACCTAACATTAACTTAAGGGTTGAAAATGACATTGTCAATCCAGTCATGTAAGTAATTATATACTATTTGAGCAACTTGTTTCTTGCAAGTTTCTTTGTTGTTACCATCATTGTTAATTATCATCATCATTTCTATGATTCTATAATTATTCCAATACTTTGTTGCAAATTGTGGTGAAAAAGCAAAAGCATTTCTTGTAACATAATTCTACCTTTCTTCCTCATCACTTGTGTTGCTACACACTTTCCTCCTCCATGGCTACCCCTTACAGGCTTACACAATGAAAATGGATACAAAATATTCAACCACCAACATCTATATTCACAAGAAAAAACTTGATCTTGATACGTGACATGACAGGTGACACGTCAGACACATCAGACACATCAATCACAATTCTTCCCCGACCATGTGTAGTTGGACCGACGTGTCACTAACAAGATCACTACTTAATGTTTATTCTATATTTGTGCACCATGCCGGCCAATTTGATTCTTTTACCAATTTCGTAACCAAAAGAAAGAAAAAAGCTACATAATATTAATTTGTTCCCAAAGCCCACCATTGAAGCAACTTGCAAGAACATAGTACCAACGACGCCGTTTCAGTAGATGCTCCCTTATTTTAGTTCTTATTATTACACTTCCGTGCAAATGTGCAATACCTTGCTTTTCCCGCCGAATAAAAACCGAAAAGGTCTCCGTCGTCAGTGGGACCCACAGGAAGTCTCTGTTCTTATCTCATCCTTGTTTCAAGGACTAGAGCTAATCACGAGCAGAGAGAGAGTGACGAAATCGCGCGAACGGACACGTGGCCAAGAGCAGGTGGGGATTCTTCGTCTTCTCTCTCCACCTCACTTTTTATTCTTCTTTCTTCTTCGCCGAGAGTCCTCAGTTACAGTCTCTCTCTCTCTGGTTCTTTGATTAATCGGTGAGACTTCTCTCTGTGTTTTTCTTTGTATTGAATCCAGGATAGTTGAGAATTGATCGTTGTAGTTGATGCTATTCTATCCGTTTCTGTTTTATCCGAGAAATGTTAATATGATTTTTTGTTTTTGTTTTCTGGAATCGGAGTTGGGAAGTTAGGAACTGAAAGAGAAGAAGACAATTTTGAATTATCATACTCATTATTTATTTATTTTACTCTATACCTGGTTTTGATATTTGTGCATGTACTTTTAAGCTCTCACATAGGCTTTTGAGCTTTCAAATAACTCCATGATGGCTTGGTTCTCTGTTTTTGGTATGGGAAATGAAAATGTCAATTTTCAATGTGCGCAGAAAGCAATTGTTATGAGTGGTTTGGGTTAGCAAATGAATTTTTGTGCTCAACAGTATGGTAGATATTTTGTCTCTTTTGTTTGTTTGGCTAGTGTTTAACGTGTTCCCTTTAAGTATGATATGGCGTCTTCTTAATGTTGCTTGTTTCTTTGCCTTATAGGGTGAAGTGGAGTTCACGCCCCATGAACGCCTGTTCTGGAACTAGAATGGGTTGCAATATTATTCTTCTGTGCATTTCGTGAGGCTAATTGATAATCAGCTTCATAGTTTGATGATGGGGGGTATTTGCTCAAGAAAGAGAGACCAACCGGTCATCGAAGAAGGAGTTCGCAGAGTAGTGTCTGGAAGATATTGTAAAAGTAGTAGTTCAAAATGGCTAGGAACTTCATCTTTTCGACCCACTGTAGAACAGCCTCTAGGAGTAGCAGGCATTTGCCCATCTCTCTTGAACTTGTGCATTTCTAAAATATGCCAGGTACTTCCTTACTGTGCTATGTCAGCTTGAGCTTGTGTATGTGTTTTGTGATCTTACATTCGTATCACTTTCACACGGCGGTTTAGATTTTCCTGGTCTTATATTTGCATTTCTCTTGTAGGACATTGACAAATACAGTTCGCTTTCAATGCTGCCAAGGGATGTGAGTCAGCTGGTCTTTAATGAATTGGTCTCTTCCCAAGCTCTTTCGGATGTTTCTCTCCAGGCTTTTAGAGATTGTGCTCTCGAGGTAATGTGTGCTAGTTAATGGTTAAAAGTTTAAGATATGAAAAAACCTTGTCATTTACTAAATTTGTAATTGTAATTACAGGATGTTGGTTTGGGTGAATACCCTTCTGTGAAAGATAGTTGGATGGCTGCCATATGTTCACAAGGTTCATCTTTACTATCTGTTGATCTTTCTGGTTCCGAGGTGACAGATTCTGGATTCGCTCTTCTGAAAGACTGCTCAAACCTCCAATCATTAACTTATAATTACTGTGACCATGTTTCAGAACATGGACTTAAACACATCAGTGGTAATTTCTCTGCTTTTATGTTTGGTTGTATCTTGGCTAACTGTTTTTCATCAATCTTGTTCTCTTGTGCCCATTTTTCCATTAATGATGGTGTTTGTTGCTATAGATAATAAGTTATTTAGTTTGATCCTGTCTCTGGATTTCAGGTTTTATCAGTAAGGGATGACAATTTCGACCATATTTTGCACCACGGTCCTGAATTCTGTGGTTGCTCAGCTTTGTTAATGTTGCCTGTAGAAACCTTAAAAAATAAATGTAGTAACTACAAAATCCAACCACAAAACGAATCTTAAGCGCAAGATCACTAAGCTTTTGATAATTATAGTTGTTGCCATTAGGAAAGTTGCAAAAAACTGGATTGTTTTGAATTCACGTATCATGGTGCATTCCGGGTGGACCCATTCAACTCTTCTTTTGCTTTCTTGTAATGATTCTTAATTCAATTGGATTTATTTTATACTAGAATGACATACATTTCATGTCTTTTCTTCTCTATTTCCGCCTAATATTACTCGATAGATGTTTTTCGTTTGGTAAGGACACTTGTGCACTTAGATAGACTTTTGTATCAGTTGACTTCGCCATGTTGGGTTTTTTCTTGCTTAATGTGAATACTTCTGTTTTTGTCTGTAGGTCTTTCAAACCTGAAATGTTTGAGTTTTAAAAGGAGCAATACAATTAATGCTGAAGGGATGCGTGCTTTCTCCAGCCTAGTTAACTTGGAAAAGTTGGACTTGGAGAGGTGTTCAGAAATTCATGGTGGATTTATTCATCTTAAAGGTTTGTCCTGCTTTCTATTGTCTCTCTCTCTTTTTTTTTAGTTTCTTCTGTTCAAAATGTGAATTTCTGAACACCTCTCCAAGTCTAAAATGTGAATTGAGAGTAGTGGTAGAATTTAGCCATCTGGATACAGTAACATTGATTTCGTTCTTAACACATTTAAGTTGTAATTGTGCAGGTTTGACGAAACTACAGTCTCTTAATGTTAGATGTTGTAAATGCATCACAGATTCAGACTTAAAGGCCATTTCAGGTACATTTTGTCACAAGTCATTGTATTCTTGCATAATAACTACCATAAGGACAGAAATGCAATGTAATTGAATGGTCATGTTGATAATCAAGTTATAAGCAAATTCCTTGTTCAAAGTGTCCCTGTTTGGGATCAGAATGATTGCTCAGAAAGAGGAAGCTGCAAGAAATTTCATTTGCAAGAATTGTCCTTGAAGAGAGTTTTTTTGGCTATTAATCTTTTTCTTCTTCTTAATTGCACAATATTCCAGGAAAAAATTAATCTAGACACACTTCCGTGTTTTCCAGGGCTTGCAAACCTGAATGAGTTACAGATATCCAACTGTAACATTACTGATTCTGGAATCTCTTATTTGAAAGGTATTCCATGTTTTTTCTATTTGTCATGTTGATGCATCAACACTTGGATTGTTCTTCTTTCTCTCCTTATTTTTTGTGTTCTATTTGTATGTTTGTGTTGGACACATACGCACACGCACACAGAAACAGAAACCTTATATATGCAATTACAAGAGTAGGATGGTGGCACTACCTGCAGAATACCTATAATAGAGATACAATCAATATTGGTGAAACCTATCATCTTAGATCAAGCTGTACAGCTGCAGCAACTGCTGCTGTTCCCTTTATATAGAGATAGGATTCAGCGCTCAGAGACTGGCATTATCATACTGATTGTTGTTTTTACTTTAGACTATCAAAATGCTGGATTATTTGTGTTTATCCCTCATATTGTTTGTTTATTTTGATGTCTCTGAGGCTCAGTTGCTCGGTTTTCTTTTCTGCGTTGCAGGCTTGCACAAGCTTAATATGTTGAAAGTAGAGGGATGCAATATTACCACCGCATGTTTGGAATCTATTTCAGGTTTGTTTTCTCTTTGCTGCTCTTGCTTTCTAATGATTCTGTTAATAACAGTGATAGTTATCTTTAAGACTCCTACAGCATAGAAGTGAAGGATTCTAATAATATCCTGTAATGTTGTGTAAAATTAATTGTTTCTGGTGCAGCTCTTGTTGCCCTGGCATACTTAAATCTCAACAGATGCAGTTTATCGGATGAAGGATGTGATAAGTTTTCTGGTGAGTGATAATAGGATATTGTGGCCAAGTGGATCTAATAATTTGTTTAACGCATTTGCTCCATTTATTTATTGTTTTTAATTGGCGGGATTAGTTGGCGATCTTGACTTTTCCAAACCAACCATGATTCTATAGGCCTTACGAACTTAAAGGTTTTGAGCTTGGGATTCAACAATATCACAGACGCATGTTTGGTGCATCTAAAAGGTTTTCTTTATCTACATATCTCCCTCTTTCTTTATCTATATATCTGCCTCCTCAATAATATCACAGATGTGTACTGTGATTTTCGGTTGCAGCTAACCCAAAAGCAAGAGATAATTTGTTCTCAATTTTTTTTGACATTGGTCATAATTAATTTTTAACTGGTATCGTTTCTTGCAGGTTTGACGAATTTGGAGAGCTTGAACCTGGATTCTTGTAAGATAGGTGACGAGGGGCTTGCTAACTTTTCAGGTATACTATGGAGAGTTGGTGCTTCATTTTAACACTAGCATATTAGCATGAGATGGGGCTGAGTTTTGGAATGCAAATGTATTTGACTCATAATTGAAACCCATAATTTCATGTGTTATTAATTAGGATCCTGTTCTTTATATCTAAAGTTTTTGACTTTTTGGTAGGGATTTTAAAAGAAGAATATATAGGCGTAGTTCTTGGCTTAGATTTCAAACGATGTTTACCCAAGCACTAAAAGTTGTAATATCATGTTTATTTCCCAAGAAATTTAATATTTTCTTGGTATACTTTGTTCTTTGTAGTTACTTCACTCCTGGGTCAGCTTAGTAGCTGAAAATATAAGAAATTATTGTTGCAATAGTCTAACTGGATTATGAGTTAAGATATCTGGATTTGAAATATAGATTTTGCTGGGAAGTTTGTGCACTGTTGGCATTTTCTGACCAAATGGTGTCACCTTGTTATCTTTGTTGTACAACTGGGTTCACCTATCTGATTTTAGTTCTTTCTGTATTCAGGCTTTACACTCCTGAAAAATTTGGAGTTGTCTGATACTGAAGTTGGAAGCAAAGGGCTTCAACATATCTCAGGTGAGGATTGTATTCCTGCTTACAGTTGGCTGTATTCTTGATTTAATTGTTTTGCAAGTTCATGAGTCACTTTGGTGTAAGCTATTGAATATGCTGCAGGCATGTTTTTAAGCTACATTTTCGGTCTGTCATTTGACTTGTTTGAAGTACTTTTACTTCAAAGGTCCTGCTAATTTTCCAAGCGTAAATGCATCCTAAAATAAAAAAGTGCATGCTCAAACTATTCTCTCTGCAGTTTGCAGCAAGCATCTAAAGGTTTTTCTTCTTCACACCGAATTGGATATATAGTGGCTTCCAGTGAGCACGGAGCTCTTGCGTTTCTGTGTTCTATTGAGCATATGCATGTCTTTTTTTGTTTGGGTGGATTGTTTGCATTTTAACGAGTTTGAAATATTCTTTTGTCTATCAATGTGTCTGCTCATCCACTAGTAGTATTTCAGTGCTTTTTCATCTTATTATTGTGTTGTTTCCCAGATTCATTGCTTTTCAAGCTTAAGTCGATTGTGTGGTTGTTGCGATTTCCAGGTTTAAAGAATCTGGAGAACTTAAATTTGTCATTCACCCTAGTAACTGACAGTGGTATAAAAAAGTTATCTGGACTGACATCTCTCAAATCACTTAACCTGGATGCTCGCCAAATTACTGATGCTGGACTTGCAGTTATCACAAGTATGGATTTTCATGTAGTTTATTTTGTATCCGTACATTCTGATTCGCGTGGTTTAGCTCTTTTCACTTCTTGTCTTCAGTTGAAGCTTCAGACCGTATGTTCCAGTCATAGTATTTACGCTCTTTATTGCTGCAGGTCTTACGAAATTGACACATCTTGATCTCTTTGGCGCTCGGATTTCAGACTCTGGAGCAAACTCTTTAAAATGTATGCTATAAGATTTGCGTTATGATCTTCATTTTAATATATAGTAGATACTCGTTCCTTTGTCCATGAATGTACTTGTTCTGTGGTCTTCTTTCCATCCACTGAGGGCTTAAGCTGAGAAACCTTTTTCTTAACAAAAAAGGAAAAAACACAAAAACCCTATTTGGAAACCCCAATGGTAGGAATAGAATATTCTACAAGGCAAGTGATTTGCTCTGGTTTGATTCATAATACAGTTTTCACTGATGAAATTGACAGTGCTTCAAAGGCAAATTTCATTTTACATGTTAGCTTGCTTCTGCAACTTGCAGTAATCTTCTCATTTTTAAGTTCCAGATTTGTATGTGTTTCTGTGCAAACAGACTTCAAGAACCTTCAATCTCTTGAAATATGCGGTGGAGGATTGACTGATGCTGGTGTCAAAAATCTCAAAGATCTTGTCTGTCTGACGTGGCTAAATTTGTCACAGAACTGCAACCTGACGGATAAATGTTTGCAAGTGATTTGTGGTATTTTCAGCTTCTCATTCCTGATTTTTTTTTTTTCCTATAGCTGTTGTTATATGTATCTGGTGTCCTTATACCTCTGCTGAATTTGACTTCCATTGGGAGCCTGGGGAGTTATGTGTATTTCTTTAGGGTTCATGTATTGCAACTCTTACCAGATTCCCTTGGGCAATTAGTGACTCCAAGAAACACTGATCAAATTTAACATTTTCCTTTTTCATTCATGCGTCTTCTTCTCACATTCTTTTTTCTCTGAAAATGCAGGTTTGACTGCATTGGTGTCACTAAATGTTTCAAATTCACGCATTACCAACGAGGGATTGCAGTATTTAAAGCCTTTGAAGAATCTACGTTCACTAACCTTGGAGTCTTGTAAGGTGACTTCATCTGAAATCAGGAAGCTTCAGTCAGCTGCCCTCCCTAATCTAGTAAGCTTTCGACCGGAATAGATTGGAAGGCGAGAAGCTTCGTAAAAATGATACCTTTTTGTATAAAGCATTAAAGCCTGCTATCTGCTTGGATAGCATCTTGTACAGGTTAATAATAATTCCATATAGAGAGAGAGATTTCTGGATGGGAAAAACCATTTTGATTATTGTACAGATGGTCTCTGTCTGGATTTATGTTTTGTTAACATACAAGTGTCTGGATTTATGAAAACACTGCTGCAAACCAAACTGCATGCAGACAATTAAGTCTGACCCCATCGGTAATGACTTGCGAAATTTTCACTGATGGTAAAGATGTTGCGTACAAGTCTGCATGCATGTAACATTGATATAGTTGTGAGATTCGATTCCCATGCCAAATGCACGCAATGTATACTTGTATTTGATCATCTTAGTGTTAGAAAATGGGTGGCATGCATGCATTATGTCCGGCTAGTAACATCGATGAAACTATAATTTGGGTCATGTTAATTAATTAGCAGTGAAATTTGGGTCGATCGGTAAAACATGCATGCAGTAGCAGGAGGTCTAGCAGTCTGGTAATTAATTAATATGTGGGACAGATCGAGCAAGTTAACATATTTCCTTTTACTTTGGATCCAAGGAAGGGAGGGACTCACTAAATTAAGAAGATATATAAGTTTTTAACTGAACAGAAGAAGGCCGGACTCAAAAGATCCCACTGCTAGATTTAAAATACAAAGATCGATAAAAGCTAATTAATTAGGAAAGACGAGGATCGATCGACACAAGTAAGCACCCAATTAACACGAACCACCTCACTCCGCCTCCAGACCTGGTGGTGCTTGTGGAGGTGCTCGTACGTGCCTCATCGGCAGCACGTACTGAAAATTTCCAAGCCGGGGAGGACGGGGGACACAGCCTGCATGGTGCGTACGTAGACTCGCTTGAAGTCATTTCCACGATGATCGAGTGTGGGTTGTGATCGATCAAGTGTATAATCAGCTCCAGGGCCGGGGCAAGTCGGGATTGGTTTTCGTTCGTTATGAGCTAATTCTTCACTCGGCGTCTCGATCTAGGGTTTTTGACGCCATGGAGGCGCACTGTGTCTGTCTCGCCATGGCCTGTTCGATCAGATTCGGCGGGTTGGCCGGCTTCTTGTAACGAGTCACTTGGAGCATCCTCTCCTCCGCCGCAGATCCTTAATTAAAACAAGAAAAGTTCGAAAACATCAGGAATATTATATTATTATGAAAATTATATATCTATATCGATCTCGATCAAGTAAAAATAAGCTAATTAAGAGATGGCCAATGCATTACCGGATATGATCGATCGATGTTGCCATTGGATATCAGAAAGAGATGGATCGATGGAGAACTAATTAAGTTCTGCTGGCCAAACTGATTCAGGATGAAGAACAAGCAAGCTAGCAAGCAACAAGGCACAAGCTAGAACGCTGGGATGATGAACAAGCTAGCAACATAGATAGATATTTAAAAGACTATCATAATCTGACAGATTTGCCTAACTGGTATACCAGTATAAGTGATGAGTAAGACTTGTGCACCTACCAATTCAAATATATATATATATGGTTCGTCCCGCCGAATTAATCTATCAATATATAACCTAGCTAGCTACACGCGCCAAGCATCAGCAAGCTATATATGTACGTACGTAGTTGCAATCTAATTAACCATATGGCTCTAATATATATACCCCATTCCCAACACAGAAAGGGGTCATGGACACGTGGCCGTAAGATCAAAGTACATAGTACGGACAAACTATGCAGTTGGGCTTTGTTCTGTTCTGTGCTGATGCTTGGACATATATACATGAGACCATGACCGACATTATGGGGATCTTGCCTTTAAAGAAGTCAATTAGTTTGGAAAACCCCGAGTCAACATTAATGGTAGTTATATATTTGAGCTATTGGAGGCTCCCCGGCGCTTCATAAACCCTAGCAGCCAAACCCTAGCACTGAGCTCAGTGTCTGTTAAATGGCTCCCAGTTTTGTATTTGATCCCCCAAGCGAGGAAGAAGTTTCGGACGAAGATCTGAATATCGTATTTGAGCCCCCAAGCGACGAAGAATGTTCGGACATTGATGAACAAAAAGATTCCGGTCATCGCAACTTTGAATCGCCATGGGACTTCGCTGCCGCCTCCGAAAGAGTCGCCGCAGAACACGCACTCGGTGGCACCACCCCCGTGGATTTCAAGATCGCCAAGGCCCTGCAGCAACGCGGATCCGTCTACGCAATCTCACAGTACTCGGAATCCGGATCGGACAAACAAGTAATTAATTGCCCTTTTTCTCTTTTGTTTTTTTTATTACTGAATATTATTCACTAATCGCTGGTGATTATTTTAGGAAGTTGTTGATCCAAAAAGCGAGGAGGAGGAGGAGGAGGATGATGATGCAAGTGCCGCAGCTCGGAAGAAGCCATTCTTCTCTTCTTCAGAGGGAGCCTCGTTTCACGCGGATTCGTTCAGGGAGCTAAATCTGTCGGGCCCTTTGCTTCGGGCTTGCTGCGAGAAATTGGGCTTTACCAAGCCCACTCCAATTCAGGTTTGTTTCGTTGTTTTGAATCATCCTATTCCTATTCCAATATTATTATGTACGTTTGTTGATTACCTCGGTGGTTTTGGTTTTGCATGTGCAGGCGGCGTGCATACCATTAGCCATGTTGGGGCGTGATATATGTGGGAGTGCCATTACTGGTTCCGGCAAGGTACGTACGTATTGATTAGTAGTGGTAGTTGTCTGTCATCGATCAGGTCACTCATGTACGTCATACTTAATTGACTCTAATTTTCACAGACGGCTGCTTTTGCATTACCAACTCTCGAGCGACTCTTGTTTCGCCCCAAGCGGGTGCCTGCTATAAGGGTCCTTGTTTTGACCCCAACCAGAGAACTCGGCCTTCAGTAAGATCGATACTCAATTAATACGTACTACGTACATGTCAAATGGATTTGGTAATTAAGCAACGTACAGTTTTCTTCTTTAATTTCAGGGTTCTAAGTATGATTCAGAAGCTTGCCCAGTTTACTAATATCAGATGTTGCCATGCCGTTGGAGGGCTTTCATCAAAGGTTTACTTTCATTTCCACGTACGTACATGCATGCAATGCATCTGTATGTCATCTAGCTCATTACATATATAATGCTAATTTCCAGGAGCAAGAGGCAGCCTTGAGATCAACGCCGGATATTGTTGTCGCCACTCCAGGACGCATGTTAGATCATTTATGCAATTCTATCGGTGTACATTTGGATGATCTCGCTGTTCTAATTCTTGACGAGGCAGATCGACTTTTGGAGATTGGATTTACTGCTGAGATTCGCGAGCTGGTATGCTCTGGCCCTTAATTTGTAGTGCATGCATGACAGCAATTGAGATATGATGATGATTTCCTGAAGAACAGAAATATGCCCTTTTACTTTGTACGTATTTTTGGAATTGTTCCGCAGTTTCTAATCATTTATGCATGGTTTATACGCGCGCCAGATTCGTTTATGCCCTCAAAAGAGACAAACCATGCTATTTTCAGCTACGATGAATACTGAGCTGGATGAACTTGTCAAGCTTTCTCTAAACAACCCAGTACGCCTCTCAGCGGACCCATCTGCAAAACGGCCAGCAAGACTAACTGAGGAGTAATTTACCTGGACTCATTCAGTCATTTAATTTGCTTGCTGCTTTGATAGACTTTTATTTATAACTGTTGCAGTAATCACCTATTTGTCTGCATGGTTTCATCGATCTAGGGTGGTTAGGATACGCGGAATGCTTGAAGTAAATCGGGAAGCAGTTCTACTTTCACTGTGTTCCAAGACTTTCACCGAAAGAGTAATCATATTCTGGTTTGTATCCCCCTGCCATTAACCGTCCTTGATTGTCTTTCTAAAGAAATGTCGAGTTTAGTCTCCTTAATTACCTTATATTGGTTGATATCTTTCATTTCATTTGTTCTATATAATCATATATATTCATTTTTCTGTCAGTGGCACAAAAGTGACTGCACATAGGTTGAAGATTATATTTGGGTTAGCTGGCTTAAAAGCTGCTGAGCTTCATGGAAATATTTCTCAAGATCAGCGCCTACATGTGAGTAACTTGTGTGCCTGGATGGACAGTTTGTTTGTCTGGGTTGTTTGTATATGTCAAAACCTGTTGAATATTTGTTTTATTGTATGTTGACCTTATTTCCTTCTTTATTATTATTATTTTCCTCTGATTAGTGATCCTGCCTTTTATTGTTTGTCTAGGCTTTGGAAGTTTTCAAGAACGAGGAAGTTGATTTTTTGATTACAACTGAACTGATTTCTCGAGTAAGCGCTAGCTCTCATTTCTTTTGTGGTGTGCCTTACTGCTTCTAGATCTTTTATAGCATCGATCTTAGTCAGTCATGCCTTTGTATATTAACCTTGCCCCCTCAGATTTTTTGGCCGATGTTGGCAATTGAACAATTGCTCAATTGTCAATATCACATGCCTCTGTTAAATGCAGGAAACAATAAATTCCATTGATTCATAAAAGAAAAAATATATTTATATATGCTAATTGATGGTGGACTTTCACTCAAAGGGTTGAGATTCGCCACAATTCATATGGATTCCCAGCCAGCCTTTTCGATGAAATTTGCTCTCTTAATACTCCACTAACCCTAGCCTTTGACATGCACTCCATTCACATTATAGATCATTATACTCAATTACTCCTCTGAGTTCTGCATTTATCAATTTTTGTTCCCGGCTTTTGTTCCCTCTGTAGGGGATTGACATACCTGGTGTCGAGACAGTTATCAACTATGATTGCCCTTCTCAAATTACAAGGTAATGACTCAATGCCTCATTGTTACAATATGTACGTTCTGATGTACATGCACACACCAGCCCTGCTGCTTACTGCCATTTCGTATTTTACTGTTATGCATTTATAGTGTGTGATGTAGTCTAGCCTTCCCCTTTAATCTCATTTGTTTTCACTTGTGATTTCCACCTTATTTGTTTCTGGGTGCAGCTATGTTCATCGAGTGGGTCGTACAGCAAGAGCTGGTGAAAAAGGATATGCTGTTACTTTTGTGACAGAATATGATCGGTCTCTTTTAAAAGCCATTGTGAGCATCTTCCTTATTATGTTCCTAGGCCTGTGCCCGTTTCTTCATTTCTGGTTCATCCTCCAGCATTCTGAATCTCCTAACTGAGATTTAGGATTTACGTTTTAATATTTATTATGAGCTTACCCGAGTACAAAATTGATCTTGATAGTTTTAGTGAAATTATGATATTAACCTACCTCCTACTTGGTGGTATTCGTTTTAATAGGCTACAAAAGTTGGTTCAAAGCTGAAGAGTCGAATTGTTGCACAGCAAACAATTACTAAGTGGTCTCAGATAATTGAGCAAATGGAAGATCAAGTGGCCACAATTATTCAAGAAGAAAGGTTTGTAGTGCATGTTCTTCTTCAAAGGTTCCATCATTTAATTGTCTTTCGTAAAACTATAATATATTGTGAACTTATGCAGGGTGGAGCTAGCACTAAAAAAAGCTGAAATGGAAGCAACAAAGGTATTCAACACCGCTCTTTCCTTTCTACCTGTTTGTTGGCATTTTGAGAGAACAATCTACAATCAGATGGCTGCAAAAATTCAAGTTGTTCCTATAAATGTTTTTGAACTTCTATTTTATTACCAAGACTTGCAAGTGATGTTATGTTATTTGTATTCTTTACTCTGAATTTATGTTTGTGGCCATTATACAGGCAGCCAATATGATTGCACACAAAGATGCAATTTTTTCACGCCCCAAGAAGACATATCCTGTGACAGAAAAGCAGAAGAGGATGGTAGCAAATGCAGCTAAGGTGATTTCTTGCTGCAATGAATCCAGTGTGTCATTGTTTTTGTTCTTTTCGCTGTTAGGAGTAAGAACCGTATCAAGAAGTGTCATCTCAGATCTTCAATATAGCCTTGCTCCAAAATGAATTTTTCTTTTCCTTAGAAAATATTTTTCTTAAATGGGAATCAACAAAGAATCACATGACATTAGAATTTTTCATTGACAGGCGGCATCCCTTGAAAGCAAAAAGCGTTATGGAAATGAGGTAATCAGTGCTGAGCAAGCCAAAGACTTGAAATTGAAAGAAAAGAAGAAGCGGGAGTATGAGGTGATTATAAACTTGCATATATCCAAGTCTAGAATTCTTGTTCTCTATTTTTTATTGATAGTTTTTGGGTTGAGCATATAACATGATAAGTCTGGAACAGAAACATATGCCTCGCAAGAAGCGCCGGAAATTGGAAGCAGCTAGAGGTCGAATTGTTAGAGAATGAAAATCAAAATGGAAAACTAGAAGTATGTGACTCTTTCCCTCTCTTTGTATAAATCACAAATCTGTCATCCAGCACGTTGTAGTTTGTAGCCAAAAGTTTTCAGTTTTTATTTTTTCCCAACCTAAATATCTAACTTCCTCAGTATGCCTAATATATATGCAGTGATACTCTCTTTGGTTAACAAGGTCGATCAGGAGGCAGGAGAGTCTTGTAGGTAGTGGTATCAAAAAATGAAATCGAAAAGTCTAATATAAAAGCTTCTGTTCAATTTGATTTCCTTCTCTAGGTTCAAGCACAGATGGAGGAGCGTAACTATCATTTTTATGAAAAATGATAGTAGATGAACGTAGCTATATTAATTATGAATGTCGAGAACCGTTAAATAGTTGGTTTATCATTGATGTTGCACAACGAATATTATAATTTCTATTTATATTTATTTATGAATTCCAGTGAGATTGGATGAGCATGACTGGATAGGAGAACAAAAATAGATTGGATGAGACTAAGATTGTATTGGACTGCACTGAAGAAATGTATGGAGATTGAAGACTGCACTGAAGAAATTGCAAGAGCAATTCTGTCGTACAACTACTGAGCTTTAAAAAATAACATAATTTCATCAATGATAACTCGAATACAAGTCTTTCCCCTGAAAGACACTAACATCAAGGTAGATGCTTGATGCTTCAATTACAAGTACAAATGTTGTGGTCGAAACTGTAAAACCATGTCAATGAAGGCAGAAACTAACTAAAATGAAGACCTGCAACTTCACCTCGACCCCCTAACGTGTAAAAGAGAAGGAAAAAAGTTTGTTTTCTCTGAACTACCCAAAAATAAATATTTGGATCCACGGAACTATCCACTGTATGTGAAACTACAACGCTCCACAGCTGAAACCCTGAAACGTACTCTTGCAGTAAAGTACCAAGAAAACCTGCACAAAAGGCAAACCAGTTGATGGTTAATTGCTAAAACGATATGTCTACATGAATTTATCAACGAATTCAAGTATGTATGTCACATGAGAGCGAAAACTCATGCGTACCTCAATATGAAATACTACATGCTCCATGGAGCAGCAAAAGGTATCTATTCAGTGCTGTCTTTTAAAGCATTCTCCACAGCAGAATGAAGTTTTGAAACTCTCCGCCGAAGTAATGGCTCTAACCGGAATGAGGGAATTCCACTCTGCCACTTCTTAGCTTCGTACATCTCATTCCATGCTTGTATTATCTCATCAATCTTGAATCCTAGACCTGAAACAAATAGAAAGTGAGCAAAATGTCTGAAGTACTTAAATAACAGATGATAAGTTTGAAGTGCACGAGTTTGAATTGTGTCACCTTCCAATGCATCATCATTTGAAGAGTGGTTTTTGACCATAACAGCTATGTCTGTTGGAGAAGCCCCAGCAAGTCCAAATTTCTCAACTGCAACTTCCAAACATTCGTGCCATACGGGTAGCCCCAATTTGAACTCCACAATAGATCGCTCGTAGAGCATGGTGCCCCACAGAAGGTTTATCTGAGATCTCATGTTTGTAGCTTGTTCTGCAGCTTCATTTGCTGACATGTCTTTGACAATCCCATCCAAACCCATTTTCTGCAATTGGGTTTTACCACTAGTTGGACTGGAATGTTCACTCAATCGTTGCTCTTCCGATTCCTCCCACAGCTGCATGCCTTTTTCCATGTTGTCTTCGGCGTTGTTATAAAGTCTTAGAACCTCTGTAGATGGCCAAGTCTCCAAATCAACATTGCTGCTAATTGCATAATACCAAGAAAGTTTAGCCTGTTCAAACTGCTGCTGCCCAAGGGCCAGATAGCCTTCATAGAAGTCGGGTTTGATATGCAGCGCTTCTTCGTATCTCCTTCCAGCTTCTATGTATTCTTTTTGTGCCCATTCATATGCAGTTTTGAAGTTGGAAATGATAGATTCTTTGGAAGAATCATCGGCAAAATATACCTTCTTTCTTGCCCTGGCCATGTGAACATTTCCCCAATTGAACAATGCTAAAGCTCCCATTTCCTGGAACTTCTCTCCTGCTATGTCGAAAATGTCTTGGGCTTCTTCACTAGTAACTGTCTCCTCCATAGCCTCAGAGTAAAACTTCATGCCAAGTTCATGAAGATCCAAGTATGCATCAGATTCAAACCCAGCATAGTTCTTGAACAGCTGAGCAAAATCGATTATCCAATCCTCAATGCAAGATGACCCCTTCATATCCTTGTGTTTTACCATGCTACCATTTTCAGCTCCATTATTAAGCTTGTGCGCTTCAATTTCCAGTTCCTCAAAGAATGGATCCTGATCGGGGCTAACTTCTACAATGTAAAGCCGGACAGAGCCTTCCGATTCTGCTGATTCTTCAGCCCATCTCAGTTCTTCATTAGTAGTGATGGTGACCAAATCACCTTCTTGGTCTCTATATTTGATAAGAACTGCTCTTAATCTTGGAAACCGATCACGGATTACCTCTCTTAGTTGCAGGAGAGTACAATTTACTGGCAACTGAGCCCATCTTATATCCTCTCCAAACACCAATTTCACACTTCTTTTAGGCACTTCTTCTGTTGTAGTGATCTTTTCCTCCACAACTACCTTGACCTCTGCCTTCTTTTCCTCAGCTATTTCCACATCCTTATCTTCCTCACCTATTTCCACAGACTTGATTTCCTCAGCTATTTCCACAGCCTTCTTCTCCTCAATCTTGTCTTCAGTATTCTCCTTGATATTGTCCTCATGAGCCTTCTTCTCTTCATCTTTGTTCCCCTTCTTCTTCCGACTCTTCAATTTCATTACTTTCCTTGGCAGCACATTATGAGTTGGTTCGACATAGTCTGGAGGCAACTCAATCACTGTGTCGTTCACCCTCAATCCCTTCTCCTCTAGTACACCTTTCACTCTTTCTGCAACCTCTAATGCCATTATATTGTTTGGTTCCATGTTCAATATGGTACCAACATCTCTCAGAGCCAAATCCAACCTATTCAAAGCCTCATAACACTTTGCCCTCTTCAGCAGTGCCTTACTGTACTTGGGTGTGACTTCAAGAGCCAAATTACACTCATTGATAGCCCTGGGATACTCACTCAGCCCCATCTGCATGTAGCAGGCGGCCATGTTACTCCGAAGATAGGATACATCAATGTGATTTCTCGGAAGCAATCTGAGGGCTTTCTCATACTTCAACATAGCTCCTTCATGGTCCCTTTTCTGAAACAACTTATTCCCCTCATCTTTCAATTCTTGAGACATTGCAATGAAAACTGTTGTGTCCTTATCATGGGCTTTCGGACTATTTTCTCCGGCTTTGGTTGGCTTTGGACTATCACCCGACTTCTCTCCTGAACTGTTTTTCTTCTTTCCACTTTGCTTCCCCATCATGCACTCAACAATTCATACAAAAAGGAGCCTAAGCCTAATCTTGCTATAAAACTAGCTGATTCAATCCAAATCCTTTGTACAATCCAAGCCAAATACACAATTCAACACAAAACCTTCAAAATGTGACAAATCCGAAAAACTAGCAGCATACAAAAAGCAAAGCTCTTTCCAACCAAGACCTCTATGGGATCAAATTTGCTATGAAAGAACTTCAAATTGTTGAACTACTGCCTTGAAGCTCAACTGGGTTTTCTTTCATTAACCATATCAGCATAAATTCATTCAAGCCACCACAAACTGAAAACACAAACCAAAGCAACAATACCCTTCCCTCTAAACCAGGATTTGTTACTGCCTAATCTAGAATAAACAAATCCCAATTCAGAGAGAAACCAGCAACCCCCAATTCAGCTAAAGAAAAAAAGAAACACGCTTCGAACAAAACAGAATTCTGCAACAAGATATTGGTGACAGAAAAACTTATCTGGGAAATGAATTCTCGTGAAGAAGCTTCGGATGTTACAGAGAAAATTTTGTGGGGAAATTGATGTCAGAAATGGAAAGGAAAAAAGAGCATCCTATATGTCCGTTGGCTTGTTTTAATGTGCAAGATTTCCAGTTTTCCACTGCTTAACGTAAACGCCACAAAAGCATAGAAGAAGAATCTGATAATTTTATTTCTTTTAGAATATTAAAAAATATTTTGTGTAATAATGGGTCCCTGGTTTCCGTGAACTCCAAGTTTCTCGGGGCCGTTCGATTAGACAGATGGATCCGTTTGCTAACTTCCACATTCATCTGTCTGTGAAAGTGTGAAGTGTGAGAACAGCTTGCTTTCTTGGGCAAAGAAGTTTTTTTTTCCTTTTCTTTTGGTTTAAATTTTAATTTTTGGGATACCCGAAAAAGCTTCATCTTGACATCATTTCATTAGTTTAATTGAACCAAACAATAATTAAATAAATTAAATTCCCTTGTCAAAAAAAAAAAAAATTAAATTCTAGATTAAATATAATTTTACACACTAAAAATTCAATACTTGCAGTTTCTTCAAGACTTTGATTCGAATTATGCAAAAAATTTCAGTGTTCTAAAAATTCCCTCTTAGGCCCGATTAATCTCCGTCTAGGCGCTAAGACGGGTTTTAAAATATCATAATTTTTTTACCTATATTTTCAATCAATTATAGTACTTTTTATATACTTCCATTTTGTATGTTTATATTTCTTAATACAAATATAGTTTTTGTTTTAAGTAGACACTTATTTAGTTAATTATATGTTGTATAATAAAATTAAAAACCGCCTAGGCGTCCGACTAATCCCCCGTCTAGTCGCTAGTCCCGAGCATAGCGATTTTTAGAACATTGAAAAATTCACACACCATGCGCACCTATTTGCCACTTTATTCTAAAGTCGAGACGACTAGACGAGTGTTGAAAAGTTTGTCTTCAAGATTAAATTTTGATGCCCTCGCTTGATTGTTGAATTTGTTAATAAATGAAAATTTAACTTTAGCTAAGCTTAATTATTTTACTAAAGAGCCACTTTTTATGGGAAAATAAAAGAAAAAAACTGAAAAGAAAATAGCAAAAATATTCGGTTTGCATAACAAAAATTCCCAACAGAAATAAGTAGTAGTGGAAACCCATTGTCTGTTTGGGATAAAACCGAAGATCAAGATTGTAATCTTACATCAGTGGACAACGTCAACTTGTTGACTATTGTGTGTGGGACTAGATCTGACCATCATAATCATGTGCCAACCAATCAGGAAAGAGGTGTTCCCTACGTGGCGGGGGATAGAGCATGTGAACAAAAAAGTAACGAACTATGGCGGGACCCATTCAACCGCCAATCACAAAGCACCAGCGGTTTGCATAGTTCACAAGGAAGGCGGCATCCGCCCTCAAAAGTCAAAACACGAGGTGGAAAAGCCAAAAGCCTAAAAGCACTTTTTTCTAAAGCTTTGCAATTATGGAAAACGCTATTAACTCCAGCTCGAGCCCAACTTAACTAAAATGTGGATTGATGTATGAGCCCAACCCATCCCAATCTCACTCCACACCTTGCCACGTCGACACAGTCACGTGGCGTCTATTCATTGGCAGGTTAGCGTGCAGCAGCATCACATTGTTGGGTCTTCTTCTTCTTCTTCGTCTTCTCCATTGACGAAGCAAACAGCAAAGGTTTAATACCTCTCTCCTTCTCTTTGAGGTTTTAAAATTTTTTATGCTTTCTTTTAAAAATCGAAAAAGCCATGAAGCTGGTACTGTTTATCACTCTACTTGCGTGCGTTCTCTGCCACCTTGTCTCGGCCGAGATCAACCCAGCTCACCTAGGTAATTACCCACTTCTCGACCCATCTAATTTCACCATTTAAGTTGAAAATTCTAAAACGCATCTCTGTTTGATTCACCCACTTATTTATTTCATTCCAAAATCATGTCCTGCTTACCAATTTACTAAATTTTTTAGCTTTAGGTTGAGTTTTGCTTGCCCTCATCAGATGCTGAGCTTGAAGTCATTGGTGGAATCTTAAGGGTTCATAGGTTTCTGGGTGTTTGAGTAATGCATTTGGTTATGTATTTTGTTTTGTTTAGATGAATTTGATGAAACTTAAGCGGTGATTATTAAGGGGAGGATCGGATCAATTTGTTGGTTTATAGGTCAGGCACAGACATTTATACTGGCTAAGTTTAATTGTCAACCTCATATACTATAAAGTTAGTTTATATTCACTTGGTTTACTATATGAGTATACTACACATATTGTTAACTCACTTTAGAGAAGATGAGCCCAAGGATCCTCCACCCATGATAGCAAAACATTCATTTTTAAGTGTCTATTGAAAGGCTGGTGCTGCAAATTTACATTCTTTTTGTTTCTTCTTCTCTGTCCATTCATCAACAGGTGGCACTTTTAGTCGCAGCTCTCGTGAGCCTAAGTACAAGATTGAATTCCATTCTGAAGACTCACCTTTTCATCCTGTAAGCTAAAGTCTGTTTTCTGCGATGTGTATCTTTTGTGTTACTTGTGTCGATCGTTAGTTCCTACCTATCAATAAGATTTGATTCTTAGGTACATATTTTTAAGAAGTATAGTTCTTGCTAAACTATGAAATCTATATGTTCGTTTAATAATGGGGAATACAACTATTGCAGGAAGATGACCAGGAGTCTGTGGTTATGCCCAATAAGAATGGACAGAACTTTATATGTTACTTGCCTAAGGTGGAGGAAGCCAAGAGTGGGAAGCCAGTTCTCCAGCAGAATACTAGCAGCATGATTGTGGAAACTGAGAAACGAGTTAAGGTGAAGACGCCAGATGAACTGCTTCAAGTACTTAAGGACGAATGCTTTATCAGAGTAAGATCTGTGACCCTAAAGCTGTCTTGATTGTCTTCGATTGTTCAGTACTTTGAATACTATGTAGCCCTACATATACTGTAGAAAGGAGCACATTCCTTTTCTCTAAAATAGATAGATATTCCTTTAAGGGCTCCTAGGAGCAAATTATTCTTTTTCTGTTTCTCATCTTTATTTAACCTAAAAAAGTATTCTTGTCTGCCCCCTATTGATGATTATGCATCTATTCTAAACTTAACATAATAACTCTTCTATGCAGCAAGAGGGTTGGTGGTCATATGAATTTTGCTATCAGAAGAGATTAAGACAAATTCATTTGGAAGATGAGAAGGTATCCACTGATGTGCCTCTGAAATGCACACTTTCAACTATACTATCCTTCTGTTATTAGTTCCTAATATGATGTGAGCAGTAGAAGTGTAGAACTACATATGTTGAGAGGAAGTAGGTTAATATGCATCAAATGTGCTAAATAGGAACCATGTTTAATCAGACGATCTTGGGCTTTAACGTAGTGTTGGCACACAATTTTGGTCTATTTGATTAAATACTGAAGTATTAGGGTTGGGTTTTCCTGCATGTTATATGTTGTGTTCATCCATCCTTGTAGTGGTTATTGTGGTATATGCAGCGGTCTGTGGTACCGGTAGATCAGTCATTTGTTAATTTCCTACTTTGGTAGGACAACTAATGACCAGTAACATTATTATCATCATTATTTTAGATAAGCTAATTTCTTGTTGGAACTCTTTCGGACTAATTGAATCCTGAAACTTAGGTGATTGGCTACTTTCTCTCTTATTACAGGTGGTTCAGGAATTTGTTTTAGGTGTATATGATGCCGAGGCAACTGCTGCGTTTAACCAGAATCTCTCTGACATATCCTTGCTTAAAGATCCACGCTCAAAAGATGCATACCAAAGGTCTGATTTTGCTTTTGTGAAAAGTTTCTGGACAAGTTTGAGGAAAAACTTGATGTAGATCAAAACTAAGAGATTGAATGCGACTTATAAAAATGCCCTTTTCATGTAGGTATCATCCTCATCAATATACGAATGGAACCACTTGTGATCTTACAAACCAGCCTCGAGAGACTGAGGTATGAAGCTATTAACATTGTTTAGTTTTCGTTTTTGTTTTCCCATCTCTCTTCTCCTTACTTTATATGCATTTTGCAGGTGAGATTTGTATGCTCAGAGCCGAGTGCTATGATTAGTTCAATTACAGAGATATCCACTTGCAAGTATGCAGTTACAATTCAATGCCCCACGCTTTGCAAGCATCCGTAAGCCTCTGTCTTTTCCCTCTCGTCTCCTCTCTCTCTATTTACTAGCTCTAATGACTAGTTTCAACCAACAGATTATTCCAAGCAGAGAGACCGGTATGGCAGACCATCAATTGTAATGTTCTTCCCAAGGATTACAAGGAAACCAAAGTTGAGGAAGAAGAATCTGAAATTAAGCAGATAGTTATGGTTACAGACGGTGAATCTCCATCTAATGATGATGATTCGGAGTAACGTTTTATAAATTCAGAGAATTTTGTGAATACTAATGATAGCCAACCTAATGTAATCTTTTATCTCTTGATTTATTTTACACCTTTCACAAGATTATATATAGAAACCTATTATTTTCCTGTATACCTTGTTACCCTTTTATTTTAAGATGGATATCATGCCCCGAAATGATGATTACAAGTTAATCAGAACGTTTATTCCATATTTCCTTAAGTTTTCACATTCTGACCAGAAGAGACATGCACTTTAAAAGACTGGTAATGTGTCGTGTGCGCTAAAATCACTCGCGAATTGGGCAAAAATCTAGTTTGGAAAAGGTAATAAAATCAAATTTCCGATTTCTTTTTGCCGCCTCTAACACATTTAAACAAGCTCAGCAACGAAAAGTGCGAACAGTAATCAGCAACGCCATTCACAATTCAATCTTAAACCAGAAGCATATAGCTCACAGGTATTTACGTTTTTTATTCTTTTGTTGTGTGTGGATTCAAATCATGTGACAGTTATTGTTTGCTTTGTTTATGGTAGTGTTCTAGCTAGATATATATCATGATTGATTACAATATCAATCAGAACTCATATACCAATATTTCCTCGAAGCTAATTAATGTAATTTTTTGAAAATGGAACTGTGTTTTTAATAATAATCGCAATAAATCTGAAAAACCATGCCTAATTTACACTAAGAAGTGACAAGTGTTTAGATAAACGACATGCCACTAATATTAACGGCAGAAATAGTGTCGACATTGTTGGGAAAAGGACAGATCAAAGACATTGATCATCTGCCATAACTAAAACCATCACCTACTGTCTATTTCCACATCCAACATTATGTATGTACATAGGATTTACTTTGTTAAAGTTGTGCACTTCTTATTGGCAAAGTGATTATTTCACTGTGCTCCTGCTGAATTCAGTAGAGCCAAGTACTCGTTTATGGCTTCCCCTTCTTTCGTAACTTCAAGGTCATAGTCAGAGAAAGCGTCTCCTTGTGCTAGTTCTTCAGCAAGTTCACTTTCCATTTCTTCATCACGGTCTGATGCATTACTGGAAGTTGAAGGACCTCCGACTTGACCATTTTGATTATCAAGCATTGAAGCAAGAGAATTTGCAATGTCACTAGCAGCATCAGATTGGCTATTGTTGTTAGCATCAACAGTGGGGATTGCCTCGAATTGGCTGGCAGCATTTGTGGGGTTTGGTGCCTGTGCCGAGAGCAATCGACGGATTGCTTGGTCCATTGTTCCCCCACCCTGCAAAGCTTCAACAGCTGAATACAAGTTTAAACATCAGAGTGAGCCCAGCTAGCTGCCTTACAAACATAAACCAAATATAAAAACATCTTATGTACCTAGTGACCTTTCAAAGCCCATGCGTACAAGTGCTTCAACTGAAGCATCTTCTGCTTGGCGCTGTCGTTTACTTTTCCTTGATTCAAGATGTTGCTGCAGGTATTTAAATTTAGTAATGTTCATAATCTAAATAAATTCATATAATGTTCAGACAGAAATACTCAAGTCACCTGTATGGAAGAATTGGTCTCTGGATTTGTCAAATCATCTAATGCCTTCTCACTGTCATTCTCATTTCTTCGAAGTGCTTCAGCAGCAAGCTCCTTTTCAAACCTGCAAAGTCAAGAAACTCTTAAATGGATAGATCTGCAAGCAAACCATCATATAGAAATAAAAATGCTCTCCAAATTAAAGACTGATAAACAACTGTGTTATTTTGGCTTGCTTACCCAATGGAGACCAATTGATTCAATTTCTCGAGATCCACCGCTTTCTTCAAGGGTGTTGTACCATATCTCTTTTGCTCCCTGCCAATTAGTTGGGTTAACTAATAGCACAGACAGACAAATCCCGAGTAAATTCAGTATAAGTACAACACTCACATAATTTCATCTCGCCGCCGGATATCATCTTCCCTTTTTTGGGTTCTCTTTGCTTTCTGCTCAACAAGAAAATCAACAGCACTAGCAACATCTTGATTGCTCATCCTCAATGCCCTTTTTGCATCTCGTTCTCTAAAGCCCATGCTCATGACAAGTGAAAGAGATTCATCCGGCACCTGTAGCTGGAATCCACAACCAAATATACCATGTTAATTGGATTTCGTTGAAACTACTAATTTCACTCAGAAAAGTGACAGATATGGAATATCAGCATACCAAACTTAATAAATTCTGTGGAAACTTGAAAAAGAAAATCCAACTTTTTTTTTTTTTCAAATTCATGCACTTTGCATATTCTCAACAGAAGACTTGACTGACTATTTAATTACAATTTATAAATTTCGAACTCCAAAAAAAACTAGCTAAGAAAGGTAAACATTCAGTGCATAATATGGCCCAGCCTCTTTCATCCATCAGTTCAGGTACATTGTCTAGTAATTAGTCTAGTAATTACCTGGGTGAACTTTTCTTGTGCAGAAGTCAGCACCTTCCTTGATTTATCAACCTGACCACTGTGATACGCCACCACCCCTTCCAGCAGCTCCAGTCTCAAATATCTACAATGAGAAAATAACAAAGTAACTAGAGTAGATTCTTCTGCGTAGTGTTGAAGAACATTCAGATATGTAGTAAAAGTACTCACAGTGCACGCTCTGGATAGTGACCTGTCTGAAGGAGTCTGACTCGAGAAGAGTCCTTTCCATGAGCTCGTTCAAGTCCTTCTCTGGCTTTGTCAAGGCGAATTCCTGCCACTGAGAGCCAGTTGATGTCTCTGAGCATGAAATAACACCATACCATATCGATTTGCAGTATAGAAGGATTGTCGACCAGCTGAAAACAAACACATGGCCAATATTATACACTCATATTGAAACCAATCTAAGAAACCGAAATGAAGCTTGATATAGTTTAACTGTCAAAGTTAAATGGCCACATGGAACTTCACAGTACTATGACTCAAAGTAACAAAATCTTCAGTAAAGTGACCCACTCACCTCAATGACCTTCGGATCGCAAAGAGAGAATGCCTCCTGCAAGAATGAAAACAAAACCCACACAGATTAGGCAACATTCTTAGTCACTGGAAATTTTCTGCTACTACTACATTTACTTCCCACAGAAACATGTTCATAGCTGCTATAACAAGCATGGAGAAGCCATGTAACAAGTGAAATTTCTTAAGAACGAAACTAGCAGTTGCAAAAAGGCACCAGTAACTAACCTCTCCCATGCTGAGAACTTCCAATGCATCTTGGTAATTTTGTCCTGTGATCAGTTGTTTTGCATTTGTATGAAGCATGAGGCCCATCATGATTGCCCTGTCAAACAAACCGTTCAAATCTTACTTCAAACATGGGATTGCATCCCTCAAACTTCTCATAAAAGGATCTAACTTGAGAACGAATTGATTGAAACCAAACTATATCATACCTCTGATCAGTCTCGGATCCCATCTGTACTTTCTTTCCGCTTTGATCTTCAAGTACTATATTGAAGTCTTCAATTGGCAATGAACCATCTGCATGTCTCTTGGCCAGCGCAGTCGCAGCAGCCCTATAAATTTAATAGATACACAGACTGGTTAAACCAAAACACAGACATATACCAAACAAAACACTCAAGTTGGAAACATATTGTCCCGCAAATACCATAAGCTCATAGACAAGTAGAAGGTTTAGATAAAACTCAAACTTTTCTGACTACCAAAAACACTACAGTGCCTCACCTAGAATTTGTTCAATCAATCCGAAACAAAAACCGAAATAGAGAGTTCATAAAAATTCAAAAGCCAAACAGCCACCGATTCTATCACCAAACCAACTAACATAACCAAATTCTTACAAAGGTCAATGCTTTCATCAAAATTAAACAAACCCATCATCAAGCAATCAAAACCAAACCACCATGAAACACTAAAATCTCAGTAGAAGACTCACTTGACTCGAGCCAGTCTACGAGAGCGTTCACTTTCAGCCATCAACTCCTCGCCCAAAGACTTGCCCTCCTGAGCACAGACCCGACTAGCCAGAATCTTTGCGTTGTTCTTAATCCCCAACTGGGTCAAATTCTCGCTGCCATCGCCATCCTTCAAAACTCTGCCTGCGCATATCAAATTGATCGAGTTGGGCTCGCAGTTCGATCGCTTTGCAACCTCTTCTCTGAGCATGGGCACGGTCCAATTGTCCAATTCGACCTCGAGCACACCCGCCCATGTCCCTGCAATCTTTACTTTCGCCATGGGAGAGATAGAGAGCGCTTAAGGACTAAAATGTGGGGGTTTTCGAAGACGAATAAAAAGTTGAGGAGATGAGTATTATATATATAGAGAGAGAATTCCTTGTTCTTCAAGATTACTTGCTCACTCGGTTTTGTGTCAGACCGCACAGTCTCACGACTCTCACAGTATCATAGGACTCTAAATAAAAAAAATGAATATTTAGATATTTGATGAAAGAAAATCCAAGAAAAGCATTTGCCTTGTAAATTCATTAAAAAGCTAAATTTTTTACCTTGTGACGAGGCGAACACTGTAAATTTTTAGGTATAAAAAATCTATTTTCAAACTGTGTATGTAATTAAATTGAATGTGGGGGTTAATACAAGGATTCGAGAATATCTCTATTTTTATTCTCTACCTTATTTGGGAACGGGGGTCGGTCGGTACTCGGTGGTGGCTTAGTTGGGCCTCACGGAGAAGCAATTTGGGTTTGTAATAATCGCTCAATTTTGTTGGGTTGTGTTTAGATTGAGGTATTTTTAGCAATTATTTACGGACTACCGATGATGTTAGACAATCTATTTAGGTTCTAAGTTTTTATATATTCTTTAGAGTTTGTATTTGTTTTGCTTAGACTATGACAACTAGAATCATATGATTTTACAGTTTTACTAGGTATGAGTTCATATAGATACACAGACCATGTATCCATACATCTTGATTAAATAAAGAATCGAAATTGATCGATCGTGGGAGAGGAAAAAGCATTTAGAAATTACATTACGAAGCTAACCAAAAATTGACCGTGGGCCGAAAAATATGAATGAGCAATAGCCCACTTTGAGGTCCAAGAAAGCAATAAGTTGTGGCGGTCATAGTAATCAATCAATCACTCTAGTCAGTCAGTCACACTGAACACACTGCCAACTAACTTGAGACTCACAGAAACCAAACTCGACCGGCGATGGCTGCCGTTAGCGGCGGCGGCGGCGGAGCTGCCAAGAACAGCAGCAAACGCGGCAAGGCAAAAAACAAGAAACAACACGGAAGCCAGCCCAATCCGCCACTCAATCAACAAAACCTCGTGAGTCTCGTTAGCTCCGCCACCTCACTGGCCCACTCCTTCCTCTCCCAAAACGACCTCCTCCTCCTTCCCTCCCAAACCCTAACCCTAGAAAGCCTCCTCTCGTCCACTTCCACCGCCCTCTCCCCCCTTCTCCTCTCAAACCCCCCACCGCAACCGCAACCGCAACAACCACCGCAACCCCAAGAATGCTGGTTCAGCCGCTTCCTCTCCGCCACCGCGTCGGAGACCAACCGCGACTCGCGTTGGCCTCACACGTTCCGCATGTCCGAACACTCCTTCTCCATCCTCCTCTCCGTCCTCTCCCCATTTATAAGCTCCACAATCCCTTCAATTCAGCCCAATTACGCTCTGGCCGCCGCAATTTACCGTTTGGCCCACGGCGCAAGCTACAAGGCTGTCGGAAGGCGCTTCGGGATGGACTCAGCTGAGGCCTGCCGCGCATTTTACGCCGTCTGCAAGTCAGTGAATGATAAATTAGGGAACTTGTTCGAGTTCAGGTCGGATATGGCTCGGATTGTTGGAAATTTCGGGTGGATTTCGCTGCCGAATTGTTGTGGGGTTTTGGGGTTCGGGAGATTTGGGGTTGGTGGTGAAATGTTGGGTCCAGATGGGTCGTTGTTGGTTCAGGCATTGGTGGATTCCGAGGGGAGGTTTCTGGATGTCTCGGCTGGTTGGCCAAGCACAATGAAACCGGAGTCCATTTTTCGACAGAGCAAGCTCTATTTGGGTGTGGAGGAATCTCAGGACTTGCTGAATGGTTCTGTTCATGATCTCAGTGATGGCAATTCGCTTCCTCAATACATATTGGGGGACTCTTGCTTCCCTCTCTTACCATGGCTTTTAACGCCTTATGTAAGATCAAATGAGGAGGAGAGTTTTGGTACATTGGAAAAGGCATTTAACTCTGCACATACTCGTGCAATGGGGCTGGTTAGCACTGCATTTGCTAGGGTTCGGGCTCGGTGGCAGCTTCTATCTAGGCAATGGAAGGAGGAATGTATGGAGTTTCTGCCATTTGTGGTGGTTACAGGGTGTCTGCTGCATAATTTTCTAATCAAGTGTAGCGAGCCGCTGCCGGATGACAATGTGGAGTGCTTGAAGGAGGAGGAGCTTCCGGTTTTCGAAGGACAGGTGAATGAGAGTGGTGAGAAGATTAGGGATGCGCTTGCCACGCACTTGAGCCGGGTAAGCCTGAGAAAATGATGAACTATATCATTGCTTTTGCTCTAATCAACTAGCAGTGCATATTAGATTTGGAGAGAATTTTGATATTTTGGATCCCCTTGATTTGGTCTGCTTCCACTGCATATATGTATGTGAGCATTTGACATGCATATGTGATTTTGAATGTAAATATAGAATGAGGAGCATTAATGTCAAGGTTTCTATGTCTTTCCATGGTGTGCTAATGACATTCTTATCTTGTTTATGATGCCAAGTATCTGTGATGATATATATGCTTACTAATTTGGCGAAAATCTGCTTGCCATTTCAGATAAGTATTCAAGTATAAATAAACTGAATAACTGATGCTGAAGTACAATGGTTAGCATTTGTGTCAAAATCCACTTTAGTATCAAATAAGAATTCATGTATGCGAATAGCATAGCATACTTGATTTGGGAACAAGAACTGCATTTATTAAGAAGTATATAAGACTAATTACTGTAGTATAAGAAAATATTTGTACATAAATGACGAAGATGATCTGTAAAGACCATAGGTTTTGACTAATTTGGCTAAACCATTACAATCACCTTTGTGACAAAGTAAATCTGCAATTAAAATAAGTGGTCTATATGTAAGATCAGCCTGCTGTTATTTATATACTACCTCAATCACAAACCAGACAGATTCTAAGTACATCCTTCAACTCTAACCCAAGATTAGAGCGATATATGGCATTGCTTATGAGAGTGAGTTTTCGAGGTATGAGCTTAGAAAGAGGAGCAGCCAGATTTAGTTGCACAATTTAACCAGCATGTTAGGAGTCCCCTGATGCCCGTATCTGTGCTTTCACCTCCACGGTTCTGTAAAGCTCTTACGAACTCATTTGCACTTAAATCCCCATCACCGTTTGCATCAAATACATGGAAGATTATGTCGATCACATTGTTTGTAACAGAGATGCCACATACCTGTATAGATTAATCAACGGTTGGTATCAATTATAAAAGAAGCAGCTACTCAGAAGTAACAGATAGGTAAATTGGTGTTTGAGAATGTACTTTGGAAGCTGCTCTCTGGAGATCTGATTTTTTCAAAACCCCATTAACTTCACCGTAACTGAAAATGGCCAAAGAGAAAGACCGCAAATTCTTACGCAGCTCTGCAAAATCTTTAAATTCCTTGTATGTAATTTGTATGTTGTTAAGATGTGGCTCATTGCTGATTTGGTCAACACGATCAAGCAGCTTGTTTACGTCATTCAGATCAGCAGATGCAACCAAGGACAAGGCGAAATCTTTAGCTGAAATGGTTCCTTGTGATTTGTAGTCGTAATGAGCAAACTCCAAGCGCAAGATCTTTCAGATTCAATAAAAAGGATCAAACTGACTGCCGAAATATATATAGCATGATAAAAGAAGGAACTGGCAGAGAGAATTTACATACTTCTTCGTGTAAATCCCTCAAAAACTGAACAAATCTTTCGTGCTTAAGACCTTTCTTTCCGTCTTTGCCAAAGAAGTACTCAAGTAACCCTCCGTCTTCGACACCAACTTTGATCCTTTGGCCGTCCTTGTTTTTATTGTTTTGATTTCGCATCAATGCCATAACTCTGTTAAACTCTTCCCTATCAATGTCTCTGATAATACATGTAACAAGTTAGAATGTTAGATGAAACGTACTTTTCTTGGAAGGGGAAACCAAGATTTTAGAAAATGATTTCAATTGACGAATACTCACCCACTGTTGTCAAGATCAAACATTTTAAACGCCACCGTAAAGCTTGATTCTGGAATACCGAGGAGAGTGACGAAAAACATGTACCTGATATTCAATGAACATTGTATATGAGTATGCATTTGATCCTTGATTGGATGATAACAGAAATGAGGAGATTTGAGAGTAGTACTACTCACTCCGCAAAAGAAATGAGGCCATCACCATCGGTGTCAAAAAGCAAGAAGAATTTAGAAGGAGCACACTGCAATTCTCCAGGAAGCTGCTCCCCTCTTAAAGACCCTTCTCGAACACGATTTGAATCATAGGGAGGACATACGGGCACAACCGCTCGCATCAAGTCCCCCGGAGTCATAAAGGCCTCTCCGCTAGGGGTTTGAACCGATGCAAAGTATTGGAAAACCTAAAACACACACACATATATATATATATATATATATATGTTGCAAGCAAAGTGAGTAGACCCATATAATTAATATGCGTTCAAAATCCCATTTGCATATATACGTACATACCTTTACAGGGGAACTTTGCTCTCTCATCTTTTTTTCGTACGTGAAGAAAACCCGTTTCCTAAACGGATCTGAAATGAAACAAGATCTTCATATATTTATTGTAAAAATGAACTTCGAAACAATTAATTAAAGTACTGCATGTACGTACTTGAAAAGAGGGACGTGAATGTATCTGGATCATCGAGTCCCCATGTTGCCTCCTCTTTGGAATCAGCAAAACAAACAGAGGCATTTGGATCCAAGGAAGAAAAAGAAGACCAGTACGAATAGGACCCAAGTATCACAACTCCTGAAGAAACTGACCTCAGAATCAAATCAAATGTACTACTCCTATTGGAGGAGCCTGATCTACTCTTGTGATTGTACTCATTATTACAGCCAAAACCAGCACCACCACCACCACCACTTGAGCTGATCGAAGACGGTGATGAGGGTTGTGATTTATTGAACAACGTGCGAGAGCTGAGTCGTTGAACACCCAAAACAACCCCTGAGGATTTTCTTGAAGATGCCCAAAAAAACATAATATGATTCTCGGTCGGTCTCTGGCTATAGCTATACCGGCTTTATATATATGGTTTTATTTCCGAAACGGTCTGAGTTTTAGTTACTTCTAACAATTCACAGAGTAATGAAATGGGTGAGAGATTGATCAATTCTTCGTCACAAAGGGAATGAGTGGAGGTTATAATGTGACTGAGAGAGAAAGGAAGAGAGGATGGTACGGAATTGAAGTGAAGAGGTGTACGGTTAATTTTGGAGCGGGAAAAGTGGTAGCTCAGCCCTTTGACTGAATCTGCTCCTAACCGTTTTTTCAAAAGTTAGTTGGTGGTTGTCATCATATTTGTTTGTTTTCAGTGCATTTCCCACACTCAGATCCATCGGATGGCTTAAGATCATTCAGAGAGATAGCATTTAACGGAAGTATTTTCTAATTGTGATCGAGAGATCCCACCAATTCTGTTTGCATGTACTTGAAAATATCATCAAAATGACTAGTTGAGCGTGTGAGTGAAGCTAATTTGCTAAAGTCAAGAGGGTGTGATTGTCTTGATTTGTCTCACTATGTACATTCTTAAATTCTTCGAGTTAGAAGAGCTTCACATATGATCTGATAAGGGCGGATCGCACCAAAATATTATCGAAATAAAAATATCTATTTAAAACAATATAGTTTTAATTATGGTAAATTTTCGACTCTCACTTTCATTCTAGAAAGTTAAAATTAAAAGTTGTACTCCATATCGATTCATTTTTATTATTTTCTAGAGCATGCATGTATCATTTTTTCCATTCAACTCGATCCGTATGGTAGAAAAACTCGTATCTAACAGGAGGTTGATACAACTAATTGGACCTTTCTAGTGGTCCTAGTGGGTTGTCAAGTCATTTTCCTTTTACATACTTGGGACAAGTATTATGAGAAGTGAAGTGAGCAGGTAAAGTACTAAACAGCTAATGGAGCTAAAAGACACGGCCTTTGTTGAACTCTGTCTTGATGATATTCATAAAGTGGCAGTAGGTTGGTTATCCAATTTAATATTGCTTAACTGCCCCCTTAAATTTTGGGTCCCCTTTTTACTTTAGGTCTCTAATTACTGTAACCACCAATAGCTACTGCAGCAATATAATTTACGCTGTTGCTCCTATAATAAGAACACACACAGAGCTTTCGTAGCTCATGCTCAACTTCAGGAAGAAGACATTCAGTCCCCAACTACCATCCAAAATTTCCACGTACACACAGAAATTTCTTGGGTCGCCCTTAAAATCCAAAATCAATACCAACAATTCTCCACCACAATTATTTTTTCTTAATTTATCATCATCGATCACCTAGCTTCTTTCTTATATATCTGCAAACTCGATCTTAACACAGCCTCACATTGTGACATAGCTAGCTAGCTATGGACTGGTTCGCATGGCTGTCGAAAACCGGCCTCGAACCGAGCCTTGTCTATGACTACGGCATCATCTTCGTTCGCAACGAGCTGCAAATGGAGGACGTTGTTTGCTTCAACCATGAGTTCCTGCTGAGCATGGGAATCTCTGTGGCCAAGCACAGGCTAGAGATACTCAAGCTTGCCAAGAAGGAAAGTGAGGGTGGCTTAAGGTCAATTTCAAGGCTCGGTTTGGCGCTCATCAAAACCAAGAAGTGCTTCAGCAAGTACTTTACAAGATTGGTTTTCCAAGAAAACGACATGTCGTCGTCTCCCAGACATGTGGCTGATCAACCAGAGAAATATCAAGAACACTGGAGAGGAGCTTTGCTGAGGAAGCCCAAGGGTCATGAGGAGGTCAAAACTAGGAGCATTGCGCTATCGGGGCCGTTGGATATGAGGACCCATGAGAGGCTGATGATGACCCCTAATCCTAGGAGCTTGAAGTTATCTGGACCGTTGGATTCAAAGGTCAACGAGAGGCTGATGTACACGGGAAATAGGAGCCCTAGACTCACTTCAGGTGCTATGGTGACGGACAAGCTAATGGTTGCAGCGAATAGGAGCCCCAAGGCATCTGGACCGTTTGATGGAAGATCGCACGCGAGGCTGATGGTGACGACCAATAGGAGTCCAAGGCTGTCCGGACCGCTTGATGGAAGAGTCGCTCCGTATGAGAAGGAAAGAGTGGATGTTGATTTTGATGACCATTCACTTTGGAGTGCTCTGTTTCAAGATTTGAAACCCACTTGATGATTAATTATTTTGTGTTTTTTGGTTGTGAAATTGATGTTATGTCTTGTCCAAAGAGTCATGAAATTAATTTGTACAAGTCTTGAAATTTTTTCTTCAGATTGCACTAAAATTTGACTCTCTTTTTTGGTATGTGTGTGTATTGAACTATTACTAGTTATTTGTAATTTGTTTACTTTCAGTTTTGTTTTTTTTTTTTGAAAGGGTTTACTTTGAGTTTGATTGTCTTTAATTTGTTAATGAGGAGCTTAAATTGTTGATTACTGAGGTCATTTTTGGGTTTGGCCCATCTCTGATCCCCAAACGAATTGGGCCCACTAGATTTTGGTTTTTTAAAATAGCAGGGCCCGATCCCATAACGAACTGGGCCGTTTACTTTGTTTCCCTTGAATCCACGAAGATAAAAGCAATAGGCCGTCGTGCGTGGTTCACTCTCTTCAGTCTCTCTTTCTCTTTCTTCTCAAAAATCAAAATTGGGCGCCGTGCCCTTGAATCTCTTAAATCAATTGCAATGGCGGAAAATGACCTACCCTATGAAATCATACTGAAAATCCTCACC
Organism: Rubus parviflorus; assembly: GCA_029955375.1. Lineage (NCBI taxonomy): Eukaryota > Viridiplantae > Streptophyta > Magnoliopsida > Rosales > Rosaceae > Rubus > Rubus parviflorus. The sequence goes on from JARGGL010000004.1 coordinate 22,255,023, forward strand.
AGCGCTGCGTCTCAAATCGCTGGCGGCGTTCTATGTTGTCCGACCCTAAATTCGCGAAATTGCACTTCCAGCAAACCCTAAGCCGCAGACTTCTCCTCAGCGGCGACGGCCCTCAGCTTGAATCCCTGGAGTTGGATACGTCGTCGTTTGGAGGCAAATCTATGGTCAGAAAGCTCAATTGTCCGTCCAAGATTCCGGACAAAAGCTAATACTCGGCTCGTGCAATTGTCTTTTATGTGCAGGCGACGGCGAAAGCTTCTACATCTGGAACCCATTGACTGGATTCTTGAGGAAATTGCCTGACCCGGGTTTTACTTCCGAGGTATATCTCTATGGATTTGGTTATGTCTCGGCCACCGACGACTGTTCAGTACTTTGAATACTGTGTAGCCCTACATATACTGTAGAAAGGAGCACATTCCTTTTCTCTAAAATAGATAGATATTCCTTTAAGGGCTCCTAGGAGCAATTTATTCTTTTTCTGTTTCTCATCTTTATTTAACCTAAAAAAGTATTCTCGTCTGCCCCCTATTGATGATTATGCATCTATTCTAAACTACTCTAACATAATAACTCTTCTATGCAGCAAGAGGGTTGGTGGTCATATGAATTTTGCTATCAGAAGAGATTAAGACAAATTCATTTGGAAGATGAGAAGGTATCCACTGAAGTGCCTCTGAAATGCACACCTTCAACTATACTATCCTTCTGTTATTAGTTCCTAATATGATGTGAGCAGTAGAAGTGTAGAACTACATATGTTGAGAGGAAGTAGGTTAATATGCATCAAATGTGCTTAATAGGAACCATGTTTAATCAGACGATCTTGGGCTTTAACCTAGTGTTGGCACACAATTTTGGTCATTAAATACTGAAGTATTAGGGTTGGGTTTTCCTGCATGTTATATGTTGTGTTCATCCATCCTTGTAGTGGTTATTGTGGTATATGCAGCGGTTACTGTGGTACCGGTAGATCAGTCATTTGTTAATTTCCTACTTTGGTAGGACAACTAATGACCAGTAACATTATTATCATCATTATTTTAGATAAGCTAATTTCTTGTTGGAACTTTTTCGGACTAATTGAATCCTGCAACTTATGTGATTGGCTACTTTCTCTCTTATTACAGGTGGTTCAGGAATTTGTTTTAGGTGTATATGATGCTGAGGCAACTGCTGCATTTAACCAGAATCTCTCTGACATATCCTTGCTTAAAGATCCACGCTCAAAAGACGCATACCAAAGGTCTGATTTACAGGTGGTTCAGGAATTTGTTTTAGGTGTATATGATGCCGCGGCAACTGCTGTATTTAGCCAGAATCTCTCTGACATATCCTTGCTTAAAGATCCATTCTCAAAAGACGCATACCAAAGGTCTGATTTTGTTTTTGTGAAAAGTTTCTGGACAAGTTTGAGGAAAAACTTGATGTAGATCAAAACTAAGAGATGAATGCGACTTATCAAAATGCCCTTTTCATGTAGGTATCATCCTCATCAATGTACGAATGGAACCACTTGTGATCTTACAAACCAGCCTCGAGAGACTGAGGTACGAAGCTATTAACTTTGTTTAGTTTTCGTTTTTGTTTTCCCATCTCTCTTCTCCTTACTTTATATGCATTTTGCAGGTGAGATTTGTATGCTCAGAGCCGAGAGCTATGATTAGTTCAATTACAGAGATATCCACTTTCAAGTATGCAGTTACAATTCAATGCCCCACGCTTTGCAAGCATCCCTAAGCCTCTGTCTTTTCCCTATCGTCCCCTCTATATCTCTATTTACTAGCTCTAATGACTAGTTTCAACCAACAGATTATTCCAAGCAGAGAGACCGGTATGGCAGACCATCAATTGTAATGTTCTTCCCAAGGATTACAAGGAAACCAAAGTTGAGGAAGAAGAATCTGCAATTAAGCAGATAGTTATGGTCACAGACAGTGAATCTCCATCTAATGATGATGATTCGGAGTAACGTTTTATAAATTCAGTGAATTTTGGCCGCCGTGAAAATTCCCTTGAATCTCTTAAATCAATTGCAATGGCGGAAAATTGCTCTCTGCTTTCAATTGCTGGTTAGTTACTCCACATTTTTAATCTACAAATGTTTCAGTATTTTGCAGTAGAAAACTGTTTGTTTATTTTCTGCTGTTATGAGTTACTCCATTTTCAGTGCCTTTGAAACTCAAACATGGTTTTGAACTAGTATCTTTTAAGAGACAGTATACATCCTTTTACCATTTTATTTTGCCAAGTACACTTTGTGATTGACACACCTTTTGGACCACATGAGCCTTGCATTCTTTGGAAACTTTGTTGAATACTCTGCATTGTGTTAAGTAATCAGTTTTTGCGGAGTTAAGTTAATATCTTAGTTCTGACCCAAAGAAGGTTGATACCTTAGTTTATGTGTTGGTTACCTATGTAGATGCATGTACAGTGAGGATAATATGATCATTTTAGCCTCTCCAGACATAGTTGGTTAGGAACTTTGAACTTAGAAGACATACGCAGGAGCGGAACTACGTTATGGCTTGGGTGTGCTTAAGCCCTACCAAGAACTTCGGTAAAAAAAAAAAATTAAGTATATGTAGTTTCCAAAATATACGTATCTTAATCTCTCTCCCTATCCCATCAATCTCGCTTCTTCTTCTTCTATAAGTAGAGTCTTGCCATCTTCTGTACTCTCTTAATCTCTCTCCCTATCCCATCAATTTCGCTTCTTGTAAGTATATATTTATGTTCAATTTTACTTATTTTGGTTAATTGGTTCAATTTGAGGATTTATTAAGGGTTTAGCTAGGTTCTTGTTTTCTCTCCGTAGTGTCATTTGAGAGTTAGCCCGGCCAGGTTTCAATTCCTGGTTCCGCCACTGGACATACGTAGAATTATCATGCTAACAAAGGCTCTGCTCTCATTTAAAACAGAGCAAAGGCAAATAGCATGGTTATCTGCACACACACACATATATGTAGTTCAGAATTGGAACATTTGTAACTTGAAAATTGTCTTTAACTAGTGTGTGTTGCATAACAATGTAGAAAGATGAATTTCTTTCAACCATGTCTTATTATTTGGTTCAGAATTGGAACATTTGTAACTTGAAAATTGTCCTTAGTTAAAGTAAGTTCATTAAACATTTGTTCTTTTGTATCCTATTTCAGTTGCAACATGTCATTTTAGTGATAAGTTTTCTTCTAAGATTTCATTTGTGGAGGCCATCTAACTCTTGGTTTTTTTGTGAATTCCATGAAAATGATTGTCCTTTTGTTAATGGGATTATATTTTCCTATAAACAAAAATAAACCATGCTAATTCTGTAAATACCTTTCTTGTATTTCTATAAATTTATTTTAGCTTTCATTCATTTTTGCTATGATCTCAAAGATCAATGGTTTTAAACAGTTCATAAATCATAAAGAAAATATCACATGCAGACGACTGAGTTTCATGCAGCGAGTTTTTTGTTAATGGGCTTCGGCCCAAATTTTAATTCATTTTGCCTGTAATAAAGCCGACAGGATTGCAGACTTTTTATGGAAAATAATAACATTTAATGGGCTTCAGGCCTAAGTTATTTTGGAAAATATTGATCTGGATCGAAATTTAATCTGATCCAGGCCCAAGTTTTTTGGAAATTTAATCTGGGCCAAACTTTAATAGGTTTCGGGCTCCACTGTTTTGGGAAAATATTAACTGGGCCGCGTATTAATGGGATTCACGACCTATTTTTTGCAAAAATTTTGAACATAGGCCATATCTTAAAGGACTTCCGGCCCATGTTAATCTGGGCCGAAATTTAATGGGTTGAGGCCCAAAGTTTTAGAAAATATAAACTGGGCCGATTAAAAATGCGCTTCATGCCCAATTTATTTTGAAAATATTAATCTGGGCCCAAATTTAATGGGCTTCAGGCCTAAGTTTTTTGGAAAATATAAATTGGGCCGATTTATAATGGGCCTCATGCCCAACTAATTTTGAAAATATTAATCAGGGCCGTATTCTAATGGGCTTGCGGCTCAAGTTTTATTAATCTGGGCCGAAATTTAATAGTTTCAGGCCCAAGGTTTTGGAGAATATAAATTGGGCCGAATTTTAATGGGCCTCAAGCCCAACTAATTTTGAAAATATTAATCTGGGCCGTATTTTAATGGACTTCAGGCCCAAGTTTTATTAATCTGGGCCTAAATATATGGGCTTCAGGCCCAAGTTTTTTGGAAAATATAAACTGGGCCGATTTTTAATGGGCTTCAGGCCCAACTAATTTCGAAAATATTAATCTGGGCCGAAATTTAATGGGCCTCAGGCCCAAATGTTATTAATCTGGGCCGATTTTTAATGTGCTTCAGGCCCAAGTTTTATAAATCTGGGCCGAAATTTATGGGCTTCACGCCCAAGTTTTTTGGAAAATATAATCTGGGCCCATTAATAATGGGCCTCAGGCCCAAATAATTTTGAAAATATTAATCTGGGCCGTATTTTAATGGGCTTCAGGCCCAAGTTTTATTAATCTGGGCCGAAATATAATGGGTTCAGGTCCAAGTTTTTTGGAAAATATAAACTGGGCCGATTATTAATGGGCCTCAGGCCCAAATAATTTTGAAAAATATTAATCTGGGCCGTATTTTAATGGGCTTCAGGCCCAAGTTTATTCATCTGGGCCGTAATGTAATGGACTTCAAGCCCAAGTTATTGGAAAATATACTGGCCGAATTTTAATGGGCTTCAGGCCCAAATATTATTAAACTGGGCCATTTTTAATGGGCTTCGGGCCCAATTTATTTCTAAAATATTAATCTGGGCCGAATTTAAATGGGCTTCAGGCCCAAGTTTTTTGGAAAATATAAACTGGTCCGATTTTTAATGGGCTTCAGGCCCAACTCATTTTGAAAATATTAATCTGGGCCGAAATTTAATGGGCCTCAGACCCAAATATTATTAATCTGGGCCGATATTTATTGTGCTTCAGGCCCAAATAATTTTGAAAATATTAATCTGGACGTATTTTAATGGGCTTAAGGCCCAAGTTTTATTAATCTGGGCCGAAATTTAATGGGTTGAGGCCCAACTTTTTTGGAAAATATAAACTGGGCCATATAATTTTTGATGCGCTTCAGGCCCAATAATTTTGAAAATATTAATCCGGGCCATATTTTTGATGCGCTTCAGGCCCAAATTTTATTATTCTGGGCCGAAATTTAATAAGTTCAGGCCCAAGTTAGAAAAATAAATTGGGCCTGGAACCCGTTAAAAATCGGCCCAGTTTAATATTTTATATTAATCTTGGCCAAATTTTAATTTTCTTCAGGCCCAAATTATTTTTGAATGTATAAAGTGGTCCCAGATTTTTTAGAAAATTATTAAAACGAGTCAATTTTTAATGGGTTTCAGGCCCAAGTTATATTGAAAATTTTAATGGTCACTAGGGCCAAATTTTGTTGGAAAATATATATTTGGCCCATTTTTAATGGGTGTCATGCCCGAGATTTTTTGGAAAAAAAATAAACTGGGCTGATTTTTATTGGTCTTTAGTCGCAAGTTTTTTTGATAAAAAATAAACTGGGGCAAATTGGAATGGGCTGAAGACCCAAAATTTTGGGAAAAAATTAACTTGTGCAGAATTATAATGGGCTTCAAGCCCAAGTTTTTGGGAAAATATTAAGCTGGATTTGAATGGGTTTCAAGTTTTCTATTCCTTTGAACCACAATAAATGAACTCTCACTACCATCGACTTCAACACCATATAATAGAAAGGACTGTCACTACTGCTCACTGCAGACCCCAGAAAGGCAAAAACTTACCATATGGAACACCACCCATAGGCCTCACGGCCCGTGCCATCAGTTTCTCAGATTAGAGAAACAAGCGAAAGTGCATCAAGCAAAAGTATCACACATAATCGTAGTCCTATCATATGCCTAAGAGATAAAACTCTATTCTTTCATATCTTGTATGATCTGAAAGATGAATCGCTTCAAAAGATCGGATAAGCAATATGGTACAATAATGATTGGTCTTTTTTGCCTGCTTGTAAAACATCTGTTTATGGTTTTCACATTAGAGACGAACTTCAGGTACAGTTAATCTCAAAAACCCAACTAGCAAAATATTTAATTCATTTGCAAAAGGAAATACAAATACATTCCTGACCAAGTAATTAAAGGACTTATGTTGACACACATGCTTACTCAACCTTACTAGATGGACATTCCTCCAGACTGTTCTCTAAAATCTAAATCCAACCCTTTTGACAGGCACAAAGGTATTTTAAGTTCCCCTTATAAACAAGGGATATATCCACAGCTGCAACAGGAAATCAACCGGACCACATTATAATCAATCAATATATAATCTCACTTAAAATACCTGTTGCTTTATCGCACACCTAGACACTGACATGTAGTGATTTATCAACTTCTGATCTCCATATTAGAAGATACCAAAGCCCTTGACATCGCCTTGAAATTATAGCTACTTAATAAGGAAAAGGGCATATGCAGATATTAAAATGATATGCACTGGCAACTGCGAAATAGCACAACAATTGGCAGTACCTGTGATCTGATGCTGTGCTAAGATCCCAACTCTTGTCAACCAAACTCCAGTCTCGAGGCCAATAAACAATAGCTCTAACAGCAAGGAATGGAAAGACTTTATGATTACCTCTGACAAGCACCGGCAACTGCGAAATAGCACGACAATGATATGCACTGGCCACTGCAAAATAGCACAGATATTATAATAAGCTGTAAATGAGGCCTTTGACATAGTAAATCTTTGATCAATGCCAAAAGAAGATCAATACTCAAGCTCCTTTCATGAGCCTCATCAACTATGATGCAAGAAATCCCGGACATATCCTTAACATTCATGTAGCACTGCAGTAAACAGTGGTCTGTCATATATGTTACCTTAGAACGAAACTACTCCTCAGACAATGTCTCCATAACACCCGTTACTTTCTTCTTTTCTTCTTTTCTTCTTTGACCCTTTTTGCCAATGAGCTAGCAGCAATCTTGCGAGGCTGAGTGCATACAATGGACTCATCAGCAGCAATTCCAGAATCGACAAGAAACTGAACCAATTGCTTACTCTTCCCGAACCAGTCCTCTCCAATCAACACCATGACCAGTGGAAATGAATGCTAGTTAGATGTTAGATATCGACTAAAGTAAGCGACTCAAAAAATCTAGCAAAGTACAATTGATCATGCCTAACCGCAAAATAAACAGATTGGCTAAAGAGACTACCTGGTGGTGAAGAATTTGCTGCCGATAAGAGTCTTCGAGTCTGCGGCACTCCCGCATAATGAAGCTATGAATTCGACTCCAAACCCTCCAAATTTCGCCACCAAATTTAAACACTTCCGGCACGCCGTCGTCCTCCGACCCTTTCCCATCAACATATCCATGGCAGACTTGAACTCTCTAATCCTGCTCTCAACCAATTCGAGCTCGTCCTCATCGGATAGCTTCTTCACCTCGCCCTCGATTAACCGCTTAATTCGGTCGGAGAACAGGGCTTTCAGCCGCTCCTCGAGCTTCACGAGGTGATGGGGCGGCACCGAAACTTTTGGGTTCAGCTCCAGCAACAAATTGTGAACCCGGTCGAGCCGCTTCGACCGCGTCGTCCCATCGCCGGTAGAACAATGACGCAACTATGAGGTTAGAGGGACGGACCTCGACACTTTCCGGCTCGGCCTTGCACTTGATCAAGGCCTCGATATCTGACTTGCAGAGGAGGTTTCGCTTGTCGCCGGAACGGAGATTCACCACGAAATTCGGTGGTCGCCGAAACATTTTCGATTACAAAACCCTAGTGCCCAAATTTCGGGGTTTCTGAACTTTCAAATTAGGGTCAGGTTTTGGTACGTGGGGTGCAATGAGTCGGGGCGTTTTGTTTAAAAGGACCCTTTTTTAGGGGTCTTGAAGCTTTGGGGTATTATAGAACTTTCTAGTATTGAATATTGATACTCTGAAAACATGAACTGTTGGATTAGTTTAATGTGTGGAGCTTATCGAAATAGTGACTAATATAACAATGAGAGAATAGTCACTTTAGTCACTGAACTTTGCCAAATTTGACACTTTGGTCATTGAACTTTCAAAAATATCACTTTAGTCACTGAACTATTACACCGTCTATCACTTTAGTACCTCCGTTAGTTTTTTCCGTTAAAACCACCTCTCTCCGTTAAATTCAGGGGTATTTTAGGGATGTAAGACCAAAAAATCATTTCTTTGAATAATTTTTTATTTTATACTTTATTTTGACTAAATAAAAAAGAGACTCTTCATGTCATCGTAAGGTCTTTTCTTTGATTTTATTAACTTTATAAAATAATTTTAGAAATCCATGCAAACCAATTTTAAATTTTTACAATTTCAAATATACCATTTTTCAACGAAAATCATGTGATATAATAAGAAAAAATTCCTTAATTTGACAAAATTCATCAAACTAAGTAAAAACCCGGATTTGATAAACAATATGTTGCCAAACCTTTTTTGTTTTGTTTGAATATAAAAAAGAATATAATATTTATTTTGAAACACATGTAACGACGAATTGTTCGTTGCTATAAGATATTTATAAATAATTTATTTATTTTATCATAAAAAAAATTGGGCTTGGGGTTGACGAAAATATCCCTGAATTTAAAGGAGAGAGGTGTTTTTAACGGAAAAAACTAACGGAAGTACTAAAGTGATAGACGGTGTAATAGTTCAGTGACTAAAGTGATATTTTTGAAAGTTCAATGACCAAAGTGTCAAATCTGGCAAAGTTCAATGACTAAAGTGACCATTCTCCCTATAACAATTTATGTCTCCGGCATTTTAATATTTCGAAATATTATAGAACTTTCAAAACTTTATTCTCAAATCAAGCCTATAGTTATTTCCGATTAGGCGTCAATATTTGAATTTGGGAAAAAATTCACAAACTTAAGATCAATTGACACTTTGGTACCTCACGTTTCAACTTTATCATTTTGGTACCTAAAATTATTATTCTGATTAGCTTTTCGTACCAAAATGATAGAGTTGAAACGTGAGGTACCAAATCGATTGGCCATAAGTTAAGATATTGTTTGTGACTTTTTCTCTTGAATTTGAACTCTTACATTCTTATCCTTGATGAAGTTTAGGAGCCACATTAGGCCTCGAAAATTGTAATAGTACGAAAAGCCGATTTTTGCAAGTGCACTGAGAAAAATGAAAGCCACGTCTATTTGTAACTTGTTTATTTGAGTGAGTTCTAGAATTTTTTTTTTATCAACCAAACGCATAAATTTTTTTTTTTTTTTTTTTTTTGAGAATTCAAAAATTTCATTAATAAGGAAGAAGCTATTACAAGCAGTATGAATATTTGAGTAAGTTTTGGGTTGAAATATTGTCATGGTATCATCATCTATCCGTCTATCGACGAGTTATGAGTGAGCTGATGCATCTTAATGGTTTGATGGCACAGTTTGGGACTGGCTTTAAAGCACAGTTTCACTCGATTCAAGTTTAATCATTTCAGAAACCCACTCTTTGTTAGGATTGAATGCTATTACCAAACTTTGTAACTGTGAGTCCACCACAAATCAAAGTTATTAGATACCAAGCAGAACATTATTTGGAAAATAAGAAAATTGCAGCCACTGCCTTGACTGTTTGAGGCAACTAAACGATCAGTTCACCCCGAAGAAAACTTTCTAATTTAATTTTCTGCTCAGTTAACATGTAATTTATACAACGCCAACCACACCATTCTATACATGAATGATACTGAAAATTAACATTTTAGTAGTTCAAACAAGCAAAACATACACAGATGAGAGTTCGAGTGACAAAAAGTTACTAGAGCTCCAGTAGAGTTCTATAGCTCTCCAGACAGTTGAACTTCCGCCGACTACTGCTCGTTGATCTTAGTTATCTGTATTCTGAGGTAGTCTGAAGGAACCACCGGCATAAAGCATTTGATAAACAGGCTTAATCCTAATAGACAGAACAACGCTCAAGATTGTGCCAACACCACAGACACCTGCAAGAACAAGGAAGGTAACCCTAAAGCAATTTGGACCCAAGCAGGAGACATTTGTTCCATAGAGATGATTAAGACCGTGCTGCTTTGCTGCCTCATTATCGTATATGTACCCTGCTAGGAGACCTGAAAAAAGAAATGCGCCTAGAGGATTCCCTAGTGACATGAAATTGTAGAATATGCCAAAATGCCGCAATCCAAAGAGTTCGGAGACGGTCGGGATCATGATAGAAAACTGGACACCGTAGCAGATCCCAAGCAATGCAGTCGCAGCATAAAGGGTTCCACTGATAGCAGAAGCAAACAGCAGATAGATAAAGATCATTAAGATTTGAGTGCAAGTCATCCAAAATGTCCGTGGGATTGTTCTTGTCCTGAAAAGAGAAGAATTTTATCTAATGTTAACTTAATTACGTAAAAGTAAGTATGGTGAGACGGGGACATCAATAAATGTAAGGATAGATGTTACTGACTTGACAAAATGTTCAGAAACAACTCCTCCGCCGAGACGACCAACAAAATTGCCAAAGCTGAAGAGAGACAACAAGATTGTGGTATCATGCGTTCCTTGTGCAATACCTATTTGAGCTAAATTATTGAGAACAGTTACCCCAGAACCAACCCCTACAAAATAAACCAAAAACAGAAGCCAGAAGTCGGCCTTGATCACAGCTTCAGTAAACTTGAAATCTTCCCCTCTTTTGGGTCTTCTCTTTCTCTTCACTGCCCCCTCACCCTCTGCGAGAAGCATAGCTATTTCAGACGAAGAATCATTCCCTTCACGAAAACTTCCTAGGCTTGTTGTTGATATAGATGACTTCAGCAGTGGTTCAGTTTCATCTGCATTGCTGTCCCCGTTATTCAAATTACCAGAAGAGCTCACTCTTGTGGGATACAATGTCATTTTTACAGGGATTGCAAGCGGGGCCATGAGAAGTACAACCATTATGACGACAAAACTGATGGTAATAGGAGCACTTAAGGAAAAGGAATCATCCAATATTGTAGTTGTGAGCACATATAAGCCGACCACAACACTCGCAGCTTGTATGAAGAGAAAGTGGCCATGCTCCGCAGAGTCTTCACTAGAAGCTGGTGTGCAAGGCCTAACAAAATACATCATAACGAAACATAGGACAGGAACCCCAAGTGTAAGGAAGAGTAGAAGCTTAGAAGATGAATTGCGAAGGAGTACACTATAAATTTCGGTAAATACAGCTGCACTGAGACCCCCATAACCTTTTAGAATGCCCGCAACGGTTCCACGACTAAACGGGAAGTTCCTCATATTGGTTACAAGCACAGCCGTGGTAAGCCAAGCACTACTATTAGTAGCAACACAAAGAGCAATCCATAACTGCAACATAACCACATAAACAATGCGTCATGATCATAAATCTAATCAAAATTATGGATTTGTTTGTAGATAAACCATTTCCACTACTAATAATCATTCAATTGGATAACCAAATTTAAAGAAAACTAGAATGGTCAACAGAAAGCTCTAAATCTGTGTTTCTTAATGGAACAGCATTAGCCGAGCAAGGCCAGACCAAATTCTAGCCCAGCAATATCTTATCACTAGATTCATCCAATTTCCAAAACTTATACAAAGATTTACCAGGTTAACATTAACATCACCAATCCCATAAACAAATTAGTACCCAACTTACAAAATCACCAATATATTACTCCTCAACTAGAAAAATGAAAATTCATAGTAGTTTCAGTACAAAACAAAATCAAGCAAAACTTTAACACCAATTAATCCCACAAAAAAATTAGCAATCTTTAGAACTAGTATCCAATTACAAAATCCTTGTAGCTTATTAAAATCTAGATGCAAATCACAAAGAAAAAGCGATAAAGATCAGAACTTTGAAAAGAAAACATACCAACCAATAAGGCAAGGACTGAAGTGTGCGGCTGACAGCGAGCCAGAGGACACCATAACCAAGGAAACAAGCGAAAGCCCCAATCGAAAGTATCATCCAAGGTGGGAACTTGTTGGAAGCAATACCCGGAAGAAGTCCAACGTTTTCCCCAATATCATTAGCCACACCGAGCATGGTCAACTGGTGCTGATTGAAACCCAGAACAGATTTCAGCGAGTGCGAATAAAGCGGGAAGTTGTAGGAGTTCCCGGCTGCTATTTGGACCCACACTGCTGCTCCTAAACCCACCCACGGCGGCCTCGTCCCTTCTTTAACGGTCACCATTGATGGGGTTTCTAACTAACTAACTCAGTTCAATCTGAGCTGGTTTATGTTGTGGTCGTGAGTTTAAGGTGAGTGGTTTGGGGATTGTCTGAATCTGAGGTGATGTTCCTGATAATAAACAAAAAAAAGAGAATCTGAGGTGATGCCAACAGGACATAATGACTTGGCCTTTGCCATTTGGACTTCCCAGCGGTTTGGTCTCTTCCTTGTGAAACTGGTTTTCTTTTCTTTCTTTCTTTTTTTAAGAAATTTTTTTTTTTTTTTATCGGGATTCTTCTGTTAAGAAAAGGCGATGGAATTGACGCAAAGTCATGTGTCTATGCACGTGATATGATTTTCGATCTATCATTTTTTTTTTGGACGTCAGTTTACACACGTATCTTAGAGGAGTTAAACTTTTAGGGAAGTTGAAATTCTAGGAGAGTCGAATTCAAAATCTCTCCTAAAATAATTTTGGTGTCAAACCACTAACGATTGGATCTATGATGTTGAGACAGTTCACTTGACTGGTGAGCCCTCTTAGTTGATATGTGGTCTGAAATGAGAATGAACAAAATGTGGGCCAGTGCTAAGGAAAAGCGTGACAATGTTTTTGATCTTAGGAGGATACGTGTGTTAGGAGCCGGATCATTTTGGTTTTATCCCTTGTCACACTCACATCCAAGAAAGGTTTTGTTTCGAAAATTCTCGTAATCAAGATACTTTCTTTGATATTTTGTAAAAAAAAAATTTGAAAAATATGAATTGCTGATATAGTTACGTATACGGTAATACCAACAATATTTGTCATTGTATTCTTCACTTCTTCCTTTGAAATTAAAATTAGAAAAAAGACTTGAGAGGATGCGTTCAGCTCAAGTTTTGCCGTCTTTATCTGATATCTAATCCACCATTACCTCATTGGACGTGTTTTTTCTCCAAATAAGGTGACAAGATGGCAAGATGGGTCACACCCAACAGTCATTGGAAGCCTTTTGCTAACCAATTTATGACAATTTCTTCTCAACTTAGGATGCTCCAAAAGATGATGATACAATTTCTAGTCAAAGAAACAAATTGTGCAGTATGAATGGCCATAATCCCAACAACAAGCAATAACAATGTTCATATATATCAAAAAACAAAAAAAGGAAATTTCTTTGTTGGTGCTATGAAAGTGGCAGGTTTCTATATTGACACGTCGAAGATAAATACCAACAAGAGACAACTATCAACTACGTTGCATTTTTTTTTAATAAGTATTACGTTACAAGTATTAAGGCGCTAAATTTGTCATTTTCTTGTAAATAAGAAATGGGGAGTTGGCATATCATATGTGATTATACATGAAAAGCGATAAGGCGGATTGACTTAAAATACAAACTATATATTAGCCGTGTAAAATGGGTTGACGCGAGCACAATTATGCCAATCTAAACTTATTTTGTATTGTTTTCTGAGTCGTGCTACTGCGTTGTATCGCAAATTGTCACCCCTAGTTAAATATGGATTGAAGCCCAACGTCAACTAAGCGCAAATGTTCATAGGCCTAGTAACCCAACCAAGAAGCTCACTAGGAGAGGAATCGAACATCTGAGAGCCCATGTTGAGAGTAAAGCCCAAAGCCAGCCAGAAAATCCTCCATTCTCTTTTTTGGAAATGTGATTGGGTTATGGCTTCTCCAATTAGGAAAAGCAACAGTGTTCTTGTATATAAACTATAAAAGACAAATCTGGGCCAAAAAAATAATAAGACAAATAAAAGTAGAATTTGAGTTTTGGATGATAAATGTCATCAACCTAAATTTTTGTCCATTAAATATTAAAATCATTCATCCTAAAAAAAAAAGAAGAGAAAAATCAGTATGAGATGAGCAAAATGAGGGTGAAAAAGAACAAGGAAGAAAACAAAACCATTGAAGGTCGTATGTGGTAGTTTTTGGGCGTTGTAAAGACTAAAGAGCAGCAGATATTATTTAGTACTCAACCTTATCTAGTTATCCTTTGTTACTTAACGTTTTAGATTAGGATAAGCAAGATATTATTTGTCAAGAGGCCCACCTGCTAGCTTAATTTAGAGCCAGTTGTGATTAGAAATGAATTAGGAATTGTTTTTGTTGTTTAAGGGAGCCAACTTGCTTCTCACTAATTAACATTAACTCTTAATTTCATCACAAGATATAGCTAGATATATACCTAAACACATGACCAAATAGTTGAAAGCTCCAAATGGGATAAGGTTAAAGATAAGGGCTGGTGGTAGGGTATGAGTATGGGTATGGGTATGGGTATGGGTATGGGTTTGGGACTTTGGGATTGGGTTTCTACTTGAACAAAAGAAAGTAGCAAGGCTCGACTCGCTATTTACTATTTACTAGAGTAGTGTCGATATCATCCCTAACCTAACCATCTCTTTCATTGAATGTAGAAGATGCGATATCCCCATCATGTGGGTTTTTTCATTGAATAAAAAACAATACAACAAACGGGATAACCATATTTCTTCTTTGTGGAAGATACATGCACATGATGCTTTGTCTCCATCTCTAGTTCTCTACCCGTACCCGAACCCGGCAAAACCCTCGGGGCCCCATAAACATGATCAAATAGTACTTGCATATATGAACTTCCCCACATCCATCCAAACCATTTAGGTCTTTGCGATTTCGGGTTTTTCTTATCCTCTGAACTGACTCAGCAGGCAGTCAGCAAATCAGAACTCAACACTCTGACTGACTCAGTGACTCGGATCCATTACGAACATGACGCAGAGAATATAGTGGGTCGATCTCCGTTTTTCAAAAAGCAATTATTTGATTACCAAAGATTGATTAGGATCTGACGCGAAATGTCGTGTGTATGTGTCCACTGTCCACTGTCCACTGTCCACCCACCAAATACCAATCTTAGCTGCTAATATCAATAATCTAACCAGAACCATGCGTACTTAATTCACTTTTTCTTTTTCTTCAAAATTTCATAAGGCTTTAAATAGAAGCATAAATCCAAAAATGGTACTTACATAGTTGGCCATCGGCCAAATTGGTACAGCAACATGCGTAATATGGGCGGACCATGTACATTTTGGGTTGATTCGTGATATTACAATCACCATTTTGACCGATGGAAAATACTATAGAAACCGATTTAAGGAAATCATCATTATCGTTTTGGCCGATTCGTGATATTAATTACACGTATCATTTTGGAAATTTACCCTAATAGAAATTGAAAACGGATAAGAGTGGGGGAACAAGTGCCTAAAAGGCAGCTAGTTGATTAGCTCCATATTCTTCGCACCGGCCCAAACGTAGCTTTCGCTTTCATGATCGACCTTATCCTCTCCAAGGGCCAAAGTCACTTTGTTTCTAGGCTAATGCTGCCATGAATGCGATACAGTTGAAAAGGAGCTATGAAATTCCAGCATATGGGTCCTGAGCCCTCATTTTCATTTTGGCAGGACAGGGACTATTCTTTTCTTTCTGTCTTTCTTTAATTCTTTCAAATGTTGTTATGCAACTTGCAACTCGTTGATACTGACTGCGGAATAATTTCCCGATATGAAAATATTGATCATTTGCTTTCAATTAATAGTCCAAATCAGAGAATAAGAAGAAGAAGAAGAAGCAGAAGAAGAAAAACAAGATTGATACCAAAAAAAATTTAAAGCTCGAAGAGATTCGCTTTTGAAAATACAAATATATAATCAGGTTGGAGATAATGAGAGGGGGGGTCCTTTAAAGTAAAGAGAAATTAGATTTGATTCAAAGTGAGAAATTAGATTTGATCCTCAGGTGCCCGGCATTTTAATTACTTATTTTGAGATTTTTAGATGAATATATATCCTTTAGTAAAGTTCATTCAATTGCTTAAGTAATTGGTTTAATTCGTTCTGATTCAATCCAATTCTCCATTGCTTCTTGTTTCATAACACATTCGCACCTGCACAAGAGGAAACAAGAAAATTAAATAAATGAAGAAAAACAAAAGAATCCGGGAAAAGAATAGTAATTCAACGCCCATAAATCCGGAACCTGGTAACGGAGACCAAGTAAACGGGGGGAAGGTACGGCGAATAGTAACAGAGACGACACAAATTCCGGCTAATAGTAACGACGTAACGGATGACGGAGAAGTAAAAAATAGGTGTAAATCGGAGATGGTATTGGTGATCGAAATGGCATGGAATGGAAAATTGAATGGGCTACAGGCAGACCCAGATTGAACCAAGTTAACCCAATTTTAACGAATGGATTTGATCAGAATTTAATTTGGGGCTCAATTTACGATGCTTATATGGAAGTTAATCAAGTCCCAGAAAGCTAGCTTGGAGACGCCAACAATGGCGCGCCAAAGATACATATGTGTATTTTATATATACAGAAGGCTAGGTTCTTCATCATATCACTAACATAGTCCTCTTTAGCAGTTCGGTCACCGGAGGACACAAAAAAAACCAAGTCCGTTCCGAATCATACCAATCGATCAGATCACTAACGCCTTCCTCATTCTGCCACGTACTCACCGACCATCGCGGCCTCACTTCGCCGGAAATTCCAAAAGAATATGCAGGAGAAGCTTAGGATCCAAAGAGTCAACGGTCAACGTGCCGTATTCCATTCAGTTTGTTCAAAATTCGTTACCAATTGGAATTACTCGCAGCAGTTGGACATGGTGGAGAGCCGGCTCGGCCTGGGACGGAAATCGGCCCGCCGCCTCTGGCTGTGGGATGAGGGACGGATCAGGGCAGACAAGGCGCGCTTCACGAGATCGCCTTCGACGCCGCCGATCCTCACCAGCGAGTTCGTCATCGCCGATCTACGCGCATTGAGCCGGTTCTGCGAGTACGGCGCCGAGGAGGTCGACACGTGCGAGCCGAACCCCTTGTGTAGGCTGCACCGGAACGAGCCGGGATGCGACGTAGGGGAACACATGCACGTCCGCTTGGGGTTGATCTGCTTCTTCATTGCGCTGCGGTGGTGGCTGCCGCTGCCATGTGGCGTGACGGAGATGGAACGGCTCGGAGACGTCGGACGGTCCAGCATCGAGAACCGCACGGACTGAGCCGAAGAAGGCGATCTGGCGAGGCTCACGCGCGGGGGAGATGCGGCGCGTTGGAAGAAACCGCCGGTGGATCGGGAGGAGAAGCTAGAAGTGGAGGAGGCGAAGCCTGTGGAAGACGATGAGTGAGCAGTGTAGAACCTTCCAGAGAGTGAGGGCGAGGCTGAGGACCTCAGGACCGGTCCGCTTGCTGACGACTTTCTTGAAACTGCTGCCATTTCTGTTCAGGTAATCGAGACTTTTAGACGAGAGAGAGAGAGTAAAGGAAGGAGGAGAGGGGAAGGTTTTTTGGTTTAAGCTGCGTTTTGCTGCCCAATTCGGCAAACCTAGCTTCACTCGAGCTATGTATTTATACTGAATGAGCAGGAGAAATTGGCTAAATTCTCGCGAGAATTATTCAAACGGTTAAGATATTTATTTAATGGAATTGCATTCGTACCCTCCCTTTTTTCCTTATTTGTTTTGTAATCTTGTGGTGGTCCTCGCCTTGTTTATTAATTGAATTGTATAGCTGTAAATTATAATTGTCATTGTTTACCATATTGGGCCCTTAATGATTTTCATTTCATTAAATTTCCTTAATAATTGTTTACCAAAAAAAAAAGTTTCCTTCGTAATGCATTTTATTGATTTTTTTGCTTATGATAGAGTGAAATCAAACTTCTCAACTTTTTTAAACCTAATTCTTTATGCTGAAATGTAGAAACGATGATTGAGAATAAATTCTTTAAGGCATGAGATTCGATTACCTTTAATGATATCATTTTTTTTAGTTACATTAGACCCCTAACTTAGTCTAATCCTAACCAAATTCTTCAAGCCTCCTTCACAACTTGGTTAACCTTAAGAGCTTAATCACATAATTGAATTTATGAATGAATATGATAATTTAGTTACTTTTTTATGTGGTGCTCACTTGCATCTTAATTCTTTTCGTGCTATAAGTGCATGAGAAGTCATATATTAAATAATTTAAGTAAAAGTGTTACTAAAATAACAACGAGGAGTTCATAATTTGTTATTAATTTTACATTAAAATTAAATCATTTATTTACTAATGAAATCTTATGCCATATGTTTAGGGTGCTTATATGCAATTTAATTGTTAATAAATCATAAAATGAATTGAATTTGATGCATGGTATACATGGTAGTTACATGTAGCACAAGCAAAAGAATTAAAAGAATGTTTATGATGCATGTGTGTTTTATGGCCACAATGAATGCGGAACAACGAATTTGGATTCGATTAATTGAATAATATAATTCTTCCTTAAACAGCCTCTGATCAAATACAAAGCCACACCAACTACTATTTTAAAAGTCCCAAACACGCTGCCAAGAATAAGGACGTGATTGCAATTAGTGAACAGTTAAGGGACTGAACCGGAAAGCAGAGAAAACAGTTGGGGTTGGTTAAAGTAAAACTGCGGGAGGGAGTTCCAACGGTTTCGACGCAAGCTATGGGCAGAGCACGCAGAGAGACGCGCGCGCTGAGATAAATAAATAAAAAAGATATTAAAAAAAATAAAAATTAGGGTTTGTTATGTTGTGTAGAGCGACAGCTTTCAGAGAGTAGTCAAGGGGTGTCTCCAACTTTGTACTTTCTTCCGTTATGACACGCAAAACGCTGCCCATACACGCCTTTACTTCCACGTACACTGTAATCACTGAGGCAATTTACTCCTTTTTTTTTTCTTTTTCTTTTTTCACTGTTTTTAAAACTTTTTGTAATTTTGTTTTTCTTTTTGGACCGTTTTTAATTCTTAGTTACTACTTTTTTTTGTGTGTGAAAATAATTCTTAATACTTGCTTATACTTGAGATTTTTTTTTTCAAACTCATAAAAGGTTAACTATTACATTTAACTATGCCTCAAAGTAAGCGTTGTGCCAAGCCTCTAGGTAGTAAGAAAAACTCAAATAACTTGCGGGCTCTCCTATCACCGAAATCTCACCATGTTGAGCAAAAAGAATAATTCATCAAATTTTGCATTTGTGGTCAACGTTTTTGAAATTTGGAACCATAAATTTGACGAGAAAATTCACGTAAACATGAATTGGTAAAATGGTAATTTATTTTCGATTAAAACTTGTCAAATGAGTAATATTAACAAAACTAATCTTTGTTTTTTTTCGGTTGTTTGGATAGCTCTCTTGACTTTAGAATATTTACAACATAATTTATACGGTAAGTCGAGATTTGATTGTGTTAAAAAAAATTATCTATCGTGACTTTTCAAACTATAAAAGATGATAAGTAAATATATATTATTTTCAGGTGCGATCATACTAATGAAACAAAATGAAGGACATGGAAACCAAAGATTTGTAATTCCATTCTCCAATTGAAAGATGACAGAATTAGACCAACAAAAATAATTGGAGCACTTATGGAATTGTCCGACATGCCGACATGTTCATGAATCTACATTACTAAAGCTGTCGTAATTTATATGTAAGCATCCACATTAATCCAAAAATTGAAATGAAAAACCACCATTATCACTAGTAATTAATACTCATCAGAATTCATTATTAATCTGCAAAAATGAATTTTTAATTGTTTCTCGAGCCAATAACAGAAAATTATATTTATTTTCTGTGTTCTTCAGATCTGGCTAATGTGATTGGCTTTGGTATTTCCGAGATAGGGAATCAATTTGGGGACCTTTCAAATTGTGGCTGTAGCGCGCTTCCATTGAGGTGGGGGGGACACGTGGTGCTCTATTAGCAGCGGTGGCATTTTGCATTCAAAACTACGTGCCGTTCACAGAGACTGCCAGAGCCCAGAGTGGGGTTGCTTAATTTACACCCAAACCACTAGGCCGGATTAAAACTCTCTATTATTTAATCTTAGCAAATTCTCAAATCGTCTAAAAAAACTCGGACACTATGTACACGTAGCTAGCTCATGGTAGTAGCTAGGGTGAGGCTGTGGGCCAGAGACAGATGGAGCCCAATCCAAATTGGGTTGCTTGACAAAGTCACAATATAATAGGTCAACAAATGGAATCTCACAACAAAATTGAAATCAAAGGGCGGGAGAGTGGAGACGGTTTAGGCACGTTAAGGACTTTCTGGAACGTAACACATTTACACACTGCAATGCGACATTTTTCCCATTCATATGTTTATATTCTTTTTCCATTGTGTGATTAACTTATTACATAACTTTGTTTCGAGCAATTACTTATTACGTAACTAAAACTCAAGTAATTATTGAATGTATATGAGTTATAATTTATTCGTTGTTTCATAGTTGGCATGATAATTTCCTTTCTCGTCTAGTACTTGGCTAGCTATTAGGTTCAAGTCTTGTTGAGAGAAGTCAAAGAACTAGACCCTAATCCATTATGTAGCAATTACCATGCCTTGAAATATTTACTATTGAAATATATATACGCACTAGATATTGTAATGCAGTGTATTTGATTTGCATTGTTGATTTTTTATTTTTATTTAAAAAAAAAAACTCGTTCTAAGGATACGTATGATGTTGGTTAACGTATGAAACAATTTAATTGTAAGTTTAAATGTATTTTCTTGAAATTAACTTATGAGCTGAATATGTACGTTTTAACGTACGTTAATTTACCTGTGTATTATGAGGGGATAATTTATTTTGAAAATTATATCAATGACCATCTTCGAATTTTCGTAAACCCTGATCTTTATGTGGATAACTATAAGGAACTCCATCAAATCAAATAGTTGCGTTGTTTGAACAATTTAATCGACATAAATATCTCATGGAATTTTTATTAATTGATAGCATGGTAAGCTAGAAGAATATTGTAATTAATTAGACGCGTTTAGGATACACTTAAATCTAGACTGTACTGCTGGAATATTATACGTACACAATATATGCTTGTCATCAGTGACATGGATTGACTTGATCGAGAAGGAAGAAAATTATACGATCGAATTGAAAGGAAGGTGATGGAGAGAGCTAGAGACCTGGAGGCTAGCTTGAGATGGTTGACCCAAACTTGGACGACTTTTCTTCTCAGTACGTAAGTGGTCCTATTAATTACATCCCTAATCGACTTCTTAATTCATTAGCTAATCAGATAGCTACGAGATGATTAATTAAGCTTAATGGCATTTAGCAAAAACAAGAAGGTTCACAGCATGTGGGAGGCTTGCGGCCCTAATTGCTATTGTTGGTTCGATATATATATATATGGGATACTTATTGGAACAAGTAGCTAATCACTTGATTCATTACTTGACCCGTACTCAAAGTAATCAAAAACCCTAAACCTAACGAAAGTGACCTAGATTGGAACATGCTATCTACCAGCAATTTGTGGGCAACGAGCAGTATAATTAGGGTTACGGGTGAAGTAAAATTACAATTAATTGGGTAGAATATTAGTTTGCGCTTTGCAAAGCATATTAATTATCATTTTAGGGTTTAGCGTTCAATCAGAATAATACTGACGTAACCCTAAAGATCAATAATATTAATCAGCATACCGAGAACATAAAATTGATCGATAATGGACGTACTCGTCGGTCATCACCAACCTCTAACAAGTAACATGCATGATGCAA
Source organism: Rubus parviflorus (assembly GCA_029955375.1). NCBI lineage: Eukaryota > Viridiplantae > Streptophyta > Magnoliopsida > Rosales > Rosaceae > Rubus > Rubus parviflorus. The sequence continues at coordinate 22,276,869 of JARGGL010000004.1, forward strand.
AAGATCTAGCTTTGACACAATGTGTCTATGTGGATCTCTTTCTTAATAATTTATAGTTGATCGTCCACCATATATAATAACTTCATTTATAAACTAGAAGAAAAGAAAAAAAACTACAAAACTGCTACTGTAAACGTACAATAACAAGTTTCTATTATTCGAGGAGTTGGATGAGCTGCCACCCAACTAATCAAGATATATACTACTATTTGTGTGTGTCAATTAAGTTGTTGAAGCTAGCTAGAGGACGTGCACATTAAGTTTCTAAACCAATTCCTCAACAAATAATGAATCAAACTAACTAGCTAGCTACTTTTCCTTCGGCTAGCTATAATTAGGTTTGCCCAAGTAAGTAATCGAAGGGCTCCATTCTTATTTCACCATTAATGTTAGAGACTTAGATCGAGGTGGCCGGAAACAACTTGTTAGTGTAGTGATGGGTAGGCTTCGAAGCTAGTCGCTACCACCTCCAGACCTCCTTTGATATTTCTTGGTTTTGTATCCAAATTTGGAAGAAGATAAACTCGGAATAAAGAGACGTGCAACTACCCAAATTTGAGAGTCTAAATATCGACCGGGGAATGGGGTTTTCAACCATCCTGTCATCTTTTTGTTTATTGCATACAATATATGAAACTCCCACATCACACATTATCCAAATCAAAAATATTAATGTATATATGTGCTTTAATTATATATGGCCATGCATGGTAGGTTGTGTGGGGTTGTGCATAATAACATTAAGTGGGTAATTGCATGGGTATCTATTTCAGCTGCAGGCCAAAGTGCCAACAGTAATGTAGAGGCTCGTGAAGAAAATAGTTATTGACACATAAAATATATGCATAAAATCAAGTTGGAATATACGTATGTACTTTAATTATGGCAATGTAGGTTGTGTTACAAGCTATATGATTAGTCATGAAACTATTTGATTAGGAGCATAATTTGTGTCGATAGTGGTAATTGATGCAGGCCAATGTGCCAAGAATAATATACAGCTAAAGATGCATACATTTCTAAGCGAACAATAGGATTATATACTATATAAAATGAGAATAAAATCAGACGGATTCTATTTTCACAACCTTATATATATCTTTAGTGGTAACGAATGATGTTTCTACCTTTCTTCTATTTTTAAGAGTTTAATAATATAGAAGAGATTAGATCATAACAATAAACAAAACAAAAAAGACGAAAAGTGAAAAGAAAAAGTATGAAATGAAATGAAAACAAGTTGCAGCTTTTGCTTGGTATTCTTCATTCACATTTGCGACTAAGAAAACAAATTATTATGTAGATTAGAACAAACAAGAAAAAGTTTCATGTCCGTAAAACGGTAAAAGAAAAGGCTAGCTTCCAAAAGAGCATAGTCATAGATATAGTTTAGAAAAAATAAAAAGGCAAAAGTAACAATAAATTAATGAAAAAAAAATATATATACACACACAAATCATAAGGATGAAAACCTATTTTGTAAATTTAAAGTAAGTTATCGAGATGATAATAAGTGGATATCTTATTAATTAGTGTAAAAATTTATGGTAATTAATTAGTCCACAAGTAACAATCAGTTTCTGGTTTCGTGGAAGTCACTGCAAAGCAATCCCAAAATAGAGAGGTTTCCTTGTTTATTCTATATATTGCTTTCAAACTTGTATTTTTCTTTTTATATTTTTGTCTGTGTTTTATACTTTTATATGTACACGCAAGACCACAAGTAAGTAAACTGATTGGGCCTCCCTCTCAAGTCTCACCCACAGCAGAATTATTACGTACTTACCCCTAATAATATTGCATTTGCTTCTGAAAATTCACTCAATCATATGTTTGAAAATTAATGTGACTTTGCTGCTTGTTGGCAATTAACTACCTTCTTCCTTAGGAATTTGAAGAAATTTCCCAACACATACCCAATTAATATGAATTAATTGAATGGAAATGTCCTCCCACATGGTGGGGGGTGACTTCTACTGGACCTGATTACCTGTATTTTATGGTCCCGGCCACTATGCATGTTTATGTGAAGTGCTGAAAAGCAATGCAATGGAATGGATGCTTCTTCTCAGTTCTCATATATATACATTAATTTTCCCAGGTCAAGAGTCAAACTCCCATGCAAGCACAAGCAGTTGAATTTGAATGAGTTTGTTTGATTTGACCTTAAATTATTGTGCTTCTAGTTTCTTTGAGTAGAGGACCAGTAACCATTACCAAGTCCATGGCTGCTTTTCTTGAGCAGGTGCCTTCTTTGAAGGGAGCCCCAATTCAATTAAGCTCCTTGCCCTAAAACTCTTGGGAACCAACCCAACTCCTGTCTAAGCAGGAAGTACAATTTAATTTTGATTTGGGTTCAATTAATAACAAACAAATCAACTATCAGATTTGGTACCTTATAGAGAAATTGGTAAAAAAAAAAAAAAGGATGAAAATTTAAAAAACATCCGACCTACCGGATTCGAACCAGTGACCTAAGGATATCTGATGGCTATTACCAACTACAGTCCTCCGCTCTACCAACTGAGCTAAGGTCGGTTTGCTATTACCGTAGACTATATTTAATAAATCAATCATACTCATCAGCCTGAGTTCAGTAGTTGACTAGTAGCACAAGTGGTGGATCATCACCGTTGCTTCCATAAATTAATAATTTATGAGTACTGATTGGTCACAATGATCACCAAATTTTTTGGCTAAAGGATGTCACAATGTTTCGTTCATTAAAATATGAGTTTATTCGAATCTCATTTACTTCCAACAAGTAAGATACCAACTTATATTATTGTTAAGATTTCAATTTTTTAAGCCAGAAATCTTACCACAATCCTAAAAGAATGATCATAAAAGAACAGGGCTAAGCATAGTAAACTGATCCCTGTTTTCATGTAATTTCTACAATATATATACAGCAAAATATTCAAAATACTTATTTACACATGCCTCTTATACACACACATACTACTAGACTATTATGTTTCTAATAACCCAATTGGGTCAGAAGAAAACTGAAAAAGTTAAATAAATATCCAAATCCTATATATATTTGTGATCAAGAAACTGTAACCCCATTTCTGTTGTTATTCATCAAGCAAAACCTGCTAGCCTTTGGCTGGAACTTTCTCCTTCTTTGAAGATCCTGACTTGAGGGCTTGATAATTTGGAGAAGGAATTCTTTTATTGAACTTGGTTTTACAACATCTTTTGCAGGTTTACTACTACTAATTGTAGCCTGCTTATTATTCACTTTACTTCTGTGCAAACTGCACCTGAAAGAACCTGGATGTTTTGTGGGTGAACAAAGACATGTATGGTTTGAAGAGGTGTGTGATTTTGAGGCCATTGGAATGGCAACTTCAATATCTATTGGAGGGTAATTTCATTTATCTGTTTTCTAAATCAAACTAATTAGGGGATTTTATATAAGCTTTGATCTGGATTAATGTAATTAATTACCTCAGTAACCTTTTGCTTGATAGACTATAAATTCCTCTCATTAATCTTGTCAAGTAAGAAAAGGTCCTCCAGTCAAGTTGGAAGGATAAGAGTATTATTTAATGTCAAAATCAGTTTTACCATTCAATCAATTTGCTTGAAGTTACTTGGAAGTAACTAAAATTTATTGTGCTATTATAGACAAACAAAACTTAATTTATTGATTAGAGGTCTAGAGGATATATATGCTTTCCTTAATTTAAAGTTTTATATCAAGAAAGATTCCCATTAAAAAGGAACAAGCTAATTTGTATTAATAAAAAAATAGAGGATGGTATTTTGATTGGTTTCGATCTGCAGAAGAGGTGATTGTTTATTTTGTTTCTTTCGTGCACAGTTTATTCAAATCAAAGTTCTTAAACTGAAGTTCCTGCAATATATTGGTCCAGCTAGCTAGCTGTTACAAATTGAAGATAAGATAAACATGAGATTGCCAGTTTGATTAGAATTTTTACTGTTTTTTACCTTTCACACAAAGAACTTCAAATCACACTTATGACGTTGATTGACACTATATATAACATTATCTGCAATTTTTTTCTTTACTGCTCATCTTTTGGACTAGAAGTCTTCCACATTCGGAGCACGTCTGATTTTGGATAATTTATCTTATTTGGATAGAAAGGCTAAGAATCTGAGATTGCTCTGAGTCAATGATCCTATGATTTTTATGTGGTGTGTAGTTGTCATATTTGATTGATGGAATGGGTGGCTAAGATTGGTCTTGATGCTTCTGCATCTCAAGAAACTACTCAACTAGGAATTACAGACTTGGGAGAACTTGTTTGTACTCAAACAGTGTCGTGGTTCGATCATCAACCATTGCAGCAGGCAAGCTAATTAAGCTAGCTGTGACATTGATACATTGTCGTCGTTCATCTTTCTTCTTAATTTATGGCCAAAGTGAAAAGCCATAAGTAACTCATTGTCAATTCCAATCCGAAGGATCTTTCCCAACCCAAATGAACTGCTAACCATATATCCGGCCACTAATGTTTTTTGGATATTGTGTTTTTTTTTGGCCAAAACATTGATTACCAAACAACCATGCATGCTTTTGTTTTGTTTTGGTTTTGGCCAAGGCGGGTGCTTAATTACATGAATGATACGAACAAGCATATAAAATAAGAAAGCTTGTATGCGTAAATTTTTAAGCTGGAACTTTCTAGCCAACGTAACTCAATACTTAGTATACACAAATTACTAGACAAACGTATTTCTACTTGGGGGTCAAATCACTCCAACTGTTCCCTATCATAATTGGCACTGTCGCATTTTTTAGTATACACACGATGTCTTCGTTCGCGGGAGTAAATTACCCAGAAGATCATAGACAACATTACAGCCAAGGATACCATTAACAAGCCATTGTAGATCCAGGCACTATGTAATCGGAGACCGGGACAATGCTGCTTACTTATGTCCGAGAATGTGTCCCTAACAAATGTGCAGTCTGCAAGATCAGCAAAGAATGGACTGTAACGATACAGAGCGTAGCTCACATTTACGAAAGCTGACATTTGATAGAAGTAGGTAGGAGTCAGCCGGCCTGGTGTTACACACAGCCCAGCAGCGGAAATCTCACACACGTATTTCTGCCATACCTGTTCAATTGAAAGAGAAATCTTTAAGGCACTTGCACTCATAGATTCATTTTAATACCAACGAAATCTTGGCCAGGAGGACTTACCTCTTGTGCTCGTTGCAGTTCCACTTCGCCAGGGACACATTTTCGATCAGTTTTATCCTCATTGAAGGGGTTGCACAGTGGTGGTAATAAAGCGCCAGACTGATTGTAATTGAATGGACTACCGGCGGGAGGAGGACTAAGATTTGCGCCGTCGGTGATGACACGGTTAACCACACTAACAGCAAAGTAGGTTCCCTCCTTGGTCTGTCCCAAGATGTCTTCGGCTACATCTTTTTTCACACATGGGAGAAAATCATCCAAAGCAGTATAAGTTGTGGGATGCTTTTGAACCCACTCATCCATGGAGACACAAGCATCTGCAAACACACTATATATGCACATAGCAAAAAATCAGTCTCTGATATGGGCACAACTTCCTCACAGAAAATTCAACTTCGGCCATGTCCACATTCAAATCCAACATTTCTAATGTTCAATGAAAGAAATCTACCAATTAAGTTTGTAAACATACTGATAGATGAAGAAGACAGTTGTTTCTAAGGACAAAGGCAAAGGCAACCAAACCATTGTACAGCATTTTGCTTCATTCAGTGTTCAAGAAGCGTGCAAAAGTGAAACGAACCACGACTTAAGAGTTAAGATAGACAGGCTGAAATTAAATGGTACGTACTTATGGATGAGGAGAAATACACCACACAAGATGAATGTGCCCGTAACAAAAATCCACCCAAGAATCACCAAGCTGCATCAATCAAATTGCAAGTGCATCAATCAAATCCAAGATTTGACAATCTGCTTTGAGAAATGAATGGAAAACAGCTCACTTACCAGTATACAAGAGATCGCACCCCGAACATTGAAAGTACTGCAACAAGTTATCCAAATAAATAAAAAGGCCTACTAATAAATCAAAGATCAAAAAACCTTTAAAGTTGCTACTTCTAAATTCTAATCACAAGACTTACCAAATCCAATAAAGACCAGAAGGAGCATAACAGCAGAAACAATCATGAGCGCCACCCTCCTGTAAGAAGATAAATGTTATAGAGATTAAGCGCGTAATCTCTCAAACAAGGTATCGAGAGATTCAAGAATCTAGTTAATTACACGTAATGCAAGACTTGATTTGTCTTCTCTGCAGTGGTATCAGTTGTATCAGAAACAACAGTGGAAACATTTTTGATTGTTCCCATAGCCTCGTCAATTTTATTCTGAATATCTGTGGGAAGAACTATGGCATCGACTCCAATCTTCTTAACTGCGCTAAGATAATCTGACACATTCCTGAGGTTTTGAGCAGTTTCATCTGCCTCACTCAAAAGATAATCCATTGTCTTTCTTGTACTGCCGTAGAACAATCCCTGACCCGTGTACAGCACAAGGCATCCAGCACTACATTAAAGGGAGCCAGCAGCCAACATAAAAGCTCATCAGGTGTACGTACGTACGTGTTTTTGTGTACGTGTGTGTGCGTGTGCGTGTAGAGAAAGAAAGTTACATTGCCATGAGGGTGAAGATAATGAGGGTGACGAGAGAGAGACAATAGGCTGTTCTAGAATAGCCATAACGCTCTTTTGAACAACAGCAGTAACACAGACAGATCAGGCACAAGCTTAGCCCAAAAATCACGAACCACACAAGAGCAGCGGCAAAGAAGGGAGCTGCGGTAAAACCAACTGACTACAGCATAAATCAATAACCAATCAATGTCCAAAATATATAAATTCATTGACAAACATACATACATTTCATTTCAGAAACAGAGAAACCACACTAAACCCAACAACAAAAATTAATTATTGGCATAGCACTATATATGATCAACAAGTATCATCACCACTCAAAACCTACATTTATAGAAAAACAAAAATAAAACATTCTTTAAATGCCTCAAAATCCATAGCAAGAGCAAGAGTAAGCAAGACCATGTGAAATCAAAAATAATTTTAGACAGCCATAACATCAATCAGGAAGTGAGCAAAAGTAGAATTGCAGAAACTCACATTAACCCAGCCTAGTTCATTGGTAATATCAAACAACACAATCCCACAAAACAGCAAAATAGCTTCCATGGTTATCCATAAATTCAGAGAAACGAAAATAACAAAAAGAAACCCAGCAAGCAAATGAATCAAAAATTAATTAAGAGATATAGAACTCACAGCCCAGTAATGCTTTTCCTTTATATTCCAGCCCCCAGTGTACTTCTTAAAGCTATTTAGAGGGTCCTTCCTGCGTGTCCTTTCCTGAGCCAATATCAAAGTCTCTTCTGCAAGAGACCTCCTTCTTCCCCATGTGATCAACGCACCCTCCTCTAATTGCTCTTCCCCTTCACCATTAACAAAAAAAAAAAAAACAAATTTCATTCAATTTCAACAAGAGTAATGCTAAACAACCCAAATTTTTTTTAGTATCAAATTTGAGTCCCAAATGATGTGACATCTCATGTGTTAAAATGACACATCAAATAATCGTAACATGTTTGTGATTCGAATTTGATAACCATATTCGGGAACTCAAGCATATTCCTTCCAATAAATCAAACCTAAAAAGCCAAAACATGCATCCCCATTTAAATACCTGTCAATCGAAAAGTGTGAGAAAGGTGATAGCTTTCTGCAGAAGCTGAATAGATGAAGAGGAGGGAAATGGTTATGATCACAAAAAGAAGCAAACTTTTGGATGGGGTTGACGTTCTAATGCCGAAGAACATTATGGGTTTTTGATTTCTGGGTTCCTATACGCGTCCTTGTTGTTCTGGCTTTGGACGCATGAGATTTGGGGGAGAGACAAGGACCCAAATACATGGTGTGAGACAAGAGGTTATTTATAACAGAGATTAACCAACGGATACAAAGTTGTGGAAGGGACAGAAAGAAACAGATTTCAGATTTGCTATAAAAGCCATTAGATCGATAATTAAGGGATCACAAAGAGACTGACTGACTGTAATGTATGTATATGTAATATGTGCATCTCAATATGCATGAGTTCTTAGCCTCCTATATACTCTGTTTCTTCCCCACTGTGTCTATTTTTGTCACTTTCACAATCCCATTTTCTGATTTTGGAACTTATTTTTTTAATAACGTTTAGTTGGTATTAGTGAGCTGTTTAATGGGATTAATGTGACGTAAGCTTGAGGCTTTATTAGGAAAGTAATCGCTTTAAGGTATTTATTACGAAGGCAATTAAGGACAATATTGAAGAGTGTGATTAGTACCATAACTACGCGTTTGGTAAAAATGGATATTGGCCTCTAAAAGATTTCCTTCTGAATTTGGCGGATAGATACATGGCAATGATATGGATTTTTGTTGGCAAATATGAGAAAAGCTAGATTATGCATATCAATACATAAAAATGGTAAAAGCTACGTACGTTCACCAAACGATTCATTTAACACGGAGTATTACATAAAAGAACTATATATTAACCTAACTAGTTTACTATTTACATCTCAACACATCGATTTGACTATGGCTAGAATCAAAGAAACTCAATCAAGATGTTGAGACACACAATTTTTTCTGCAGTTAATTAATGTTCTTGTTTATAACACATAATGTGGTACACGTCAATATCATTTTCACATCTTGTTGATCGATAATAGATGACATTCATAATGAACCGAAAATTAAGCCAAAGTAACATGAAATTAGGGAAATTAGTCGTTCAGGACAGAAGAGTTTAAATGTGAGAAATTGTACCCTAATAGCTACTGTACGTATTGATAATATTGAGTGGTAATGATGGATGTGAATTGTCAAATGTGGCCATGAAAGATACTTTATCCTAATTAATCAAAGCCTTTTGTTTCAGTATTGTTCATTGGCATGCATAAAACCCTAGCTAGCCATTTCCTCTAAAGCTTAATTAATTTACTTTGCAAAGTGTATATATATATATATATATTTCTTAATTTCCTTGGATTTTAAGAGAGCAAATGAACCAACTTGATCACTAGCTAGCTACCTGACAATTACTTTGAAGATTTTATTCTTTTCAAATATATATGTACACTAATCCACCATTAACACACACATATATATATATAAGTATATAACACGGTTCTGCAAGTACTAGAAGATATAAGAATGGAAATATATAGTTAATTTAGTTATTAATGCTCCTACACTTTGTCCATGTGCATGGATTCTGCTTAAAGCTTATATGCATGGGACCTAATTAATTAAAACTTTTATGCCCTAATTAATTTTCATTTAACAAATATGAAGTAGCTAGTGCATACTCAATCACGGTCCAATTATTTAGACAATGGCAGCTTAGCTAGGTAGCTTAATTTTCCTGCGAATCTAAATGATCACTTATGCTAATTAGTAATTAAAATAGGCACGTACTGCTAGCTTTAACTGGTTTAACCAATTATATGGCGCTACATATTCACTTAGGTTTATATTATATATTAGTTCATGGTTATGGCCGGAGGTGTCCAGGAGAACAAAGGAGCTAGCTGAGGAAAGAGAGAGAACCCAGGTTCTCATATTTTGTCATGTTTTGAGAATCATAGTCACAAACACGATGACGACGAGTTGATGATGTTTCCAGGTATATTCTTTTCCGGGTTTTTATCTTTGTTTTTTTTTATATAAATGATATAAAAAATGAGAAAATTCGAACTTAAAACATGTACATTATTGTAGAGATACAAGCTAGCATATTAAATTATTAATGGAGTAAATATTTTAGTAAGAATGGGAAAATGATACACCTACCACTAGGAGAAAAAAGAGCCCTATGCCTAAGGACCAATCTAAACGCATCACTATGCCTCATTGTGGGAATAAAGCACAAAGCACAAACTTCAACTTCTTTATCAAAGAACATAGAATCTGAATTTGCTAGGGCTCATTCCCCTCCAGATTTGTATCTTCTTTTTCGTCCAAAAAAGAATAATCGTATCTTCAACTTCCTATATATTTTGGTTGGCTTCGATAAAATGTACAAGATACTCATTTACGTGCAGTGACAATGCATGAGAGATTATGCATCGAAACCGAGAAAATGTAAAAAAGTTGGATAAAAATGAATAAACTCATCCTCTTTAATTCTTGTAACCACATATATTAGAGAATTGCATGACTTGTCCAAGGGGTCAAGAAAATGATACGCACTATTGGGTTACTTGGTCCTTTTTCATAACCTCCAAATGCTCCAATTGAGTATCCCAGCGGGTACAAGGAAATATAATTTTGGGTTTAATTAATCCTTAATACAAGGCCCAATTATCCCGGGCCCAATTGAGATTAACAAGGGTTCATCATCACAAAGCATCTTCATCTTATAATAACAAAAGCTGAAATTGAATAGGAAATTAGTGAAGGATGCATGACAAATTGAAGGCTTGAGAAAATTAAGGAGTTTGCGCTACCAGAGTTGGGGTGCAATGCCTTGAGTGACCACAGTTGGTATTTCTATGCTTAAGTAAAGAAATTGATGGAATTAAATGATAACAACAATATGTTGAAGTTGAACTGGGTTTATGAACTGATCGAGTTGCTATGATTAGGTCTTGACCGAGCTCACAATACCACTGCAAAGCCAGGAAGGTTTGACCGGTCAAAGTTAATCAAGCTCTATTTTTTCTCTTCTTCGAGATTTGTTTTAATTATAATTGCAGTTAAAGTCAAGGAAGTTCCATTAGTCATTTAGGATTCTCTAATCTTTGAGACATTTTAAATGATAATTTAGGGTAAGTCGTACAACCTATATATATATATATATAAAAATTGTTTCAAGTGTATAATCGTACAAAAGTTTATTGTATTTGCAACAAAGCACAAACCAATATATGAATGTAGGTAATTAAGACTGTAGAGCATATGATCACAAGAAGTGCCTCATCAAATTTATGACTACTTGAATCACTAGTGATCATATTCATTTTGATTAAAAATCTCACATATATAGTACGAATCAAAGAGTTACATATAAAAATGTACAAGAACAATAACTTGGAACTGGGAACCACGTGATCACATTAAGACAAAACACCCCGACCAAGTGATTAATTAACTAAATTAAACTTCAATTTCGAGAGAAAAGAAAAGAGAGCATTTGAAGTTCAGTCAAATAAAATGAGAATTGTAGTGACAAATTAAATTAAATTAAATTTCAAGTTTAAGTAATTCGTTGTTTATGCTAACGTACAGCTAGCTAGCCAAGGCTGAAAGCTCAGCCTCTAACACAGAGGAGATCTATGAGGAATGCTTTTTCTTCTACTGATCATGCTCGAGGCCATGTCCTGATCATCGTCTGAAACTTTATGAGCTGATCTTGCACAGTACACGTAACTATAATTGAGTCCGCTTCTCTTCTTTCGAACAATCTGATCGCGATTCGTGTATGCCATGCTCATGTTTTCGGAGCCTGAGGATGACGAATAGCTCATTGGATCGTCGCAGTCCACAATTGTGGAATGAAGGGTCTGATCACTGGTCATGTCCTGATCATCAGACTCCGACTGAAGAGGAACTAAAAAGTCTGGACTCAGTTGAAGCGAGTCGCATTTCCTCAGGTAAGGAGAGAGTCCCCTCTTCAATGTAAGCACATAATCCACCTGATTTTATTAATCATTCCAAATTAATCAAAATTCTAGCTATTACATACGTGTGTGCAATTGAAGTCTTTGATGCATGCATGCATGTATATATATATACACAAGTCTTTACCTTGCACCCAAGAGAGCAATGGATATAAGGTTCTTGAAGACTTCTGTCACAAGAAGTGCAATAGTTTCCTGAACCCTTGAATTGCCTATTCTGAGGTCTTTTCTTGATGAACACCACTTTGGCGTTATTGATTGTGTATGACTGAAAAACAAAGAAAGACTAAATTTAGCAAACAGAATTGCCAATTAACTATACTGAATTGGAATTCGAATAGCGACAGTCAGATATTAAACCTGAACATTATTGCAGTCGACGAGCTTCTGAAGATCTTCCAATCGGACAACATCATGGTACACGTAACGACGAATTTGAAGGAGCCTGTGGAAACGATGGGAAGGTAGACAATGGGGGCATATACTGGTGCAACAATCCAAACAGTAAACGTTCTTTTCGTTCTTTTTTGCAGTTTCATGAAAGGAGCAAGCTGCAAAGAACTTCTGAGTATACAGGGCTTCCAACCATGCAGGCTTCTGAATTCCCTGAATTACATGCACCAACAATTCAACCAAAATCAGAATTACCAAATAATTATATATATGAGAACCACAATCCACAAAGACAATAAGAATTATGGCATAGAGAAGACAGAGACAAACCATGATCACATAAACACTTCAAGGGAAGAGCCCTGCTTGAGCTGTTATCAAGACAGTGGTGTTAAGAGAGAGAGAGAGAGAGAGAGAGGGGATGAGAGGGACGGTGATAAGAGTATTTATGGAGCTTCACAAGAGAGGAAAGGGTTATATATTTATTCCTAGGGAGAGGTTCACAACATTTTGTCAATAGGGGGCTTGTAACATGAGAGAGAGAGAGAGATAAAGAAAGGAAGTAAGATATGTGGGGAACGTGGGCGCTGTTTCCGTGTCTCCCATTTCTCTAAAACCCTATAAACTAATGCTGCTCATCTCCTAGGCTGAAGAGCTCTAATGCTAAACTAACCGAGTTCTTCTTGAAGAAGCTGCCTCTGTGACTCACCATTTTTATTTTTCCCCTTTTCTTTCATTTGATCCTCATCTCTTAGAATTGGTGAAATCAGTTGGAACTAGACACTTATTGCAGATCACTTTGAAATGGCAAACCCAAATTACAGATGATCTGTTCCATGTACTTCTGCGTGTTACAAGCCTGATAGGTCGATTTTTGCATTCCACCTAGTTGTATTGAAAGTAAACTTTAAGACCAGACTTCTGGTAATTCCTAAAGCTCGAGTTTCTCATCCCAATAAATCAGGCCAAGTTAGTTAAAAAACCAACTATACTGTGCTAGTGTATTTCTGTGCATCACTTATTCTTGCCTGCTGCTTTTGATGTCATTCCTGTAATTTCCATGACTTCAAAGCTAAGCAGTTGGAGCATACAGCAAAGATAAAGTACGGTAGACAACAAAATGGTGAAGAGCTGCAGTGAAAATACACAAGGTAAAAGGTAAAAAGCAGACCTAACAACGTGTAGTGTTTTAGAGTATTCGTTTTTGAAAGATCAAAATTTCGGATTTTGGGAATATTAGCATGTCAAAGAATATGCATCTGTTACCGGTCATTGGTTTTGTTTGATACCTGAACTGTGAGTCTTGTGACTCAGGTGGTAAGAAGGTTGAAGAACACTGTCTTTAGGAATATTACTACTGTAACTCTTATGAATTCAACAGAGAAAAGCAAGTGAGGCCATTATAGTGTTGGCTACGAACACTGTCTTTAGTGTCATATGCCTGGCATCTGATAGAGTCGAAACAAGACATGGACGAAAAAAAACCCGGTTTTTAGGGAATAAAACATGTCAACATTAATCAATCAACAACTCCACTAATCTCAAGTAGTCCTGCTTTAATAATAATGTGGTTTTGTAACAAACATTTCACAGACAAGCACAACTCATTGAGCACTAGTTTCCCATGCTAATGACCTAATTAATTAGAGGCTCCATTGCTAATTTTGAGGACGACCTTGCTTATTGCGCCTCTAAGCTCCATCCAAGAGTTATCTTGGGGTTTACAATGCTAACAGTATTTTGAATCTTGTATTTACCCTTTTATACCCTTCAGGTCTACCATTCAATTTCGAGTTTTCACGAGCTGACAATTTTTTTTACCACATTAGTCAACAGTTCTCGATCATCCATACCCTAGCAGAGCTCTTATAAATAGTTGATCTTCTCTAAAAAGTTTAACTCCTACAGGTAGAGCTATGAAGCATAAGACGATTTGGCATAGGACAAACTATAAACAATTTTGTCAAGAGATTATCTTATATTGTAGACTCTAGAACTTAGTCCTAAGCTATACCTATTTTCACCTTGGGTCAAACCCATGCAAGTAATTTCTTGCCCTTCTAAAAATTCTTTTGAGGAGGTTTGTTTTTTCCCTTGCTGGTTTCTTTGTTTTCTCTCTTCTTAATTCTACTGTCATGAGCAAAATTGGAGACTAGTCTCATAGAATAATATTCATTACAGTTTGTTTTCCAGAGAATGAGAAAGACATACAAAAAACACAAAGTTACCAAAGATCCTTCAGTACATAAACTCTATTCATTCAAAACAAAATCAGAATACCATTTTTTTTTCCAGCAAAACAGAATAAGGTTTTCAGATAACTCTTTGATACCAGTGCGCTAGTTAGAACAGGTTCATGATCTTCAGACTTCAGCATCAAATTGACCAATGAAATTCATATACCATACACGTGTACACAAAATCAAACACATAACTAGCAAATATCTATCTACAGCCAAATTGAAAAAAAGAAAGAAAAACAGAATCAAAGAAGAGGATGGGCAAGCCTCACGTGCCATGAAAAGCACAAAGGTATTAGAGTAAGGAAGAAGCTCACGTGCAAGGGATCCAAAGACCTGGGTTTCAAATATAAACCCCAACCAAACTTGCAGTGTCCAAAAGCTCAAGCGTGTCTTGGGACCGACCCAAATTATTCCTCTTTTCTCATATAACACTTCAAGTTGTATGTGGTGGTCAATGGTCAAAGCTACGGAGAGAAAGATATGATGTGGTTAGAAGAACAAATAGGGTTTGCAGAGTCGGCGGATGAGCCGCACGAGGGGATCTCCCTGCCCCTCTGCTATGGCCTCTCTGTAGTCTGAGGCTCACTCCATTTTGCTGTACCAAAAAGGGTTTCTTTATTGCCTATTATATTTGCATACCCTTAGTTTTAAGGGTTAGGCCACATGCAGAGCCTTTTTACAAAGATTAAAAGACCAAGGCTACACCTACATCATGATATAGTAGTAGTAGTGTAGTACACTAGTTCTAGTTCCACACAAGTAAAAAATGATTTTTTTTTCATCGTGCTTAGAAAAATTCAAACTTTTAGCTGAAATCTTGTCCTAAAAAATGGATTATAAACAAAGGCTCAAGTAAATGTGGCTTGAACTAGTCCCTTTCTTCCTCTTCTTAATCATGCATATTTTATTGTTCTTGTTTGGTAGCCTGGGAAATTGCAGCTATAGAAGTTAAACTATGTGTTCTTTGGGTGAGTCCCTTTTATCAATACATTAAAGTCCAAGATTTTCAGTCGCCAACTGGTAGAGTACAGGTTTATGAAATGAGATGTTTATTGACTCTGAGCATCTGTCTTTATGCCATAATCAACTCAGCCTAATTCAGATTAAAATGACCATTAATCTGTCACTAACCAGTAACCACTAACAGAATCCATTATAATGTTATGCACTATTATCATTAATAAAATGCTTCTTATTCATATTTCATAATGATACTTTACATCTACCCAGATTTCCACCTTTTCAGGTTTTGTTTTCCTCTTTTCAAATGTTTATACAATTATATTACACACTTTATACAACAAATCAACAAGAAATATGATAAATGCAGGTAAGGGAGATATGATATTTAAATAGCTCAAACCTAGTATCAAGGTTTCTGAGCAGAAAACATGATGAAAGATTGCTGAACTTTGCTCGAGTAGTTGGTGAGACCGCATGATGTACACAAGTCCTGTATCTCTTCCTCTGTTAAGTAGCTGTAGCTCTGAGCAATCCTCTGCCACATAAATAACACCTTAAAATCGATATTTATGGTATATAACCAAGCCATTCAACATATTTTTAATAGAACCAATGCTCCAAAGACTGCAAAAACTACACTATGTTATATCAAAGCCACGGTTAGCTTTATTTTTCCTCTTGAAAAGTTTCTACAGAATAAGGAAATGAATGTGGGTGCTATGCACAATTGTTCTTAATAGATAAACAGCATCCAAAGTAACATTCAGCCAGGAGGACAATTAACGTACCTGAACCATATAGTATAATAATCTACAACTATAACTTCAGAGCATGATAACCAATTTATGCTAAAGATCAGAGATAAGTGGACTGAAATTTCCAAGTTGAAATAAGAAATCCTTAGACAAACCAACTCCTATTTGGATAAATAATTTTCCATCACAGCTCCATATAGAAGATCAAAATAGCCAGGTTTTCTATAGACACTAAACCAGTGTAAATGAACATTTACAAAATCCCATCATGGAGATTAAAAAAAACCCATAGTTGTAATTAATCTGCCTAAAAATAATCATAAACATCCTCGAAAATATTTGTTTTTTTTTTTTTTTGAATAAATATTACCTCTCTGAAAGGCCTGATATACCAGGGAGTTGATGGAGTATACTGCAGAAAAGTGGTTCCAACAAAGACACCACCACTTCGTAATACACGAGTGATTTCAGCAACCTGAAAAAAAATTAGAAATGAGATGGTAATTTATTAGTTACAAAAGATTCATTACATCCATACACATGTTTAAATTGACCAAAAATTGAAAATAAAATGAGATTTGACGGATCGTGAAGTTCAGATGCAAAATAGAGATCTTCCAGAGAACAGGGGATTATATTTACCTACTTGCTAACACCCAGATAAGAGAGTTAATTCCAAAAATTTCACCTGAAAATATACTAATATCTGTGATGTACTATACATAGTATAGTACTTTAAACTATTATAAATTGCAGTATGTTCCAAAGGAACCAACTATGTAACTAGACCGTGGGCTATCCATGAGGGTTCATGTTACCATATGCAGGATAGATGCCTAGTTCACTATAGCCTGTTGTGAGGAAACAAGGGTAAAAGGCTCATTGTTTTGCTCAATATTCCACATATCCACATATCATCTTCCTATGTACCAGGTAAGGAAAGATGGATGAAAACGAATGACGTTGCATTTCGAGTAAATAGAGGATTGCATTACTTTCCGTGATCAGGTCACTCTAAGTAGTAAACATAAAATCCTATGGCACAAGTAACTTGAAGGAAAAATAGAAGGAAACAACACTTACAGCATTTGAAGGAGAGGGCCAGCAGTGCAATGCTGCACCGGCATGGACAGCATCAACTGAACCTGATGCAAATGGAAGCCTAGAAACATCTGCCCTTACAAGAGCAAGATTCCTGCACTTATTCCAGTAATGTGTAACAAGCTAAGTTAGGATAGACATCTGTCTTTTCTTATACCAGTATTGTATCGAGAAACTAATAAGAAAAGAAGAAAAGGCAGACAAGACTTACGTAGCTAAAAGAGTAGCGTCTCTTTTAAGAAAATCATAGCACTGGCGAAGCATATTTTCCGAAAAATCAAGCGCCACAACAGCAGAATATGTCCCGGATTTCGCAAATTTCCTCGAAAACAAACCACTTCCACAGCTTACATCCACTAGAACACCACCTTCCGCAGATTTAAAGTAGTCCTGAGCCATTTTAAACTGTGTAGCATATAAAAACATCATGTAACTCTCAATGGGCACACAAACAAAGCTTAAATAATAAACACTATTTTGCATTTATATCAAATTGAGCAATTGACACACACCTCTTCATCAGGACCTGGAAATCCACTACGGCTAAAATTCTGGCGCCAACCTCTTTCATACAAGAATGAAACAAGTGGACTCCTAAATAGCTCAGTCCTAGCTGGGTTGACTTCAACGTACTGCTTCAATCCAGCAGTAACAGTAAGATCCAAGTAAATGTCTTTGCTGGAATACGACTTGTCGCATTTCTTGCACTTGAAACCGGACCTGTATATTGCTTCCCTAGCAAACCCAAAAATCAAAAGTAGTCTGTAAATCACACAGAGCCTCTGCCTTTTTCAGCTATTGTAATTCAATTCTAAGTAGATTACTACTCACAGGTTTAATCCAGTTGGGCCTTTTCGTATGAGCGGTTCATAGCAAACTGGGCATGATAAAAACTCAATTCCCCAGCTTTGACTCTGCTCCTAAAGATTAAAACTTTATAAACCAAAATTGAATTTGACCAAAAACGCTCCTAAAGATTAAAACTTTATGAACCAAATTTGAGTGTGGGAGAGAGATAAGGTAGTACCGGTTGTAGAGTGATTGCAGAGGTCGCACGAATGGGGTAAGAGTGGAAGCGGAGACGAGGAGGACAGAGTTGGGAATTGTGGTTTAGGCGAGGATGTTTTGGGGATAGAAATGTTTGGTGGAGAGAGGAGGGAGCCGTTGCCATGAAGATTTGATCCTGTGCTTCGTCTTCTTGTTTCTATTTCTGGTTTTGAAATTAGCGGAGAGAATGAGAGACGAGTTGCAAGTGTATGGAGACGGTGGCACTTACGAAGTTCAAATTTGCTCCTCAAATTAATTTACTGGCTTTAATTGTAATTGTTATTTTCTATTTCTTAAGAAATAAAAAAATATATATATACGACTTTTGCCGACGAATATTTCGTCGGTAAAACGCTGTCTTCGAACTTTTATTTATTTTTTGTTTTTTATTTAATTAAAATAAAACGATTTTTATTACTAACAATTGAACTGTTCACTTGGTATCATAAACGAACTTCAATGACCAAGTTAGACGTGACGGTAGAAAGAAGAGACCCATAAAAGTTGTTTGTTATAGCACACGATGTTGAGCAAATTTTTGAGGCTCCTTGCATGGGAGCGAAATAAAGTGACATAGGAGCCAAATAAGCTAAGAGTGTGATTTTTTTTTTTTTTGAGTTCATAAGAGTGTGATTATTTGAGCACCAAATGTTATTGCGTTTGAAATTCATCAAGCAATAATTGGGAAAAAAAATATATAGGACAACTTGTGCCGACGAATATTTCGTCAGCAAAAGGTTGTATTCGAACTTTTATTTATTATTTGTTTTTTACTTAATTAAAATGAAACGGTTTCCATTATTGAAAATTGGAATGTTCCCTTGTACTCCTAAATGAACTTCAAGACCAAGTTCAACGTCAAAGTAGAAGGAAAGCCGATTTTTGAAGAGTGCCAAAGACCAATAGCAATAACCGGATAAGTAAATTGTCATTAGTTTGTTTATTTTTCTTTTGGATAACAATAACAAGATTGAGAAATACAATATAAATGAGGCAAGAAAAGATGTCTTTTTAAAAATCTTGCCCAAAATCGTGAAGAAAATAATAATTGTCACGTCAAAATAAATGATATCCTAAAAAAAAATAGATGTTAATTTAAAATAAGTGAGGGTAGCCATTCTTTTCAAAGATAATGAGATAAAGGGAATGATTCTTGAAATTGATGCTAACTCCACAATGTTTTGAGTATAATTTTCACAATGATTTTATTCTCACAACGTAACATAAATATAGGATTTGGAATGGGAATGACAAGCATTTCTTCCCACTCCGATTATTAAACATGGCATATTATCTTACAAGCTTTTCACTTTTGGGTTACAATAGGAATCTTGGGATCCATACTACTAGGAGCTAATAAGATGCGGAAATTCTACCACACACCGCTTTATGAGTTATGGCACACCAGTAATCTACCTCACCAATTTTGATTCATGGACGACAGTAGCACTTAACAAATACACCAGTTTTCTAAAAAGATCATAATAATAACATAAAATAGTGAGTTCAAAATCTTAATTTGGATCTGCACAAGTGAACTATAAAAAAAATGGCGTGAATCTCAATGTATCAAGAAATATATAGGTACATATTGATGTTTCTTTTGACTGGATAAAGAAAAAACTTGAATTGAGCTTTCCATTTATCAAATGAATAAAACCAAGAATCAAGAGTCAGCAGCAGCTCTTTAGGTGCCCTACCCCATTTATCTGGATACCAAATTTCACATATTAATGGTCAAATCTTCCTTGTTACAAGCAATTTCAGATGTACAAGTAAGAATACACATTCCTATTCTTGTTTGTTACAAGGGAAATAGAACTTAGAATCTATACTTCATCCCACTTGAGCTAAGGCACATGAACAAGAACTATTTATTCTTTGTCACACAGCAAAACAAAAATTCCATGTATGGGAAATGATATTCGAATAGGTGATCAAACCTAGCCTTCAAGGTTTCTGGGCAGAAAACATGACGAAAGATTGCCGAACTTTGATCGAGTAGTTGGTGAGACCGCATGATGTACACAAGTCCTCAAGCTCTTCCTCCGTCAAATAGGTATTGGTTTGATGGATCCTCTGCCACATAAATTACCCTATATTGGTAAAATACCCTATATTGAACAAGCTAGTCTCCAAACTGCAACTGAATTTCAAATAATAGCTCTCCAAACTTCCAAGGTTGGAATCATAAATACCTCTCTGATAGGCTTGAATATCCAAGGAGTAGAAGGACTAGACCGGAGAAAAGTGGTTCCAACAAAGATGCCACCGCTTCGTAATATACGAGTGATCTCTGCAACCTGAACAAAAAAAGAAAGAAAGAAAGAGAACCTGTGAGTACATTGCCAAAAATTTCACCTAAAAATATTACTAAAGACAAATGGGCAAAGCATATGTGAAGTACTAACTACTGGGCCGAGCATATAACAAATATCTTTGGGAATATTGAGGTAAAAGAGAATGAGGTTAGATTTATAGTAAATGGAGTAGATATAAAACCCCCAAAGCTAATCAACTTACAGCATTGGAAGGAGAGGGCCAGCAGTGCAATGCTGCGCCGGCATGGACAGCATCAACTGAAGCTGATGAGAATGGAAGCCTAGAAACATCTGCCCTTACAAGAGCAAGATTCCTGCACTTGTTCCAATGATGTTAAATTAGGGTATCGACATCTCCGATCCTTTTCCTATTAATTATAACTGGACTGAGACAAACTTACACAGCTAAAAGAGTAGCAGGGTCTCTTGCCATGAAACCATAGCACTGGCGGAGCATATTTTCAGAAAAATCAAGTGCAACAACTCCAGAATAGGTCCCGGATTTGGCAAATTTTCTGGCAAACAAACCACTCCCACAGCTTACATCCACTAGAACACCACCTTCAGCAGGTTTGAAGTATTCCTGAGCCATTTTAAACTGTGTAGGAGGACATACATAAAAACATATTGTAACTACCAATGCGTTATGCGTAGAGACTTCTTCATCAGGGGTAAAAAAGTAAAACAAAACTTCAGCAATTGAGCAGCTGAGAACTGAGACATACTTCTTCATCAGGACCTGGGAAGCCACCTCCAAAATACTGACGCCACCCTCTTTCATATATGAAGGAAACAAAGGGTCTCCTGAAAAACTCAGTCCCAGCTGGTTTGACTTCAACGTATTTCTTCAACCCAGCTGTGACAGTAAGATCCAAGTAAATGTCTTCGCTTGAATAAGACTTGTGGCATTTCTTGCACTCAAAAACCGACCTGTAAATTGCTTGCCTACAATTACAAAACAAAAGAGTACAAATTTAACAATTAAATACCATTTCAAGCATAAAGCCTTTGCCTTTTTGAGTAATTATCCAGTATTGGCTACTGGGTAGAGTACTTACAGGTTAAGACCAGGTGGGCCTTTTCGTATGAGCGGTTCATAGCATACTGGGCATGATAACAGCTCAATGTCCCAGCTTTCACTTTTCTCAGCGGCCATGAAGATTGATCGAGTCGGTCTCTGCGAGTGTTGGTTGGTTATCTTCTTCTTTGTCTTCCAAAGTGTTCGATGAAATGAATGAGAGAGAGAGAGAGAGGAGTGCGAGTGTATGGAAATTCAAAGTAGTATTAATGCATGTCTTCAACGAACAACAACCCCAATAAGTGTGACGACGGAGCAGACTCCACCGCCACAGCCAAAATATGCCTGATTTCAATGAATACTTTGGAGTTCGGACCATCTCAATCTGCAGAGACCCCATAACTCTTTCCTATTTCGGCTAATTGTGCAACTCGATCGAGGACGAGTTCTCTGTCAGCACCGAAAAAGCTTCCAACGGAATCTCAAGTACTAAAATGTGAGCCATGCTGTGTGTTTTTATTTTTATTTTTTAACGATTGAGCCATACTCTGTTTCGTATAGAGCATACATCTTTCTCACATTTACTACAGCTTCCTTGTGCAGAATAAGTCGAGCACGTGTTTTATTAGTGAATAGAAGTCAAAATTTATGCAAATGCGCTGCCTGGGTTTTGACTTTTGGGGTTTAGGGTTTTGGGTTTTGGGCTTTCCCTAAACCCTAAACCATCTGATGTAAAAAGCATATCATATTTATCTCAACTTGGCTTAAATGGGCAATTAGAGTAACAATAATCACAGAGAGGGATAATGCTAGCTCCAGAATACTACTACTTTGTCTCATTTAGTTCTGACTTCTTCAAACCTACACACAACTAGCATAATGTACAGTATGGAAATCTAAGCACCCTTCTCTTGGACTTGGAATCCCCCTGGGTGGCCTCCTCCAGCCATAAACTGCTTGGTGTACACGCGATGCCTTCGTTCCCTTGCGTAGATTACCCAGAAGATCAATGATGACATTACAGCTGCAGACACCATTACTAACCCAATGTAGATCCAGCTGCTATGTTTTCGAAGGCCAGGACAGTTCCTATTACTAATGTCGGTGAATGTGTCCCTGACGAATGTGCAGTCTTGCAGATTAATCAAGAATGGACCATAGTGATACAGACCATAACTCACATTTACTGCAGCTTCCATTTGGCTATAGAAGATTGGAGTCAACCGTCCAGGGTTTGTACAAATGCCTGCCGAATTAACCTCACAGACATAACTCTTCCACACCTGCTTGAAACAAAAATTCAAGTGTTACTCCTAACATGCTGACATAAACATTACCAAACTTCAAAAACTGAAGGATGCATGTAAGCCAATATTAGACACCTGATGAAAGCTACAAGGTACTTTTACAGAGATCTTAATATCAAATTTTCATCAGCTCTCCAATGAAAGTTCATGTAACATCTAGAAGGTTGTGTCTGTTAACTGATGCTATAAATTATTAACACTCTAAAGGCATCTAACATTCATATTTCAGATGCTTCATCAACATTTACCTGTGTGGCATTCTGCAGATCCACCTCACCAGGGGCACACTTTCGATTAGTGAGATCGGAGTTGTATGGGTTGCAAAGAAGAGGTAATAGTGGGCCAGACTGATTGAAATATATCGGTCCAATTTTGGGTGGATTATTAATATTTGAGACATTGTTGACGACCTTGTCAACCATGATCACAAGTTTGTAGGTTACATCCTTGGTACGTGATGAGGTCTCTTGGGCAGTAGCATTGTCCACACAAGGGAGTATATCATCTAAAGCAGTATGGGCTGTGGGGTGCTGGACCCACTCATCCATCGAAACACATGCATCTGCAACCACACTATGCACATAGGAAACAAGTTAGAGGATATGAAAATAGTACATTCATGAGTTCGTTAAGAGTATTTCATCCTTTCAAATTCAAAGACAATTACTATCCATCTCTAGTACCATGTCAACAACCCACATTATGATCAATTTTCCACCAAGTTTCTCCGTATATAGAACAAAAATGAACCAAGAAAAAAGTTATTAAGCACATACAGAGCAGATTAAACATAATGACTTTGATTTGCTCTTTTTCTAAGGGAAAATGGTGCAGTTTTCCACTTGGACAGAATTTCTAAGAGCAGCCTTTCTATCCAACCAAACACGTTTGAAAAACTTGAAATGTTAATAAATAATAAATAAATAAATAAAAGTTCTATTTAATTGAGCTTAAAGCACAAGTGATGAACCCTTGATATGTTTACATAAAAAAAAAAAAAAAAGATAACATTATTCTCTAACAATATTTTATATCCTTATTTCAGAGTGTAGCCAAATGAGGGAGTATCTAAGGATCATCAGTATCTGGTATAATTTTTAAGGTACAGCTTCCTAACAAAAATATCTCTTGCATACTTCACGATTGTCAAATAATTGGATACTTCAGTTTGGTTACACTTACACATGTGAAAGGAAATGAACCTATCCAACTTCAAACATTATCATATCCAAATTCAAACACAATTAGTTGCAAAAAGATGCATCTAAGCAACCAAACTTTATAAACTGTAATTCAGCGTACTAATATACTTTGTTGGGGTCTATGACATTAGCCTCGAAAAGAACAGGAATAAAGAAAAACAGGACAAAATTATGGGTTAAGATGTATCATTATTTGACCTAATAGGTCAGACAACTACAATATGTGACTACAATCTAGAATATAGAGAAGATAAAACCATAATAAAGTCCATCAGTTAGTTCACATCTAACAGGCTGAAATTAACATCTAAAATGTCACATCGAAAGGTAACATGAAGATTCAATATAGATGTTATCTTAGTAATATGAAGTAATCATAAAAAAAAACAGTACTTACTTATGGAAGAGAAGAAATACACCACACAAAATGAATGTGCCCGCAACAAGAACCCATCCAACAACCACCAAGCTGCATCAAGTATGCAAGTGTTTGTTCAATAAATGTTTGAGGACTTTGTTATAAGAGAGGAAATGTTTGAGAACCAAGACATAACTATTTCCAAAATTTGAATCTCACTCTGAAAAAAAAAAAGTTCAAAGGATTCACTTACAAGTATACGAGAGCCTGCATTCCCAGAATGGAAAATACTGCAACAAGTAGAGTAGTGAGAAAGAAAAATGATTTAATGCTAATAGTCGGATCTTCAAAATCTCTGCCTCTAACCAGAAGAATAAAAAGATTTAAAAGAAAAATGATTTAATGCTAATAGTCGGATCTTCAAAATCCCTGCCTCTAACCAGAAGAATAAAAAGACTTACAAAATCCAAGAAAGGCCAAACAGAGCATAACAGCTGCAATAACAATGAGAGCCAGTCTTCTGCAAAAACATAGCAAGAGATTAATGTTATCCAAGCATTGTGGCCAAAGTTCAGGTCTCAATATGTTCTAGAATCTACTTACACGCTATCCAAGCCATCGTCTATGCGCTTTGAATTCTTTTCAGTTGTATCGGAAAGTTTAGTGGCAGCAGAGTTGATCTTTGTTAAAGTGGTGTCAATATTACTCTGAACATCTGCTGGCAGAAAAATGGCGTCAACTCCAATCCGCTTAGCTGCACCAAGATAACCAGACAAATTCCGAAGGTTTTCAACAGTTGTATCCGCCTGATTCACAACATACTTCAGTGTCTTTGTTGTACTGCTGTGGAACTTTGCCTGACCAGTGTACAGCACAATGCATCCAACACTAGAATGGCCAGAAAAGCATTAAAGAAAATCATCAGTTCATACAAATTATAGGCAGTACTTCTGTGTGTATGTGTGTGTATAAATATTGAGAGAGAGAGAGGTTACATTGCCGCGACGGTGAAGAAAATAAGGAAGATGACAGAGAGAGCATAGGCTGTTCTAGAATAACCATAAGGCTCTCTTGGGCAACAGCAGTAACAGAAACAGATAAGGGTCAAGCTTAGCCCAAAGATCACGAACCACAGACCAGCAATGAGAAAGAAGGGAACCGCAGTCCAAGCAACAGACTACATCATAAATTAAGAATCAACGTTAAAATATGCATGCACTGAAAAACAAAATCAACATATAAGTTTCAAACAATCAGAAAGATGAAAACAGAATTTGAGAGACAAAAAACCCCACATAATATCAGCACAACCCAACAAAAATAATTAATTCATGAATATCAATATCATTCTTCACAGAACACTGTATACAATCAACAATTACATCATCAACGCAACTATAATCATTGCAAATTTAAGGCATGTATTTATAAGTAGAAAAAAAAACTATTCTTTATTCAAAAGCATAGAAGGAGATTAGTTCTAAACAGCCACAACATAACAAAGGAAATCAGAAAATTCAATTACAGATATAGATTGGATATGATTGACAAGTCCGAGTTTTTCTTTCTGGGTCCTGCTTTATCCAATTTTGGTCTTAAGGAACCGTCAACCAAAACAACAAAACAGCCCCAATTATTCATAAATTGAACCAAAACCCAGATGTTAAAAAGAAAAGAAGAAAGTGAGCCGGATATGAAAACAAATTAGACGTTGCAATAACTCACAGCCCAGTAATGATCATTGCTGATATTCCAGCCACCAGTGTACTTATGAAAATCATCAAGAGGGTCCTTCCTGCGAGTCCTCTCCTTGGCCAAAATCAAAGACGAGTTTTGCAGAGTCTCATCTGCAAGTGACCTCCTTGTGTCCAATGTCACCACATCTCTCTCAACATCACCACCTACACCAAATAAGGAAATTTAAAACAAAACAAAAACCAAGCACCCATTTTGCTGAAAATTACACAAAAGAAACATTTTCCTCAACACAGTACCTGTGGCTCGAAATGTGTGCGAAATGTGAGAGCTTCCGGAAGTGAGAGCGATGAAGATGGAAAAGAAGAGAAAAAGAAGCAATTTTTTTGACCGAAAGATTGACATTTTGGTTTTGGTTTTTGGGTTGAACCGAGTGAAACCCTAGAAGACCAAATGTCCACAACCGAGAGCCACAGAGAAGCCGCGTACAGCTTTTTTGTAAATATATGCGGCCGTAAACCAGTGCGAGAGAAACAGAGAGAGACTGATTAGAGACTGGCGTGACGACCACCTATACTCTCTGTCGGTATATCTGCCGTTACAAAAATGCCCTCTTCGTTTTTCTTTTATTCTGTTTTAAATTTTAATTTCAATTTGCCCTTTCAAATTTTAATTTACTATTTGCAATTTTTAAGTTCTATTTGGATTTTATTTCAAAGGATTTTCTTTAAGATAATTTATCTGCCGGCTATTTGTTAAGCCTTACAATTGAGTTATCTTTTTTTTTTTGTGCGGCAAAGTCTATTGTATCGTAATGCTTGAGAGTTACAATATCACACTTATACACTTAAAAATTATACGATTTCAGTAGTGTAATCTAAAAATAAAAAATATATATATATATTGAGATTTTAAACATAATCCGAGAAAACACAAGTTGCAAATCTTAGATTACAGCCTTACATGCATGTAATAATAATATCGGCGTTTCTTCATTGAACATCTCTTGGAGATGAAATTTTCTGTCCCAATTTTTCTGTCTCATTCCTTGTCTTGCAAGATTAGCATAAATGTAATAATGTATGTATATTTTATAGAAAGTTGCTAGCAAATACATGATTATTTGTGGTAGATAAGAATTTAAATCAATTGATCGAGTAGTGCTAATTAAGATAAGGTGGTGGAAATCATGATTGTTTTGATGCTATATGTCTAGCCTGGCTTAGTACGTCAGGAAGAAAATTGAAACGCGTGACAAAGCCTCTTGACCTTCCACTTAATTTCAAGTATTAATGCTTCGTAGATCCAAGTAGCTAGGTTTTTCATTTAATTATATGGTAAAACAAATTTTAAAAAAAAAAACAAAGGAAAGCAACGTATCTAATTCAATTAAGATGAATGAATTTTGGTGGTCATGAAATGATAAAGATTTGTAGGGTTTCTTCTTCATTTGACCATTTATATTACAAACCAGCAAATGATGAATTTCCCATTTGGGGACCATATATAGTCTTTAGTCCATCTTTTAGTATGGCTTGCATGGGTGGATTGTTGCATAAAATGAATACCATCACATGTAAATATGTACGTAATAGGGCATATGAGAATTGCCTTTAAAATTATAGTGGTGGATTTTTTTTTTAATTTTTTTTAATTGTAGTGGTGGAGTTGGGTGAAAGACAAATAATCTTATCAATAGCTAGATAGTTTATAAATGGCATGACTTCCAATGGTCCATTATTCCATCTTTCATTTTTACCTTCAAGACCTACCAATGAAGTGGACATAGATTCGATCAATCTAAATTTGAATCGACTTCATAATCAATAAAAAATTTCAATTGAAAACCGTTGCGATTGATAAAAAATTCAACTTATTATTAGTCTAATTGTAATTAGGCATAATTTTGAGAAGGGGTTTTAATAACTTAGGAGTGATTATGAAGAGATAAATTGGGCGAAACGTCTTTTCTCTTGACTTTGGAAGCAATTTTGAGGGAATCCTTAATTATTTCTGAATTAATTAATTAATAAAACAATTAAGTTGAAAGATAATTGCATGGAGTTTTTGGTCTTTCTGGTAACATGATATTTAGGAATGTGGTGAGGTGTAGTGTGCTACATCGTCGCCACACGTCCTTGATATTCTGCTTCTTTAAACTTGTTCTTTCTTTTTGTGGAATCATCAGTCATAGAATTTTCCATGTGGCGCGCAGCAACCAAATTATGACAGCTAAAAATCTTAATCAATGATTAAATAGCTGAAATCTTCAACTTAATCCATTTCAAAACGGTCACGTCATAACACGAGATTGAATTTCATTGAACCATTTTTTCTTTAGTCATATAATTAGCTCTTGAAAATTGTTTATAATGATAGCAACATTAATTAATGAATTTAATCCGATGGCATACTCATCTTTCCAGTTGAAGAATGCTTGTGGTAAGTGACAAAGGGCTAATTATTTCGGGATTTGAAATCCCAAATGAGCTCATTCTGGGCCTAGCCCAAGACTTTGCTAAATGTGAACATGGGATTGAGATCAACAACTAGATTCTGCAATGTTATGTGGCCCAACCCAAGATATATAAGAGGGATCAAATTTGATAATGAGTCTGAGTTGTATGCTATAAGAACCCACAAAGGGATATGAACATTCAAAACACAAGGCCACAATACATGTATCAACTGTCCCAGACCATATCAGTTCATAGCTCACACCACTTAGCTTAGCTCACACATCAATGGCTGCAATCTTCCAAACACTGCTTCCCATTTGTTCTTCTTCAAGTTCAAGGCAGACTCCATGGATTGTTCCCTCCAGACCCTTCTCAGATTCCATGGCCTCTTTGGCCATTTCACACTTTAATAGGCAGCAAGGCCAAGTAGCAGTCTCAGTTGCCTTCAACCCTTCTGGGAATTTTGACATCCCTTTATATGATGAAGAAGAAGGTAACACCTTTCTTAAACACTCATAAGTCATAATTTAGTTCTAAAATTTGGGGCCAACTTTGTTTAACCCTTTATCAGAATTTTAAGTATTTCTGTGGTTTACACTTGACAGACACATCTATGGTTGAGCCTCCAATGCCACCAAGTGAAGGCAGATTTGAAATTGTTATTGACAATGATGTAATTTGTCGTCTTGACTTAACTCCATTTCACAGTGTAACTGGCATTACCAATCCTTCATCAGGTACTTTAGCAGCATCAGATAATTTACAACTTGAATTGAAATGCACATTTTTGTATATTATACTTTCTGATGTAAGTGTTGTCCTGCTAATTGTGTTGTTTAGCCAAGCCAAAAGAGTTCCTTGAGCGTACAATTGGCTTCACCATTAACTACACAAGAGAAGATCCCCGCGATCCTCGAGAACTATCCGAATTCCCTGATATAAGGCTATGGTTTTTGAGACTTGATGCTGCTTATCCTTGGTTGCCTGTGCTCTTGGATTGGCGAGCCGGAGAGCTAGCTCGTTATGCTGCCATGTTGGTGCCACATCAGGTAATAGAAAATAACAATGTCATAGTTTGAGAGAACAGAAAAAAAGAGAGGCTTATTTAGCTAATGGCATGACTTTGGAAATTTCGTATTCTAAATTTGCAGATGAATATGAGGATGGGCGTTGTGTTCAATCCTGAGGCACTAGAACTATTTGTTATGCAGAAAGTTTTTGTTGTGTACTTGTGGTTGAAGCAACATAACATTCCAAAGCCTAGATTGAAGACTAGTGACATGGCTAGAATGCTTGGGTTCGGAATTGGAGATGAACTATATGACTTGATTGATAAACATCCTATTTCCACATCATGAAAACAAAGCCTAGAAGTCCCAACTTAGTGTAAATTCTTGAATTGTTACAGAATATCAATGTCACAGAGGAGCTGCTACTAACATCCATGAGGTACTCATTCTTAAGTTTTTTAACTTGAATTTTTGATACAGGATTCATGAAACTCTATTTACAAGCAATTATCTAAGAAAATGGGTTCATACATTTCCAATTTTGCATATTGCTATCAAATATAAGAAAAGTGCTTGGTTTGTTAATAAATTTAACCATATATGATGCATAAATTTAACCATGAATGTTGTAGTCATTGATCAGATATTTCCAATAATATATAGATAAAATGATAGATAATTAGACAAAAAGTTTATAAGCAGGACAGGCCTGTGTCCATAGATTTAGTTAGCTGGGTCTCATTATGGAACTCATTACAAGCAGAAGAAGCAGAAGCAGCTAGGCAACCCAAAAAGAAATACTGAAGTAATTAAGTGCAAACATATTTATAGTTCATTCAGAAAAAAACATATTTAAAGCTACAAAATTTGCTCTCAAACTCAAAGTAATAAAGTGCAAGAACTTTAGATACTATAAAATTCTTCTAGCGAGCAACCAGTGGAACTCAGATGCCCCCATTTGCTTCTCTTTCAGTCAGGTTGCTGCCATAAGTAATTTTTAGAGAAATGAAGCAGGCTTTGATTCCCTGGTTCTGTCTCTTCAATCAGATTCCCAAATTTTTTTAGGGAAAGGAAGCTCCTTTTAAGACTAGAGATTCCCCCAGAGATTCCCCAGTACTTCTTCTTCTCAATTGGACATTTTACATAGTTCACAGGAACATGTCTTAGATCGAAGAAGAATGATTTGGAGCCCAATATAAAAAATATGCCATCCTCCCATTCACCACAAGTAGCAGCATTCCAAATTTTATATTGTAGATTTGGTTTAAGCATTTGGAGATTTATGTTGTACTCTAGCGTCCACTGTTTTTTATTGTAATCTTTCATCACCCATATGTTAATATTCGTACCAGATGAAGTATCTACGATGGCAATAGATCCTCTCAAAGTAATAAAGTTCGAGCACTGCAATCCCACTGTAGCCGGGTGACGAGTCGAATAGAACTCTTCTTTTGTGAAATCAAAAGAAATTATATGATTCACTCCTAACCAATGCACGTCTCCATATGCACATACACTTTTCTTGCTATCAAAGCTACCCCAAGAAGCAGGTACTGGTATCTCATGCCATGTACTTGTGCCTAATACAAGAACTTGGGCTACTAGGTCCATCGTGTAGTAATTAACCTCAGAAAGACGAATAATCTTGAAGGTGCTAGTTAGATTATCAAATCCCATACCGTAACACTCCAGCCATGTAAATATATCTGTCCCGTACTTTGTTTGGAGGATGTTACTAGTTGGGAGCTGTAGAACTTCTCCCCTAAAAGGATCGATCAAGAAGAAACGTTCATCTTTGTATGGATTCTTGAAGCAAAACAAGTTGTTGAAAACAAAAGGTACAGTGTAATGGTGCTCGTCGGAGATGGACAAAATCTCTGAGAAATTAAGTTCACCCTTGCGGCGACCGTAATTCAGTGATAGCAAGTCCGTTTGAGTTGTCCCACAAAATGATCGAACCAGACGCAGCATAATTTGGGGTGCTTCAGCAACAGCATTGGTAGCAATTAGTGAACTCGAGTGCAGTGAAACGAAAAGGGGAGAGTCGACCATGTCTAACAAGGTCTTAGAAACACATCGGAGGCAACAAACTGACTTCACAGGCAGTCTCTTAAAAATTTCCAAGAGGATTTCCACGGGTAAGTCCATCAACCTCATCTTTGCTTTGTTGCTCATTGTCATCGATCTCCAATCCTCCTATTTGTTCTTCTGTTTAATTTCACGGCTTTTCTACTTTTTTTTTTTTTTATAATGGCCGGGACACTCCTTTTCCTATCTGTATATATTGGGAAACTGAACCCATAAAGAGTACGGAAATTAAAGGTTGGTAAGGGAATCAGTTTGACATGGAGCAGTCAAGAATTTTACTTTTCATTTTTTAAAACCGATAATGAAACCGAAAAAGAGAACAAAGGTTGGTAATTAGGGATGTGAAAATAGCCCAAAATCCTACCAGCTTGTCCATCTCAAATAGCCCAAAATCCTACCAACCCATATCAAGTTATATATCAATATCTAATGCATGTTCTACAGAAAACTATGAAAATTTTCATTAGGGTGCTGGTGGTTAAGGATACAATTTTCCCTTAAAAAGCATAGTACAAATTTCTACACTTTGAGACCTGAATCATTACTTTCTGGTGCAGACCTTAGATCCAAAAATAATGATGTTTCATCTTCTTCATCTACATATATAAAAAATGCTTTGCTCTTCAGTAGCACACCATGATTTCTTTTACGTTTTAACATGCATGAACTTTTGATACAGGTTTCATAACACAATTTCCAAGCTTTTGTCTAATTAAGATCGAAAAGGGGTTCATACATTTTCAATATGTGCATAGCTATTAGTATCATATCAAACTAGCTCTTTCGTAGCCGCCTCTCTCCCTTTCACCTCAGCCAACCAAAACCAAAGCTCAAGCCGACTCTTTCTCAAACCCATTTTCATAACCACCTACACACTTCTCAATCTTTTTGATATTTTTCTTCCAGATCTGCTGGTTATGGTTATGAAAATTGTCCCTTCCAAAAAAAACCATTATAGGTGGACTGAAATTGAGAAGTTTATAGGTGGTTTTGAAAAAGGTTTCACTCATAACACCTATAAAACCATTTCCATACTCCCCTGTAAATTTCCCAATCTTTTAGTTTCCTTTCACTATAAGATATGGTGAGAGTTAGCTCCTTTAATGATGATCTGAAGAGCATGCACAACCCCGAGAAGAGTGGAAAGAGGCAAGTCATGATCAGGCATCAAAGGTCATTTCTATTGGTCATGTAGAAGCAGTCTCTTAAAGCTTTCAAAAATCATGAATATTTTGGAGTTGTGTCTTATATTGACAAAACCTGTGTTAAATGATCATTCTGTCTTTAATTTTTAACATAATCAGATTGGAGAATTTGAGTATGTTGATGATAGGGGTGTTAAAGATACCCAGCTAGGTATATGTCATCCACCTTCAACCTCCCTTTCCCCTTCCCTATAGAGAGGTAGTGAGGAAGGAGGGAGGCAAGTCCTAATTCAAGTTTCTGGAGTATTTTAGTCAAAGGTTCACTAAATATCAAGAGTTGAAGATGGCAGTGGCTACCTAAATGATAAATCCCACTTGTTTACATGTTCTACAAAGAACAAAGCCCCTGGCTTCATGCATATGTGTGATAGAGAGACCCAAAAATCCTGAATGCATGGTTCTCTCTTTTGTTGTCCTCCTAAAGATTTTAGGGCAAGAAAGTAAAGAGAAAAAGAAGAAAATTACATACATAGCAGTGAAATTAAAGGATGTTATCATACAGGCATATATTTCTGAACTATTATTTGCTAATAAATGATCCACATAAGAAAATCAATTAAGAGTTTGTATTTCATATCACTAAGAAAATCCACTATAAACAGCTTTGTTGTCTCAATTCCAAGGGCTTTTCCACTATATGAAGTCAAGATAGATTTGGATGCACGAACAGCAATGTTGTTTTGTACAGCTATGTAGTACCAGGTCAAGAAAGATATATGTTTTAAGAACTCCTAGCTAAACCATCATATAATTCTACAATCCTTCAGCTTGATAATTTGGATGAACTGAGCCATCAAAATTCAGCTTCAAGGAGGGATCATGGGAGCAATTTGTTTCCCTTCCAAACAAACAACTACTCTAGCTCTCTTATAAATCAGTATCACGAGCATGCATATTCAACTGTCTACATTAATTCTACTGACCATGTTTCATAGCACTGAAAGGAAGATTACTGTTAATGCTTAATTGTTGGTGAAATGTTTGATTGATAATGGATGTTGGTTCATATATTCTGTTCTTATGAAGTTGTCTAACGTATTTTGTTTGCTTCCACAGAAGCGGGATTTCAGTCCCTGGGTTTAGGATTTGGTTGACTGACCACTTCCATAGTCAAAGCATCTAATACACATGAATACATGCATGATTGTGGGAAGGCTGGCTGCACAAGATTTTTAACTTGGGATTCAACGAGATACTGACAACTAGTATTTCTATATCCTGAAGCAACTTGAGCTTGATGGTGGGAACGCTGATAAGGGTTTCACTCGGCTCTATCATAGATTCTTGGCATTTTTTACTTATGCTATATGATATTTAAGGTGACACAGAAAGCATGTCATCTCAATTTTCTAGTGCTTAAGTTTTCTTTTTTTCGCATTGACAATTCTTTGTGATGCACATATGGTGGAACTCGACTCAAAAAGTTAGTAAGCAATCAGAATTACCATAAATATATTTCAAAGAAAGAGATGATCGGATACCTAATATGCATCCAACTGACCACAGATCTACAGCCGATGTGTACATAGAGTAGAAATCTGATTTTAAATCTTAGTTTTGCATTACAAATCTGATTGTAAATCTTTGTGATTACTCTGATATATAATTTATTCATTCTAGCTAAAACCTATAAAAATCACTATCTATAGATTATTTTGGGAAACATATTCTCACCGTTGCATAGAACGTTGGCCGACGTTATGCAAATTACGAAACATATTCTCACCGTCTTTAGAATTATAAATGTCACGTCGTAGAATTTGTTGGTCGGACAAATCAAATACTTCAACCGTCTGAAATCACTTAAAGTGATTACGATCAATTGATACGAATATACATGTAAAGATCAGATGTCTTCTAGTTGTGAAGGGGCGTTTGTATGGATGTGATGAATGGGTTGTGGAGAATCACACATGTATAGTTCTTGATTTTGACTCGTATGGTTAGGAAAATATTGTGGCTTGTATGTAGCTAAATAAATTAATGAGACTATGAAATGGGCAAGCAGATATTTACATAGCACATATTAAAAGGAGTAATGTACCATTGGCTTTGAGCAATTGATTTGCAATTGATGATGACGATACACAACAATTCGGGTCCTCTCTTAAAAAAGCCTGAATTGCAATTTTTTTGTGTTGTTTCATTAGCAATCAAATCCTTAATTATTTAAATTTTAGTCTTATTAGTTTTGGATATGTTCTCACTGTGTTTGCATGATATATTCTTCAATGTGTATTTTGCAAGATTTTAAACAAACATTCACATCTTTTGAACTGTAATACTATATATATGGTGAAAAATAATGAATATAGATTGTAGGCTTATATCGAAGAATTAAAAATTCAAAGTTCTTATGCTATCAACAGTTTTCAGTATCAACTGAAATGTTGGAGGAAATTAATCTTGATTAATTGGATCGTTTCTTCGTAGATTTCAACGCGAAGCTTTTGTAAATGCGTTTCCGGGTATTCCTTTGTCATTTCCTCCAAACGAAGGATTCCTCTAATTAAGTCGATGAATTTTTTTAGAATTCACTGTGCGCTTATTCTCCACAGCATCAATTCTTTCAACCAAGTTCACAAAGAATTCATTATGGGAAAGTCTGCTTAAAATGTCGAATTCCTTAACACCTTCACAGATTCCGGCGTCAGTAAAAACCCTCACCACAATCAAACGGTGTTGTGTGGATTTCACAATTCCATGGTACACTTGACCTATATCTGACTTGCTGAGAAGAGTGAGCTCACCGTACTTGTTCATCTATGAGAATTAGAGTTTGATCGGCTAAAGGAGGAAGAGAAATAGATACTGCTATTCTTGAAGTTTTTTTGGAGTTTGGAGGGAGTTAAACGATTTTAATTGTGAATTTTGGGGTTTTGTTTCTTGCTTTCTATAGTAAGCCGGATTTGGGCCTAGCTAATCATCTCTTACTCTTAACAGAAAGCCTAGTCCTTGGGCTTTGGACTTTTTATTTTTCCAATCCGGCCCAAACCCTCTTTGTCCCTCCAATTTCTCATATTTCTAGTTCATTTATTTGATCATTTAGTCACTTTTGTTTAGATGTTTGGGGCATGAGTTATGACTATATTCTTTTTGATCTTCCCAGATTTTGGCAAAGGTTTCCATTGCGATTTGTTTTCTTCATTTTCTTTATGACGTACATTTGAATCTTATTTTGCTTTGTTTTGCGGTTTTTCTCAACTTTCGTCGTGATTTTGTGGTTCGTTCACCATATATACAAGTGTGTCAAACAGAGACAGGATGACCAAAGGAAAAAAGGTTGGAAACAGAGCCGGACCGGACCGGACCTGAGATGAGACCTAAGAAGCCATTGTCTCAAGCCCACACCATTTGCAGGGGCCCAAAAATCTTTATTGCGCGCATAGATATTACATAATTGTTTAGTGACAGTGCAGTGCAATTGGTACTCCTAGCAGTTTGATTTCCCTTCTTGGTTTTTAACATTTTGGCTACTATTTTTTGTTCATAATTCGCATCAGGCTCTCAAAAATCTCAAGTCTGACCTTAATTAATATCGCCTAAGGCAGCCCGGGTATATAATCCCCTATCCTCAGCCGGGCATACCGCATACGTACTTTACACATTCAAGGTGGACTTTAAAAATGCATGTGACGAGTTCCAATGGCCAGAAGATAGAGGATGTGATGGATCGAGCTCCTTCAAGCTATTAGTCCTCCTCGTGATGAGTTGTGATTACCAGAAGTAAGTAGTTTGAAACTTGGCTTGTGCAAAGAATGATGTGATTCTTTTTTTTCTTTTCTTTTTTCTTCTCAAACTATATCGGAGCTTGATGCATGTATCGATCTTATTCGGAACTATAGGATCAAGATGTGTGCAGAGTTCCATACATGAAAATTGGAATAAAAGAAAAAAAAACATTCTATATATGCATATAGAATATATCTCTGAACCAAGGCCTAATTCCACAAATTGGTTCACGTACGTACAAGACATCACCATAATGCATGCTAGCTTCTGCTTCTCCATAAATTAGGTCACCTGTGAAAGTAGAAGCATATGTATGCAGATCGTTAACTCTTGTGAAAGTTAGTACGTGCATATATATGCCATACACAAGAAGAGATACAAATTCTCATTGAATGAGAAATTTGGCAAGTAAATAATTATTGTTTTTATAGTCATGCAATTTAAGGCTGTAACTTGAGATGGAGGTAAAGAAACTATATAGGGTTTTGTAATTTCGATTATAGTCGTGAAAAACTTCAAGACTTTCAGAGGACGTTGACCAACTTCTTTTGGAGATGATCGATGCTCTCTCATTCCTCCTAAAAACGAGTACTTTTCAGTTTGGTAATTAACTGGCATATATATATATATAAAAAAAACAAACAAATTTTGCGGAGTAGCATAATGTTGCATTTGAGAGAAGCAACCGTGCGCTGGTTCCTCAGATAATCCTATCCTGTGCTGACATATTGAGGAGTTATAATTACCAGTTGATGAACTAGCTAACTATAGCTAGAGTGTTGGCCTTGCGCCAATTTAGTTTTAGGCTTAGTTTAGCCTTGGTTTCTTTATGTTGTTAGTACCCATGCCAGGCTTTGCTTCTCCTTCAGTAATCAGGTTGCTGCCACAAGTACTTTTTAGAGAAATCAAGCAGGTTTTGACTACCTGATTCTGGTTCTTGAATCAAATTCCCAAATTTTTTTAGCGAAATTAATCAAGCTCCTTTTAAGACTCAAGATTCGTCCGGATTTCCTCCACCTCTTCCCCTTCTTGTTAAGTGGACATTTTACACATTTCACAGGAATATGTCTTAGATCGAAGAAGAATGACGTTGCGCCCAATATGAAAAATATGCCATTCTCCCATTCACCACAATGCCTTGCGAAATTTTTTTTGAAGATCTAGTTCAAGCATTTGAAGATTTATGATGTACTCTCGCTTCCACTCTTTTTTATTGTAGTCTTTCATGACCCATATGTCAATATTTGTACCAGATGAAGTATCCACGATGGCCATAGATCCTCTCAAAGTAATAAATTTCAAGTGACGCAAAACCAACTTTGGGAATGTGGCTGGGTGAGGAGTCGAATAGAACTCTTCTTTCGTGAAGTCAAAAGAAATTATATGATTCACTTCTTTGTCTCGTTTGTAAAAGAACCAATGCATGTCTCCATATGCACATAAACTCTTCGTGCAAAGAAAACTACCCCAAGAAGGACCAAATGGTGCTGGTATCTCATGCCATGAGCTTGTGCCTAATACATGAACTTGGGCTACTACCCAGCTCTCTCCTGTATCCACATTATATACTTCGGAAAGACGATCGAACAATCTTGTAGGTGCTAGTTATATATATTATCAAATTAATCCCATACCGTAACACTCCTGTGTTGCATGCCATTTATATTTAATTGTCCCGAACTAATTTGTACGATGGATGTTACTAGTTGGGAGCGCAGCTAGCCTTAGAACTTCTCCCCTAAAAGGATCGATCAAGAAGCAAAGTTCGTCTTTGTATCGATTCTTGAGCAAAAAAAGTTGTTGAAAACAAAATGTATAATGTAACTGTGCTCGTAGGATGTGGACAAAATCTCTGAGACAGGAAAGTTACCTTTGCTGCCATCGTAGTTCAGTGATTGCAAGGCCATTAATTCTCGATGAGTAGTCCTACAACGTGATTGAACAAGACGTAGCATAAGTTGGGGTGCTTCAGCAACAGCATTGGTAGCAATTAGTGAACGCGAGTGTAGCGAAACAAAAAGGGGATAACGAAGAGGATTTCCATCAACCTCGATCATCTTTGATGAACCAATGTAAACCCTGTTTGACTAGGAGTCTTTTGTTTTGTTGTTGTTGAAAGATCGATTTTGTGTATAAAAGATCGATTCTGAAAAGAACTTGGTGATTCCGGTATGAACATACGTACATATTGTATATAGATCGAAGATAGATCTGAGTCATTACATTCCGTACGAAAGGAAAAATGCCATGCTGACATGCATGCATGCAAGACTTGCATATTATATTGAAATATCGTTATTGTTTTTTGATACATGATCTGTACATTTATAATAATTAATTAATATGATCTGTACATTTTGTAAAGCGAAATAAAGTAGAGTTGGTGAACAATGGAGTCCTCACCATATACTGGTCAGAAAAATTCAACTACATAAGACATAGTTAATTTACTCTTAGTAATGACTTTAAATATGTGAGAATGTAGTACTAGATAAACCAGGAGATTTGCATATAGGACACACATTTTTATATCCTAGCCATTGTTTGATGCAACAAATGTGGAAGCCGTGTCCGCAATCCAATGTTCCTAGCTCATCTTCCTCTATGAAATCCTCCTGCATGTTATGAAAACCAACATATATGGTAATTGATATCATTCACATTGGTCACAGAAACTATAATATATATATATATAATATCCAAAGAAGATGAAACGTACGTACTATACATAAAATACCTGGCAGATGCTACAAAACTCTTTCTGAGCATTTTCATCAGCAAGCAGAAAATAATTACTGCGTTTGAGAGATGCAACGGCTGCTTCCTCCGATAATCCTGTGCTGACATACCCTATATGATCTTCTAAAGCCA
Source organism: Rubus parviflorus (assembly GCA_029955375.1). Taxonomy (NCBI): domain Eukaryota; kingdom Viridiplantae; phylum Streptophyta; class Magnoliopsida; order Rosales; family Rosaceae; genus Rubus; species Rubus parviflorus. The sequence continues at coordinate 22,316,348 of JARGGL010000004.1, forward strand.
ATAGCTCCTGTAAAATGGCAGGACAAAATTTATTGATCAAAATAATGTTCTGAAAATAAATCTTTTAGTGTGAGCTAGAATACCTCATATGACATGTTATCCACATCAAGCCTCATGCCTCCAAAGCGATTGCGCATTTCAATTGAAAAGTACAGCAGTGATTGGTTAACAACTTCAGCGTTCTGCGCATGTTTTATGAGGAAAGCGATCAACTACAAAATTACACTATAGGAATGTAATCAAACAATAGCAAATTAAGTTGAACCATGCATGCAGAAATTTAAACATGTTGCACATTTGTAGTCAATGAACTAGGCAAATTAACCTCTGTTACAAGCCTGAAGTCCACTGATCCATTGTCAGCCGTTACCCTAAAAACGGAACTTGAACCTTCTAACAAGTTATTATCAGCCGGCCTGTGTATATATAGAGTCGATTCCATGAGGAGTTGCCTCCATATGTCAATTATTTGGTTCTCACTAGGGAATCCACTATCATCAAAAGAAGCAGGAGCTTCCTCTAATTGAGATGTCGAATCTCCACTTAAGTGGGGAAGCCGAGTGGCAGTCATTACAGATTGGAAAAGATTCGAAGGCACCCCAAAAAGGCCTTGAGAAAGAGAGAATTGGCGAAGAGGAGTTGATCCGAAAAGCAATGTGGTGCAAGTTCCAGAGTTAATGAGGTTTGGAGTGTTAGAAATGCAACTTGTTAGGCCTCTTATGGTGGCTCCAGAATTAGGATTTGAGTTCCTTCGGACTATTAATCTTCGCGATGAGTTACAGTTGACCATTGGTGAAGTACACTCTGCCTTGTTTGAAACCTGGCTTGTGGTTTTTGAAGCTTGATGTGATCTTTGGAATGAGGATGAAGATGTCTGCAGAAGATGCACCAGGTATGAAATCTCAAAACTAATGGGAACCGGCCAAGAAAACATACTATATAAATGCATATCTCATATTGTGCCAAACATAGAAATTTAAATTTCATGAACTTTGAGGCCTAATGCTTCCACGTACAAATTGCATGGGTCACAACCAACTTGTATTAACAATATGAACAATGTGCTAGCATTAATGCAAACGCAAAGGTTATACTTTGGGATACATAAAAAACTCACCAGAAGAGATAAAATATGGCCGTTGACTCTCTCAGATTCAACATTAGCAAGTAATCCAACATCCGCATTATTCAGCTGAGGCCCTTGACTTTCACCTGGATGGTGTTTGATAAAATGTCCAGCAGAACTCATCCTTCTACTACATTCACATTTTTCCTCATTCGAACACCCACATCTTCTGTGTACAAACGTAAGACGTACATTTATAAATTACTAAAAGGTTATTCTACTAATTAATCAATCCCATGATGTGATCGATTACACATACAAGTTTGATTCACTTACATTGGCTGCTCTGACGGTTTGTCTTGAGGAGGATCATTGGCATTGGAACAAGTTCCACGCATCATTACAAGCTCGTAGAATCGAAATTACAATACGTTTCATTGAAACAGAGATATATTAGTAAAGATTAGTGCTAAAAGATTGAGAGCCAGAGATGTCAAGAATCAAAATTAGAGTGGAGGGAAATGGGTGCTGCATTGGGGGGTGGCTTAGCGATTTAGGTGGCGCGGGATTTTAATGGTAAAATGACGAGCCTCAAGACTGTAAGGTGGTTGTCCATTTTATGTTTTTTACCTTTCATTAAATAGGCTTGATTTTTTACTGGAGCGGAATAATATACTGGTGGCCGGTGGCTTAGTAATTTCTTTTACCTCATTGTAAGAACAAAAAATCAGTAGCACTTTAGGGTACGTTGAATGATACATTTTGCTTACTTAATGAAGAAATTGAAATTTTTTACTACAATTAGCTAGTCATACAATTCATAATAATTCAACCTAGTCTTTTTTGTGACATCCTTTGGCCTTCTTTGATACACTAAGTTAACCTTAACAAATGATGAGATTAATAACCTTAATCCAACCACTTACTACCCGGTATTTGTTTTTATCTGTAGCATTCTAGCTTTAATACACTGTAAACATATTGTTTCAATGTTATAACAATTTCATATCTGTGGCACTTTCAACCAACATCAAAGATGCCGCAAAATTAATGTACAAAATTACTATATGCATGCTAAATGACTGTCACTTACTTAATATTGCACCGTCTATCTTGAGCTCCATGGTCTTCGATTAATTCAAATGGAAGTGGAACACCTTTGTGTATTCTTCTTCTTCAATTTCCTTGATCTTGAGCTCCATGGGAGATGATGGGGTCACACCCACCCATGTGCCAATTTAGCAGAAAACATGTTAGGTAATCAAGTTATCTTGTACGACATAGGTATGGAAAAGCCAATAAGTTTTAACCAAAAGAGAGAGAAACAGATCGAGAGCAACATCTACCGATAATACAAATTAAGAGCTAGAGTACTATCAGCTAGCTTGTAGTAGAGGACAAGTTTACATAAATTTCAAAGCCTCCGCATGCACCACTCGTTCTGTTTTTGTTTGTATCTGCATGCATGTGTGAAAAAGATCGTAGGATATATATATATATTCTCATTTCATTTCCTATAGCAAAACATTTGGTTTGTTTCTACGTACAAAACAAAACAAATGTTTTAAAAACCAAATACTTTTCAGAACTTGTCGAAAATACAAATGTTTTCAAAATATAAGTTCACATTCATACTCGTTTTATTTTTGTTTCTACGTACGTACATTTCCAAGCCTTCGATCATCTTTCATATGCATGTTCAAATGCCTAATATTGTGGAGGAAGTCTTTGGCAGGGAGGACCACATGTCTTCGCCGGTTGATTACATAGTTGCACTGTGTCTCTCTCTTTATTATTGTCTAGCTAGTTTATAATATTTTCGAGAGACTTCTACAAAAATTTTACTCTCATAATTTCTTCTTCAATGTATAATCTAACTTGCATTTCACTATTTTTGTCTTACCAACAATTCAACGAAGAACGATGATGATTTATAACTAGCGCGCTATTCTTTGTTGTGAGACTCACATGGTGATGCTATTTGCATTAGTTCATGTTAATTTGCGTGAAAATGGATCATTATTTACCACTAGTCTAGCTATAGCTAGAGCAAAATGCCATGAAACCCTAACTGATTCATTATGGATACCTAACCTGGCATTCATTTATATATATATATATATTGCATCGATCGATCATACATGAGATGTTCACGTTCTTTTTGGCCCTAGCTAGCTACCAATATTAAATTCTGGTGCATGGCATGTTGCTAGCATATATAAAACAGTACGTAAATTAAATTTTATGTCCTATCATAAACCTATCCATCGGGTCCAACATTAATTTCTGTCTCCATTGTCTAAATCATAACACATTTTCTGGCCGGTTCTGATATCTGTTAAAAAAAAAAAAAAGTCAGCCACTTAGGAAAATAGGCGCTTTGGTTAATTAGGTTTTTGCTAATCGATCATCATACTGGGTGTCAAATTACTGTAACGGAATGTTCTTGTTATTTCAATTAATTTGCTTATCTTGCTCATGCTCTTAATCACAACAATAGTAATCTATTTGAATGATCAATATATCATCTTAATTTTTAATTGAAATTCTAACAACACAATATATATTAAACCATACAATGTACAACACGTCAACACTACAACCAAAATGTACTAGCTAGAGGAGTTTCTCTATCGAATAACTTAATCACAACAATATAAATCGATATAATCAATTAAGTTTATTCTAACAACATAACATATTAAACCACATCACAATTGAAAATATACTATAGCAGTCTCTCTCTACGTACCAAATAACTTAATCGACTGAAGGTAATTAAGTATGCATGATATCTATATATGCATGTTGTAAACCTCTATTTATATCTTAATCGATGGTGCATTAAATCATATTGGATTATCTGGTTATAAATGAATATTAATTGTTACCAGACATACCACCACAAAACATGTCTCTAGATCAACGAAATGTTCAGTGTTGAAATCAGTGGACAATGGCGGTCCAATTTCAAACATTAGCTCAACCCTAAAAACATGTGATGTCTCTCTGTCGGCTCAATCTATATATATGCATTTAATCAAATCCAACTTAAATTATTTTAAAGTAAATACATTAATTAATATTCATCCCATAACCCTTTAAATATCTCCTAATTCATTTCAACAATCATTTGTATTTAACAAATAACAGTCACTTTATGTGGAAGAAAGACACTTTCTTTTAAGTCCATGCATATATTTATATATATTTCTGATTCGGAATTTCTGAGAGTGACTAAACAAGAATTAATTCATTCTTTCTGCATTCGATTTGATAATAATTAAAGTTTAGACAGCACGTACGTACAAATTAAAGGAGTATACAAAGATTAATAAAGGGCAGCAGGAGTTTAGAGAATACTTTACAGGAATTAGTTTATAATTAATGATCATTTTGGTATATAATATAGTAACTGGGTTAGGTCATTTGACAGCGCGCAGCCCCCAATTCAAGCATTTTTCTATGACAGAATTAAAGCACAAACAGAACTTGTCAAGATCGATTACCCGTTGGGATTGACTCGTGAATAATTAATAATGTAACCACAAATTAACTATATTAATCAAAGTAGGTCATATATGTAGCTCCAAAACAGTGTCTCTAAAGTGACATCACAACTAGTGAAGTCCAGATTGGCTGTTAGCCTATTACGTAGCTTGATGAGTGATTAATGATTCAAGAAAACTCTTTGGCTTTGTTCAAAAGCTAACTAGGTGTTGATTTTCTGCTTTAATTAGTATTTCCTTTGAAGACGATACCCCCGCCCTATCGATAATACGTTTCTAAACCTAAAACCTTCCGTCACCAAAAACGTACTACATAATGACGAAAGTGTTAATTAGTAACTAAGAAAGTCATCGCCGCATGCATAGTAGGTACGTAGTTTAGTTCCGACAGGGTACCCACCGGGATGTTTCGCTGACGGCGAAAGAACAGACATGACTCGTGACACGGCGGTGACCGGGTGGCCAAGCTCTTTGCCACCCCGTTTAGGGTAGAGCCCGCCAGATGTGGACGTCCACGTGGAGTGGGCCGACTGGCCATCACTAGGTTGGGCAGGGCAGGCATCCAATAGCTAGAGACATGCTGCCACGTTGGGTCGGCGATGTGAAACGGTGACTTTGTGTTTGCCTGTCGCCGTCATATTAACTGCGCTTGTTGCCTGACACGTGGGCTGCTGCCCATTCTGTTTTTGAAGAGGTGAAAGTCTCTATATGATGATAATTATATCACTAGTAATTAATGCCATTATTGAAAACTAATATGATATATTGATATCATGTACTGTATGTTTTTTTTTTGGTTACAATATCATGTATTGTATGTTGGTTGCATTGCTCTCATGCAACAAATTAATGTGTTGCAACAATTCTTTTTTTATCCATTAATTAATATACATCTTTTACGGTGATTAGCAAAATATTGATAAAATGCCTCAAGAATAAGGTAAATATTTTGCTACTGATTCTTGAGCAAGCTATATAAGTGGTATATATATATATATGTTTTCACTCTACGAAAAAAGCTTTTAAATCCGCTACTGATCGATAATAACAAAGGTCGACTATAAACGAACTAACAAATTAAACATCAAATTAATTTAGAAACTAGGTATCATGCTATGGAGAAATGAGGCAAAGCTATTAATCATAGTAGTACATATGTGTGATCAATTGTGAAATGAAACACAAATGAATCTATTCTTAACTATGATCATAGTAATACCATGCATTGGAACTTAATTAAGATTAATATATTCTTAAGAGATTTAATTAAAAGCTTATATATATATATATTATATATTCCCCCTCAAAGTGAAATTTCCATTGACTATAGAAATGATGAAGGCCTCAAATATTTTTTTCTTGAAATGTCCCATCGTTCCCTTACTCCAATCTGCCCTACCATGTAACCCATAGGTTATTTTTCACTAGATAGACATAATATCAAGTTCACACGTCATATCCATACATATAGGCATTTGAAATGATCAATCACCCAAAATGGAATGCCTATGCTTGCAGTAGCCAACAAGCCATACGATTCCATTCTTCAATCTAAGCGAGCAAGGTTGCTTCATTGACCAACCAATTTATATACATATGTACAAATCAGATTGTCTAATCCCACGATCGAAAAGACCTAGTTTAATTTGTTTCATGAAAATTTAGAAACAACATGGAAAGTGGAGCTCTATATACATAGCTAGCTAGACGTACCAAATTGTGATTGATGCATCATACTTCTGAAAAGATCGATTGATCGAGCAAAGGCATGCCTAGATAATTAATTAGTAAACAAATTTAAGTTCAATATATTTTTATAGAAAACAAGATTTGAGTTTTGAAGATCGATCAGGATTCATGAAAATATATTCTCATTATACCCCAAAAAGTGGGACTATTGAGAAGCAAAGCAAATGTACTTTTTCATACTTCCTGATTCCTATATATTATTGAGGGCTTTTTCATGAAAAAGATCGACAATTCTGGGGTCCCCATAATTTTATTTTTGGTCGAATTGGGTCTCCATAATAAATTCATTAAATTTATCCCCAATAAATTAAGTTCATGTTGGAGAAGTTAATGTGGGCCTATGTATCATGTATGTATAATGTATTCAACTATTTAAGCAGCGAGCTAGGTACCATTCATTCATTCAGAGAGTTCCCCTACTTAAATTTGCATTGTTCAAGTTTTATTGTTGAACAGAAAGTGAGAGAAACCAGAAGAAAAAAGAGATCTTTGTTCCTGACAGCATTTACTAGTTCCTTCAATCCATTAATTCCTTTATATTTCTATTTAGTACTACTAGCTAGCTAGCTAGCTGCTCCATTAATTCTCCTAATTTTTCTAGATCATAAGCTTTACTCCGAATGAGTACTACTCCATCTATAGCAGTCGCTCTTCTTCTTCTGTCCCTCCTCCTTTCTCAGGCTCAAGGTATGCATGTATATATATATATATATGCACCATTCATATATAGTTGCAAGCTTTAATTAGATGAATCAGGATCTTCTTTGGCATTATATACTTGTATGAATTGGTTCTGAAATGAGTTTCTGGTTATCTTAAATTGAAGGGATTCGATTGGAGAAAGGATTTATATCAGTTACGCAACAGAACAAGAATATGCATGTGGGTATTTTCACTCTCTTTTCTTTTTGAAAATTTTTCTTTCATTTTCGATCTCCCTTATATATAAGGATCTACAACTAATCTAATAATACTTGAATATTTCAGGAGGATAGTACTGTTTTAACCAAAAGAAGTGATGCAGCTAATTCTGGTGTACTCAGCAAAGATTGTGTACATGATGATCATCACTGCTCATCATCAGGTACTACTAGCTTGAAGAAAATTAAAGTTTCTAGATCTTCTTCTTCTTCAGCAATATCGTCGTCCGAGAAGTCCTCATCATCACACTCACACCACTGGTTACCAAGCATTCATGAAGATTACTATGGACCTAGGAGACACAGATCCAAGCACCATTAGTTAATCAGTTAATTCCTTCCTCGCTAGCTTCCTAGGTAGATTAGATATATATAGATCCATTTCATTCTTCTCGATCGATCTTTTCCATTTTTTGATTGGCTATAATTAATTGCATGTTCTTCATGAGAGATCGATCAGTTGGGTTGCAGAAGATTGGAACCTCTAGCTAGCTAGCTTAATTAATTACCATGTAAAATTTTTTTGTCTAGCAGAACTAGTACTCCAACTACTATTGAATTGTATTAGTAGCTAGTCACTACATTTTTACAGGCCATTTTTAATTTTTTATGATTCACTAATATTTAAGTTTATACTAGTACTACTAATTAAATTATACTTCTGGAAAAAGACTTGACATATATATTTTTTTATTAAATAATTAAAAAAAGACCCATACCTAAGTGGACTTCATTAATATTCTATTGTTGCAGGAGGCAGTAGAAAACTAATCACTGTGACATCTTCTACTAGCACTACCACCACTTCAAAGGTTGGTTATTGTTCGTTAATGCAAACTAATTAATTCGACCAGTAGTTAGCTAGCTAGCAATTGATCGACTAATTAATTCGATGTACGTATATATGTATGTACAGAATGAGAAGAGCAATGTTGGAATGCATGTTGGGAACCCGAAAGCTAAGTCATCATCGGCTAGTGGTTCCGATAAGCACCATGAAGAAAAGGAGGAGGCTGCAGCAGCAAACCAACAACAGTACCCGGACCTCATAAACATGACTGAAATGGATTATTCTCCGGCCAGAAGAAAACCTCCGATACACAACTGATCAATATCGATATTAATAAAAAATTAAGTACTAGCTAGTCCTCAAAGTACTGTTAGACAAATAAATTAAGAGGAATAATATATAGCTAGATAGCTAAAGTAATTAGTATTCAAGTATTGGACAGCATTACAGAAATGCTGCAGAATTTAGGGTTAGGAATGATATATTAACTAATGTATAGAAGTATTATTCTAATGCTCGACTATCATCATTATTGTTGCTTTTTAACTATGATTTGGATCATTCTACTGGGATTTTTGTTATGCACTTTAAGAAATAAGAAGGATCAGCAACTAATACTTAAGTCTTGAGTGTGGTGTACGTTGACAGATCGAGTAGGTGCATGCTAAGCAGTAAGTTACTGAAACAACCCTTGTTGCATTGGGCTCACCAGGGATTCTGCGCCCACCATATTGATTGCAAGGTACATGTGGGCTCAAATGTCCTTTAGTTGTTTAGGCAAGTGGCCCATAACAGATGAGTTATAACGGTCAATCAATCAATCAATTCCTCATGCATTTATCTATCTCGCCCCACGTTAAATCACATGCATATATATATATTCCAATATTGAGGCAAAACAAGTCGAAAAAGGAGGAGAGGGGAAAAACTAAATTGCAGAGACGCCAAACCCTAACCCTAACCGATCCCAGCCATGAGCCCGAATCCGATCCCAGACTTTAGCCTGAAAGCATGCAGATTATGGGGATCTCATCAAGAGCAGGGCAGGTCCTTATAATCCCAAACTCATTGAAGAAATTATCCAACGGAGCATCGACCCTGTTAGGGATGAAGCGTATCATCAAGAGCGGGGAAGATCCTTATGATCCCAAAGTCATTGAAGTAATGATCCAACGGTGCATCGACCTTATTAGCGATGTTGAAGGTGATGACGACGTCAGACCAGATCCTTCGAATCTCATGGATTGTACGTATTGGCTTGGGCCGGGGGGGCTTACACTAAAGGGTGCGGAGGAATATCGCCGAGCTTGATTCAAAGCCGCATGGATGATCCTGCCATCACCCATTCCCATTCCTGATCCTGATCGTGCCTTATTGATCCCAAAGCTCTTCGATCGATCGGGGTCGAAGGAGACGAGGATGGGGATGGGGTCGCAGCTCCACAACTTATAGCTCTTGTAATGATGTAATGAGAAGCGTTACGTACATTGGCATCAAAATGCTTAATATTAATTGATGATGTATGTCGTTGTTGACATATGTAATGATCACGATCGAATTGATGAAAATTAACATGAAGACAGGGTAAAGAGGCCGGAAGTAATTTAACTTCACTGCATGTATATTAATGTTAAGCTAATTTAGTTTTTTTTTTTTTGCTAAAAGGAAGTGATTACAACTGAAAATAAGGACATTTTAGATCCAGTACTGTGACGAATATATAAATTGCATGCATCAAAGCATGAGGCATTTCTTATTAGTTGCAGGATTTATTAGGCATGCATGGAATGGCCACCTCAGAAATTTCCATGACTTCCCTATCAGCGACCACATCATCGATCATCATCAAGTGGTTCCAAGGACCCCCCAGCTGCTGAAATCCAAGGGATTTATCCCTGTCCTGGCCGGAACCTGATCATCATCCTGAGTAACGTCGAGATAGTATTTTATGTCCACAGTAACAGAAACTTCATCCGCACGGTTATTAGTGCGGCTTGCCAGGGACCGAACCACGTCAAAAATCTCTGCAACAGTTTCCGGCAGGTACTCATCTGGAGCACGCATGCTTCTAAGAGCCTCCTCTGTGATCTCAATGACCCTATGCATCAAACTATCAACGCCGCCGCGGAGCCTGGAACGATGGACTACAACGAGCTTTAGATCGGAACAAAGTACTACTGAATCAATTATTAGTGAAAACCTGGTGAGATTAAACTCGAACACAACCACCTCGTTTGGTGGGAACTCTGACAGCAAGTTCCAATTTCTCTTCGTGAATGCACTGATTTTATCCTTTACTTGAATTTCGCTATGATACCGGTACTTGTCGTAGTGGCCACTCTCCTCCACAGTACTCACGGAGTTTGACATGCTTTATTGGCTGGCGATCTACTGTGAAACGATATCGGAGTCTAGCCTGGCTAGATACCTATTTATAGGTCTCGCTCTTTCCTCTTCTACATAGGAAACTAATTAGTTTTTTTTTTAATCGAAATCATACGGTTTCCCAAATGCTTCATAGGCTCAAGGAAACTAATTAGTTAATTGAACCTTTTCTTTCCTTGTTACATATGGATTTGGAAAGTATTTCCTAAACTATATGGGATGAAGAAGAAGGACGTGTATCCTCGATCAATTGTGAATCAAATTAGTTTTATTTTATCTTTGCCATGTATTGGCGCGTTTGGTAAGTTAGGTTTGTTAAAGAATGCCATAGTCTTTTAATATTTTTTTAAAATAAAATATTTAACTTTTTTTTGTTATTAGGGGAGAAGGTAGATTCAAACTTGAAATCTTTACAATTTTCATTGTCACGTAACATATAAGAAGAATGAGTTAAAGATTTAAAGAATGACTGACTGAGTTTGAAGAATAGAAAGAGGTTGACAACTTATTACAAAAGCGTCGATAGAATCAGAAAATAAGAATTAAAATTGACAATTTATACCAATATCGGGTATGATATTTCGACGATTGTTCCTATTACACCCTTAAGTTTTTAAATACTGCCAGTTCATTTTATTTAGCAAAATAGAAGACCTTGAATCAACATGGTAAAACAAGAAGAAATTCAAGCAACTTTTCACCCATCTAAAGTTGGCACAACTCACATCGAAAATTGCTTAGTTATTCCCACTAATTGAAATTATTGCATCTCTAATGTAAACGCTATGAATTTGACGGTATACACACCAAAATCACAAGCTTTTCTAAACTTTACTTAATATTGAGTCTAAGCCCAACCTATGTTTTTTGTAAGAAAATCAAAACTCTTAGTTGGACTAATGTGGGCTCAACCGAATAGATACTGAACTTTTGTTATTATATTGGCCCAAAATTAACATTTTGACATTTTGTAATATATATTGTATTGGAAATAAGGTTTTTCCATTGCTTGGGAAGAAAGAAAATAGTAGACAACACAAAAACTAGTCTACATACAACTCTACACAATTGCACCTATATTTATCAGACAAAAACATCCTCAAAATTTTGACTTTGACTTCTGTTCCCATCCATAACATAATCTCAAAAAAAAAAAAAAAAAAAAACATCTTCCTGGTGTGTGGGTCACTCACTCAGTCTCATACTACGAAAAAGCCCACGTGCTCTTTCCGTCTTTTTTCCCCTTTTACTATTCACTGCAACGTAGCAACAGTAAAAAACAAAATCCCAACGGTGAAAGGTAAAATTTTTATAATTACAGGGTCGGTGACCACCACCACCAATTTTAGTTTCCCTCCTGCCTCTTCCTGGAGTCATCATCGTCCATCATTCGCCACATAGTGACAGAGCCGACGACCCACACAAAATTCAAGTGGGCAGAGACAAACAGAGACAGAGACCATTCTCATTTCACAGCTCTAGGGCTGCGTACGCCTCTTCCCGTCTTGGGCTATTCAAGCCTCACCTCAAGTTTTTCTCGTGGCGAAGCAGGTACTTCATGATCGTCTTTTTCGAATTGGGTTTTCGTTTCTTCAATTTTGTTTTGATGGCTGAATTGGGTTTCTTGTGCTTTTGAGTTTGACGATTGTTGGGTGCCGGCCCGATATGAATATTGCCCGTGTAGAATTCTGAGATTTTGAAAGTTCGATGCTTTCCTGTTCGTTTTTAATTAAACCCTAAGATTTTTGGTTGCTTGCTTAGAAAATACTTGGCTAATCGCATATTAGTGTGTATGAGTAAACTCAGTAAAGGCTCTAAGTTTTGAGGGATTGCATGTCATGAAAGCTTTTATTATTTGGGTGGAATTTTCATTGTTTCTTGATTGATCATTGACTTGAAATTTGTTTAATCAGACAAAAGTTTGATGTCTATGCTGACTAATGGTAATGGATTGAAATGGGTTATGGATGCTATCAATCAAACCGGTATGTAGTGCTGTCATATATTCTAACTTATGGTTGGTTACGATTTTATGGAGTTTATTGTCTGCTTAAAATTTCATACGCTAGCATATGGTGCTTGCAGTTGCTAGCATAAGTGTTAAGTTTTGTGTTTTCTTGCACTTTTGCAGACTTGGAATTGAGTTTAGTTCTGTTAGCTCAGAATAGTGAGCAAGAGTTTGTTTTTAAGTGAAATTACGTTTGCAAATCGATTTAGATTATGGGAAATCATACACAAGGAGAAAAGAAATACTATGATTTTGATTTATACTCTTGCTCCTTCTTAGGTATCAGTGTGACCTGAGAAGAATGGGAAGTAATGGTGCTGAACATATTCCCATGAGTGAGCAGATGGATGGGTCTGAACCCACTATTGAGATTAAAATAAAGACATTGGATTCACAAACCTATACTCTCAGAGTGGATAAACAGGTACGTACTCTTTTGCTTTTTTTTATTATAGTTCCACCTAAGATCTGGCCCTTAGTTATTTGGTTCGCCGTGTATTTATGACTTATTAATTCCCTTAGCTTGCTTTTGCTGAGATGAGCAACAGTTATATTCATCCAATACAATCTTCTACAGTGAGTTATAAATGCATGTTGTGTAACGCACCCCTAGCAGCTTGAGATAGCTTTCTATAGTTGAAACTGTTAAGATGTGTGAAAATTTAAACACAACTTGTGGATATGCTAGTTGCAATATAATTACATGTTTCCAGCGAGGACATGCTGGTAGTAATTTTTCTGTGAAAGTTTTCCAAACATTCTGTTTTCTGAACTGCAGATGCCGGTTCCTGCTTTGAAAGAACAGATTGCCTCTGTCACTGGTGTGCTATCAGAGCAACAACGGCTAATATGCAGAGGAAAAGTTTTAAAGGATGATCAGCTTCTCTCTGCCTATCGTATCCTATTATTTTGTTGTTTTGCTTGTGGTAGAAGTTGGAGTTTTGAAAACCTTGTGGCTCTCTATGTTACTTAGGATGCTCTTTCCCTTTGTCTTTCCTGATATATAAATGTTCTATTATGTTGCCAATCAATTTGGGACATTAACAATGCAATACGTTTCACTTTGTGTAAATTTTTGGCCCACACCAATTTGGTGTCTCATGGATTAGCTAGACTTGTTACATGTGCAGAGTTAGCTACTATTGAAGATATGTTTGTGCAACTTCCCTACCCCAAGTATTGATAACCAATTTCCACTATTTTTGGGACTAATTCTATGGAATCCATGTGTTTATTTATGCATTGCATACTCCAGTAGCACTCTTCAACTTTCAATTAGCTATGTACACCTTCCTATAAGAAAGAAGTCTGACTGAACAGCAAGTTGCCAAAGGTGTAATTTTACTTCTGTGTAGTGATAACTTTCAGTCATAATCAGACTAATAATGCCAACTATTACCGGGAAAGATGGATTAAACAACTGTGTTATGCTAACTACAAACTTAGGTGACTGCGTATTATGATGTCTTATTGATATGATGGAACACTTGCACAAATAAAGGAAGTGCTTGTTTCAAGCATTACATTTTATTGAAGGAAGGAATTATTATTTTGCATGTAATGTCTTGTGTCATATTCATACTTAAATGATATAATTAAGATAATGTAATATGCATAGGCCACCTCCATTTGAAATTATGGTGTGTTGTGCTGCATACCTACTTCTATTGGACAAGCTAGGTGCCATGTTTCAGGGAACATTATGAAGAATCCATTTGACACATGTCACATATTCTTGCTAAGGTTTTGTTCTGTGTTTTTGAGCTCTTTACTTTCTAGATTAAGTTGGAAAAAGTTAGGGAGTAATGAACTATTTGTGTCTATAAATTACTGTGTTTGATGGGTTTAGTATCATTTTATCTAGTCAAGCTCATATTCCCCTTTCTACGTTCAAAATAAAGTTCCACTCACCAGATTTTGATGTGAAGCATTTGAAATTATTTTCTTAACACAGTTTAGATGTTGAAGATGGCCACACCTTACATTTGGTTGTCAGACAATCCATTCCACCGTCATCCGAGGGACTACTGAATCATTCAGGTTGATGTGATTCATATAATAATATTCTTTAAATGTTTCTTTTGACAAAAATTATTAAGTACATGTTCTTACGATAGTGTGTTATATGCTTTAGACTCATTTTTGGCACACCCTGATAGTGTGAGTTGTGACAATTGGTTATCCAACATGGTAGCAAAGCTTGTTTCGCTTTTAGGTCTCTTAGTTCAATTATTATATTCACGGCTGTTATTTGCATGCTTTCAACTGTTTGTAGCAACTGATCCTGCTTCAAGTACAAGCCGTGGTCGATCGAGTGTAGTCATTGAAAGTTTCAGTGTGCCTGTTCAGGGGGATGGAGTTCCACCAGATTTTAATCGGGTGAGTGCTTAACTGAATGAGTCGTGTTTCCACGTGTCAAATAACGTCTCATTGTGATGGTTTCCTCTCTTATCTCTGCTTGTTAGCAGTTCCTCTCTGCTATTCTCGGCTCTATAGGAATTCCAAATATTGCAAGTGGCAGTGAAGGGGTTGATGTCACGGTAAACTTTAAATTTAAAATTTAGAAGCTAATCCCCTATATGATTCAAGTATGTCTGTAATCTGTTCTTAGGCATGGGACAGTATGATGTACCCTCCCTCTGTCTCTCTTTCTGGTGCACAAGCACACATAAATGCACACTTAACTTATTTAGGGTCTGGTGGGTGCCATGGTAAAAAATTTAGCCATGGCTTTGCATTGTTTGATGTTAAAAGAAAAAGAGAAATTTGACAATTGATAAATATTGTGTATGTGCGTGGATCTACATTCATGTATCACTTTTGTTGAAATTCATGTAATCTTCTGTGCTTACATCTTTAATATGGTATGTGGATGATTGATATGCTGAAGGATCATGGGCCACAGAGGCCAGAAAGGACATCAGGTTTGAGTGGTATGTTTGATTTATCCCAACTTCTATCTGAGCAAGCTAGCACTAGGGCTCCATCTGATGGATCAAATGACACTTTTGGTCACTCAGCAGCATTTTCTTTGGGGAATCTGCCACCTCTGGCAAGTTTGAAATTCCAACTCGCTTCTATCATTTTATTTTTATCGCCTGCTTTGATGTTTAGTATATGAATCTGTTTGAAAGAAAATAATTGAATTTTCTGCTTTATTGGTGGTCTGTTTAGGTAATTCCTGATTCGTTGAATACTTTATCTCAATATCTGAGTCATATAAGGCGCAACTTTGAGGCCATTGGTGAGTTGTCTCCATACAAGGTCTTATGATGTTTTATGTTTGTTTCATCAACGCTTCTGGTTTTCTAAAATAGCTTCCACTCATGCACTTACAGCCAGAGATGGGGGACGCAGTCAAACAGCTATTCATAGGAATGAAGAAACTTCCAATTCCTCATCAGGTTCTGGAATAAGACGAGAGGGGCTCCCCTCACCTGCATCATTGGCAGAAGTCATCCGTACTGCTCGACTCTTACTGATTGAACAAGCTGGAGAATCCCTACTTGTGCGTTGTCAAGTGTAATTGTTATTTTCCCATATATTTTTGCAATTATATATTCGGTCTTTCAATTTCAACAATATGCTGGTAGCTTGAATTTTTTTGGTCCTCATAAGTGATCTATCATATTGTTTTAGAGTGGAAGAGAGGAGTCCCCCCTCCTTTACAAGCTTACAACTCTTTGATTTTATTATGTTAAACAAAAAGACATAGCGATTTTTCATGTTACATCTTGGCAGCGACTTGCAAGCCAATTGGAGAATCAAGCGAATGTGACCGATCCCTCAGCACGGATGAGAACCCAAGCTAGTGCATTGAGAACTGGAGCTTTGTTTCATAATCTAGGTGCCTGTTTACTTGAACTTGGTCGTACAATGTTGACATTGCAAATGGGCCAAACACCGGTATTTCCTGCGTCCTAATTTCCTTGCTATTTCATCTATTCCTTTTGAATATTAGCTGATCTATATAACTTTTTTGGCTCATCTCTTTACAGTCTGATGCAGTGGTTAATGCTGGACCTGCAGTTTTCATATCCCCGACTGGTCCTAATCCTATAATGGTTCAGGTAATTTTCTACACACTAAATCAAATTATTCAAACTCTCTTTGGAAGTTCTTCTATCTGTACTGATTGAAACTGAATCACATTTGGCCAGCCTCTTCCTTTTCAATCAGGAATGAGTTTAGGTGCCATCCCCATGGGAGCTGTGCAGCCTGGTTCTGGTCTGTTTAATGGACTTGGTTCTGGTTTTCTTCCAAGGCGTATTGATATACAAATAAGAAGAGGTACCTGTTATATATTCCATGTTCTGTTTAGTTCTTGTTTAATGTAAAATATATGTCAATGTTTAAGCACTATTCTTTTTAACCATAAGGTTCACCAACAACCACTGCCAATGTCAATCGAGAGGAACATGGCGATCTCCAGCAGCAGCCTTTACAAAGAAACTCAGCACCAAGTTCAGGTGGTGAAAATCCTGCCAATCAAGCTGCGTCAAGGGTCTCAGATGGTTCAGCTTTTGCTGGAGATTCAGGTGTAAGGGTAGTGCCAATCAGGACTGTAGTTGCCAGTCGTCTACCATCAGAGTCTGCTGGTAGTTCGATAGGGTTATACTATCCAGTTCTCGGAAGGTTTCAACATGTAGCTACTGGAAATGTGAATGGTGAGCGAGGATCTCAAGCATCTGGTGATGGTCATACTGCCGGCCTTCATACTAATCGGCAGTCTTCCGAAAACATTACAGATCCTGCGAGAGAGGGTAATATATCCCATTGGTGGTGCCAGGGAGGATGATTGTTTTCTGGCTCCGTCAATGAATATATCATGCAATATACTAGTTGAAATTAATCATATTATGAGTACATAAATTGCACAAGTATGGTGGGTGAATTGTTTCAATCCCCTGGATTGATAACGGTGAAGGGAAGGCTCTGTGCCTTCTTTGGTTGGGGTACCTAGTTTATAATCTTGTTATAAGCAACAAAATGGGAAAATGGTGAAGGGAGACCGAAAGATAAAAAGAAAGGAATAGGGAGTATTAATATGCTGGACTAGTTTAGGAAGTGGAGCTATGGTAACTTGCCACATAGGCCACACAATCTTGTTTACAAATTTAATCATATTAGTCTAGAAGTAAAATTATATTTTATTGTTTGTCCAACCAAAACTCAAGATGCGCACAGTGTCATTGCTTATATATTTATTATTATTATTATTATTATTATTATTATTATTATTATTATTATTATTATTATATGCTCAGAAAAGAAACAGCTGGTTTCATCTTGTTTATAAGTTTCAAAGATCACGATGTCTTTAATTTGTTACTATAAAGTTGCAAATGGCATGTAAAAGAAAGGGTTGCTAGCTCATCTAGGAACCAGATTTCAGTTTGTTCGTCTCTTCTAGTTTAGTTAACCAAGATGTTGAAGTTGCTATATGAGTTGAATACTTATTACTGGCTGTTTCCTGCAGGATCAACTCCCAATATAAGGCAACCAAATCAATCCAGTGGACGAAGTGTTAGTATCAGCTTTTTATCATCTGGTGGAACCCAAAATGATGAAGAATCTGAGAGACAGGTCCCAAGTGGTGTTTTAAATTTACTAAGGGCCCTCTTTCCTGGTGGTGAAATTCACGTAGAAGATGGCAGTGTACAGGGAATGAATTCTAGTTCTGTATCAGATCAGGCAAGGACATCTAGTGGTGTTGCTAGTGCTCCAGAAACTGAACCAAGGGTTAGTGATGAAGGAATATTTTTGTCTAATTTACTTCATCAAGTAATGCCGTTGATATCTCAAGCAGCAAGTAGAGAGCCGGGTCTTGTACCTGCAGAAGTGGAAAATTCTTCTGAGCGCACAATGGCCCAAGGTTCTTCCACCCTGGTACGCATGTTACACCATCTATCATTTCATGACCTTTTATGCCTCATGTTTCAACAGGTTTTGGATTTCTAATTCTATTAACATTTCATGCTTTTTTCCTCCATCATGGCCAAACAAAGAATACACTGTAAATAAAGAACATGAAATGATGCATGTGTTTTGCAGGCGGAAAACTCCAATGTTGGGACATCACGTCGACAGAGTGAGAGTGATTGTGATAAGCCTCCTAGTTCAAAACGTCAAAAGGTGCTGTTGATGAAAATCTTATCCATTTGTTGTTCTATTCTCTCTTTATGTCTTACTGATGTGTGTAAAGTTGTGATATGCCAGTCTTTAAAATTGATAATACTACAGTTTAAGAGTTTCTCATGCTGTAAAGTCGTAACTAATTTTTTTTTTCCTTTAAAATTGCGGAAGTAGGAATTTTAAATTGATAATACTACAGTTTAAGAGTTTCTCATGCTGTTGTGAAATGACATACGGCTTTTTCAATGCAGAAGGAGTAGGTTATCCGGTTTAAGCAGGTATCCATGGTGGTGAAAAAGTGATCAGTTGTCTTGAGTTGCAATCATTTATGTGCTTCTGCTGCCGGAAAATGGTGGCTATCAATCTTTTTAATCTCAAGCGAGACTGTAAAATTTCTTTTGAGTTATGGATTTGCTCTCTGGACATGGTTTTGAAGATATAAATTTAGAGAGTTATTTGACTTGAAATTACGAGTATGAATTTCATCTTTGCTAATTCATGGGTGGTTTTGAAGTATCTTGTATATCCGCTACATGCGTACAGTTGAGGTTGAAATGTTAAACCTTTTCCTGGCTGATTCAGTTTACAGAAAATGCGAGTTGGCTCGGTGGGTATGTATATTAATATAACTGAGCCTTAAGATGAACAAGTTAATGGTGCAGTGCGTACGTTGTTTGGTTTATATGAATATGAATTTTGAGCAAGAGAAAAGATTGAAACCATGAACATTATACATTCAATCTCATGCATGCATTCTCTTGAAAGTTGGAATATCATTAAGGAGCTCTTGTTTAAGAATGACCTCAAGGCTAGGCTAGGGGACTAATTAATTAAAACCATGTTACCACTCGAGGTGGTATAGAATATCGGCAAACAGGACAAGTGTGATTGATCGCTAGCCACTCGGCATTGCAAGCTCTATGAAACACGTGCCGGCAAGGCAATCGACTAGCGTCAACTCCAACCTTGTAGTCATCAAAACAAATATCACACGTCCCACGTTTCGAACCTTCAAAACAACTGAGTAGTGTCGCTTTGGTCACTTGATCATTAACACGATGCCAAACCTTAAACTCCACAACAATGAGACGATCAGGAGGCAGGGGAAAGGAGCCTCTCGAGTTCTGAACTAATTCAATTATTCCTGTCACAATCTTCGGCCGCATAATTTCTTTATCTAAAGGAGGATAATGGGTGTTAACGAAGTCCAGAATTTTGCGCACCGAATAAGATTGCATAATATCCTCCTCGTTGCTACATAACTCGGAAGGACGGATCGTAATTTCCTTGTCACCTACGGGGACATAAAAGCTTTCAAGAACATGGCTACTTGGTCCATAAGCATGTTCGGTTTCTTTGATGAATATAAATCGGATCTTAAGCGCATCATCACTCTCCACAGAGCTGCCCGGTACACTCTTCCAGTCGATTCCAAAACTACAGAGGAAGTGAACGCCGGGCGCTATCATTATGCCAGGGACCTTCTGCTGTGCTATACGCTGCTACTGCTTTAGGGCTGCTTGATATCGGAAAATCCTAGTGGCCGGTAAGAGTATGCGATTTTATTTTGCAACATGTACTTATACTCTCTCTGTGTGTGTATATATATAAGGCACAATATCAGTTTAATTCCAGCTTGGACACGAATTCTAGTTTCCGATTTCTATTTGTCCTCGGATTCTCTACTGAAGAAGGAAATCATTACCCTTGGCAACAAGGCTTCCTTTATTACCAGAAATGTCAACTAGTAGTTTTAGGTTTTTGATGGCACTGGCAGAGTGGCAGGCATTGCTTGCTATGAGTTTCTGTTTGTCTGACTTATGTTCATGCAACTAAAGCCAGCCAAATCAAACCGCACTAATGATTTTAGGCCACATTCTGCCACGTATGTGGAGTCTCACTTGTGTTGTGTCATCCGCAAGCTGAAGATTCTCCTTCAACTAAGACTCTATTACATAGTCTTACCAACTAACCAATTAAAGTTTCCAGAATAAAAAGCTCCTTTCCTTGGCTTGACTTTGAAGCAGAAAGTGCTTCTAAAATATGGTCTCAGTGGACAAGTTGCTGGAAAGAAAAGTGGGTGGAAAACCATTCCAATGTGTAAATGTAATGACCCCCAAAATAGCAAACTGTCAAAATGAAGAAAAAATAGTTGAAAGCAAAATGAAGAAAAAATAGTTGAAAGCAAAATGAAGAAAAAAAAAAAATCTGAGGTCATTGTCTTGCATCATCACTTCCACATTGAACATGCCTATCAACTCACTTTCAAACTTTTGGTGGGCAATTATTGTCAATTAAATTAAACAAACCTAACTTGTGTTTGAACCTATTAAGTTTGAAACCAATAATGGATTTGAGAATTGGGGGGCAGTAACAAATTACTCAAAAGACTAAAATATAATTTCTAATGAGCGGACGGTTTAGAATCTTTTTCATACATGAAAACATGTAAATTACAATGAGAAAACAAACTTTTATACTTAAATCGATGCAAAAGATAACTAGACTTATTTTGTGTTTGTATATTGTAGAAGTTATTTAATGAAACAAAACACAGAATATAATGGTTATATCTTTGAAAACTATCCTAATTTTAACCCCATCCTTATTCTGTTATTTATTATTCCACAGCGGCAGCCTTTTTTAAATAAGTTATTGGACTAACTCAATTATGATTGTCTGCTATACATAACGTTTTCCATTACATCCAAAATTTCTGTTTATGCAATCTATACAAATATCAATGACATATCACACACCCCAGCCACACATGGGCATCAATCATATGATATTATTATCGGTGGTATTAGTGGTTAAAATATATAAAAAAATGGATCATTTTTGGTAACGTTAGTTGTGATCTTACTCAAAGACAATTTAGATATTAAATAACACAAAACTTGGCATCTTTACCTCCTCTAAATTCTACTGAATTTGATGAAAAAGAAATGTGGAGGAAAATACAGTACCAGTTTTAGCTTTACCTCCCCTATAAAGCAAGAGCAAGACCAACATTTTGAAAATAGAAAATAATTAAGGAAAAGGATAGAATAATAATATTATAGAACCCAACAAACTGATTTTCAGCCACGCTTTCACAGAAAAATCTGGAATTTCCATTCTCTCTCTCATAAATACTACTAGTCTAAAACAGAGGCACCCATTTCCCACTCACATATTCTCGGAATCTTCTCTCCACAAATTTATATTTTTCATTTCTTATCTCTCTGCTTCTACTATTTGATTCCCTCAACAACTTGCTGAGGAATTGAGCACTGAAAATAGCACCGCCATTATAATTTTCATCCTAATCAGAAAAGCATGTGTTTGAAAGACGCAGAAGAGCTTGGTCAAGAAATGGGAAACATGGACAATAATAGCATCAATACCAACAACAACAACAGCAAGCAGCGGTCTTTGCATTGTGAAATTTTGCAGAACCAGACTGAAAATTTGGAGAAGGAATCTCCGGTGATGAGCTCCGATCATCAGAGCACCGTGTTGAATTCGTTTCAGGTAAGAATTCAATCAATTCATGTTCTTTGACCGCTTGGCTTTATTGGGTTGTTGTCAAGTTTGTAACTTTTTAGGACCCATTTGGTTAAAATTGAGTTCTGGGTCTTAGGTTTCTTTTGTGATTCATGATTGACACGACTTCATTGACTTGTACGATTCTGAACTTTACTGTAGTAATTAGTTTTTACTGTATCGTATAGGAAATAATCAATCCTATTCTTTTAATCATGCTGTACTGGCTTTTCAGTTCATTTTATTGTTTTCGCATGTTAAACTGTTAGAGACCATCCCTTTTTAGTGAACTGCTAGTAATTGGTTTTGCTGTCTTTGATTGGAAATTAGAAGGTGAACATTTACAAAAGATGTGTGTTTATTTATTATCACACTCTGTGTAGGTGGATGGGTGATCATTAGCCATGTTTCTTTTTCAAGGCTTCTTTTGGTTTACATAGTGTTGTATGGGACAGTTTCTATTATTTTGTACTTCCATTTCAGTTTATCTGATGGAAATATACAGAACAAGAAAAAAGAGAATAAGTGATATTTCATATAATAACTGATGGGTTGGTTGGTAAGGTGCCAATTAAATCTAGTTCTTTGATGTGAGTTTCATTCGCTGGTTGGTTTGTCCTGCGAAAATTAGATATTTATTTGGAAAAAAACATTACTCGCTTGTTATTATCCTTGACCCTTCACACTCTGATTCAAGTTTCATTTTTGTTGTTGATCTTTTAGCTCGAAAGCATATCTGAGGATTCAGTGGTAGTAGACCGAAAACAGAACATGTTAAATTTTGTCCCTGCCCTTCGGTCAGGAGAGTGGTCTGATATAGGGGGTCGTCCCTATATGGAGGATACTCATGTATGCATCGGTGACCTAGCTAAGAAGTATGGTTATAATGTACTCAATGAGGAAGAAGCTATCTCCTTTTATGGTGTAAGTCAACTTACCTTCCGTTCTTTACAATAATTCACATGCACCATGGCAATGCTTCATGAGCTTTCCATTGCAAATCCTGGTTTTGAATGATGTAATTGCCATTTGAATAAACAGGTCTTTGATGGTCATGGGGGAAAGGATGCAGCGCAATTTGTTCGTGACAACTTGCCAAGAGTCATTGTCGAGGATTCCGACTTTCCTGTAGAGCTTGAAAAGGTGATAACAAGGTCATTTGTTGAGACAGATGCTGCATTTGCAAAGACATGCTCTCTTCGGTCCTCCCTTGCTTCTGGCACAACTGCACTCACTGCAATGATATTTGGGAGGTAAGGAACTCTTTCTTCCAGTGTATGTTGGTTGTATAGAAAAATCTGCAAGTCTTGGCCCTTGAGATTAAAGGATAGGAGTCTAGGACAAGTAGTCAGCCAATTCATGTGGTGTTACATTGGAAAATGAGCTGTGGCCATTGAATTAGTTCAACATATTAAATTTATTCGTTCTTGGCCTCTTCTCATGTCTAGTTCTTGATAATGCTTAGTTTGTTTTTATCAGACCTTTCGTTGGGACAAATACAGTTTGCTTGTGCCTTGAAAAACATTATTTTGGACAGGTCTTTGCTCGTGGCAAATGCCGGAGACTGCAGGGCTATATTGTCGCGATGTGGAGCAGCTATAGAGATGTCAAAAGATCATAGACCCTGCTGCGTAAAAGAAAGAATGCGGATTGAGTCTTTGGGTGGATATGTTGATGATGGTTATCTGAATGGTCAGTTAGGGGTCACCCGTGCATTAGGTGATTGGCATCTTGAAGGATTGAAGGATGAGGGTGAAAGGGGAGGACCCTTAAGTGCTGAACCGGAACTTAAATTGACGACACTGACCAAGGATGATGAATTTTTGATCATTGGAAGTGATGGAATATGGGATGTTTTCACCAACCAAAATGCTGTAGACTTTGCTCGAAGGAAACTCCAAGAGCACAATGATGTGAAGCTGTGTTGCAAGCAAATAGTAGAGGAGGCAATAAAGCGTGGAGCAACCGACAATTTGACACTTGTTATGGTGAGTTTCCACTTGGAGCCACCTCCACATGTGGTGGTAGAGAGGTCTAGAGTCAGACGAAGCATTTCTGCAGAGGGACTACAGAATCTCAAGGTTTTCTTAGAAGGATAAAACTACTGTGTTTCATTTGTTGATGTTTCTGGTGGTGGTCAAAGTTAGAATTGATCAATAAGGTCGTCGGCTCGTGTATATATACATATCCAGAAAGGGACTGCGTCCTTGCTTCCTCTATATCTGGTGCTTCAATTGGTTCTGTATAAGATGAGAAGGATACCGGAGACATTCATATTACCAAGTTTTTGGGATAACAACTTGTACACTCTTAGAACATAATAGAGATCAAAGTTTGAGGGAAGGAATTGTGTTGTATATCAGAGGTAGCCAAGGCAGTTTTGGCTTAGAGATTGTTCTGTAACTGTACTTTTAGCTTTTGAATGTATGTACATATTTTTTTTTCATTATTTGGCGGTTTTCCTTTTTTTCTCCTTTTTTTTTTTTAACCATTGTTTTTCAGGAGTAACACCCGATTTTCGACCAGCTACTATATGCTTGAACGCATAAATTCATCAAACTGATACTCAGACTCAAAAGAATGCACTAAAACAAGAACTTCCGTCTATTAATTGTCAATCATTGTGTGTCTATGCTATACCAAAGCCATCTTTTCCCACTCAACTTCTCTTTAATCTCAGTTCTGGCAATGCGTATCAAAAACAATGTTGCACAAAAAATAGCAAGAATTAGCATCAAGAATACGCTGTTCCATCCCCTAGTGGAAATATAGCCTGCTAAAAGTGGACCGAGAGCTGCCCCAACAGACCCTGTACCATCTATAATGGCAGTTACAGTAGCTAAGGCTCGGGAATTTCCTCCGATTAAGGTCTGAGTACCGAGATCAGTAGCAACGGCTGTTGTGATGAGCGAATATGGACCATTCACCAGCAATCCAGAAAGAAACATCAAAAGAATGTTGGCAACCATGGAAACGCTTCCATAAGCCCGGTAGAGAACAAGGGCTGGAACTGAAAGTAACAAAAATGCAATTGAGGTAACAGCACGAGCTTCGAGCATATCTGATATCAATCCCGCCAAAATTCCACCAAAGACTCCTCCAATATCAAATATGGTTGAGAGGTTCCCAGCAGTTTTATGTGACAATTGCACACCAGCAACAGCTACAAGGTGAAACAAAACTTATAATTAATATGAGAAGTTTTGGTGATCCAAAGCACACACATTGATTGCTCTAATCTATTCAGCATTCTACAACAATTACATTTTCCTGTGAGGGTTATTTTTGGTGATCCAAAACACACACATTGCCACCACTAAGAGTATAGGATATCATAGCATGACCCCAACAATTCAATTTCAGAATCATACGCAAATATTTCAGTGGAAGAATTACCTGTGTGCCTTATGTAGAAAGGCAACCAGTACAGGAAAGTGTAAGACACCAGCTTTGAAAAGAAGAGGCAGAAAGCAAATGGTGCCACACCCGGTAATCTCCAGGCCTCCAAAAACCCAATCGCACTCAAAGAATCCGTATCAGCATTGACATCTGCATTTTTTGTTCTAAGAAGCCCTGCTTCTTCTGATTCCACTTTCTCCAAATTCTCCAAATTCTCCACACCATTAACCTCCACAATCATCTCAACCTCTTCTTTTTCTGGAGACTCAAATCCCAAGTCCTCTGGACTCACAGGAAGAAACAAAAACACCAAAAGCCCAACCAAAATCACCAGAACTCCAGGCACAACAAATGACCAACCCCATCCGAATTCCAAAACCCCCGAGGCAATAACCGATCCAACAATGTTGCCAATTGAAGTATGTGAACTCCACACACCCATTATCAACCCCCGTTTCGTTTTCCCAAACCAGTTTCCCACAACTGCCACAACACAAGGCCACCCAATTGACTGAAACAACCCACAAACAACTTGCACAGCCATATAGTACCACAAGAAATGAACATTGCACCAATAACCTAACCCGAAAATGATAGTCAAAACACCACTACCCATCATCCCAAAAGCAAGGAACAATCTCAAATCAATCCTATCACCGACATGTCCTGCAAAATACATCCCAATCGAATATGCAGAGAGAAATGCCAGATCAAGTTCTCCGAGCCGGTGGGTTCCCTGAGGCCCATTAAAGGGAGCCCACCCGGTATCGAAAGAGCTCGAATTGGACTGAATTTTGGGTCCGAGCACACTCTTGACGATGCTGGGGGGTTTTCTGGAGGCGTGAAAGGAAGCGTAGGCGAGGAAGGTGATGATCAGGACTGAGATTTGGTGGAAAGATAGGGTTTTGTTTGGGGGTTTTAGGGTTGGGAAGAAATTGAGAGCTGGAGCTAATTGGGTTTTGGATTCCATTGTGTATTGAACTCAATAGACTGCTATGTATACTAAAGTAGTAAACTTTAATTGCAGAGAAAGATGGTGGATCCTAAAAGCTGAAGTCTTTTAGTTGCAAAGAAGAGAAAAAAAATGTATAAATCCCCCAAATTGTACCTGAATTCTTCATGCCAAATGTTAATTGTGGCAGAGGAGAAGAAGGCGATGAATCTTTGATTAGGGTTTCGGCGATTGCTTTGTATGATTCAGAACCTAAATGAACAAAAAGATTCTATACAAAAGAATAATGGTAATTTTCGGATCTGTAATGACGAAGGCCACGAGATTCAAAGAAAATGAAGCCTTCCTGGAACTGTAGCATGAAATGTCTGTGAAGCAACCTCTTTACCTAATAAATTAATAAATTAAAACCTAAAATGAAGGGAAATAATTTTCTGTTTTTTTTTTTTTTGGTGTCAAAAATGGAGGGAAAGGAAGTTGGGTTACTTCACACTTTCACAGTGTCAGATGTCTATTCCCATGCTTTCCTTTTCCTACAAGGAAACATCTGGACCTAATACATTGATATACAGCCATCTCTTGCTTAACTGAGCTAAGAGTGATGTGTGCTGATACTTAGTTCAATGTGGTAATTTTAGTACATTGCCAAAGCCAGAAAAAAGAAAGCTATGAAATGTATCAAATACAACAATAACATGAGTAACAAGTAACAACCATGTCTTTCAATATTTCTATTACACCGGATTAAAATTTTCTACAACCTCCTTCCTCGACTTTGGATTTGTGGGCAGTTGAGCACCATATTATTAAGCATATATATGCACTCTCATATATTTGGCTGATGAAGATCAGCTTCGATCTTGTTCCACCATCAAGGCTTCATCGAAAAATTTGTTGATCGATGCTCATGTCCTCCACTCATTCCCTGCAAATTCAACAGAAATCCCAACACATTATTTGTGACTCTGTGTTTTATTTGTGAGGGTGAGGTTTTTTTCTGCAAATTTTTACAACTTCAAATCTTCAATTACCATAACCAAAGTCTCCAAGACCACTAAAATCCTTACAATAGATAGATAGGATGCAACTGGGCCTCTAAATTTTTATTTGGTATATTGGGCATGTAGTCTTATATTTCTCTTTTGGATGAGAGGCCTTTTAGTTCTGTTTGGGGGTATGATTTATAGTTTTATACGTCTATATGGATCTGTCACTTTCTTATCCTCAAGAAAAGAAAACCATGATCGAGTTGTATTAGTCCGAAAAAGATGAAGATCTTCACTCTCTTTTAGGCTTGGATAGATACTGCACTGTCTTTTATGCTTTTAATCATTTAAGGATATTGTAGGCTTGCTTGTAGCTGCAATACTAATTAAGCCTAAAAGAGAAATAACATACATAAGTAGGGTGAGTTTTATTATTTTATATCCATACACCGTTACAGACTTAAATTAAACGCAAGATCGATCGATCGACTCCCCAAGCTCCACTAGCTAGGATCTGATCGACGACCCAATTAAGTTATTAACTAGGAAATGATAACACAGAGACTTAATTATTTAGCCAGCCAGCTACTACACCATAAGTACGTAGTCTAGCTCCATGATCGATCAGCAGCTAGCGACCATGTCCACCTTGTCCACCGTGACCACCTCCTCCTCCACCGTGACCGCCTCCTCCTCCTCCGTGTCCTCCTCCTCCTCCTCCTCCTCCATGCCCGTGATCACCTTGTCCTCCGTGTCCTCCTCCTCCTCCTCCTCCATGGCCGTGATCACCTGGTCCACCATGACCGCCTGGTCCACCGTGGCCACCTCCTCCGGGTCCTCCTTGCCCTCCTCCTGGAGGTCCATGTTGACCTGGACCGCCGGGTGGACCTCCTTGGTGAGGCGGTCCTCCTGGACCTCCTCCTCCATGGTGTGGGGGTCCGCCGTGTTGGTCACCGTGATGCATCTTCGAATTCTAGCTGCTGAGATCGACTTGTAGTACGTATAAAGACTTGTTCGATCTTGATGTGGCGAACTGTTGAAGAAACGAAGTGGGATTTTATAGGAGAATAGTGTCGGTAAAAGGCTCTAAAATTAAAACATTATCTTCACAAGCTAGTGCACATGCTTCATCGCAATAGGTGCCACATAATATCTAATATCTATATCATGATTTCATGAGGCTAGGATAAAGTTATTTTGGTAGAATGGTAGATAAGGATATTTATAAATAATGAAAGCTAGCATGCATGTTAATCGTGCACTGTGCTTGTTTTGTTTTTCTCTTCTGAAGTTTTGTGGTCATGCTTCATGCATTTTAAGAACCACAAGATCGATCAAAAACAGTGTTATACGTACTCAATTTGCAAGTGCAGCATGCAACTTTAATTTTTCTGATCGATCTTTTTTCTTTTTGCCTTTTCTTTTTGGGGGCCAGATCGAGCAGCTTTAACTTACTTTTGTTTAACACAAAAAACTAGTTGCTGCAACAATATCATTGTGAATAATTGAACTCATGGTGGAACAAATTACCTCGGGTTTTTGGTTGAGGTTAGAGCAGTAGTACCTTGTGTGTCCCCTTCTATCAATTCTTTTTAGGATTAATTTAATTCATCCATTCGTTTAGTGTTGAAAGATTTTCTCATCATTTTTAGAAGATCATACTTTAACTTATAAAGATTATATCGTAAACGAAAAGTGAATAGTTTAATTTTTTTTTTCAAGTTTTGTTTTTGAACCATTTTTACTTGTTTGATTATGGAACCATTTTTAACTGATTAAGTGGGGCGTGCGAATATACATGGTTATTTTTTATTTGACGGAATGAGATTTTTAAAATCAAGGAAATTGGGACTATTGACTTATTTTGTAAAGTGAAGGTGACAAATTAACTAAAATAAAATTTAGGACGGGTGTCAGTTTTCTTATTTCAAAGTGGTTATTTAAATTTTTTTTTTTAGGAAACAATAAGATTGTTAATTTGAACTATTAAACCTTCATATAAACATGTACGGAATGAAAGAGGATTTATAGAGCTGATGATACATAAACCACAAAGCTAGTACACTCATCTTATTATATAATCAGCCTTTTTTTTTTTGGGTACATTACATAGTCATCATATCTTAGTCATTACAAGTAAAATAATCCATGACGTAGGGATAAGATCGAGCAAGCCAGTAAACCCAGCAACTTAAAACTACAAGCTAGATCTCATTACAAAGTACAAACACAGAGATGGAGGTCATATATATATATATAGCTGACTAGCTAGCTTCATGGCCTTATATACGGGGATGTAGGGTATTCATGGGTGGTGGTGCCCATGGTGTGGGTCATGTGGCTTGTGTGGATCATGAGGAGGGCCGCCCGGCGGAGGTCCATGGGGTCCGGGAGGAGGTGCATGGGGACCCGGAGGAGGAGGAGGAGGAGCATGGCCATGGGGTGGAGGAGGCTCGTGGTGCCCGGGACCTGGTGGTGGTGGGTGGTCGTGGCCGTGCGGTGGTGGATGGTCTGGCATTTTACAATACCGATCTCAAATTATCTTGATCAGTTTAGACTATATATGTGGTGATCAACTATCAAGTAAATTATACATCTGGGGGTTTTCTTGTTGCTGGATTTATAGGGTTCATAATTAAGAAGGATCGAGTATTCCGATCCTTCACTCGATCCTTCTCTTTTGGGTGCGGAAATACGTGGCGAAAGGATAGAATAAGCTAAGATGGTGATAGATCTGGGTAACCAATTGGTGACGGAAACGTGTCCCCTCATCTTGATGAAACATAGATCAACCGCAAGTCAGACCCATGTCTGTTATTGTTAGGTATTCACCTACAATTCATATGAATATATGCATATATATATATATGGCACTTTCAGATGATCTCATCAGATCTGATATTCATACTACACCTACATGTGTACGTTAAGTTTATCATCACAACTCTCTTGTTAACTTGTTAAGGTCTTCGGACTTGGCAAGTCCACCATACCAATTATATTCAAAGATACTACGACTCTACACCTAAAATAACTCTTATATTGCAAGCGAAAATCCAAAATTACTCTTATTTTCAATTTATAAGTGACGATAGACCGAAGGACGGTCGGACGAATTTGATGGCCCAACCTCCCCGGCCACCAAAGCTTTCTAATTGTTTGGTGAACGAAGTGAAAAGAAAAATGATGAGCTTTGTGAAATGCCAGAAATGGCAATGACCACAGACGTACTCCCTGTCGAATCGAGAGAGTACTATAGCAATAATGCCACATAAATATGTATCGAGAGAGCTTTGTCCTTTATCTTGGTTATTGAAGCTTAAAGCTTGATTTCATGGCGTTTACTGATACTAGTATATGTACCACACACGTACCTTTACAAAATCGATGTGTATTATTATATATGCCTGCTTCAATATGGTTGAGTGGATGAGAATCAATGTTTAGGGCATGCATACATATATATGATTATGTATGATATAGTAATAAATTTTCAGTTGGATTGCATAAGCCACTCTACAATCGGATTCTACATGATTTTTTATGTTCAATTTTATTTTTGCTGTTCATTTAGTATCCCAAAAGGGTAGACCAACATTTAGAAATGACATTCTTGTTGATGAAACTAAAAAAATCAAAAATATATCACGGAACATCTTTTGCCAATGAAACATTTGTCGGAAATAGTAATTCCCCATTTTATATTATTTTTTTTTCATTTCTATTTTGGTTTTAAAATGTAAATAAATGCATTCGCTTCCCGATAAAAAAAATGATGAAATTGGTTTTCCCGATATCTATTTAGTAATCATCAGTACAAGTAATGCCAAGGCATGCTAAAACATGTCAAACCTTGTCAATCCACAATTTTAGGTGAGAAACAAATGCCTGAAATTTTTAATTTTTTTTTCGAGAGAAAGTTTTGTTCAATTGATTGCAATTGCAGGGGGAATAATAATGTAATCTATACCCAGAAAAAAATTTCAGAAATTTTTCGGTACTAGAAATATTTTTTTTATTTTCCAAAATCTAAGACCTGGGAAAATTATTAAAAAAAATGGATCGAGATTTTTAGTTCGGTCATTTGGAACAGTTTCTAAAAATCATACTCCGCAAATAGTAAGATTAAGATATAGGAAAATGTGAATAAAAATGGGTTTTGACATGGTTTGGCAAGATTGAATTTGCTGGGGGCACTTTAGCATGCCTTCTTCTGAACTGTAGTTTTTTTATAAAATTTAAAAAAAAATTGAGATTTTCGAGTTATATCAATTAGAACACTTTCTAAAAAGCACGCTATATGAATGGTGAGATTATGAAACCAGAATTTTTTTTTTTAAAAAAGAAAGACTTTTCATGGTTTGAGATGTCATGGTGGCGCCCATGGCATGCGAATGCATGCTGAAACTTGTCAAACCTTATTAACACCATTTTTCTTGAAATTTCTCTGTGCCATAATCTCACATTGGTAAAACTGATTTTTAGAAACTGTTCCAATGGACGGAATTAGAAAATCTAGATTTTTTTTTTTTACGAATTTTCTTATATTCTAACTTTGGAAAATCGTAAAATAAAATCGAGTCGAGATTTTTGTGTTCCGTCAGTTCGACAAGTGCTTAAAAATCATTATTTGTGTGTGGAAAGATATCTTCAATTGCATATATTTTTATTTGAATTTTGGGCTGATGTTCACTCGAATTGTATGTTCAAGTGCCATACATCAGGTTTGTTTATCTATGATACTATGATGTACACTACGTTTGATGTGATCCTTCATCAAGCCCTTTGCAATTTGGAGGAATAACCTTTCAAGTTTCCCACATATAAGACTTTAAGTTTATTGCAATTCAAGTATAGTTTTTCACTTTTCGTTTATTGCAATTCAAGTCTAATTTGGCTAGAGGCTGTGGTGAGGCCGACAGTGGCGGCGCACCAGTCACCGGTGAGGGATCAACAAAGAATGCCCATGGGAAACTAATATTTTATTTCATAACTTTTTGGTTCTAAATTTCTAAGATCAAAATTCAAATTTAACTACATTCGCTTAAATTTTAAGTATTAATATAAGATTCTCAAATAAGAGGTCACCAATAAAACATTTTCACTTGTGTATAAGTTTTTCTTTTTCGATCATGATTTCTTTTAGGGCCATACTATTGGCTATAAAGTATGTGATTTTGTTTTCGACCTGACCATATTATCTAACAATAGTTATTGATCCTTAAGCATGAATTTAGGTTTTAACTTCCTTTAAATTTTCTCTAGAATTTCACATTCTCCTTTTTTTTTTTCCTTTTTTTTCTTGGTATGGTGTGGAATCTCTTTCCCCTACTTATTATTAAAACAAAAATTACTATGTCAATAATAATAAAAAAAAACCAGAAAACATACAAAAATGTCCTCTTTGATATCAAGTCTTTCTTTACCCCAGTGATACGGTAGTCCACAAAATTGTGGAATTTGAAATAAAGAAACCTCTCTCTTCTCTGCGTCTCTGTCTGACCCTCTTTCTCAGTTGGTGGTGCTTCAATCATCAATTCATCATCCTATTCCTTCTCTCTTTCTCTCTCTTTATTCATTTCATTTCTTAAGCGTCGTCTTCTTCTTCTTCTTCAATGGGTTCGAGCAGTAGTCGACTGGGTTCGCGCCCATCTCGGCCCCGACTCAATCGCACCGCCAATCGTTCCATACTCTCCTCTCTCGTCTGTGGAGGCTCTTCGTCACGTGCTACTCCCGAGGTACCCCTTCCTCTTCATCATCGTCGTCCACCCATTTTTGAATTTTCTTTCATTTGTACCAATTTGAATGCAAGATTCGATTTTTATTGGGTTTGGATGATTTGGGATTTGATCATTTGGTCCAAATGTCGGTGCTTTTTACTGTAATCATGCAGAAATCCATTTTGTAACTGCAAATTTAAAATCGGTCAAGCTTCTTGTTGCTTCAATGTAATTATTTTGGTTTTATTTCCTCAATTTGACAAGCTGATGCAGAAGATTGGCCCTGTGATCGGTAATATCGTTGTTATTTTCAGTCATTTTGACTTTTTGTTTATCATTTATCTGTAATTTACTAATTGTGAATATCGGTGTTTATTGAAAACTTGCTCATATCATGTTGTTGATGGGAAATTAAATTTAGTTAATCAGGTCATCTAATTCAGGATCGGATTATGCATTCTTTGGTCTCTACTCTTTAGAATTGTGTAGATTCAATAAAACAATCCCGAATGAAGAAAAAAATGTCAAGGGTCTTAGAAGAGCGGTGGGTCGGAAGCTCATACAGATAGGTCTTAGAAGTGTTAGAAACTTATGTTCTTAAGCTGGGATCCAATCGTGTGAAGTGGTTTTGGTAGAATGTTGCTATTATCCAGAGTTAGAGAAGATTAAAAATTTGGATGCTAATATGAGCAGAGACAGGTCTATTGCTATGCTTAGGAATCCTCACGATGAAGTTATTAGAAATACTTTTTTATATGAATGATTGTAGTTGTTTCTATATGATGCTTAGTGATAATACTTCTGAAGAGTATCTTTGATAATAGCCTATATTCAGATGTGCACAAATTCAAATATTCTTACTGTTCTATGTGAAAACCTTTTGCTTATATTAGCTTGGCATACCTGGCATGTTACCGATTGGCAGTGGGATGTTTTGTTTTTATTCTTTATCTCATTGGCGTTGGTCCATTAAGCTTGCCTACTACTGTAGTTGCTTTCTTGTTACTTGTGCTCATTAATGGCTCTTTGGTGGCAAGGAAAACGTAATAAGTTGTTGTAGCAGTAATATTGGTTCATTGATAATGTATCTTGAATTTTTATTCCCCTAAGAAAAAGCATTAAGAATATTACTATTTAGTCTTCGTTTCTGGCTACCAGAAAAAGCTAGTGTTGTAATCTTTTGTTGCATTGGTTTTGTACTTAGTATTATAGATTATGATAGATACTGACATGCTTAGGTGCCTTTCCTGCAGATGGAAGATCATACAGCTGAGTGTCTGGTGAGATACGCAGAGCATTGTGATCGGGATAATAATCCAGTTCAGAACTCCACTGACGTATCCTCGTTGATCTCCAGTACAGGGGCAGGGTTCATCTTCCCCAATACTGAAATTGGATCCTCATCTCAAAGCGTTGTTCCAGCTGGTCAGGGTACTTATTTTGAAGAAGGTTTAAGAAGTCTCGACACAAGTAACCAGGATAAGTGCTTGTCCAGAAGTAAGGAGCTCATTTCTCATCCGGTAAGTGCTGGTTGTAATCATGATGAATCTAGTAGGGATAATAGTACTGCAGCTAGTACTTGGTTTACAGAACAACAATCTTCCGACCCAGTCTCTGTGAATTGTTCGGCTAACATGGATGCAGTCAATGGCTCCGCAGACAAGATTGTATCTCAGACCTGTCCTGTGGTTATGCGTCCAAGTAGTTCATCTCCTCAAGTGATTGGGAACTCCCGTTCTGATGACATGTCTGTTGAGAATCATGTAGCTGAAGGAATGGCTGTCCATAATTCTAATGCTGATACTGATTCTGGTCATGTTTCTGATATACCATTACCTTTTCCTGCACGTGGAAGTGATTCTATTCGGGAGGCAATACCTTCTGGCTTAGGATTCCTTGTGTCCAATAGGGAACAAAGCCGGGAAGATGGAAGCGTAGTTCATGTTGATGTCATGAGCATTTCTTCGAACTTTTTGTCTAGTAGCAATGCTGACACAAGTAACCGTGAGTCCAGAAGGAATGGTAGGCGTCTGTTTTGGGATGCTTTTTCAAGACGCAGTTCCAGAAGGTTTATTGACTCTCCAACCATACTTTTCTCTAGTGATGATACCGAGGATCTAGGATTTCATGACAGATGGCTACTTGGTTTGAGTGGTGATTTTCTTGATGATCGGAGTGGAGCTGATTCTGGTCACCAGGTCAATAGAACTCCTAACTTGAGTGAACGGCGCCGGCACTCTAGATCTGAGGTGATTTTTAAAACTTAAAAAACTGTTGTGATGTTTCAATCATGTGACTTAAGTTGGATCTGAAAATTGGACTCTTTGGTTCCATTGACTTTAGGGACTTTTGTGTTTTATGAAATAATCTGTATGTGTGCATTCATTTACAACATTATATTGATATATCATTTTACGTTATCAAGCACCAATAGTACTTCAATATTCCCTTCATAAAGTGTTATATTTAGATGTTATATCAATATTTTTAGTACTTCAAAGTCAAGATGTTCCTACCAAAAAACTATCTATATGTTGTTATAGGGCAGAAAAATCTATAAATTGTAACAGCTTTGTACTTGTCCTCGCCAATAATTATTTTTTATGCTTTTGCATGACTCTTTACAGGTCTGGGAAAGACTTCGTGGTGGCCTTGATGATAATAGTCACCGCAATACTTCTTGTCCTACAGGAATTCACCCCGGTGGCATGTGCTCATGTGGTTCATTCTTGATGACTGAAGAGTCTAGTGCTCGGGCAAGTATATCGAGAATTGTCATGCTTGCTGAAGCTCTATTTGAGGTAATTTTCTTTCCTCAGTTGGCATGCTTCTGTTTTCTTGTATTGTTCCATATTGTGATAATGTGTATTACTTCTAAAAGTTGCTTACATATTTTGGGCTGTAACAATGGAGCTTCAAGTATTTCTTGTCTTGGGTCTACTTTCATTTCAAAAGGCCAAGTCCTCTGATGGTCATATTCATCTTGTTAGGTAGATTGCACTTCTAAAACGAACCGCTGATGGTTAGTAATGAGTGAAGATATATATGAAATATGTTTCTCCTTCACCAATCTTGGTTAAATGGCTCAGTATATTTTTCAGCTGGTGTTATTAATCTCACTTCCAAGGTTAGATTGTGATTATTGGTGTGTAATGTATTTCACTAAATAAAAAATACTTAAATTATTTCATTCTCAAAGTCTTGGGTACAGGTTGCAGTCCTTGCAAAAATTGTACACAATGACGTCTTTAAGTTTTTTGTTGTCTTCAAATCTGTCTGTCTACAGAATATCTGCTAGATATAGTATAGCAGAGAGTCAGAGACATGTGGAACAATGGAAATGTCTGGTCAAATATATGTTAGGAATGCCTGGTCAAAATAAATAACACAGGTTTCAAGCGGTTTTGTGGAAGTTGAATCCATTTCTGTATGTGGTGCTTTCACTGCACTTACGGTGTTTGAACTTAGTGAGCCTGTTTGGATATCATCATTCAGGCCACTGATTAAACTTAGAAATTGATAAATTTATTTTTTAGGGAAGTGATATTCACAATCTCATCATATTTCATTGCTTTCCAGTCTGGTTTCTGTTCTGTGGGAACATTTCCATGTGTTTTTCATTTTTTTGGTTAGATACTTTGTATAGCTTAGGTCATCTCTATATACTTGTATTCCTTTCAAATATGCTTCCTGTTTTGAATAAATTAGATATGAGATCCTTTCAAACGTTACAGTTTTTACTCTGTCTGCACTTTGGAGATTACAAATGGATAACATCAATGGAGCTCCATCACATAATTTTGTAACATACTTTGTTGTCATTGCGACATGCAGGTTTTGGATGAAATCCATCGCCAACCCGTGTCACTTTCACTATCTATGGTCTCAGTCCCTGCCCCAGCATCTGTTGTTGACTCGTTTCCTCTTAAGAGTCACACTAAGGTTGACAAATTGAAGCATGGGGATGATGTTGAACAGTAAGTCATATTTAGTATGAATTTTTTTTTTCTCGTTTATTGATCAACAGTGAGCATAACGCATCTGTCAGTGTTTGATCATGGTGAGTTAATAATTGCAGGTGCTACATCTGCCTCGCTGAATATGAGGAAGGGGACAAAATTCGTGTTCTGCCCTGCCACCATGAGTATCATATGTCATGTGTGGATAAGTGGCTCAAAGAGATACATGGGTATGCTTATTGCCATCCCTGCTTCTTTTTGTTTTTTTTCATCATTATCCTTCATTTTCCCATGTTTCATACTGAAAATCTTTCGGTTTGTTTTCCTACTGCCTTTTTCCTCTTACAGAGTTTGTCCACTCTGTCGAGGAGATGTTCGTGAAGGTTTGAACGACTGCTCTGTATCTAACTCAGGGATATCTTCTATTTGATATAAATTGTACATATGAAATGTAAATATTGGAGGTCCTTCGCTTTTACAATCACGCACTAACTTATTTTGTGCTCAATGCTAACTTGCATCTGAATTTTCCAAGTCAAATCTCATGATGCGGCTTTGTAGTACTTGTACAGAGATTGAGAAATATGAGATATTTGTATCAATGTTTATCTTACGCATCCTTGACACTGTGAATGCAGAGACTTTCAACAAAGAAATAATTGCACAGCAAAATTTGATACACATTCTGCACAAATGGGAGCACTTTAATAAATTACCAACCCTTTTACTTTAGGAAAGCAATAGGGAGAAATTACATTGCCTACTAAATTTACAAGTCAAACATAGAGTTTGAATTACTTGGTGAGCAGGGTTCATACAAAACCCTAAAGTTCATACATTAAGCGATTTTCTCAATCAAAATACATAATAAAAACAGATAGCATTACTCCCATTTATACTCAATAGTCAATAGCCATGTCCTGGGACCCAGAAGGGGTTCTGGTTTTGGTCTTGGGAAAAAGCTGGTTTAGATCTCAGCTTACTGGCATTACTTCCATTACCAGTGATGTGATCATCACAGAAAGGATTGGTTTCATGGAACTTTGAAGCGCCACCGCTGCTATGATCTCGGGTAGCAAAGAGATTCGGGTGACAATTCTCATCGTCATCTTGGAATGTCACCCATCGCGCTGAGTTCATGCCATGTTTCTCTCTAGCTGCGTTCCTCAAGCTCTCCATTTCCCCAACATGGTCCTTGAATTCTTTTTTCACCACATCCAACACTACATCACCGTACCGATCACACCACGACCTGCAACATTATAACAAAAAGAACTCGTATTTCAGCTGATTCTAGCCTCAAACACTAGAAATTGAAACAAGTGTTGAGCTTACTTGGGAAAGAACTTCTTTAGCTCAGCCTTGTCTACCGGAAGCTTAGTAGAAATTGCTTCAATTTGGTCATTCCTGATCAGGCCCCAAGAATCAAACTCATATGTTTATGAAAGAAGAAAGATTGCTTTTTCAATACCAATGCTCATACAACAAAGTCACCAAAAAATCGGATGGAAAAAGCTTACGAAAATTTGAGATTTGGATTCGATGTGCAAAGCTCTGTTTGAATTCTTGACAGCTCCTTCTTTATCTTGTCGCCTACAACCTGCACATTATAAAAGTGACCAAGATTTGATTTCAGCTCAGTCTACAAAAATCAAACATTAAGAAACTAAAACCAGCAATTTCAAACCTTATCAATGAAGAAATCAGAAGGAGAACCATCTGAAAGCAGCTTCCTTTTGATAAGCTTAGTGTCAGGCCCTTCTCCCATGGGGCTTGCCACAAGCTTCACATGAACTTCACTATCCGATCTTTCATTAAGAGGCAGAGGAGTTGTCTCATCCTCTGATTCATTCCTCTTCCACTTCTTCAATCCATCAAACCCCCATTTCTTTTTCGCTGATTTCGAAGGTGTTTGTTCTTGCTCGACACCATTCTCATCACCATTTCCCTCTTTCGCTTCTCTCTGAAACAGATTCCTAAATGGTTTCCTCTTTGTCCTATCTGCGCTACCGCTATCTTTCACCGGAGGCAAACTCTCCGGCATGAGAATTGAACTTGTCTCATGCTTAGAAGAGTTGGCCAAATCGAAAATGCTCCTCTCTTCTCTGTTTTTCCCCTGTTTGTAAGGCGACACAAACCCCAAAACCGAAGCAGCTCCTTTGATTTGCTTCATTGCCGAGCCATGCTTCGGTTTGTTGTTCTTCGAATTCGAGCCCTCTTTGTTCATCATGCATTTGTCATCCTTTAAGTCGATGACAGACCACTCCTCTTCTGTATTCTCCTTTGGGTCTTTGGGTGGTGCCCCTGCAACAATTACATCTCTGGCCTCAATCTCAGCTCCTTGCACTGCCAATCTTTGCAGCAATGGCCTTTTCGAAGAATGGTACTCATCTTCAGATATGCATTTTGCGTACAACAGTTCCTACAAAATCAAATCCCCATTTTTATTTAATTTAGGGACATATGGAAGCGAAGTAAGATAAATCTCAGTGGATCGCGGCAGCAAGAACACTTTGACACATACAATGCCCAGTAGCGTATTTATCGATAAATAAAGAAGGCCGAGCTTTTGGATTTGTTACCTGTAAGAAAAGTAGCTTATCTCTCAAAATGGCCGATTGTTCGTGGTCGGCCGGAGCTGCGATTAGGGTGTCGAGCAAATGGGATCGGAAAGCTGAGACTTCTGTCTCGGCCAAAATGCCTTCTTTGTGAAGACCCATCAAGTTCAGCATCTGGTGGAAAGAGTCTTGCTGCCACTTTAGATTATCCGATTGAAGCTTCGACAGCTTGTGTTCGGCGGCCGGCAAGCGCCGCTTTTTGAAGCTGAAGGGAAGGATGTTCTTGCATAAGGAGGTGACTGACTCGTGGAGAGTGGAGTAGTATGTGGGTGCGTATGAGTACACCATTCTTGAAATTCTGGGATCTTGATTTGAAATGCCAAAAGGGTTTGAGAGAGATCGAATGTTTCTGCAAGATGCCAGAGCTGTGAATCTGGTTTTGGTTTGTGGGTGTTGAAAGACAATGGTGTGAGAATGTGTCTGTGAAGTGAGTGAGTGAGAGAGGTTAGATTTCAGATTTTGAATTTTGGGAGACGGCAAACGGTCACTTTAGGAACTAGCCGTTGAGGAAGGAGTCTTTTAAAACCACATGGTGGCAAAATAAGGAAATATGAACTAGATTTTTTTTTTTTTTTTTATAAGAAAGATATTAGGTAGACTAATGTTTATATGAGTTTATTACATTGTCTACATATTAGATAAACTAATGTTGTCCTCTTAACTTAATTTTTGAATGGATGATAATGGAAATGAATTCATAAGTTGAGTCGACCTACGAGGTTATGATGAGTATCATTTATATAATCGAAAAAATGGCGAAAATATATGTCTTGATAAATAACAGATTAAAAAATCAAGCACGTAAAACTAATCATAGAAACCTAATTCGTGGAATATGTCTCAATCTTCTGTTTGCAATGTCCCTGTCACCTATGAAAACTTTCAAACGTTTGGACTCTTTTTTATCACTCACTCCAATCACAAAGAAAAAGAATCAAAGCTAATCTTTAAAGCTTAATTATACTAATACAACACAGCTAATGAAATCAAGACAAAGATTTGGCCTTTGGGTACAAACAATATGGTGCTCTCCAGCTAGCACCCAGAAAAGCAGAAGGTTTTACCCAAATTAGGATGGAAATCATGGAATGTCTAATTCTCTAGCATCCTAAATCTAGGATATGATATGGAAAGAAAAAAAAACAAGACTTAATTAATGATTAAACTTTTGATCAAGCACCAATATGAGAGTGATGATTCACCTAATTGAATGGTGTTTATCACTAAGCAAAGAAAAATGCATAGACCAAGACAGCAAGGCAATCCCATTTCCATACCCATACCCATACGTTCCAATATTTGGCCCACTAGTCACATGTGTGGTGCATTATCTCAAATTCAATTTCAGGAGGTGACGGGGAAAGAATTGATAGATAGTGACACCTAGTGGAATTAGATTCATTCACTTGCATTTCTTTCACAAATTGTGGTGTTATCAAACAAAGCACTTGAAACTTCTGTCTATTTCAAGCTATAGTATTGAAGAAGACAAGAAGCTAGCTCTCTATCTCCCTTTTGTTATGCAAGGGGAATGAATTATTGAATGGTGACTTTGCGCCTATGATGATTTATACCTAACAACAACATGTTGCATATGCAGCCCCAAATAAACTTTTTTTTGCAAGAAGTTCCGAATCTGAAATTGTCACTTCCTCACTTGATTGATTTTGCAAGAAGTTTTTGAAGTGTTTCAGAAACCTAAAGAGATAAATAGAGTGGTTAAATGGTTAATTGTGTGGGATTTGATCTCTACAATGGAGCACCTTGAAACTACCAACTATATAAATATTTCACTCACACAAAGAGTTCTTGCTAATCTAGTTTCAAAAAAAAAAATCATAGGGTAGATACAAAGCTAAAGCCTCACAAAGTTAACATTCTGATCCACACCAACCCTAGAACTGCAAAGCTCATTACCAACAATACAAATTAAAGGGAAATAAATTACTGGGACACTAAAGTTATCCCCATTCTGCAACAAGGGCAATGAGCATTGTTCTCTAGCCATGGAACCATACACCCAGAATGGAACCTATGTGCACAGGGCAGGTGCACCAGGGTCTCATCAGGCCTGAACCTCTCAAGGCAAACAGCACACTCATCTTGATCAGATGACTTCCAGCTCAATTTGGCCCAGCTGAATCTCCTTGACCCAGTCCTGGTACTAGTACTCTTCTTTGATCCATACACTTGTCTCTGCAACTCCATCGGAATCATGCTAGATCTTCCATCATCCACACTTGTCAATGACCCTTCTCTGCTAATTAGCCTAAACGTACAGGCCCAATTATCATTTGTATAAGAAAACTAGCTAATCAAGATATCATTTTGCATATATGGTAACTAATTAACATGCCTTGATTGGGATCGATTAAGTAATTAATTACCTTTTGGGTTGTGATTTTCTTTGTGTTCTCAATCTTACATCTAGCCTCTCTTTGGCAACTCTGGCTTCCACTCCTAGCTTCTCATCCTGGTATGATGCTTGGTTCAACATGCTTCTTTGCTATATATATATACAATTACAAAGAAAACAATTAACAAACAAAATAATCATCCAAAACTAAGTAATTAAAGATTAGATTAATTACCAGAGAAAAGCTTGAGGTTTGGTGGGTTTCATGGTTGCTAGCATACAAACAAAAAGATGACCGCCTGGTATTAGCCACACCTGGTGATTCGCCGCTTTGATGGACTCGTCTCCTTCGAGCACATTCCACACCAGGAAGCATCCCAGCCATCGCAGCTAGCTTTTAATTAACTGCAACGACTTAAATATACGCTGCTGGAGCTGGAATTACTGCCACGACTAGAAAACTAGTATGTTTTTCTCTTATTTATAGACAACCCATCTCTTCAAATATGAGAAGCTGCCTGAAATGATGATAGCCCTTATGGTAAGTTATGATGAAGAGCAAGAGAAACAGTGGTGAACGTACTAAACAGAATGAAAGAAAATAATGATGATGGGAGACAAACGGGGGTCCATACCATTGATATATGGTAGCTGAAACAATCTGAATCAATCATTCTTCAGCCTCTCTCTCTCTGTATTCTCAATTATGTGTGTGAGAGCTTAGAGAAGAAAAGTAATAGAGCGTGAGAAACAATGTGGGAAAGGGAATGGAAAGAGTGAGGAAGTTTCAGCTCAACTTAAAAAACAAAAAAATCAGAATTGTACTACTCTGACCAGAAAACAAGCACTAATTTGGGTACAAGGGTGAGCCACGTGACCAACCAAATCTCTACATGATTTGGGCCCTAATTGGGCTAATTAATTTGTTAATAAGCATTTGGTAATTGTTGGTTTTGCTTCATTGCTTTTGATTCTGGTAATTTATGGTGGCTAAACTGCTCTTTCAATATATATTTGTCCTCTCTAGTATGGAAGAGATGGTAAATTTAGCATTTTTTTCTTCTCTTAAATGGATTTTTTTTTTTTGGATCCTCGGGAGATGGGCCGGTCAGGAACCAGCACCCATCTAAGAACACATGCAATTTGGGCCGAAGCCCCCGACGAGTATCCCAGCAGCTCATCCCGCTCACCCATTACCGGGGTATTGCGGGGCCAAGCCTTAATGCCAGACTAATCTCTCGGTCGTTAGTGCACGAACCCACTCACAACGGGTCCTTCAAACTAGCTGGCCAATCTTCACATAACAAGTATGTGCCCATGTGTGCCAAGTTGGGGATCGAACTCAGGTTGGGGGGTTCCCAACCTTGCATCCGTGCCAACTCAACCACATGGGTTGGTTCTCTTAAATGGAATTTTCATTGCTCGATTAGTCATTAACTTTTCAATGGTATAAAATATGGGAATATCATATTGTATTTAGGCAGCCACATATGCATGTGAAAGTGCAGTATTTGTGATTTTAGAATCCTTTATAATTTGTTTTGCTCAATCTTAAAGGACACGTTAAATTAATTATTTATTGATCGTAATTTGTTTATTTAATGTTTTTTCTTTGTAAAAGGAAAAATGAAATCTTGAAGCCTTCTTTATGCGTGATGAATTAATAGAAACATGCACACGCATCAATATACATCTCAATCTTTGTACTTCAATTAATGTATATCGATATTTTTTCTATGGCAACAAATTTTAAAATTAAGAGGCACATTCTCGCATAGTTGCAATGTATTTCATATAATTATTACTTCTTATATAGTCTCTAAGACATTTGTACAAACATTTGATCTTCTTAATTATTACTTCTTATACTCTGCAATATTTTTGTACATATCAATGTAGGATCTGGACAATAATTCCTATCATGTGAGATGCTAAGTGGGTGTCATGTTTAGGAGAATAAAGAAGGATTCTTAGGATCGAATAAATTCATATCAAATTGGCCAACCAGTTATTCACCAATCTATAATTTATTGAGATAAGCAAATACCAAAAAAATCTCATACCGACCAAAAAAAATCTCATAAGCACATAAAATACATTGGGCAAGAACATCAATTAAGCCTATATCTTACTTGAAATTTTGATAGGGTTTCCTTAATTTAGCTGAAAAGACGATAACCTCATATAGTAAAAAGACCAAACACACCCTGAGCATCCCCACGAATCGGGCGTTCACAAAATCCTTCCTTCTCCAATTTCCATCTCTCAAACCCCCGAACCATCCGTGTCCTCATTCGTCATTTCCTCCAAACCCTCCCAATTAGAACACACCAAAACTACCACCACCACCACCACCCCTAAACGCCAAAGGACATACATTGCATTGGATATTGAATCCATCAGAGAACGTCATCAGAGCTAGAGAGAGACCCGTAATGGACCTCCGGATAGTGGAGCCTGACCCGACTTCCCCAACCGCCTCTCTCAAGAAAAAGCTTCGTTCCTCCC
This sequence comes from Rubus parviflorus, assembly GCA_029955375.1. Lineage (NCBI taxonomy): Eukaryota > Viridiplantae > Streptophyta > Magnoliopsida > Rosales > Rosaceae > Rubus > Rubus parviflorus. The sequence continues at coordinate 22,360,936 of JARGGL010000004.1, forward strand.
TCTGCATCATCCCTTGTTTCACCAACCCTAAATCCCATCACCACCACCACAATGGCGCCGTCACCGCCCCTACGACCCCACAAGGCTACATCGGAAGCCGCAGCAGCAGCAGCCGCGACGACTTCGGCCTCCTACGCGCCTCCTCCACCTCCCTCTCCTCTCCGAAACAGTCGTCGCGCTTTCACCACCACCACCACCACCACCACGAGTTCGCCGAGCTGAAGGACAAGTGTCGAAGCTTCATTGGCCGCATGGGGCGCCACGGCGGGAGGAGGCACTCCTCGGACTTCAAGTACGACCCTTTGAGTTACTCGCTCAACTTTGATCACGAGGACGACAACATCGATGACGACAGCTTTCCCCTAAGGAACTTCTCGGCGAGGTTGCCGCATTCTCCGGCGAGTGACTCCGCCGCCGCTTCTCCGGCGTCCAAGGAGATAACCGCTTGTAGCTAATTAAAGCCCCGCCTGAGGGAATCAGGTTAATTAATTATTGATTAACTAGGCTAATTGTATTTCACTGTTTATGCATTAATGCTATACTGTATATAAACGTACACTACGTACCTTAATTTCTTTGCATGGATTCTATATATCTTTTTCTTTTCTCTGTTAATTTTTCTCAATTTTTTTTTCAATAAAAATGTTCTTCTGCTGAATTTAGGGGAGGATTAATTACTCTTGGATTTTTGAGTGGTCAAGGGAGGTTATTAATGCATGATTAATTACCTCTTGAAGAATATCAAACCGTACTTGTAAACCCTACGTTTCTTTAATTTTCTCTTCCCACAAATTAAACTAACAATCTCTCACATGCTATGCATGTGTTGTGAAAACGATTATTGCAGGAGAAAAAGAGTGGGAGTGGAAGTCGTCCCTCTTTGCTACCCACGGGGCTACTATTCCCTCTCCTCGTGGACTATCAAAAGGAAAAAAAGACAGAGAGAAATTGTGGCTTTGATTTTTGAATGTTCTACGCTGGCTTCTGTAACCATGTGATGCAATACTGTAAAATTCATCAATTGCAAAAGTACGTGGGTGAACATAAGAATTGTTCTATCCTATACATAATAAACAAACCAGATAGGGGATTTTAATTATTCCTTAGACCATTTTGTCCAGTATTTTATGTAGAACAGAAATTAGGATTAGGAATAAAGAATCCATAAAAAGAAAAGATACGGGCCTTGGTTAAACCCAGAAACAACAAGAAAGCACTCATCAGATCCATCTGGGGTTGTGAATAGGCAATGCGATGAGGACTCGAATTGGAACCGTGAAGGCGTGAAGTTTTTGTTAACATGCTGAGACATGTATCATTAAATCCATGCTGTTTAAGATCGAACCTTAAGAACTGAGTCTTGTTTTTCTCAATCAAAGGGTTCGTCATCATCAGCAATATGGATCAAAATGGTAAAGACAGAGAAAGAAAGGTTATTTTGTGTTCATGAATCATGGCAGGCGAAGGTGGTTTATGGAAGCAATTACAACAAGGGCTATTTTAGGAATTCAAAATAATAAGGCAAGAAAAATAATATAAAAATATGAAAGGGACTGCAGTTTGTAAAATGGGGAGTGCCAATTTCACTCCCCATATTAAATTGGGCCAATTTTAATCAGCTTCAGGCCCATGTTTTTTGAGTATTTTTTTTTTTCGACTAATGAGAAAATATTAAACTGGGCAAATTTTTATTGGGTTTCCGGCCCGAATTTCGAAAAATATTAAACAGGGCCGAGTTTTTGGGATTAAGGCCCATGTTTGGGTAAATTATTAAACAGGGCCAAATTTAATGGGCTTCAGGCCCATGTTTTTTAGGACAATATTAATTATAGCCCAATTTTAATGCTTTTCAGGCCCAAGTTTATTTTGAAAATATTAATGTGGACCAATTTTCATAGACTTTCGGCCCAAGATTTTTGGAAAATAAAAACAGGTTCAATTTTTAATTTGCTACAAGTCCTAATTTTATGGGTAAAATATTAAACTGGGCAGAATTTTAATGGACTGCGGCCCAGTTTTTTTTTGGAAAATATTAAACAGGGCTGAATTTTAATGCGTTCCAGGCCCAATTTTTTTAAGAAAATATTAATTTGGGCCAATTTAAATGTTTTCAGGCCCAAGTTTTTGATATCTATAAACTGGGCCGATAGTTAATGGGCTTCGGGCCCAAGTTTTTTGTTAAAATATTAAACATGGCCGAATTCTAATGCGTATCCGGCCCAAGTTTCTTTTGAGAATAATAAACTGGGCAACATTTTAATGGGCTTCAGGCCCAAGGTTTTTGGAAAATACAAGCTGGACCGATTTTTAATAGTCTTCAGGCCCAAGTTTTTGATTAAAATATTAAACAGAGCCGAATTTTATGGGCTTCCGGCCCATCTCTTTTGCGAAAATATCAAACTGGGCCCAATTTTAATGTGTTTCGGGCCCAATTTTTTGGGAAATATTAAATTGGGCCAAATTTGAACGTCTTTAGAACCAAGTTTTTTAGAAAATATAAACCGGGCCGATTGTTAATTGGCTTCGGGCCCAAGTTTTTGGGAAAAATATTAAAATGGCCCAAATATTAATGGGCTTCGAACGTGTGTTTTATGTAAAAATATTAAACAGCACCGAATTTTATGCGTCTCAGGCCCCACTATTATTAGAAAATATTAAATTGGGCCTAATATTAATGGGCTTCAGGCCCAAGTTAATTGTGAAGTATAACCTGGGCTGATTTTTAATGGTCTTCTGGCCAAAGTTTTTTGTTAAAATATTAAAATAGGCCCAATTTTAATAGTCTTCCGGACCAAGATTTTTGCGAAAATATTTAAGTTTCTGTTAAAATATAAAACAGGGCCAAATTTTAATGAATTTCAGACGCAATTTTTTTGGGAAAATATTAAATTGGGCCGAACTTGAATGGCCTTTAGACCCAAGTATTTTGGAAAATATAAACTGGGCCGATTGTTAATGGACTTCGGGCAAAATTTCTTGTGTAAAATACAAAACTGGGCCGAATTTTAATGCTCTTCAGGCCCAAATTTTGTGTAAAATTTTAAACACGGCCGATTTTTATGCGTTTAAGGCCCAAGTTTTTTTCAAAGAATTAAATTGGGCCAAATTTTAATAGCTTCAGGCCCAAGTTGTTTGGAATATTTAAACTAGGCCGAATTTTAATTTTCTTCAGACTCAAGTTTATGCGTAAAATATTAACTTGGGCCAAATTTTAATGGGCTTTCGTCCCTAGCTTTTGCAAAAAAATTAAACTGGGCCGAAGTTTAATGGGTTTCGGGCCTAATTGTTTGGGAAAATATTAAACATGGCTGAAATTAAATGCATTTGAAGCTCATGTTTTCTGGAAAAATATTAATTTGGGACGAATCTGAATGGGCTTGTGAAACAAGTTTTTTAAAAATTATAAACTGGGCCGATTTTTAATGGGCTTTGTGCCCAAGTTTTTTGTAAAAATATTAAACATTGAATAATTTTATGAGTTTGAGGCCCAAGTTTTTTTAGAACATATTGAATTGGGCGAAATTTTAATGGCTTTAGGCTCAAGTTGTTTGGAAAATATAACTAGGCCAATTTTTAATGATCTTCTGGCCCAGGTTATTGGGTAAAATATTGAACTGGGCTGAATTTTAATGGGTTTCGGGCCATAGTTTTTATGAAAATATTAAACAGGGCGAATTTTAATGCATTTCAGGCCCAATTTTTTCGGAAAATATCTAACTGGGCAAAAATTTAATGAGCGACCGGCCCATATTTTTTCGGTAAATTATTAAACCGGGCCAAATTTAATGGGCTTCGGGCCAATGTTTGTTAAGAAAAATATTAAATATGGCCGAATTTAAATGCTTTTCAGGCCCAACTTATTTTTGAAAATATTAATGTGGACCGATTTTCATGGGCTTTAGGCCCAAGATTTTTGGAAAATAAAAACTGGGCCAATTTTTAATTTGCTACAAGTCCTAATTTTTTGGGTAAAATATAAAACTGGGCTGAATTTTAATGGGTTGCAGCCCAGGTATTTTCAGAAAATATTCAACAGGGCTGAATTTTAATGCGTTTCTGGCCCAATTTTTTTAGAAAATTTCAATTTGGGCAAAATTTTAATGTTTTTATCCCCAAGTTTTTGAAAATTATAAACTTGGCCGATTGTTAATGGGCATCTGGCCCAAGTTTTTTGTTAAAATATTAAAATTGGCCGAATTTTAACGCGTATTAGGCCCAAGTTTTTTAAGAGATTAATAAGTTGGGCAACATTTTAATGGCCTTCAGGCCCAAGTTGTTTGGAAAATATAAACTGGACTGATTTTTAACGGTCTTCGGGCCCAAGTTTTTTAATAAAATATTAAACTGGGCCGTATTTTATGGGCATTCGGTCCATGTTTTCAGCGCAAATGTTAAACTGGGCCTAAATTTAATGTGTTTCGGGCCTAAGTTTTTGGGAAAATATTAAACAGGGCCGAATTTTAATGAATTTCAGGCCCAAGTTTTTTGGGAAAGTATTATATTAGGCCGCATTTTAATGGGCTTTAGAGCCAAGTTTTTTTGAAAATATATACCTGGCCGATTGTTAAAGGGCTTCGGGCCCAAGTTTTAAGGTAAAATATTAAATTGGACCGAACGTTAATGGGCTTCGAGCCTGATTTTTTGTAAAAATATTAAACAGGGCTGAATTTTATGGGTTTCTGGCCCTACAGTTTTTAGAAAATATTCAACGGTGTTAGAACATCATTTATAGGTGAAATCTCGTTGTTGGACCACCAAAATTAGCTTCGCTAGCATGGGCATGGGCATGTTAGGTGGTGCAATTACATGTCAAAACGTGCCAAACGTTGCCAACCCTATTTTATCTTCAAATTTTCCTAGGCTTAAACTTCACCATCGGTAAAACATAATTTTTTTAAAGTGTTTCAACTTAATTAGCTCGAAAATCTCGAATTGTTTATGAGTTATGAATTTTATAGTTTTGTGACTTTGAAAAATCGATAAAAATAAACGAGTTGATATTTTTTCGTTCTGTCAGTTCGAGAAGTTCTTAAAAATGATAATTTAAGTGTGAGATTATTTTGGTGCAAAAATAAGAACATGCGATTTTGGCCAAAAAATCGTGTGCTATAACCCACAATTTTGAATGAAAAACCACGATTTTGGAAAAAAAAAAATTGAGAAAAAATATTGGGGTTAGAATCAACTGTGTTAGAACATCATTTTGGGTGAAACCTCATGGTTGGACAGTCAAAATTACCCTCTCTAGCATTGGCACTGGCATAAGCATTGACATGTTAGGGGTGACATGGTTTGTCAAAACGTTCCAAACCTTGCCAACCCTATTATATCATCAAATTTCCCCTGGCTTAAGATTCACCATCGGTAAAACATGATTTTTAAAATGTGTTTCAACTGACTTTACTCGAAAATCTCAAGTCGTTTACGAGTTATGAATTTTCTAGTTTTCTGACTTTGGAAAATCGAAAAATTAAAACAAGTCTATATATTTTCGTTCCGTCAGTTCGAGAAGTCCTTAAAAATGATGATTTGAGTGTGATATTATTTGGGTGCGAAAATAAAAACATGCAATGTTGGCCAAAAAATCGTGTGCTATAACCCACAATTTTAGATGAAAAACCATGATTTTGGGAAGAAAAAAAAATTTGAGAAAAAGTATTGGGGTTAGAATGATTTTAAAAATCATGTTTTACCGATGGTGAATCTTAAGCCTGGGGAAATTTGATGATATAATAGGGTTGGCAAGGTTTGAAAACTTTTTAAAAACTATGTCACCCCTAACATGTCAATGCTTATGCCAGTGCCCATGATAGAGAGGCTAATTTTGACTGTCCAACCATGAGATTTCACCCAAAATGATGTTCTAACACAGTTGATTATAACCCCAATATTTTTTCTCAATTTTTTTTTTCCAAAATCATGGTTTTTCAGTCAAAATTGTGGGTTATAGCACACGATTTTTTGGCCAAAATCGCATGTTCTTATTTTTGCACCAAAATAATCTCACACTTAAATTATCATTTTTAAGAACCAATACATATCCAACCACAAATTCCACAATATATTTATTTTAATTACATAGAAAAAAAAATAAACAAGGGAAGGCCTTTGCCGACGAATATTTCGTCGGGAATAGTCGTCCTTAGTATTATTTTAGTTACATAGGGAAACTAAATTAAAAAACAAAAACAAGTGACTACTTTTACCGACGAAATATTCGTCGGCAAAAGTTGTCCTAAGTATTATTATAGAAAATGGAAAGTACGTAGTGAAATCTATCTAAGGCTCTTGGGGGAGATATTCTAAGTATTGATAATGAACCTCATGAATGAAATTGGGAGTCTAAATAGTTTTTGTTCAACGATTCCAAAGCTGGAGATAATTTGACAATTTTGACTTTTAGTGGAATTTTTAGGATGGATGTGTTATAATTCCCTCGTCCCCCCTCTATTCTTAAAAAAATAAAAAAAATACATTCGACAGACCAAGTAGAGCAAACACACAATACATATCCAACCACAAATTCCACAATATATTTATTTTAATTACATAGAAAAAAAAATAAACAAGGGTAGACCTTTGCCGACGAATATTTCGTCGGGAATAGTCGTCCTTAGTATTATTTTAGTTACATAGGGAAACTAAATTAAAAAACAAAAACAAGTGACTACTTTTACCGACGAAATATTCGTCGGCAAAAGTTGTCCTTAGTATTATTATAGAAAATGGAAAGTACGTAGTGAAATCTATCTAGGGCTCTTGGGGGAGATATTCTAAGTATTGATAATGAACCTCATGAATGAAATTGGGAGTCTAAATAGTTTTTGTTCAACGATTCCAAAGCTGGAGATAATTTGCTTGCTATATATAACACATGCTTGACGAGAAATTTGACAATTTTGACTTTTAGTGGAATTTTTAGGATGGGTGTGTTATAATTCCCTCGTCCCCCCTCTATTCTTAAAAAAATAAAAAAAATACATTCGACAGACCAAGTAGAGCAAACACACAATACATATCCAACCACAAATTCCACAATATATTTATTTTAATTACTTAGAAAAGAAAATAAACAAGGGTAGACCTTTGCCGACGAATATTTCGTCGGGAATAGTCGTCCTTAGTATTATTTTAGTTACATAGGGAAACTAAATTAAAAAACAAAAACAAGTGACTACTTTTACCGACGAAATATTCGTCGGCAAAAGTTGTCCTTAGTATTATTATAGAAAATGGAAAGTACGTAGTGAAATCTATCTAGGGCTCTTGGGGGAGATATTCTAAGTATTGATAATGAACCTCATGAATGAAATTGGGAGTCTAAATAGTTTTTGTTCAACGATTCCAAAGCTGGAGATAATTTGCTTGCTATATATAACACATGTTTGACGAGAAATTTGACAATTTTGACTTTTAGTGAAATTTTTAGGATGGGTGTGTTATAATTCCCTCGTCCCCCCTCTATTCTTAAAAAAATAAAAAAAATACATTCGACAGACCAAGTAGAGCAAACACACAATACATATCCAACCACAAATTCCACAATATATTTATTTTAATTACATAGAAAAAAAAATAAACAAGGGTAGACTTTTGCCGACAAATATTGCGTCGGGAATAGTCGTCCTTAGTATTATTTTAGTTACATAGGGAAACTAAATTAAAAAACAAAAACAAGTGACTACTTTTACCGACGAAATATTCGTCGGCAACAGTTGTCCTTAGTATTATTATAGAAAATGGAAAGTACGTAGTGAAATCTATCTAGGGCTCTTGGGGGAGATATTCTAAGTATTGATAATGAACCTCATGAATGAAATTGGGAGTCTAAATAGTTTTTGTTCAACGATTCCAAAGCTGGAGATAATTTGCTTGCTATATATAACACATGCTTGACGAGAAATTTGAAAATTTTGACTTTTAGTGGAATTTTTAGGATGGGTGTGTTATAATTCCCTCGTCCCCCCTCTATTCTTAAAAAAAATAAAAAAAATACATTCGACAGACCAAGTAGAGCAAACACACAATACATATCCAACCACAAATTCCACAATATATTTATTTTAATTACATAGAAAAAAAAATAAACAAGGGTAGACCTTTGCCGACGAATATTTCGTCGGGAATAGTCGTCCTTAGAATTATTTTAGTTACATAGGGAAACTAAATTAAAAAACAAAAACAAGTGACTACTTTTACCGACGAAATATTCGTCGGCAAAAGTTGTCCTTAGTATTATTATAGAAAATGGAAAGTACGTAGTGAAATCTATCTAGGGCTCTTGGGGGAGATATTCTAAGTATTGATAATGAACCTCATGAATGAAATTGGGAGTCTAAATAGTTTTTGTTCAACGATTCCAAAGCTGGAGATAATTTGCTTGCTATATATATATATTTTTTTTTTTTTTTTTTAAAGAGGATCAAAGGATTTCACTCCTACCCCCATGGTGACTCGAACCTATGACCTGGATCTTAGGTAGTGGATGCTCTAACCACTGAGCTAACACCACTTCGTCCCCCCTCTATTACATAGAAAAAAAAAAAAACAAGGGAAGACCTTTGCCGACGAATATTTCGTCGGGAATAGTCGTCCTTAGTATTATTTTAGTTACATAGGGAAACTAAATTAAAAAACAAAAACAAGTGACTACTTTTACCGACGAAATATTCGTCGGCAAAAGGTGTCCGTAGTATTATTATAGAAAATCGAAAGTACGTAGTGATATCTATCTAGGGCTCTTGGGGGAGATATTCTAAGTATTGATAATGAACCTCATGAATGGAATTGGGAGTCTAAATAGTTTTTGTTCAACGATGCCAAAGTTGGAGATAATTTTCTTGCTATATATAACACATGTTTGACGAGAAATTTGACAATTTTGACTTTTAGTGGAATTTTTAGGATGAGTGTGTTATAATTCCCTCGTCCCACCTCTATTCTTAAAAAAATACATTCGACAGACCAAGTAGAGCAAACACACAATACATATGCTACCACAAATTCCACAATATATTTATTTTAATTACATAGGAAAAAAAAGTAAACAAGGGAAAACCTTTGCCGACGAATATTTCGTCGGGAATAGTCGTCCTTAGTATTATTTTAGTTACATAGGGAAACTAAATTAAAAAACAAAAACAAGTGACTACTTTTACCGACGAAATATTCGTCGGCAAAAGGTGTCCGTAGTATTATTATAGAAAATCGAAAGTACGTAGTGATATCTATCTAGGGCTCTTGGGGGAGATATTCTAAGTATTGATAATGAACCTCATGAATGGAATTGGGAGTCTAAATAGTTTTTGTTCAACGATGCCAAAGTTGGAGATAATTTTCTTGCTATATATAACACATGTTTGACGAGAAATTTGACAATTTTGAATTTTAGTGGAATTTTTAGGATGAGTGTGTTATAATTCCCTCGTCCCACCTCTATTCTTAAAAAAATACATTCGACAGACCAAGTAGAGCAAACACACAATACATATGCTACCACAAATTCCACAATATATTTATTTTAATTACATAGGAAAAAAAAGTAAACAAGGGAAAACCTTTGCCGACGAATATTTCGTCGGGAATAGTCGTCCTTAGTATTATTTTAGTTACATTGGGAAACTAAATTAAAAAACAAAAACAAGTTACTACTTTTACCGACGAAATATTCGTCGGCAAAAGTTGTCCTTAGTATTTTTATAGGTAGGGCTGTCAATGGGTCGTGTCGTGTTGGGTTCGGATCGTGTCAAGATTTTTATCGTGTCAAAAAGACAAACCCAAACCCAACCCATTTATTAATCGTGTCAAAAATATAAACCCAAACCCAACCCATTTATTAAACAGATAACCCGTTAACAACCCGCCTAACCCGTTTAATAAATAGGTTGTGTCGTGTTGAGTTCAATGACCCATTTACACCATTTAACGGGTTAACATTGTGACCCATTTAACAAAAAAAAAAAGCATAAAATCTTGAAAGTAATATTACATAACTTCACCGTCTTGTTGTCTTCACATCACAAGAAGAAAATATAAATACATGGATATGATTCATAAATAAAACATAAGTAGATAAATCCAATAGTAAAAAAAAATTATTCCAAGTCACACAAAAAAATTCTGAGATATTCAAGTACTCCCAATTTTCCAAATTTTAAGAATCAATAAAGCATAATCCATGATTAAATTTTAAATTGAATGTAAAGGATCAAAACCAATTTCCAAAGTCTTAATAAGCGGGTTACACGAGTTTATTTCATGTTGGTGGGTTGACCCGCAAATGACCCGTTTATTAAACGGGTTTTGATGGGTTGACCCGCACATGACCGCTTTTTAATCGTGCGGGTTCAACCCGCTTTATTTCGTGCGGGTTTCTAGTCGTGTTATCGGGTCTTGTCGGAATTGACAGCTCTAATTATAGGGGGTAATCTTAGGCACCGAGATATATGTCATACCTCCATTTTTTAATATTTTAATTTTTTAACAAGTTAATATGGTGGAAACCTATTGAGTTGGTTAAAAGGTTACCCACTCAAAGTTTGACATGTGTCATTTTTTAAAATGGCATTTATCACATTAACAACGTATTCGTTGTTTCCAATGTAATATCGTTTACAAATACGTAACAAATATTGTAAATATAATAAATTACACCTAGTAGGAATAAAATTACTACTTATGACCAAAGTTGTTGTATGTATGGTAATTACGTGGTCAAACATGTAAGTATCATAATTGGACCTCTTTTTATCAAATAAAGAATCTTAATTATTAAATAAATAACTTCATTACAACACCGAGAATTTACATCTATTTTGGTCTAATATGAAATTTTACCATATTCACTTTACAATTGTTGTCATATTTGTAAAATTGTTCATAATCTTATAAATGAGGTTGTATGTGAAATAATTACCACAAATAGAATAAAAATTATCATTTCGTACATCAATTGTGGTGGCTTGTGATAAAATGCACACTGAGAGAAGTATGGGTGTGATAATTCCCTCGTCCCACCTCTATTCTTAAAAAAATAAAAAAAATACATTCGACAGACCAAGTAGAGTAAACACACAATACATATGCTACCACAAATTCCACTATATATTTATTTTAATTACATAGAAAAAAAATAAACAAGGGAAAACCTTTGCCGACGAATATTTCGTCGGGAATAGTCACCCTTAGTATTATTTTAGTTACATAGGGAAACTAAATTAAAAAACAAAAACAAGTGACTACTTTTACCGACGAAATATGCGTCGGCAAAAGTTGTCCGTAGTATTACTATAGAAAATGGAAAGTACGTAGTGATATCTACCTAGGGCTCTTGGGGGAGATATTCTAAGTATTGATAATGAACCTCATGAATGGAATTGGGAGTCTAAATAGTTTTTGTTCAACGATGCTAAAGTTGGAGATAATTTGCTTGCTATATATAACACATGCTTGACGAGAAATTTGACAATTTTGAATTTTAGTGGAATTTTTAGGATGAGTGTGTTATAATTCCCTCGTCCCACCTCTATTCTTAAAAAAATAAAAAAATACATTCGACAGACCAAGTAGAGCAAACACACAATACATATGCTACCACAAATTCCACAATATATTTATTTTAATTACATAGGAAAAAAAATAAACAAAATATCACAATTTTTTACCTTATAATAAATATTTTGTGGCTCAACCCATTCTATTGGCCAAGCACTTGTAATTTGTAAATGCATGTGCTCATTCCAATTCTATTGTCCATCAGTTTAGGATTAAGGGCAACTGCTCTAAGTCCTAATCTGTTCCAATACTATGCTTATATGTATAATCATTTCCATGCGATGCCCATAACCATGTATGTGCTGCTTGTCATACCCATCTCTTTATGCCCATGCAAGCGAGGCCAACGATTCTCTTGCAGGCAAAGCTTACCGTGTCCATTTTGGCGGTCCAACCGCACTGTTTCAACCAAAAACTGATGTTCTAGGACCGAGGAGACCAACTCCAAAAATTTCTTCAAATTTTATTTTTTCCAAAATCTTGGTTTCTCACCAAAACCTGTGGACTATAGCACACAGTTTTTTAGCCAAAATCGCATGATTTTATATTCTCACCAAAATCTGCCCACCCTCAAATCATGATTTTTAAGCACTTCTGAAATTGACGGAAGGTAAAAATCTCGATCCGATTTTTTGTTGCGATTTTCCAAAGTCGAAAAACTAGAAAATTCTTAAGAAAAATTTCGCTCTAGATTTTTGTGTTCTGTCAGTTGGAACATCTTCTAAAAATCATGCTCTATGAATGGTGAGATTATGGTCTGAAATTTTTTTAAAAAAATGTATTTTGCAAGGTTGCATGCCACGGTGCCCCCCGTGCACGTCCAAATGTTCCAAACCATGCCAAGAATCATTTTTATTCAAATTGTCTGAGCCCTAATCTCACTATTTATAAAATTTGATTTTTTGAAACTGTTCTAAGTGACGGAACTAAAAAAACCCGATCCGTTTATTTTTAAAGATTTTTTCCGTTTTCCGACTTTGGAAAATAAAAGAACATAAATCTCGTGCAGAAAAAGTACAAATTTTTTTCTGGTCATAGAATACATTATTCTTAGTGTCACGCCCCGAATTCTCAAACAAATAATAAGGGGTTTTAGCCCATAATTACATAACCAATTCGGAACGTGAAGCATGGAATATCCAACACAAATATGCACTAGAATTTTTTTCTTAAATCTAGTACAACAACCACACACTCCATGCTCACAATTGTAAAATCTGACTCGCTAATTAGAGTCAATTATTACATTCCATCATTTACATAATAAATTGATATTTCAAATATTAAGTAAATACTCATTCAGAGTTTATTACACAACAGCGGAAGTCCAACAAACAGTTATGGTTGATAACGGTTTTACCAACCAATTCTTCAATGCTACTCTGTTGACTTAACCTGCACGATTAACCCCTACACCATTGAATAGTGTACCGGGTTATATCAACAAACCCGGTCAGCTTGCGAAGCTGGTGTGAATGACCTTAGTTTACTCACACGAAAAACGTTTAACAACATGTACATATATAGTTTGTTTTAAACAAATATATGTAAATTATATTTTTCAAATATAATTCCAATCCCGAAAATTCATATTATAAAATATACTGAGCCTACGCGTCCCATACCACCTATTTTAACCCCACACGTCCCATAACGTGTATGTTAATCCCAGGGTGATCCAGAATATCAGACAATATAAACTTCCATTCAAAATCCACATTCTTTTATTTCCAAGGAATGATAAACAATTAGGAATGAGAAATATCATCCTTCTCACATACCCAACAACTCAATGTGAGAAATACCATCCTTCTCACATACCCAACAAACTCAAAGTGAGAAATACCATCCTTCTCACAGACATTTTGGAATGAGAAATACCATCCTTCTCATAGGCAATCAAGAGTGAGAAATACCATCCTTCTCACCGATACTCAGGAATGAGAAATATCATCCTTCTCATAGACTATCAAGAGTGAGAAATACCATCCTTCTCACAGATACTCAGGAATGAGAAATACCATCCTTCTCATAGACAATCAAGAGTGAGAAATACCATCCTTCTCACCGATACTCAGGAATGAGAAATACCATCCTTCTCATAGACAATCAAGAGTGAGAAATACCATCCTTCTCACAGATACTCAGGAATGAGAAATACCATCCTTCTCATAGACAATCAAGAGTGAGAAATACCATCATTCTCACAGATACTCAGGAATGAGAAATACAATCCTTCTCATAAACAATCAAGAGTGAGAAATACCATCCTTCTCACAGATATTCAGAAATGAGAAATACCATCATTCTCATAGACATTTGGGAATGAGAAATACTATCCTTCTCCTAGACATTTAGAAATGAGAAATACTATCCTTCTCCCATCCCCTACAAACTAAATGTCATTTTCCACAAATCAATCATTCAAAACAATATATAATTCCAATATATTGTTTTCCACATAAACAAAATTATTCAAAATAATAAAATTGATTTATTTTCGCAAACAACACAAATGTGAATTTATTGTTCACATTTAATATCGTGAGATTCACTCACCTCTTATTCCCGCAGCGTCTTCAATTAGTAACCGGGAATCGACCAAAGCACGTACGCTTCACATTTCGCAATCACCTATGATTATGCAGTTTACATTAGCATAATGCACTTCCAAAATAATTGAAATGTTCCTCAAACGTCTCCTACGACATCGGAACTAATAATCGAGACAAATTGACCAAAAGTCAAATGTCGGTCAACGTGGGTCCCACGTGACTATTCATCGACGGGTCCCACTCGAAACCCAAAACTTCCAAATCTAACAGCATGCTTATTTCTAGCATCCTAACAACATATCCAAAAATGGTGATGATCCAACGGTCGGATCCTCACAGATCGTAAATCGTACGATCCGATTTTCAATTTAATCGATCATCGATCAAACGACCGAATTTCACAAAACTGTAAACACGAAAGTTGTTCGTATCGACGAACTAAGCAAAACGGAGTAAAGAATTGCGCCGAGAACTGGCCGGACGCGCCGCCACGCGCCGCCACCGACGGTGGCCAGCCGCCGATCAAACTTCTCCGATTGCCATGAAATTTTAACACAATGTTCTACACACTACCAGCAACAACTTTCATAACTGCCACAAGGGCCAATTCAAAGTAGAAAGTCTCGAAGTTACCTCGATAGCTCTGAAACCCTAGGATTTCAAATCCAAAATTCTCCTTCGTCCGAACTCCGATTGAGGCGTACTTTATGTTGCTGGAAATCCCCTGACAAGAGCTACAAAGCCCAGTAAGTAGCTTAGGTCGAATCGGCCGGAAACAAACCCAGAAACTGATGAACAGTTCGGCAGCGTTTTTCCCCTTTTCTTTTCTTGATTTCTCTTTCTATACTGAAAATTGATCAAGGAAATTTGTATAGGGTTGCAGAGAATTGAGTGGTGAACAATTTGGGACAAGTTTCATGGCCGGAGATGGCCGGAATTGGGAGAAATCGCCGGTCAAAGTGGTCGGTTACTGTAGCACGGGTGAACAGTAATTTTCTGGGGGAAATTCTGATTTTTGGTGAATAGTAAATCCCAAAATCATTTTTATAGAAATTCGTCAAACTTCCGAGGCCCATAACTTCTTCATACGATGCCATTTCCGGTGAACCGAATTCCTACGAACTCGATTCGACGAGGTCTACAATTCTCGTGAAGGAAGTTTTCCCAAAATCTCGACGAATAAAAAGTTACCTTAATTAACCTTTCGTAACTTATAATTACCGCCGTAATTATCGTTTTACGACAAAAATCCCTAAAAATACGAAATCACACCATTTCACTTCAAATTTCACGAACTATTTAATAAAAAAAATACGGAAATTTTCGGGGTATTACACTTAGTGTTCGTACAAAACATTACAATTTTTTACCTTATAATAAATATTTTATGGCTCAACCCATTCTATTGGCCAAGTCCTTGTAATTTGCAAATGTGCTCATTCCAATTCTATTGTCCATCAGTTTAGGATTAAAGGCAACTGCTCCATGTCCTAATCCGTGCCATTACTATGCTCGTACCCATAATCATTTCCATGCGATTCCCATAACCATGAATGTGTTGCTGGTCATGCCCATCTCTTTATGCCCATGCAAGCGAGGCCAACAATTCTCTTGCAAGCGAAGCTAACCGTGTCCATTTTGGCGGTCCAACCGCACTGTTTCAACCAAAAATTGATGTTCTAGGACCGTGGAGACCAACTCCAAAAATTTCTTCAATTTTTTTTTTTTTCCAAAATCTTGGTTTCTCACCAAAAATTGTGGACTATAGCACACGGTTTTTTAGCCAAAATCGCATGTTTTTATATTCTCACCAAAATCTGCCCACCCTCAAATCATGATTTTTAAGCACTTCTGAAATTGACGGAAGGTAAAAATCTCGATCCGATTTTTTGTTGCGATTTTCCAAAGTCGAAAAACTATAAAATTCTTAAGAAAAATTTCGTTTGAGATTTTTGTGTTATGTCAGTTGGAGCACCTTCTAAAAATCATGCTCCATGAATGGTGTCAAACTAGTCTACTTGATGTATCGGTACATTAATGTACCGTAGATAAACCTTCCACGTTTATATAAATCAACACTAACGGTGCGTTTGGATGAGACAATTGTAAATTTTTTAGAATTTTTGAAATGATGGAATCTACAACTTTTCGAGCTGACAGAATGAAAAAATATCGACTCGTTTATTTTTATCGATTTTTCAAAGTCACAAAACTAGAAAATTCATAACTCATAAACAATTCGAGATTTTCGAGCTAATTAAGGTGAAACACTTTTAAAAAATCATGTTTTACCGATGGTGAACTTTAAGCCTAGGAAAATTTGAAGATAAAATAGGGTTGGCAACGTTTGGCACGTTTTGACATGTAATTGCACCACCTAACATGCCCATGTCCAGGCTAGCGAAGCTAATTTTGGTGGTTCAACAACGAGATTTCACCTATAAATGATGTTCTAACACCGTTGATTCTAACCCCAAGACTTTTTCTTAAATTTTTTTTTTCCCAAAATCATGGTTTTTCACCTAAAATTGTGGGTTATAGCACACGATTTTTTGGCCAACAACGCATGTTCTTATTTTCGCACCAAAATAATATCACACTCAAATCATCATTTTTAAGTATTTCTCGAACTGACGGAACGAAAATATATCAATTTGTTTTAATTTTTCGATTTTCCAAAGTCAGAAAACTAGAAAATTCATAACTCGTAAACGACTCGAGATTTTCGAGTAAACTCAGTTGAAACACCATTTAAAAATCATATTTTACCGATGGTGAATCTTAAGCCCAGGGAAATTTGATGATATAATAGGGTTGGCAAGGTTTGGAACGTTTTGACAAACCATGTCACCCATAACATGTCAATGCTTAAGCAAGTGCCCTTGCTAGAGAGGCTAATTTTGACTGTCCAACCATGAGGTTTCACCAAAATGATGTTCTAATACAGTTGATTCTAACCCCAATATTTTTTCTCAATTTTTTTGTTTCAAAATCATGGTTTTTCAGTCAAAATTGTGGGTCATAGCACACGATTTATTGGCCAAAATCACATGTTCTGATTTTCGCACCAAAATAATCTCACACTTAAATTATCATTTTTAAGAACTTCTCCAACTGACAGAACGAAAAAATATCAACTCGTTTATTTTTATCGATTTTCCAAGGTCACAAAACTAGAAAATTCATAACTCATAAACGATTCGAGATTTTCGAGCAAATTAAGTTGAAACACTTTTAAAAAATCATGTTTTACCGATGGTGAAGTTTAAACCCAGGAAAATTTTAAGATAAAATAGGGTTGGCAACGTTTGGCACGTTTTGACATGTAATTGCACCACCTAACATGCCCATGACCATGCTAGCGAGGCTAATTTTTGTGGTTCAACAACGAGATTTCACCTATAAATGATGTTCTAACACTGTTGATTCTAACCCCAATACTTTTTCTCAAATTTTTTTCTTCCCAAGATCATGGTTTTTCACCTAAAATTGTGGGTTATAGCACACGATTTTTTGGCCAACATCGCATGTTCTTATTTTCGCACCAAAATAATATCACACTCAAATCATCATTTTTAAGGACTTCTCGAACTGACGGAACGAAAATATATTGACTGGTTTAAATTTTTCGATTTTCCAAAGTCAGAAAACTAGAAAATTCATAACTCGTAAACGACTTGAGATTTTCGAGTAAAGTCAGTTGAAACACCTTTTAAAAATCATGTTTTACCGATGGTGAATCTTAAGCCTGGGAAAATTTGATGATATAATAGGGTTGGCAAGGTTTGGAACGTTTTGACAAACCATGTCACCCCTAACATGTCAATGCTTATGCTAGTGCCCATGCTAGAGAGGCTAATTTTGACTATCCAACTATGAGCTTTCACCCAAAATGATGTTCTAAAACAGTTGATTCTAACCCCAATATTTTTTCTCAATTTTTTTTCCAAAATCGTGGTTTTTCAGTCAAAATTGTGGGTTATAGCACACGATTTTTTGGCCAAAATCGCATATTCTTATTTTCGCACCAAAATAATCTCACACTTAAATTATCATTTTTAAGAACTTCTCCAACTGACAGAACGAAAAAATATCAACTCGTTTATTTTTATCGATTTTCCAAAGTCACAAAACTAGAAAATTCATAACTCATAAACGATTCGAGATTTTCCAGCAAAGTCAATTGAAACACCTTTTAAAAATCATGTTTTACCGATGGTGAAGTTTAAATCCAAGAAAATTTGAAGATAAAATAGGGTTGGCACGTTTTGACATGTAATTGCACCACCTAACATGCCCATGACCATGCTAGCGAGGCTAATTTTGGCGGTTCAACAACGAGATTTCACCTATAAATGATGTTCTATCACCGTTGATTCTAACTCCAATACTTTTTCTCAAAAAAAATTTCCCAAAATCATGGTTTTTCACCTTAAATTGCGGGTTATAACACACAAATTTTTGGCCAATATTGCATGTTCTTATTTTCGCACCAAAATAATATTACACTCAAATCATCATTTTTAAGGACTTCTCGAACTGACGGAACGAAAATATATCGACTTGTTTTAATTTTTCGATTTTCCAAAGTCAGAAAACTAGAAAATTCATAACTCGTAAACGACTCGAGATTTTCGAGTAAAGTCAGTTGAAACACCTTTTAAAAATCATGTTTTACCGATGGTGAATCTTAAGCCTTGGGAAATTTGATGATATAATAGGGTTGGCATGGTTTGGAACGTTTTGACAAACCATGTCACCCCTAACATGTCAATGCTTATGCTAGTGCCCATACTAGAGAGGCTAATTTTGACTGTCTAACCATGAGATTTTACTCAAAATGATGTTCTGACACGATTGATTCTAACCCCAATTTTTTTCTCAATTTTTTTTCTTCCAAAATCATAGTTTTTCAGTCAAAATTGTGGGTATAACACACGATTTTTTGGCCAACATCGCATGTTCTTATTTTCGTACCAAAATAATCTCACACTCAAATCATCATTTTTAAGGACTTCTCGAACTGACGGAACGAAAAAATATCGACTTGTTTTTTTTTTTTTTTTCGATTTTCCAAAATCAGAAAAATAGAAATTTCATAACTCGTAAACGACTCGAGATTTTCGAGTAAAATTAGTTGAAACACCTTTTAAAAATCATGTGTTACCGATGGTGAAGTTTTGATGATATAATAGGGTTGGCAAGGTTTGGAACGTTTTGGCATACCATGTCACCTCCTAACATGCCAATGCTTATGCCAATGTCCATGCTAAAGAGGCTAATTTTGACTGTCAAACCACGAGGTGTCATCCAAAATGATGTTCTAACACAGTTGATTTTAACCCCAATTTTTTTTTTCAATTTTTTTCTTTTCAAAATCATGGTTTTTCACTCAAAATTGTGGGTTATATATAGCACACGATATTTTGGCCAAAATCGCATGTTCTTATTTTCGCACCAAAATAATCTCACACTCAAATTATCATTTTTAAGGACTTCTCGAACTGACAGAACGAAAAAATATCAACTCATTTATTTTTTTCGATTTTTCAAAGTCACAAAACTAGAAAATTCATAACTCATAAACGATTCGAGATTTTCCAGCAAAGTCAATTGAAACACCTTTTAAAAATCATGTTTTACCGATAGTGAAGTTAAAGCGCACGAAAATTTGAAGATAAAATAGGGTTGGCAACATTTGGCACGCTTTGACATGTCATTACACCTCCTAACATGCCCATGCACATGCCCATGCTAGCGAGGCTAATTTTGGCCGTCCAACCACGAGATTTCACCCATAAATGATGTTTTAACACCGTTGATTCTAATCCCAATATTTTTTCTCAATTTTTTTTTTCCAAAATCATGGTTTTTCACCTAAAGTGTGGGTTGCACACGATTTTTTGGCCAACATCGTATTTTCTTATTTTCGCACCAAAATAATCTCACACTCAAATCATCATTTTTAAGAACTTCTCGAACTGACGGAACGAAAATATATAGATTTTTTTTTCGATTTTCCAAAGTCAGAACACTAGAAAATTCATAACTCGTAAACGACTCGAGATTTTCAAGTAAAATAAGTTGAAACACCTTTTAAAAATCATGTTTTACCAATGGTGAAGTTTAAACCTGGGGAAATTTGATGATATAATAGGGTTGGCATGGTTTGGAACGTTTTGGCATACAATGTCACCTGCTAACATGCCAATGTTTATGCCAGTGCCCATGCTAGAGAGGCTAATTTTGACTGTCAAACCACGAGGTTTCATCCAAAATGATGTTCTAACACAGTTGATTCTAACCCCAATATTTTTTCTCAAATTTTTTTTCTTTTCAAAATCATGGTTTTTCACTCAAAATTGCGGGTTATAGCACACGATATTTTGGCCAAAATTGCTTGTTCTTATTTTCGCACCAAAATAATCTCACACTCAAATTATCATTTTTAAGGACTTTTCAAACTGAAGAACGAAAAAATATCAACTCGTTTATTTTTTTTGATTTTCCAAAGTCACAAAACTAAAAAATTCATAACTCATAAACGATTCGAGATTTTCAAGCAAAGTCAGTAGAAACACTTTTTAAAAATCATGTTTTACCGATGGTGAAGTTTAAGCCCAGAAAAATTTGAAGATAAAAGAGGGTTGACAACGTTTGACACGTTTTGACATGTTATTGCACCTCCTAACATGCCCATGCCCATGCCTATGCCCATGCTAGCGAGGTTAATTTTGGCAGTCCAACCACGAGATTTCACCCATAAATGATGTTCTAACACCGTTGATTCTAATCCCAATATTTTTTCTCAATTTTTTTTTCCAAAATCATGGTTTTTCACCTAAATTGTGGGTTGCACACGATTATTTGGCCAACATCGAATTTTCTTATTTTCGTACCAAAATAATCTCACACTCAAATCATCATTTTTAAGGAATTCTTGAACTGACGGAACGAAAATATATCGATTTTTTTTTTCGAGTTTCCAAAGTCAGAACACTAGAAAATTCATAACTCGTAAACGACTCGAGATTTTCAAGTAAAGTCAGTTGAAACACCTTTTAAAAATCATGTTTTACCAATGGTGAAGTTTAAACCTGGGGAAATATGATGATATAATAGGGTTGACATGGTTTGGAACGTTTTGGCATACATTGTCACCTGCTAACATGCCAAGGTTTATGCCAATGCCCATGCTAGAGAGGCTAATTTTGATTGTCAAACCACGAGGTTTCATCCAAAATGATGTTCTAACACAGTTGATTCTAACCCCAATATTTTATCTCAAATTTTTTTTTCTTTTCAAAATCATGGTTTTTCACTCAAAATTGTGGGTTATAGCACACGATTTTTTGGCCAAAATCGCATGTTCTTATTTTCGCACTAAAATAATCTCACACTCAAATTATCATTTTTAAGGACTTCTCGAACTGACATAACGAAAAAATATCAACTCGTTTATTTTTTTCGATTTTCCAAAGTCACAGAACTAGAAAATTCATAACTCATAAATGATTCGAGATTTTCGAGCAAAGTTAGCTGAAACACCTTTTAAAAATCATGTTTTACCGATGGTGAAGTTTAAGCTTAGGAAAATTTGAAGATAAAATAGGGTTGGCAACGTTTGGCACGTTTTGACATGTCATTGCACCTCCTAACATGCCCATGTCCATGCCCATGCTAGCGAGGCTAATTTTGGCGGTCCAACCACGAGATTTCACCCATAGATGATGTTCTAACACCGTTGATTCTAACCCCAATATTTTTTCTCAATTTTTTTTTTCCAAAATCATGGTTTTTCACCCAAAACTGTAGGGTTGCACACGATTTTTTGGCCAACATCGCATATTCTTATTTTCGCACCAATATAATCCCACACTCAAATCATCATTTTTAAGGACTTCTAGAACTGACGGAATGAAAAGATATCGACTTGTTTATTTTTTTTTATTTTCCAAGGTTAGAAAACTAGAAAATTTATAACTCATAAACGACTCAAGATTTTCGAGCAAAGTCAGTTGAAACACATTTTAAAAATCATGTTTTACTAATGGTAAAGTTTAAGCCCCGAAAAATTTTAAGATAAAATAGGGTTAGCAACGTTTGCCACGTTTTGGCATTCCATGACACCTCCTAACATGCTCATGCCTATGCTAGCAAGGTTAATTTTGGCGGTCCAACCATGAGGTTTCACCCAAAGCCCTAAATCCAAAACTCTCAACTCTAAACTCTAAACCCTAAACCCTAAATTAATAATCACTGAATTCTAAAAAAAAAAAAACAAAATCAAACAATTCAATTAAACCAACAAACAAGAATGCTCATAACTACACGTATCAAAATAAAACCATCAAACAAGAACAAGTTCTACGACAATAAAACTTAAAAAAAAACGACTTGAGTTTATCGAATTCCGTCAATTGAAACACATTCTAAAAATCATAAATTATAAATAAATAGGGTTGGCAAGGTTTTGCACGTTTTGGCATGTCATAGCACCTTCAAATGTGTCAAACAATGTCAACCTCTTTTTTAATTTTTCCCATGCCAAAACTTTCTCAATGGTAAAACATGATTTTTAAAAGGTGTTCCAATTAACCTCTCTCGAAAAGCTAGAGTCGTGTTTGAGTTATGATTTTTCAAATTCGGAAACTAGAAAATTCATAAGTCATAAACGAGTCGAGTTTTTTTAGTTTCGTCAATTGGAATACTTTTTAAAAATCATGTTTAACCAATGGTAAAGTTTTGGCATGGCAAAGTTGAAGAGAAAAGGGGGTTGGCAAGATTTGGCATGTTTTGGCATTCCATGGCACTTCCAAACGTGCCAAACCATGTCAACTTCCTTTTTATTTTAACTTTGCCCATGCTAAAACTTCACCAATGATAAAACTTGATTTTTAAAAAGTGTTCCAATTGACCTCTCTCTACAAGCTCGAGTCGTTTTCTAGTTATGATTTTCCAAAGTCGGAAATTAGAAAATTTATAATTCATAAACGAGTCGAGTTTTTTGAGTTTCAATAATGGAACACCTTTTAAAAATTATGTTTTACCAATGGTGAAGTTTTGGCACGAGAAAAGTTGAAGTGAAGAGGGGGTTGGCAAGGTTTGGCACGTTTTGGCATGTCATGACACCTTCAAATGTGCCAAACAATGTCAACCCTTTTTTTTTAACTTTGTCTGTACCAAAACTTTGCCAATGGTAAAACATGATTTTTAAAAGATGTTCCAATTGACCTCTCTCGAAAAACACAAGTCGGAACTAGAGAGAAAAACAAGCTTATTGCCACTAAATTTAAATATCAGCTCTCAATGCATGAATTATTGGCCGGAGTTGAACACTAGTACCCTACTCTTTTTAGGACGCATCCAAAAGTGGTTTCGGAGTTGAATGTTTTCAATAGGCTGGAGTTGAACACTATTGTATGGAGCTGGCCTACTTGAGGTAATGTACCATATACAAACTCTTATTTGAAACCAGACAATCAAATAAACAAGTAAAATAATGCTTCTACTATACAGAGGTTTGGAATCCGTCCACTGTGTTTACCTTCACTATAAAGCCATCAGGTTGTCATACTGCTGTCCAAATTTGTCCTTTAATTGCGACCACTTGACCATCATAGGGAGATACCATACCAGCTATGAAGCACTGATACGTGATTTTAGTGTTGTATCCAGTATCGATACGGGATACGGGTACGATACGCAATAGATACGACCGGATATGCATATCTGGTTGAGAAAAAATTGGATATGGCTTTAATAAGTTTATGGGTTTGTGGTTTCTAAGGTTTGTAGATCAGAAACAAAAACAGATAAGAGAAGAGAAGATGAGAGAGAGAGAGAGAGAGAGAGAGAGAGAGAGAGAGAGAGAGAGAGAGAGTGTGTGTGTGTGTTTTGTTATAATATTAAGAAAAAAGATTGGAGAACTTGTCAAAGAACAAGAGAGAGAGAGAGAGAGTGTGTGTGTGTGTTTTGTTATAATATTAAGAAAAAAGATTGGAGAACTTGTCAAAGAACAAGGAGAGGGATAAAATGCCAATACGGCCATGCCTACTTATTTCATCAACCAGAAAAAATCAAATATATTTGCAATTTTTATTAACTTATTTATTATAATTATATATACTAACTTTTCTACACGCGCTTTGCGCGTGTGAAATGACTGCTCTCGCGCGTGCGATTGTAGTTAGTAGTAGTTGCTTACCTTCTAGTCTTAATTTCGATGCACGTTATGGGCTTCCATCATTCTTGGCATTAGTGAGGATGGTGTAACTAATTGATACGTAGAAAGCTACGTACGTTAGGCATTAATTGGCCATGTTGGAATACAATTAAGATTCAAAGACTCCAGCGCGCTTGTAGTATTTAAAGGGTATTGCCTTCCTTATAACCGACCTTTGACCATTCTAGCTGGATAATTCTTCTCTTTTTGTTTTTCCTCAGGTTCTGGGTGATTCTTAATTTGTTTCTTAGATTCACTAAGATATACCTAAAACCATTATGTTACGAAAGAAAGTGAAACTTGGACGTTTATTTTGTTATTTAACTACTTTTCTTGACTTGCAGTCAATCCACACCAATTTTTTTCTCTAGCTCTGAGAATTGAAGAAGATGAAAACGCGTATTGACGTTTTGGCTAATCTTGTATGCTTTCTTGTCTTTAATTATAAAACACCAAGTGGCAAAACCCAAAAGAGTTTGCTTCTCTTGGCATTTTGTATTATTTGTTAATATTATAGTCTCTTTTGCTTCTCTTTTCTCTCTAAAAAAGTATGCTGCTATTGTTTATATATCTTAACCCTTTTCTAATGGAGTTTGTTTATCCATTGCCTATAAAATCCAATCAGATGAAGTGTGGTATTGGACCCCAAATAGGATGTTTGATTAATGAAGAAGATAGCTATCTAATTAATGTGGGATAATTCTATTTAATGAAATTTCTTTATATATGTATAATAATTAAATGTGGGATGTTTCTAATTAATGAAATCTCTTTATATATATATATATATATATTTATCAAAAATTAATCTCTAATTAATCCTATACATAAATATTGTATTTGTATATACCCTAACTAACTAGTTCTTCTATATGTTAGCCAAAAAAAAATAGTTCTTCTATATATATATAAACGCTTAAACTTTTTTAGTGTTCTAATTTAGATAATGAATATCTTCTTTTGATTTGTTTATTGAATAATGTATCACCAAACTCAACATGCACATAGTATATGATGATAAATATAAAATCATAATCAACGAAATACAGTTCAAATCAAAGGCATACTTAAAAATAACACTTTCGAAAGTCATAACGCATAAGTTGTTATCATATGACGAAACTCCTTACAAAAGTGCAATTTTTATAAGTTTTTTTTAAAAAAAAAAAATTTCGGTAAATCCTCTTACAACGTACTATTGTAAGGCATAACCACAAATAATTTCTTTATTTTCTCTTTGGTAATAAATACCCTTTGAATATTTGATCATGAATTCATGAAGATCAAAGGTGGCGAAAATAGAAAAATTATGTCTCAAGATTAATGATCTAAAATCATGCCATCATTTCAGCCAAAGCATATATAAATCAAACCCATAATGAGGATTTGGCCTCACAAATAGTGTTTTAATTAAATATTGACATCACCTCCAGAAAAAGAAAATTGAATATATTGGAGATAAATGTGACTAAACCTTTAAAGAAAGATTTTCAGTCACAAACCTGTCACCATCTGAGAATCAAAACCTTCCTTCCCAAGTTCTTGACACACACAAATCCTTCACATTACACTTTTTTGACTCAAATCACCCAATTTTGCATGAAACCATCCACGTGCCTTGTTCCCACCTCTTCTCTAAAACTCGAACCCGAAAAAAATCCAAAACTTTTTAAAAACCTAAAGCCCACTCTGCAATTCTTCTATTATCACACACAAATCCTCACGCTGTTTTTCCATTCCCTCTTTCCCGAGAAAAAACCAGACCCACCTGGAAAATCTTCAAGATGAATCAAAGATTTGATTTTTAGAGACGAAACAAGAAGGTGACGGGGCCTGAATCGAGGAGCTTTGCTTTTCGGGACGCTTGTCACTGTGAGCTTAATTTTTGATCCCTTTCTGCAACAACTGCACTGCCACCGACTCGGAGTTTCTCTCTCTTTCTTCTTCTTCCACAGTGTCTCTGTTTTTCTCTACGACGCCGTTAAAATCTGGTACTCTCTCTATCGCTCGCAATTTATTATTTCTCTGTTTAGCCCTGTTTTTTCCTAGAAAGATGTGAAATTTAAAGCTAGTTTGGTGCAATCTAACTAGGGCTTGTAGCAATACTGGGATTGAAGAAGCAAAGACCTATGCTTTATTGTATTTGATCGTGCGTTTTAGTATTTAGGATTGAAAATTTGCAGAGCCTTGATTGGAATTTTTTTATTCATTTCTAGATATGGCGTTTGATCAAAATTCGCTTCCCAAAGATTTGAGGCCGTTAAACGTAGCTCGAACTGTGGCTGAAGAGCCTCGCATTGCGTTGGCTACTACAGCTGGTTGGAACCCAGATGGGTTTTTCCCCAACCTGGCTCAAGCTAATAGCCCGATGTATTACCCTGCGCCGGTTTCGGAGGCTGGGTATGTTGGTTTAGGGTATGGGAATCCGGTGGCCGGGGTGGCCACATGGGGCCCTCGCGTGGCTGTACCGGTGGGGCATCCAGGTGTGAACCCTGCCGTTGGTGTTGGAATTGGTTACGGTCCTAATTCGGGCCATAGGGTTGTTGGCAATGCTGTTGATCTTGTAAGCTCACCTGCAACATCTGCAGCCGGGCATTATATCTGTAGTCCGAATATGGGCAATATGGTTGTTGGCAATGGTTTGGATCAGGGTATTAATGATATGGCAGCTCTGTTTGGTTATAGTACCAATTTGGGCAATAAGGTCAGTGGCAATGAGGTCAGTGGCAATGTTGCTGATCAGTCTGGGAGTGATTTGACATCTGGGTTTGCTTATAGTCCCAATATGGGAAATCGGAGTGATCAAGCCAGCGACGATGGTGGAGATGATTCTGTGTCAGGGAAGAAATTAAAGCTGCTGTGCAGTTTCGGAGGAAAGATTTTGCCCAGACCAAGTGATGGAATGTTGAGATATGTTGGAGGACAGACTCGGATTATTAGTGTTCGGAGAGATGTGAACCTCAATGAGCTAGTGCAGAAGATGGTTGATACATACGGGCAACCTGTGGTTATAAAATATCAGCTCCCTGACGAGGATCTTGATGCACTGGTGTCAGTTTCATGTGCTGATGATCTTGACAATATGAAGGATGAGTATGAGAAGTTGGTTGAGAGATCTCCAGATGGGTCAGCAAAATTGAGGGTGTTTCTATTTTCTGCTTCAGAACTTGATCCATCTGGTAGTGTACAATTTGGGGATTTACGTGATAGTGGGCAGAGATATGTTGATGCTGTGAATGGGATTACGGATGGGGTCGGTGGTGGTATCAGGAGGGAGAGTATAACAAGTGTAACTTCAACACAGAATTCTGATATTAGTGGAACCGATCCTGTTGATAGCTCAGTTCCTGGTCAGGGGGATGCTACTGGAACTTCATCAGCGGGCCGGTTATCACCTAAAGGGGATAAGTTATCCCCTAAAGGGGATTCGACTAACTGTCAGGACACTGGTACAAGATTGGTTTTTGCAGATCCTAACCCTGCAGTTTATGAAGTTTCTACAGTTCCATCAGGCATTCGTGTGGTTAAGACTGGACCTCCCCAAACATCATCTTCTCTGCCTGAGGTTGAGTTAGAAAGGTCTGTGCCTGTTACAGTATCGCAGCAGCAACTGGGGTTGCAGCAACATGGAATTGACATTCAACCAACTTCTCCTTATCTGCAAGCTTATGTTAGTCCTCGCCAAGAAGTTCTGAATCGTGCAGATTATGTCCAGCTTCCTCCCCAGATGGGCTTCCCAAATCCTCACCTGTTTGGGACTGCCAGTCCTGTATTTACCCAACAGCAATTCCGTGATAGTGGTGCTGGCATCACCTCACATCACTACATTCCTGCAGTGCACATGACTATGAGTCCTTCATCTTCTCATGTTAGTATGAGACCAAATGTATTTCAGTCATTGATGCAACCCCAACAGACTCGGTTGGATCATTATGTGGATGAAACTGCCTTTGGTCCCAGGGTTGTCCAGCTCCCGGCTGAACAAAGCTATAATTCATATCAGGTTCAGGTTCCCTCACCAGCAGTAGGAGGTGCTTATGGATGGCATCAGATTCCACCACCGGAGCATGTGATTTTCCGTGATGGTTTGGTATCCCAGCAACAGGTGATGTATCCTGAGAAATCCGAAAGGTTGGAAGACTGTTTTATGTGTCAGAAAGCTTTGCCTCATGCACATTCTGACCCTGTACCAGTACAGGGTCAAAGAGACAGTGGTGCAAGCCCTGTGTCTGATTCAGATTCAAATTATCATAGTCTCCTTATGGAGGAAAATTGGAGAGCTCAGCCAACAAACAGGGTTGTGGTAAGTGGAGCATTGGGGGAAGGTATTGTTGGGCAGGGAGTTGAGATTCGACCCAGGGTCCAAGGCCAAGTGGATCCTCTAGTTGGAACAGCTCATTCAGAGGCGGCAACTGGGATCGTGCAGAATTCTGAGGGAAAATATGAGAATGAGAGAAACAATCTTCAACAAGTTGATCATCCAATGATTTCAGCACCCCAGGGTGTCATGAGGAGGGCAGGTGACCTACAGCCACCAAATGGTGCATTCATGGTCACTATTCCACAGTGTGGTCAAGATGATGCTGTTCAGCTCCATTCTGCCCCAGCCCAGCATCAGGTTAAACAGGAAGATTTGGTTAACACTCCTGTTAATCAAGAAGTACCACTTATTGGAGGCCTGCCTGTTCAAACTTCAGAATGCTTGGTTCGTGAGTCTCCGCAAGCATATTTCAACAAATTTCCGAAAGAAGACAATGTTTCTCAGATGATGGAAACCTTCAGGATAAGCCCGTCTGAGGTTTATGTTAATAGTGAGCATGGTAAGTCACCTGTTGATACACCTAGAAGGGAAGATAGCTATGATCAGAAACCACCACAGGTTGCGGGGAGGGAGGTACCTCCAGATAATACCTTTGAGAGGAATCAATTTAATCCAACTGAAGTACTGGCTTCTTACACTACTGGAGTCTCACAAGTGCATAACACACAGCCAGTAGAATTCTTTGAGGCACCACAACCACCTATGTGGGGAAATCCTGAATCTTATCAACAATCAAGAATTGGATTCCCTGTGGATTCTTATGCATATCATTATGGCAACCCTGTTGTTTCCACCCCTTTAACTAATAGAACTCAACCTCCTGCTGAATGGACGAATGAGAACTTGAAATTCCAGCCCAACATGGTACCTACTGATGTTGAAGTTGTTAACTCAAATGGTAACATACCATCTTCTTTCTCTCCACCTATTAGAACGGGTGATGTCCAGGATTCTTCAAACTCACTATTCAGCGATCAGGATCCTTGGAATTTGAGCCACGATACTCATCTTCCGCCTCCTATACCTACGAAAATACAATTGAAGAAGGAACCCTATACAAATAGAGATCCCTTTGGTGGCAATGGTGCAGAACTTAATACAGAAATGCGATTGGAGGATGGAGGTCAACAGCCACTGGGCAATTTGAACAAGGATCTTAGTCCAGATCATGCCCGGTCTTCCAAAGGTCAGTCAAAGGTCTTTCTATATTTGCTTTATTCATCGATTGGTTAGTTGGAAATCATAATAATTGTCTTTTTTTTTTGTTGTAGGATCAACAGAGGAACAGATCAAGCAAGAACTTCAAGCTGTTGCCGAGGGTGTAGCTGCCTCAGTTTTTCAGTCATCTTCGCCATCAAATCCTGATATTCATGACCAAAATGAGTCTGCATATGAATCCAATCAAGATGAAGGTCACATCAGCACTTCAAGCATGCAGCATAACGTTGAGGTTGTCTATTTAGGAATTCATCTGTGTGTTTGAGGATGTGCATTAATATTTCACTTAGATTTCTCTCTCATGCACACATGTTAATTTATATTTCAGGCTTTCTCCATTTGCACTTTTCTAATTTCTGTTTTCTATTTCAGGACGTCAAGACCAAATATCCGGATAAGGCAAATCTGGGTTTTCCAGTATCCGATGGCATTGGCCGGCTGCAGGTTAAAAACTTGGTGTTCTATGTTTCCTAGTTGTGATCTAGTGCTGTCAACTTGTCCCATGAACTGATTTCTTACTGTTTTGGTAGATTATTAAGAACAGTGACCTTGAAGAGCTGAGAGAATTGGGTTCTGGAACCTTTGGTACTGTCTATCATGGAAAGTGGAGGGGCACTGATGTTGCTATCAAACGAATCAACGATAGGTGTTTTGCTGGGAAGCCTTCAGAACAGGAGCGCATGGTTTGTCTTCTCAATGCACTAGTTTCCAAAACCTACTAGTTTTGTTCATTAATATATCATTTATTGTCTCTGTATTTTGGTTTATGTAATTTTATCAGAGAAATGATTTCTGGAATGAGGCCATCAACCTTGCTGACTTGCACCACCCAAATGTAGTAGCTTTTTATGGCGTTGTACTTGATGGTCCGGGAGGTTCTGTGGCAACAGTGACAGAGTATATGGTCAATGGTTCTCTTAGAAATGCCTTGCAGAAGAATGAAAAGTAATTGTTTTGCTTCGCCTTTTTTTCTTTGTATTACTGTGTTAAAATTTTAATGGGTGCAATAGTCGGCATTTGATTTTTGTTGTGATAAAAAAGCTGACTTTAAGGTAATTGTCACAGGACTCTGGACAAGCGCAAACGTCTCTTGATTGCAATGGATGTGGCATTTGGAATGGAGTACCTGCATGGAAAGAATATAGTGCACTTTGATTTGAAAAGTGACAACTTACTTGTCAATCTTCGAGATCTGCACCGCCCGATTTGCAAGGTAAGTGACTGGAGTGGTCTGGCATTCAAAATGGTTTTATTTGCAGCAATATTACTGTTGTTCCAGAGTGCATTCTCTGATCTAGTAACATGCTTTAATTACAGTTGTTCCAGAGAACAGATTGCATTCTCTGATCATAATAAGACTGAGTTCACACACACACACAAAAAAAAACAGTTCACTTGTCTGCTTCTGATGTCAGGTTGGGGATTTGGGCCTATCAAAGGTGAAATGTCAGACACTGATCTCCGGTGGTGTGCGAGGAACACTTCCATGGATGGCACCAGAACTTTTGAATGGTAGCAGTAGCCTTGTTTCTGAGAAGGTTTGATTTTCCTTTTTCTTTCAACTTTTTAAAATATTATTGTCCCTCTCCTTTGGGAGTGTTTTTATTGACATAATTAATTTCTCTTTGGGTACATTAGGTTGATGTGTTTTCATTTGCTATCGTAATGTGGGAGCTCCTCACTGGAGAAGAACCTTATGCGGACTTGCACTACGGTGCTATCATAGGTGATCTACTGCTAATAACTCGTCATTTGTGTAAACATGCTTGGCTCGTATTTGGTTTACTTGGATCGAGAGATGCTGATAGTGAGTTGTTATATATTGGCAGGTGGTATTGTGAGCAATACATTGCGGCCACCAATCCCTGAGTCTTGTGATCCAGAATGGAAATCACTAATGGAGAGATGCTGGTCATCAGAGCCATCTGAGAGACTGAACTTCACCGAGATTGCAAACCAATTACGTGCTATGGCTGCAAAGATTCCTTCCAAGGTACAAGGCCAACCGCAGCAGCAACCCTCCGCACCGCAGCTTCAGGTTCCAAAATGATATGCATGCAAGTGATTGCCTCATCAGCCTTCGCCGCCATGTCCCTTGCCTGTGTGTTCCAGGCCATTGGAAGATGCCTAATGTGTCGGTTTTAATGTGATAGGAAAGTTGTTTCATTGTTTTACAGAAAACTTTAGATCTTATAAAGTTGTCAACTTTGTTAGGTTTATGGTTTTCCTTTGAATCAAGTCTTTGCTATCACGTTTTGACATAAGATACATACAAGAATATGAGGATTGGATGGATTGTATGCATCTTTTGTGTTGGCTTCATCACCTTGTTCGCCACCAAAAACAACAATGCCATTTTCGCACAAGGAAAACCCGAAAGCTTTTTCATGGGTATTCTTGTATGAAGATTAAAGTCTTCCTCATTTAACAGTCATCTCAGTCATCCATATTAATCTAACCACTAACCGAAAGGAGAGAATTGGTGATTCCAAAACTTGGTGAGCTTTATACAGGTAAATGATTAACCGATACACCAAAATTCATGTAGTATTTTTTGTATACCAAAAATAGAAAGCGATCAGGCGTGTGGGCGTTTACGTCACCGCGTAGCACCTGAAAACTATTCAGTAGTCAAAAACCTCCACATCCTACAATTCCTTATTTTGTTTGGTTTCGTTTTTCCATTCCTCGCCTGCAGGTTTGGGAAGTTTCAAATACATGAACAAATCCTTAGCACCAAGCCACCAACCTCTCTTTCCTTGATATTTCTTTCTCTCTTCTTTCACCAGAGATTTTCTCTTAAACAAAAACCAGAATTCATGAACGACCACCCGCCAATCCTGCTGAGCGAGTATTACGAACATGTTCAAGGAGAAGAAGATATCAATGACTACGAAGAGGATGGCTCGGCTGGTTTTCAGGGCTGTTTCGGGTTTCCATGGAAGCAAAGCAGCAGCGACAACGAACGTAAATATCTATTGGGAGGATGCAATACTCAAACTAAGGAGGTGACATGGTGGAGGATGAAGCTGAACAAGACTAGGGAGTTTACGGAGGTTTTGGGAGGGCCTAAGTGGAAGAACTTGGTTAGAAAAATTGGTGCATACTGCCGGCGGTGTAGGAAGCAAAGGATTAGATTGTGCAAGAAAAAGAAGCCCAAGAATAGGTTTCACTATGATGTTCATAGCTATGCTCTCAATTTCGATAACGGTATTGACGGTAGAGATGGGG
This sequence comes from Rubus parviflorus, assembly GCA_029955375.1. Lineage (NCBI taxonomy): Eukaryota > Viridiplantae > Streptophyta > Magnoliopsida > Rosales > Rosaceae > Rubus > Rubus parviflorus. The sequence continues at coordinate 22,394,039 of JARGGL010000004.1, forward strand.
TTGTTGATTTCTCAGCAAGGTTTGCAGCTCCTTCTTCGAATTAACAGAGTTCTACAGCCACGCTGGTCGTGAAACCACCGATGTCTGCTTCCATAGGATCCGAAGGTTATTAGATTAGAATTAGGCCGGCTGTCATTCTTTATTTCCTTATTTGGTGAATGATTGTGTTCTATCTATGTAGTCTTTTCTCCAGTAGTAAATTTTGGACTAAAATTACAAATTTAAATCAAGGGCATTCCATATTGCTACTGCTTTACACAAGGTTGTGAATTGTGATAAAGAAACCAGAGAACCCTCATGGTTTGTTATCCACATTAATCAGAAATACTTGATGGCAAATGTCACAACTAGTAGATTTCTAATTTTGGAAACGTCTATAAACTATATTATAGCCATTCTCATCCATAGAAATAAAATACAGAAAGCAAACATTTAAATGTAGAGGTTCTTAGTTTACAAAAATTCTATCTAGACCCGAAGACAGCCTCCTTCGAGTTTGTTCCTGTTACATGCTTAACATTTGATGAGATGGTACTAGAATGGTGTCAGACTCGGAAGGGATTGATAGCATGAGGCGGCAGCACCATTTACTGGTCTAAGCTTTTATAGTATTAGAAATACTAACTTCTTCAAACAAAATACTTCCTTGCAGCCCATCTCTGATACTAGATTTCATCTTTCCATAAGTTAAAAGTGTCACGGTTACTTGAATCGTTGAGTGTTTCCGTCACCTGCATTACTTTTTTAAACAATGGGGAAAAGATTTATATAATAGGTCTAAAAAATTGAACAGAAAGATAAACTTAAGTGCAATATTCCTACCTCTTGCGCTTGCTCTTCAAAACAGAAGTTGTGGAGAGGTTGCTGTGCCAATTCCTTTTTCTTTGATTGATGAACCAGTTATTGATCTGCTTCAATTGCAACCCTGTTTCCTGCACCAACCTCGCTTTGTCTTCCTCCTATTCATAGCGAAAGAAAGAGGGTTAGTTTCCGACTAAGCTATACAAGGGGATTGATTGATTATACAAAGTTAAAACTTGAAACTCACAGTCGGGTAAGGCCATTTGGAATGTGTTTGCCACCAAGCTTTCAACACAGAAGTGGTGTCACCTGGAAGTTTCCCTGCTCTTCGCTTACGCAGAATTTCCTCTCTAATGTCTACAATCTTTTCCTTGTAACCCTGAGAATTTGCAGCACAGGTTATATATCACCTAGACTCTTCTATGCATACTACATAGTGTGTAATATGGATCTATCCTCTATAGTGCATTCATACCTGCTTCAATTCATGCTTCAATTCTTGCCTTACGCGCTCCATCAAGGACCTCTCACTTTCAGTTGGAACGAGAGGACCGAATCCCATGGTGTCATGTCCATCCAGACTTGCATCATACGAGTTAATGTCACTGTCGAATTGGTCATCATCATCAGACATTGTTGCCCCTGTGCCCTCAGCCGTTGATACACCTGTGTTTTCGCATCATAATTTAACCATTTATAACTAAGCCATTCATTAACTCTAAACACTCGTCTGCTCTAGATGCATAACAGTATAAAGATGATGACAGCAACCACCACACAGAAGCACAAATGATGCTTTTGAAACCCAAATTCATAAATGGAGGAATGAAACACTAGAGGCACTATTGAAACCTGAAGAATCCATTGAAAAAAAAAACTGTCACTGTAACTAATTGCACGTCTTTCCTCTCTTTTCTTGAGAGATAAAGTCATAACTAGTAATTCTAGTCTGTGATCTTAGCACTGAGAACAGAACCATGACAGTGATTAAAAAGTTGTATCACTTGAATTCTAAGCACAAAAAAGTTACTTTTTTTTTTTTTTTTTGCAAAAGTAATTCTTGTTGGGGTGAAATTAAAGAGAAGGGAATTAGGGAAATTACCTGTTAAGCTCTGTAGGGATTGCTCAAGCTCCCAACAAGCCATTACTGCTTCCATAGCATGAACTCGAACATGTTGTTGCAATTGTTCTTTGAAGGAACAAAGCAATAGCACATAATTTGTCTACATATACCAAAAAAGGAGTCATCTTTAGCACACTAAAACTCAGATTCTCTCTACTATTTAGTCCAAAATAAAGATTACCAAGAAATTGGAGGGCTAATCTGTAAACCATGAATAATTGAAGACTTGCACCACCAAAAAAGTTGTGATCTTTAATGAAAAATCTTAAAAAGGAAAGAGCTTTAAGCTTAGTTACTAACCATGAACAAGTCCAGTTCTTTGTCATCCATGACTTGGAAATCGCCGTTGGCTCTCATCGCCGAGTACTTGTCCACCACGCGCTGCGACTGCACGAGCTGCTCGTCGATCTTGGGCAGCTGGTCGACCGGTGTGGCGATCCTCAAGCACGACACGTGTGCGGAGACCAACTGCTCGTAGAGGGGGTGGCCCACTATGTCCGCTTTGAACCTCCCGCTCTCGCAGTCCAGCTCATCCTCCTCGTCCTCTTCGCCGCCCCGATCGCCGCTCTTCCCGGACGGCGATATGACAACGTCGTCGTTTCGGGAGAAGCTGCTCTGCTGTTGACGGAACGGCGCCGCGTTGAGCCACGTGGGAGCGAGCTGGGGAGGTTGTTGGTCGGGGCTGGCAAAGGAGCTGTGGAAGGCCATTTCGTGAGGGGTTTGGTGGTGGTGAAAAGCCATTGAAATTTTTACTGTAAAGAAAAGCGCTTTTTTAGTTCATGAGGAAAGCGCGGTTCAGAAAAGCGAGTTGCAATTAAGAAGAGCAGAGAGATGAATGAAAGAAACACACAAAGCTCTTTTGGGAGAGGGGACGACTTTGGTTTTTGAGTTGAGTGATGATGACTGGCTGACGCCGGTACCGAGGACGAGGGACGATCGGACGGTCGAGATAGGTCGACACGTGGCGGTGATGACATTGGACTATTGGAGGTCGAGTTAATAAGACAAAGATTGATTATTGATGACTCTTAGATTCTACTGTTGATGTAGAGCATTGTTGATTGTTCATAGTTTGGACCGGTTGGTGAGTTTAGGGGCTTCATTGTCCTTGTTATATTGCTAATTACTACAGATTGAATCGTACTACACTACCCCTTGGCTCTTGGCAGTGTCCATTGAACAAGATTAGATTTTTCCGTTAAAATAACATCAGAATATGATATTACTTACCTATCAATCTTTTGGAGCCATATCTACATATTAGGAAAATGATGGAGAAATATTCTAGACACGTGAATGATTCATAGTCGTTGATGTATTTCAAAACCGTTCCATTCAAAACATAAAATGGTAGCTAGAATTTTGGAAAAAATTAAAAATTAAAATAAAAGTAAGATGCATGATAATGATTAACCTATAAGTGGAGTTTTAACACATGTTTTCCTCAATATACATATGCATGTATGTTTTAAAGGATATAATGGAGATAGATGGGATGGATGAAGATGAGTGCAGGAAGTAGGGCAAGATGTGCACAGTGGAACCGACGATGCTTCAATAGGAATGGTGATCTGATTAGATTTTCCTTTTGTATTGTTGCAGGAAGTTTCTTCCATGATTTCGAGGGACATTTCACCCTTTGGTATATGCTAGGCAATGAAAAATATTTGTTTCAAACAAAGAGAGAGAGAAGTGGTTGACAAGAAAAGTAAAAGAAAAGTAAGGAGGAACAACTTTTGTGCTTTAACCCTTTGGATACGCTGAAGCAACCCAAGGCTTTATAGAACCAGACAAAGTACCAAGACATCACTCAATCATAACAAATCTAGAGACTTTGCCAGTCTGAAAAAGATGAATACTTTAGGGTTTTGTTAGTTATGGTTCATTGGTTCTTGCCCAGCGAAGCTGATTCAATCTGAGACGCCGATCAACTAACTAGGGTTTTATTAATGATGATACTAAATGTAGATCGATTAGTTTAATAACACTATGAAAGAAATGAAATTGGAGGACACATGATTCTGGGAAGTCGTTAAATTTTTGTTTTGGACTTGGGTATTACATGGACCGGAAGACAGTGGAATTGAGGTGGTGTGTTGTTTCTCTCTCGTCAGGTCGTCCCTACGCACAGGTACGAGATACACGTGTCGAGCCCGAGTTTCATGGACCACTTGGGAAGGCACGCCACTGTCAGAGAGAATCCTGTTCGTACAGCTGTAAAAAGTAGCTCTGGGATCGATTTCACTATTGAATAGCAGCGTCGTACCCGTAGATTGGATAGAAGAGGCGCGCTGCTGCTGGCGGCTGAACACCAAAGGACTTCACGCGCGCCTGTTGCTGGTGGCTCCCACTTTCCGACACTACCAGGGTACATGGCTGACTACTGTTCTACGTTAGTGCCGGAACAAGATGGCCCACTTCAACTTATAAACGGCTAGAAGAAGACAACCAAGCCCAAACGAGAAGAGAAGAGAAGAGGCTCTCAGACCCAAGCCCACTATGGCTGTCACTGAAGAAGGCCCATAGGGAAAATCAATCTCTTCCTTTCTCATTCTCTTTGTTCTGCTTCTCTCTTTTGGGTAAAGCCACAATTAGTCTATATATTTCCTTTCGGTTAATCTAACTGTCACACACAAGTTACAAACTTGTTAATACAAGTAATGTTCTCTATGTTAAGGTTTATAAAACCTTAAGACTGGCCTGTCAGAAAATTTAACAATAATACTACTTGGGCTTGGTCAAAAGCATAACATGTATGAAGCAGGTTGGACAAAATCTTCAATTCCAAGAACAAGATTTACAGTCTCCAATATTCATGAAGCCTGCCTCTTAGTGATCAGGGATTCTGTGAACACTAATAACAACAACAACAAACATTTGTACTAAATGCAATGTTGAATGTACATGATTGTTAAGGAAGACTAGGAGGAGAAAGGGAAGGCTTTGCAACTTTGAGCTCACCACAGTCACTGATATAAACAGTTTTGAGAGGCTTATTCCACAGAGCCCGAGCCTGCATTGCTCTGTCGTCTCCGATAAACTCCGCAAAATCGTTGAATTGCTGTATTCTCTCCGATGGTCTGTATGTGGGTATAGCTGCTATAGCCGTCACAACATCCAAACCTTCAAAAACCCAAAAAGAATGCAACTTTGAGTCGAGTAAATTAGTTAGGAAAATTCTACAACCTTAATGTGTCGGTATAGTAGACTAGACAATCCGCCTCGTCTGTTTACTTGATATATCGATACATTACATTAATAGAATAGTTAGTTAAGCTGAATTGTAAAACAGTAAAATAAAAATATAATCTTTGTAAACCTTCAAGTACTGAGCCGAAGACTATGTTCTTGTAATCGAGCTGGGGACATGGGCCGGGCCCAGTAGTGATGGAGAACTCGACGTTTCGGTAATCCGGGTCGAGCTTGATTTCATCGTCGTCGTCGTTCTCGGAGAGGCTGAGGGAGAGAAGGCCGGGACGGGAGTGGGTGAGTTCGAAGGCCTTGGGATCGACGGTCTCGGTGTTCCGGGCGATGAGGCCCGTGGGCCGTCGGACGTCGCCGGGTTTGTCCCCCTGGTGACCCGCGAGTAAATACTGACCCGGGAAAAGCTTGTGGACGGTTGTGCCCTTGTAGGCGGCGGAGGTAACCATGGCCTTGAAATTGGCGACGGTGATGGGGACGAGGTGGCCGTAGAGGCCCAAAACGAGCCGGCCCAAGGGGACCGGGTCGGGGCAGAGGACGGGTTGTTCGGAGGACCACCGGAAAAAGGTGGGACAGAGGCTGAAGTCCATGAAGACGCGGTCGGTGATGGTCGTGTCGGGTTGCGGCGGAGAGGCGGCGGAGGAAGGCGGTGGGTTGAGGAGGGTGAGGGAGGTGGAGGAGAGGAGGAGGGAGCGCCGGGTCAAGTAGAGGGCATTGGGCTTGGGCTTCGGGTTTGGGTGGAGAAGGGGTGGAGGAGCGGGTGGTGGTGTAATTACAGAGTAGCCCATCAAGCAGCTCCGGTTGATTTTGGTTCAAGTTCGCATCTTTGTGATTGATTTGGGGATGAGACGCAGAGACTAGCCAGCCACAGAGTGGGATTGTGGGACCTACTATTGTATGCAGGTAATTAACCTTTATTTTTTGGACAAGTGGAAAAGGCTTTGGCTATTGGCAATTGTCATGGAGGGAGTCTCTGAGTTTGTACTTGTAGTACTACTACAAAACCCAGTTTGTACTGGAAGAAGATATATATAGTGCAAACCTGCTGAGGAATCCATAAGCTTAGCTTGTTAATATGACCCAGGTAGGTAATCTGAAAATTTACCATTCAGTTAAAAAATGTAGTGAAACTGGCCTCAAGATCTTCACCCACAAGTATAAGAAAACACTAACTAAAACAAGAATGACATTAAGAACAAGTTGCTGAGCTTCTCAAATTAAGTTGGAGTTGCTCTGCTTCCATCATAGGGATACTTCTCTTAGCAACCAGCTGGTTAGAATTGCTTTTTGTTGAGTCCACTGAAATGTAAGAAATTAACAAATGCCAAACACTAGCCTTGAGGTCACATTTAATTTTTGCCCACAAATTAGCTTCTTCTGGCAGGGTATATGACAAAGGTGGGGTTGTACGTTCTGCTTCCATCAAATCAAATGAGTCATCATATTCCTTCCAATTCTCCAAGTTTGAAGGTCTATTTTGCTCTTCTAGTACATGGTAAAGTGAGTGTTCTATCAACATATAATATTTAGGACACAGTAGATTGAGGATTCCGATTTGCAAAATGGTTACATTCATTATGAAGAGAATTAAGACACCTTATACCATTCTGGAACTCTGGATATATGGCATGGAAAAAATGTGAGATATACAAAAGGAAAGCATATCCCTCTTTCCATTTTGAGGGACATATATATTAATAGAGGAACAAAAGCAGTCCAACAACATTCATTGATCTATGTGTCTATGAAGAAAGAGATGCGATTTTGCTTCATTCACTGTACTTTTCTGCCATTCTTTTGTTTTTTTCTTTGCGATCTTAATCTCAAAATTTCCGAGAATCCACATCCTACTTATGTGAAATGTCAGATTATGTCCTATTTATGTGTATTTATTTACTTTTGCCTTTGCCTAATACTATTACATTGGTTATGAATGATGAATACAAAAGTAAATCAATGAGTTGGTGATGCAGAGATAGAGATGAAACATGCAAAGAAACGAGCACGTACTTACCATATAATATACAACCCCAGTCTGTTTCCGCAGCATCACCATCTTTGGTTGCTAGCTTAACTGTCAGACCATACTTAATGCTAGCTTCCCTTCCTTTAACTGAAACAGTGACCGAAACATTTGATTTATGGACCCTCTCAAGATGATCGATCTGTATTAGAGTGATGATATAGTGGCTTTATTCATAGGATAGTCAGGAATGATCGAGTTTGGTTAATTTCTCTAGGGGTGTCCTGCATAATTTGGTGGTTCAAACCCACTATATATATATCATGCAGATTAGCGGAAGATATGACTCGAAAACAGCTAACTGAAGCTATCCATGTGATCTTGAGTTTTAGAACGTGCAACTCCCCTAAAACAAGGCCTGGACTGGAATTTTAATTTTGATTTCTTTACTCCTTTTATTTGACGTATGTAGGAGAAACTTATAAGGGTACTAAGAAATTCATCTTGCTCCTAGCTTTGTAGCTGTCGGGTAGAAATGACAAAGAATGACATGCTTTGGTTCCATGGTTGCCCCTGAAGAGAGAAAATTAAGCTTTCATATCAATATAAATAGTGATATGCTTTCTTGTTCCTAAATTTGTAATCTGTTTGGTAATTCGTATTCTGTGTAGATAATATTAGAGGGAAAAAAACCTAAATAAAGATGGCTTCTCAGTTCCTGACCTGTTTTTTTCTTGCTCTGCTGCGTTGAGCTCTCTAAATTTGACTACTTTACACGAGATGGTGCACTCAAGTCTTCTTTGTTCCATAGTGTTGATCCAGTGCGAAGACTGGGGCTGTTTTTTGGGGAACGAAATGTTCATTTGTTGAGGGCAAGCGTTGGAGCAACTACCCTTCACCTTGTGCAGTGCACAGCTGCAATTACGGTGGTATGGCCTATGCTCAACCTCCATGTCGTGCATTGATATGCTTCCTTCTAAGACACACTGAAGCATCATCTTAGTTGCCATTCTCGCCTGTGATTTAAACTTGTTGAAATTGCTTGCTTTGTTACTTGCTTATATAGAAGGAGGCTGTGGTTTCTTCACGGAAGTGTGGGAGTAACCAAGACTAGAATTTTTGTTGCTGTTTGTTACCACGGTGAACTCGAGACAAGTTTTCTGCTATGGTGATTCTTGCAAAAGCATTATTCTTGTTGATTTTGTTTTCAAGTGGTCTTGTCAAGTTAGTTATGCAACGTACAAGGCAATTGTTTTTTTCTTGAGGACCAAGGTTGGCTTGGTTTAGCATAGTTTTCTCCACAATAACGTCTTTTAACTAACCTTGTTACCCAGCCAATTCTATTGTTTAATGTGTTTTAGTTGACTGTTTCTATGCAACAAGATCTTGGTTTTAGCATGGTGTCCTCTCCCTCTTGTTTATGATTCTGTTACTGAATTCAAGTACAAAGGCACCAGTAAGCTCTTAGGATATAGGGTACGTTTTAACTTCTGCTTTTTCACAAAAAAAAGTTTTTAACTTCTATACCTTTTTCAATGATTAATTACAATGAAACAGAAACAATGGAAGATAAACAAATTTGTCTAAAAAATGATCAAAAATATTATTGTTATAAACAAGATCATCACAAAACATAAAACACATAGTTCTCAGTTTTAGCAACTTTAAATTGTCAGAGATTTCGGTTGAACTTTGGCATTTTGTACAGCTAGAAAATGTATATGAAGCAGTACATGCATGCATGGGCTTTTATAGTGTTTCATATCACTGATATTTCCCCATTTATATTCATTAGGGTTGACTTTTGAATTTGATTTTTTTTTTTAAAGAGTATTCCTAGTTCTCAAATTATGACTTTCTTAAACAAACAGAACATGACTTAATTTGTTGAGGACAAGCATTGGAGCAAGCACCGCCCTTGGACCAGTGCAGCGCACAATTGCAGTTTTTATGGTATGGCCTTCGCTCAATTTCGGTGTACTGCATTGATAGACTTCCTTCACACACACACTGAAACATCGATCTTACCAGAAATCTCCAAGGTAGCCCATTCTCTTCTTCTGTTCTCGTTAGAGTGAATTAATATGTTGTATCTGTGTTTGTCCAAGGCAGTGAGCAGTGTAGGTGTTTGTCTACGGGTGAGTGTACGTTTGACTGTGTTGAAACTTTATTGTGCTTTTTAAGGGTTTATATAGATCGAGCGGGGAAATCAAGAAAGAATTTTGTGCTATTTCTCCCACGTAGTCTTGTTGAAACTCGAGACCAGTCAATTTTGTATGGGTTGGGGTTCTTGCCAAAGTGGAAACAAGAATAAGACAACAAGCGAATTTCTCTAGGGTTCTAACATTTTTCAGAGGGAGGGGATCGGAGTGAGAAAAGAGAATTAGTCTTGGCCTTTTGTTTTGCGGCTTGGCTTTTGGGGTTTTAATAATAGCATAGATTAATCCCCTGATACGTTATTTACCTAACTAGCTAGGTAGTTAGAGAAGGGCTGCCCATTTTGTTATTAGGGATGCATGCTTGGCGGTTAACTCTATGCAACTAACTAATTAACCTAGGTCCGGGTCAAGTATCATTTCTTGTTATTCAAGGAAAAGACACCAATTGATCACTCACGTCAAAATGAGTATGGTTTGCTGCTTCCATTATTATATTAGTTCGCACTACTTAGTGTTGAGAGGATGGATGTTTAGTTTCTACCACTATTTTTTTTGTCTCGGTTCTCATTCATGCTTCTTGGTTCCCATAGCTTTTCCTAAATATTTACCATCAAGCTATAGGAAAATTTCTTATGGTTGATATGAAGTTTCTTATGGTGGTTCTTGCAAAAACATTTTTCTTTTTGCGTTTCCTAATCTTCATGTTGTCTTGTCAAGGTAGTTATGCAACAAGAATTGGTTGTCTTGAGAAACTCAGCTTCCCAATGTTGGGGTCTTAAGTTTGTCCCATACACACACATGGAGAGAGAGAGAGAGAGATCGATAACCTGTCTTGGTTTAGCATATAGCGATCATTCTCTCTCTTGGTTTAGCATTTAGCGATCATTGTAATTGTGGGGTTTTAGCATAGATTTCTCCACAATAACGTCTTTTAACTAACCTTGTTACCAACTGTATTGTTAGTTGTGTGTCAGTTGACTGCTCCTATGCAATAAGATCTCTCGGTTTTGGCTTATTAATTGTCCTCTCTCTTGTTTTTGGTAAGCATCACTCTGTTACTTAATTCACGTACAAGACCCTAAACTCATTTAGGAGGACATAAAATATGGTGTTTAATGGTCATTCTTTATGCATATTGTGTTAATAACTAATTGAAGAAATCAAGTAACAGGGACAACGTACTGAGTTTTGTGTCTGTCCAAGCCAAGGACTACATACAATTTTTCCCACATTATTGGCAATGTATGACTGTAGAAAGTTTTAATCCACTATCTTCGTGATACTATAGGGTCGATCTTCTTACAATTACTATGATTTAGAGATTGCCAATGGGAATGCTCGAGCTCATTTGGTTACCAACTTTTCCATGTTAAGAACAGACACAAGTGCATAATCTTAAACATAGATTTCTATTCCTACTTTTGGTTTTGGAGAAGAAAAGTAGAACGTTAAGGTCAATCTTTTCATCTTTTTTTAACTCTTACCATTGTCCTCTCTCTCTCTCTCTATCTCTCTCTCTCTCTCTCTCTCTCTCTCTCTCTCTCTCTCCTTTCATTGAAAAAAGAGAAAATAAAAAAAAAAAAAATCTGTGAAACGAGTCATCAGGAAACTCTACCTTCTTGATGGTTTCTATGAGTCTGAGAAAGAAAGAAAAAAGGGGCACTTTTCATCAGAATGCTACAGCATCAATTGATACCATCGATCTTCTTTGTAGTTTGCAATTCTTGTTTATCAAACAAAACTATTTGGAGAAGAAAGAAACTCCTTTCCTTGTTATTTATATATAAAAATATAAATTGCCTAGAAAATTTAAACAATTGCTGCATGCATTTTTTCCATATATATATAGATATTCTTAAATTGCCTATGATGTTTCTATTTATTTGTTGCTCAATGCAACACTACTTAGTTTTAATTTTGAGCTGGACAACTTTGCAAAATGCGCGGCAAACTAGAATTTTTTGTGTTTTAGAAAAGAAAAAAAAGTTGCTTGCAGTTCAAATACTAATGATTTGTTGAGGTATACAATGCTAGTGCTGAAATGATGTTAACAAAGTAGAATCTAGAATGTAACCAAGAATTGGTAGAATGGGGAAGAGAAGGGCTTATGCAACTATGAACTCAGACAGAGAGACTCTCAGGTTGTATAAGTCTGTTGTATATATGCAGCTTCAGTTGAATTCAAGAAATGTGACAATCTCTACAGAAAACTCAGTAGAATTTACATGGATGAAGCTAGAAGAAATTAGCTCACAAGGACTAGTTTCTCAAAATTAATTTTTATCTTGAGGACTAGTGCTGGGCTCCAGGATAAGAGAAACGAAAAATTTTAAATTGCTTCTCAGTTCCTGACCTTTTTCTTCTAACTCAGCCGCAGTCGTATCAAACCTCTCTCTATCTATCATCTGTGTGTGACTAGGAATGGACCCCATTAAGACTTTCTATATTTCCGATGGACATGGATGTGTTGCTGGGAAGAGCAGAGGATTTGGAAGTTGCAGCTGACATGCACAATGAGCCATCGGTCCGTGATTGTTTCTTGGGGAAGGAAATGTTCCTTTGTTGAGGACTTGAATTGGTGCAAGCACCCCTCTTGGACTTGTGCAGTGCACAATTGCAGTTTTTATGGTACGGTCTTCGCTCAATTTCTGTGTCCTGCATTGATAGGCTTCCTTCAAACACACACTGAAACATTATGCCAGAAACTCCCAAGATAGTCATCCTCTGCTATCCTCTTTCTTTAGAATGTGTTGTATAATTGTTCGTGTCCCTGAGCAGTGTACTACTTGTGTGTCTTAGTGTCTGTGGGTTGAGTGTTTGACTGTTGAAAATTTAGTGTTTTCTGAATCATTTATATAGAGAAGGGTATTATGTATAATAAATTGGGTGTGGGAGAAATCAAGAAATCTTTTAGTATGGTTTGCGGTTCTTATTTTTGCCAAAGTGGAAAGAAGACTAAGACAAGCGTTTGTTTCTATGGCTATGGTTTTTGCAGAGAGGGAGAAAAAGTGAGAAAAGAGTAGTCGACTTTCTTGTTTTGCGGCTTTGGCTTTGGCTTTGTCTTTGGCTTAAATATCTAAGTATTAATGGCTTATAGTAATAGCTTGGATTAATCCGCAGAGACGTTATTTACCTAACTGGGGTAGTTAGAAGGGCTGCCTATTTATAAATACATGCTTGGTGGTTAACGCTACTTGATGAATCCTTAGTTTTAACCACTATTTTGTTTGTCTCAGTTCTCATTCATGGTTCTTGGTTCCTTGACTTGGAATTTGTCTGAATCCTTCTAGGTTGTACACTCTTGTAAGCCTAAGGCTCAGATTGGATTCTTCTTAAAAAATCAAAGTGCATGTTGCTTTGTCGGCTTTGGGTCTCATTATACGAAGTTTTTTTTGTTTTTTGGAGTGAATTTAACTAGTCTGTTTGCTTCACACAAAAAAATCTTCGTTACTAACTAATTTGATGGGAACCATGCCTTGGCTTAATTAAGTTTAAAGTCCTTATGCCTATAGGATTAATTACCTCCATCTTGACAAAACAAATTTCCTCCTTTTGTTTGCACATAATGAAAAGCTTGAGCAGAAGGGAACGAGATCAGTTAGAATCAAGTGCAGGAGAAACCAATTTCATATATACAGTTTGTGTGTCCAAATAAAGAACAGAATGACAAATCAAATAACACCTTGGAATCGGAATTATATTTCTATTGCCAGGAAATTCTTTGAAATTTTTTAAATTTATGCTTGGGTTAATACACGTTTGATTGAATTGTTCATGGAATTGTGGGAGTAACTATGAATAAAAATTGTGTTAGTGTTGAACAAGGATGGCGTTTCTTTATTGAACTCAATTGAAGTTTTCTATGGTGGTTCTTTCAAAAGCATTATTCTATTCAATCGGTCTTTTTTAATCGTCATGCTGTCTTGTCAAGGTAGTTATGCAACAAGGCAATTGTTTTTTCTTGAAACTTCAGCTTCCCAATGTGAGGCCTTAAGTTTGTCCCATACTTGAAAGAGAAATAGATTCACATAGTTTTCACTTTTCCCAATAATAACGCCTTTTAACTAACCTTCTAATGTACCAGTCATTTTAGGGAGATATAAAATATGGTGTTTAACTTTGGCTTTTTCACAACAAGAATCATGGTGTTACTTGATATGAGCAGAAGGTCCCACTTGTGATCTTTAAGGACTTTCTCATGGTTTCTTAACTTTTACCTTTACCAATGGACTCTTACATATTCCTTTATGCAGATTGTGTTTTCACAAATGCAATATTGGCACACTTAATTTCATCAGAATGTTACAGCATCGATCTTCTTAAGTTTAACGTACTTGGTAAAGTTCATCAAAATAAAATATTAAGAGAATGTAAAAATGAAACTCCTTGGCTTTGATTTTAATATTTGAAGAAGTGCTGCCTGCATTTTTGTCTATATACACATGAACTTAAACTGCCTATAAAATTTCTATGTTTTTTTTTTTTGCCGTAAAACTAATTAATGATGATTTTGATCTTGGTAACTCTGTGCAACGATTAGAAGCTAGCCCTTAGAAAAAAAAAACAAAAAGTTGGCTCAAATACTAATGACTCAGATTATACAGTGGTATTGCTGAAATGAGGTTAAGAACTTATATTGTAGAATGAGGAAGAAAAGGGTATGCAATTATGAACCCAGACAGTCAAGACTCTCAGGTGTATAAGTTTGTGTATTCTGCTTCTGTTGTATTAACATTTACAGGAAACTCAGTAGAATTTACATGAATGAAGTCGGAAGAAATTAGCCCACAAGCACCAATTCCACAAGACTAATTGATCTTGAGTACAAGTGCTGGGGAACAAGAATAAGAGAAACAGAAAATTTAAAAATATTGCTTCTCAGTTCCAAACCTTTTTTCTTCTAACTCATCCGTAATCGTAACAAGCAGTCTCTGTCTATCATCTATGTGTCTAGGAATGAGTCTCATTCGTACTTTCTCTGTTTCCAGTTCTGGACAACGCGTCGCCTGGAAGAGAATGCTGAGAAGCAGAGAATTTGGAAGTTGCTGCTGACATGCATAAGGAGCCATCTGTCCATAGTTGTTTCTTTGGGAAAGAAATGTTCCTTTGTTGAGAAGCATTGGAGCAAACCCCCCCTTTCGACTTGTGCATTGCACAATTGCAGTTTTTATGGTAAGGCCTGCGCTCAATTTCGGTGTCCTGCATTGATAGGCTTCCTTCAAACACACACCGGAACATCATCCCTGAAACTCCCAAGGTATTCATTTCTCTTCTCTTCTCTTTTTTCGAATATCTTGGTATTGTGTTTGAGTCAGTGATGAGTTAGCGGTGTAGTACTTGAGAGTGTTGAAACTTATGTGTGCTTTCTCAAACATTTATATAGAGAAGAAGAATAGTGTATGATAAATGTGTGTGTAGGTGAAATCAAGAAATAAGTTTGTGCTATTTCTCCCACCTACTCTAGTTAAACTCGAGAGAAATTTAATTTGGTATGGCATGGGGTTCTTGCCAAAGTTGAATGAAGACCAGGACAATCGTTTTTTTCTAGGGCATTTCAGCTTTGTGAACAGGGCTCTATATTTCTTCAGAAAGAGAAGAGAAATACTCAACCTGGCCTTTTGTTTTGTGTCTTGGCTTTGGTTTAGGCTTTTTATTAGCCTAGATTGATCCGCAGAGACGTTATTTACCTAACTAGGTTGTTAGAAATAGAAGGGGCTGCCTATTTTATAGTTATGCATGATTGGCGATTAACTCTATGCAGCTAACTAACATAGGTCTAGGTCAAGCATCAATTTCTGTTATACAAGTAAAACCCCCACGATCCACTCACATGGAAACACAGTATGGCTTTGGGCTTTCATTATTATATTAGTTGCAGGGTACGTTGCACCAAAAACTGCTGAGGTAATGGATTTTTGGTTTTTACTGCTATTTTGTTTGTCTAAGTTTTCCATGGTTCTTGTATTGCACTCTTTCCATTATTATTTTGAATTTCTTCAACTTTGGTATTTTCGACTTCTAGCGCAGAAAGACTGCATAAGTTTTTTTTTTTTGGTCTCAGGACTGTATATTATTTGATACAACTGCTATTTCCACCTCTCTGTCAACTTTTGAATTTGATATCCTTTTTGGCCCTTAAAGTGAAAGAAGGCCAGGGAAGCAATTTTTTTTTTATAGCGGCTGTGAGTTCCTTCTTAGTGAGAAGCAAACTGAAATTGGGAAATAAATTTGTTGGAAGCTAGCTAGTGCATGCGGTTGGAAATGTACATACTCACAAAACTGAGCAATCTTTTTCCCGCTTAGTATGAAATTTTAATTTTTCAAACCAGCATGCATGGCAGTTGCATTCTTAGAAGATACTAATTAAAATGCATTTCGTGGAAATATTACATAAGCCTGGAAATTGAGATTTGCTTCTTGTTGTTGTCACTACATTCCAATTCTCCCACTTTTTGGCTATAAACATATCTTTGCAATTTTGCATAATGAAGATGTAAATTCTAAGTTGAGTTCTGTTTATCGAGTACTCCATCCAATTATTAGCATTCACTGCTTGGTTTCTTTTGGTTAATTTCCACTGATAGAAATCTTGCAATTTTTTAATTAATTTTTTTTTATTACTGAGTTTCACTCATTGTTGTTTCTTGCATCCCAAATTGAATACTTTATAATATTTCTGAACTCACTCACTCAGAAGCTGAAATGTAATACCAATATGGCAATATCATTGAAATATAAGATCTGTTTCGATTTCCATAAAGAAAAATAAGTTCACTAAGGGAAATGTTTTTATGTTGGAATTTTCTAGGCTTTTTATGAAAGACAATGAGAGAAAAAAGAAACTTTCAGTCTGGGAGAGAAGGAAAAGAATACATAAAATGATGTTCAAAATAAAAATTAGTAATGATGTACGTTTTAAGTCAGTTTTTGTTTTAATCCTTGTTACCAACTTTCATCAGTTCATGTTCACTTTTTTTTTTGTCGTTTTCATCTCTCTTACCTCTTTCATTTTGTCTCCTTTTTTGTTGTTTTTAAAGTAGAAGAGAATTTGCTTGGCTCAAATACTATTGACTCGATCTATTGTCCAAAAAAAAAAATACTAATAACTTCTAGAGGCAGACAGAAATGCTGAGATGATCTTAACAAGTAGATTCTAAATATTGATCGAGTTCGTAACCAAAGAAAAAAGAAGAAGAAGAGAATGTGAAGTACAAGGGCATATGCAATTAGGAACTCGAACAGTCATTTGAGTCATATTCTGAGGTTGCATAAGTTTGTTCTGTACTTCTGCATGTACAGCTTCGCTTGTATTGAAGAATCGTGACAATCTTTACAGGAAACTCAGTAAAACTTACATGGGTGAAGCTTGAAGAAACTAGCCCACAAGCACTAATTCTCTCAAAATTAATTTATCTTGAGTAGTAGTACGTGCTGGAGCACAAGAATATGAGAAACTAAAAGTTTAAAATTGCTTCTCATTTCCTAACCTTTTTCTTCTAACTCACCTTTAAGCCTCTGAAACCTCTGTATATCGTCTGTTTGACAAGGAATGAACCCTATTCACACTTTCTCTGGTTCCAATCGACGTGGATGTGTTGCCGGGAAGATAATGCTGAGTAGAGAATTTGGAGGTTGCTGCTGACATGCATAAGGAGCCTTCTGTCCATGATTGTTTCTTGGGGAAGGAAATATTCGTTTGATGAGGACCAGCACCGCCCTTGGACTTGTGCAGCGCGCAGTTGCAGTTTTTATGGTATGGCCTGCGCTCAATTTCCGTGTCCTGCATTGAGAGGCTTCCTTCAAACACACACTGAAACATCATCCCAGAAACTCCCAAGGTAGTCATACTCTTATATTCTTTTCTTTTGAATGAATGTCTTGCTATTGTGTTTGTATGTTTGAGGCAGTGAGCAGGTGTAAGTGTTTGTGTATGAGTGTGTTGAAGCTTGTGTGTGCTTTCTGAATCATTTATAGTGAAGGGGATTAGTACGTGAAAAAAGGGATGTAGGGGAAATCAAGAAATAAGTTGGTGGCTTTTCCCACGTACTCTTCTTGAACTCAAGACAAATGTTTTTTCCACATAGAGAGAGGGAGAGAGAAAAGAGGAGTACTCGGCTTGGCTTTAGCGAAAGTATTAAGGATGGTTTAGTCTTTTAATTAGCCCTAGATTGATCCGTGGAGTCGTTATTTACCTAACAAACTAGTTAGAAGGGTCCCCATATTTTATTATCAAGCTTCCTCAATGTACGGTTCTTTCTATGCAATTACCTCACATAGGTCTTGTTCAAGCATCTGTTTTCGTTACTTATGTAACAGACTCACTATGTACTCTTGTGGAAACCCAACAGGGTTTTGTTTTTTCTTTATTATATACATAAGTTTCCACCAAAAAGTGCTGAGATGATGAATCTTTGGTTTTTTCTTCTGTTCTTTTTGTCTTAAGTTCTCGATACTTCTTGCATAACATGTATACGATACCCTTTCCATTATTATTTATAATCAAGTTGTAAGAACATTATATAATTGATTAGAGAATTTCATTGAATTTTGACATTTCTACTTATAGCAAATATACGCATGCATGAGGACTGTGTTTCATACAACTGATACTTGTACTTTTGTACTGATGATGATTGATTTTTAAGTTTGATATATATGTTTATAGATTCAATCTAGCAGACTTCAGTATGATTAGAGCTTATGTTACATCATATGTGTATAATATATAGATCTCTTCATTCTGTTATTATTGTCTGTAGACTTTTATTTTTTAATGATTGTCAGTTGCTTAATTTGTAGTGGAAAAATAGTAAAATACTGAAATTGGGAAATAAATCTAAGAGAGCCACTGCTGTCCGAAAATTGGGTTGGTACTGAGAGAGACAACAAGGACTGTGCAATGGGATTTTAGTGTTACATTACCTTCCTGTCAGTCCGAGAAACACGGTTGCGCGCATGAAAATTGAGTTTTGGCTTTCTGATATATATAGGGCAAACCTGCTGAGGAATCCATAAGCTTAGCTTGTTAATATGACCCAGGTAGGTAATCTGAAAATTCACCGGTCTGTTAAAAAATGTAGTGAAAGATGCAGAAAAACTGGCCTCAATTTCCTGATCTTCACTCAAATGTTTAAGAAAACAAGAAAGACATTAAGAACAAGTTGCTGAGCTTCTTGCGGGGGTATACAACAAATTAAGTTGGAGTTGCTCTGCTTCCAGCCTTCCATCATAGGGATATATACTTGTCTTAGCAACCTGGTTGAGTCCATATAATTGCTTTATGTTGAGTCCACTGAAATGTAAGAAATTAACAAATGCCAAACTCCAACTTAGCTTGAGGTCACATTTTTGCCAACAAATTAGCTTCTTCTGGATATATGACAAAAGTGGGGTTGCTCTGCTTCCATCAAATCAAATGAGTCATATTCCTTCCAATTCGATCCCCAAGCTTGAAGGTCTTTCTTGCTTTTGTAGTCATAATAAAGTTCATATATTAGGACACAGTAGATCGAGGATTCCGATTTGCAAAATGGTTATAGCATGAATAGAAGGCACCTTATACCATTCTGGAACTCTGGATGGCATGGAAAAAGGAAACCATATCCCTCTTTCCATTTTGAGGGACATGTATTTTAAAAGCAGTCCAACAACATTCATTGATCTATGTATCTATGAAGAAATAGGTGCAATTTTGCTTCATCCACTGTACTTTTCTCTCATTCTTCTTTTTTTTCTTAGCCATCTAAATCTCAAAATTTCCAAAGAATCCATAATCCTACTTGTGTGAAATGTCAGATTATGTCCTATTTATGTGTATGCCTGAATTATCTATCTATTTATTTACTTTTGCCTTTGCCTAATACACATTGGTTATGAATGATGAACACAATAGTAAATCAATGAGTTGGTGATGCAGAGAATCAGAGATAGAGATGAAACAATGCAAAAGAAACGAGCACGTACTTACCATATTATATATAACACCATCTTTGGTTGCTAGCTTAACTGTCCCTTCCTTTAACTGAAACAGTGACCGAAACGTTTGATTTATGGACCCTCTCAAGATGATCGATCTGTATTAGAGTGATGATATAGTGACTTTATTCATAGGATAGTCAGGAAAGATCGAGTTTGGTTAATTTCTCTAGGTGTTCCTGCATTTGGTGGTTCAAACCCACTATGATGCAGATTAGCGGAAGATATGACTCGAAAACAGCTAACTGAAGCTATCCATGTGATCTTGAGTTTTAGAACTTCAGATGATCTAGTGTAACTCCCCTAAAACAAGGCCTGGACTGGAAATTTTAGTTTGAATTCTTTACTCCTTTTATTTGGCGTATGTAGGAGAAACTTATAAGGGTACTAAGAAATTCAACTTGATCCTAGGTTTGTAGCTGTCAGGTAGAAATGACGAAGAATGACATGCTTTGGTTCCATGGTTGCCCCTGAAGAGAGAAGCTTTCATATCAATATAAATAGGTGATATTCTTTCTTGTTCCTAAATTTATAATCTGTTTGGTTCGTAGTCTGTGTATATAATGATAGAGGGAAAAAAAATAATAATAAAGATGGCTTCTCAGTCCCTGACCTGTTTTTTAATTGCTCTGCTGCATTGAGCCCTCTAAATTTGACTCCTTTACACGAAACAGTGCGCTCAAGTCTTCTTTGTTCCATAGTGTTGATCCAGCGCGAAGACTGGGGCTGTTTTGTGGGGAACGAAATGTTCATTTGTTGAGAGCAAGCGTTGGAGCAACTACCCTTCACCTTGTGCGGTGCACAGCTGCAATTACGGTGGTATGGTCTATGCTCAACCTCCATGTCGTGCATTGATATGCTTCATTCTAAGACACACTGAAGCATCACCTTTTCGAAAAATACTCGGTAGAAGAAGTAGAGAATCCTTCCAGAGGCGAGGCAACCAAAACAAGCCTTTCGGCTAGCAGCTCAGGACAGATGAGTCGAAGCTCCAAAATAGCAGCAATCAAGAACAAATTGAAAGCTCTGGAGGGGGAAGGCTTTAGTGCCAAGAAGCAGAAGCAAGGTGACTTGTCTTGCAGTGAAAGCATTGATCATCCTTCTGGCCAAAGATGACGAACTAGAACACTAACTCTCCTAAATTTGTAATTCCCCCAACTTCACCAGAATTGAACAGAAAATGCACTAGATTCAGTCCCAGGGTTACAACAGACGTTTGATATTATTGCAACTTCATTGCATGTTTTTTTTTTTGTTACATCTTCATTGCATGTTATTTCCTTGCTAAAATGATTCTTAAACTGTAGCAACTGTATCTTTTGGACCTTTGGTTTCGAACTTTTGATTAATGAATTTCATATTAAAGCTTAAAAATTAAAATGAGTAAAAAGTAATACTTTCGCTTTCAGATAGCCGAATTATATATTCAATAACAAGTCTAGATAGTAAATGAGATTATATAAGTCTGCGTAAGGAGAAACTAAAAACAATATTCAATAACAAGGCTAGATAGTAAGAGAACAAAAAAGCTCGAAGGATTCACACATCAAAAGGGAAAAGTTCCACAACACAAGTGACGCGGACTCACACGATTCCAACTTCAAGTAGTGAACAACCGGTTCTGTAGATAGCTCTGCTGCAACAAGGAAATGGAACTATGAGTTGCAGAGAAGACGCTGTCCAAAAACAAAGGAAATAGCAATAGCAAGGATTGAAACATTCCACAAAAAGTGTCCAGTTAGTAGCACACCAAAAGAACCCCTTCCCAAACCAAAATTAGTTGTTGTTTGCAGCAGAGAAGCTAGACCTTCCTTCCTAATGGCTTCTTTAACATACATAATTGAAAAAGATAGCAATCCAACAACATAAACGAAACTCAGACAGCCAAAACCGAATTCATCTATAAGTTTTGCATAAGCCTCAATTAATTTAATTCTGGAAGAACTAAGAAGTACTACCCAAAATTCTTTAACAGGTACAGGAATACCTAACCTAATTCAGCACTAACTAATCTCCAATTCTTCTCTCTCAATTCTCTCTCCTCTGCTCAATCCCCATCCCACAGCTTCTCTCGGATTCCTCCATCACAACTCTCTCATGTCAATTTACTGTATGACCCTCATTTTATAGATATGGTCTCCAGAGGTATTTAGGTAACCAAGGGTGAAAACCTAATTAAAACCCCCCACACCCATTATATATGTAGAGATTTAAATGGAAACAGCACCAGACCTGATTCAAATTTGATGCCTACACATTAACAATTCCACACAGAAGGAACCTAAAAAAAATAAGAGTAAACTTCCACAGAGAACCCTCTCTTTAAACCTTAACGAAGCGTGATCATGTTCTAGCTGTGGAGTTTAGCTTGGCTGTGACGCAACCTAGTAATGAACCTAATAAACCTCTTAAGACGGAATAAATCAGAATGTAGATTATCTTGTAATCGTACGCATGATTTAGATTCTAAGTCATCCTGAAATCTCTGTGGTTCTCCTACACTCTATGAAAGTAACTCAACTCATTTAACATAAGAAACTAAGAACAGATCGAAATTTAAGGATAAAGGATCAGAAATAAAGGTCAAAGTGATTATAATATACTTTTTCACAAGAGACTTAATAACAAACACCGGACCCATGCAATAAGCAATAAACAACATAACAAAACATTATTCAAACAAGCAGAGCAGATTGTTTACCCAAAAAGCCAGACAGAACTCTCCTAAGGATGCCTTCAATCCTACACAAGTAATATAACATAACCATATTACAACATGATATACCGAAACTCCTGATTTAACACACACACTTAATATTGAAGGAATGTAGGAGTTACCACATGAGGAAGATTGAAGGAATGTAGGAGTTACCACATGAGGAAGATTTGGAGCTGGTGCTGGTGCTGCAGCTGCATCAAGATTGGCTATTGCCAACTTTAACTTCTGATACAGAACCCTTCAGTGTCGCCAACGATGACAGATACTTGATTAACACACAGGCTGTACACTTAAACAAGAAGTATGTAACACATTCTTGGAGCTGGTAATGCCCCAAAAAACAAGCTTCGCA
Organism: Rubus parviflorus; assembly: GCA_029955375.1. NCBI lineage: Eukaryota > Viridiplantae > Streptophyta > Magnoliopsida > Rosales > Rosaceae > Rubus > Rubus parviflorus. The sequence continues at coordinate 22,416,332 of JARGGL010000004.1, forward strand.
AACCAAATATGTATGCCATTTTCACTAAACCAGCCATCACCTCAAGAACTGCTGGGACGGTTTCAACCACACTTCTTCGATCCACCACAATCACGAACCAAATGGGGAAGAATGAAACATACAGCAAACTCAGAATTAACATTTTCTTCTCAGTTTTACCCAAATTCATGCAGCTCTCAAGACACGTATCACGCCAAATGAAGACCCAGTTCCCCCGATTTTCAACAATCTGCGCCCGGCGGCGAGCACAGTCACTTCTTCTGAAGACCTCATCAACACCGTCGTCGCCCCATTTTCCCTAGTCCACGGCGGTGGGTCGCCCTCTGGTTCCTCCTCTTCGGATTCGTCTGGTAAAGGAGCCGATTAGTCTTCTGGTTCGTCTGGTTCCTCAATGCGGACCTAATCGGGTTTCTTATCGTCGTCGTATTCCTGCTTTTATACCTGGTCCCGTTCGTAGGTCATATCATCGTTGATATTCCTGTCAATGATGAGCGGGAACGATTGATTTGTGAGTACAATCGTGCTAAGAAGTATTGAGAGCTGCATGAATTCCCACCACCAATACTTCTTACCACAATTGTACTCACGAATCAATCGTTCCCGCTCATCATTGACAGGAATATCAACGATGATATGACCTGAACTGGAGCTTACGTGCTAAGAAAGTGGTGGGGATTCATAGAGCTTAGCACGTAAGCTCCAGTTCAGGTCATATCATCGTTGATATTCCTGTCAATGATGAGCGGGAACGATTGATTCGTGAGTACAATCGTGGTAAGAAGTATTGGTGGTGGGAATTCATGCAGCTCTCAATACTTCTTAGCACGATTGTACTCACAAATCAATCGTTCCCGCTCATCATTGACAGGAATATCAACGATGATATGACCTACGAACGGGACTAGGTATAAAAGCAGGAATACGACGACGATAAGAAACTCGATTAGGTCTGCATTGAGGAACCAAACGAACCAGAAGACCAATCGGCCCCTTTACCAGACGAATCCGAAGAGAAGGAACCAAAGGGCGACCCACCGCCGTGAACTAGGGAAAATGGGGCGACGACGGTGTTGATGAGGTCTTCAGAAGAAGTGACCGTGCTCGCCGCCGGGCGCAGATCGTTGAAAATCGGGGGAACTGGGTCTTCATTTGGCGTGGTAATGGGATCTTGGATTTGGTTGCTGCTGGAATTTTGTAAGGGGTGGCTGACGGGGAGGATGTCGGCATTTTGCTGGTGATTGGTTCTTGATTCCAGACGAATCTTTCTGCTGATGAATTTTTTCAGACCCATGGTGATCGGGGCGAAATTAGAAATTCCGTGGTGAGCGTAAAAAATTTGGAGGTGGGGATTCGCCTTGGATGGAGTGACGGCTGGTTTAGTGAAAATGGCATACATATTTGGTTTAGGGTTTATTGGGATTTGGAAGATCCTTTTATGTAAAAAATTTATAGTTACAACGGTGAAAGGTAAAAAAAAATTAATTACAACGGTGAAAGGTAAAATATTTATAATTGCAACGGTGAAAGGTAAAATTTTTATAATTACAGGGTCGGTGACCACCACCACCACTACCAATTTTTGTTTCCCTCCTGCCTCTTCCTGTAGTCATCATCGTCCATCATTCGCCGCATAGTGACCGAGGCGACGACCCACACAAAATTCAATTGGGCAGAGACAACAGAGCGAGACCATTCTCGTTCTAACATTTACAGGAAACTCAGTAGAATTTACATGAATGAAGTCGGAAGAAATTAGCCCACAAGCACCAATTCCTCAAGACTAATTGATCTTGAGTACAACTTTACAAGTTCTGGGGAAATAAGAGAAACAGAAAATTTAAAAATATTGCTTCTCAGTTCCAAACCTTTTTTCTTCTAACTCACCCGTAATCGTAACAAGCAGTCTCTGTCTATCATCTATGTGTCTATGAATGAGTCTCATTCATACTTTCTCTGTTTCCAGTTCTGGACAACGCGTCACCTGGAAGAGAATGCTGAGAAGGAGAGAATTTGGAAGTTGCTGCTGACATGCATAAGGAGCCATCTGTCCATAATTGTTTCTTTGGGAAGGAAATGTTCCTTTGTTGACAAGCATTGGAGCAAACCCCCCCTTTCGACTTGTGCATTGCACAATTGCAGTTTTTATGGTAAGGCCTGCGCTCAATTTCGGTGTCCTGCATTGATAGGCTTCCTTCAAACACACACCGGAACATCATCTCTGAAACTCCCAAGGTATTCATTTCTCTTCTCTCCTCTTTTTTCGAATATCTTGGTATTGTGTTTGAGTCAGTGATGAGTTAGCGGTGTAGTACTTGAGAGTGTTGAAACTTGTGTGTGCTTTCTCAAACATTTATATAGAGAAGAAGATTAGTGTATGATAAATGGGTGTGTAGGTGAAATCAAGAAATAAGTTTGTGCTATTTCTCCCACCTACTCTAGTTAAACTCGAGACAAATTTAATTTGGTATGGTAGGAGGTTCTTGCCAAAGTTGAATGAAGACCGGGACAATCGTTTTTTTCTAGGGCATTTCAGCTTTGTGAACAGGGCTCTATTTTTCTTCAGAAAGAGAAGAGAAATACTCAACCTGGCCTTTTGTTTTGCGTCTTGGCTTTGGTTTAGGCTTTTTATTAGCCTAGATTGATCCGCAGAGACGTTATTTACCTAACTAGGTTGTTAGAAATTGAAGGGCTGCCTCTTTTATAGTTATGCATGATTGGCGATTAACTCTATGCAGCTAACTAACATAGGTCTAGGTCAAGCATCAATTTCTGTTATGCAAGTAAAACCCCCACGATTCACTCACATGGAAACACAGTATGGCTTTAGGCTTTCATTATTATATTAGTTGCACACAGTATGGATTTTTGGTTTTTACTGCTATTTTGTTTGTCTAAGTTTTTTTTTTGGTCGTTTTCATCTCTCTTACATCTTTTATTTCGTCTCTTTCTTTCCTTTCATAAAAAAATCAGGAAAAAAAAATTCTCTATTAAACGAGTCATCAGGAAAATACCGTCTCCATTTTGATGGTATCAATGTGACTGAGACTCAGAAAGAGAGAGTACTTTTCATCAGAATGCTCAATGTACATCGAACTTCTTAATTTGTAGTATGTATGGTTAAAAATTCTTGTCCATCAAACTAAAATATTTGAAAAAAAAAAGGGAAGGAAATTCCTCTTTTATCATTTTTCTTATTTTGCCCAAATTTGAGTATAAAATTGCAAACTGCCTAGAGAATAGAGTATTTGATCCACTCCTTCCTGCATTTTGTAAATATGTACATGTAAGACTAATAAATCATGATTTGATCGGGGAAGTCTGTGCAATGCAAAGGAAGCTAGAATTTTGTTTTTAAAGTTGAAGAGAATTTGCTTGGCTCAAATACTTGTGACTTCGATCTATTGTCCAAAAAAAAAAATACTAATGACTTCTAGAGGCAGACAGAAATGCTGAGATGATCTTAACAAGTAGATTCTAAATATTGAGTTTGTAACCGAAGAAAAAAGAAGAAGAAGAGAATGTGGAGGACAAGGGCATATGCAATTAGGAACTCAAACAATCATTGATCGAGTCATATTCTGAGGTTGCATAAGTTTGTTCTGTACTGCTTCGCTTGTATTGAAGAATCGTGACAATCTTTACAGGAAACTCAGTAAAACTTACATGGGTGAAGCTTGAAGAAACTAGCCCGGCACTAATTCTCTCAAAATTAATTTATCTTGAGTAGTAGTACGTGCTGGAGCACAAGAATATGAGAAACTAAAAGTTTAAAATTGCTTCTCATTTCCTAACCTTTTTCTTCTAACTCACCGTAATCGTATCAACAAGCCTCTGAAACCTCTGTATATCGTCTGTTTGACAAGGAATGAACCCCATTCACACTTTCTCTGTTTCCTGTCAACGTGGATGTGTTGCCGGGAAGACAATGATGAGTAGAGAATTTGGAAGTTTCTGGTGACATGCATAAGGAGCCCTCTGTCCATGATTGTTTCTTGGGGAAGGAAATATTCCTTTGTTGAGGACAAGCACAGCCCTTGGACTTGTGCAGCGCGCAGTTGCAGTTTTTATGGTATGGCCTGCGCTCAATTTCTGTGTCCTGCATTGAGAGGCTTCCTTCAAACACACACTGAAACATCATCCCAGAAACTCCCAAGGTAGTCATTCTCTTATATTCTTTTCTTTTGAATGAATGTCTTGCTAATTTGCTAATGTGTTTGTATGTTTGAGGCAGTGAGCAGTGTAAGTGTTTGTGTATGAGTGTGTTGAAACTTGTGTGTGCTTTCTGAATCATTTATATAGTGAGGGGGATTAGTATGTGATAAAAGGGATGTAGGGGAAATCAAGAAATAAGCTGGTGGCTTTTCCCACGTACTCTTCTTGAACTCAAGACAAATGTTTTTTCCACATAGAGAGAGGGAGAGAGAAAAGAGGAGTACCCGGCTTGGCTTTAGAGTTTAAGTATTAGTGATGTTTTAGTCTTCTAATTAGCCCTAGATTGATCCGTGGAGTCGTTATTTACCTAACAAACTAGTTAGAAGGGTCCCCATATTTTTATTGTCAAGCATCCTCAACGGTTCTTTCTATGCAACTACCTGACATAGCCACATAGGTCTTGTTCAAGCATCTGTTTTCGTTACACAAATAACAAACTCACTATGTACTCTTGTGGATACCCAACATGGTTTTGTTTTTTCTTTATTATATATATAATTAGTTTCCACCAAAAAGTGCTGAGAAGATGAATCTTTGGTTTTTTCTTCTGTTCTGTTTGTCTTAAGTTCTCGATACTTCTAGCATAACATATATACCATACCTTTTTCCATTATTATTTAGAATCAAGATGTAAGAACATTATATAATTGATTAGAGAATTTCATTGGATTTTGACATTTTCTACTTATAGCAAATATACGCATTAGGACTGTGTTTCATACAACTGATACTAGTGCTTTTGTACTGATTGTACGTGACTGACTTGTAAGTTTGATATATATGTTTATAGATTCAATCTAGCAGACTTCGGTATGATTAGAGCTCATGTTACATCTTATGTAGGGAAAATTCTGCAATATGACAAAGGGTTTAAGAGATCTCTTCATTCTATTATTATTGTCTGCAGACTTTGATTTTTTAATGATGTCAATTGCTTAAATCTAAGAGAGCCACTGCTGTCCGAAAATTTAGTTGGTACTGAGAGAGACAACAAGAACTGTGCAATGGGCTTTTAGTGTTACATTACCTTCCTGTCAGTCCAAGAAACACGGTTGCGCGCATAGCATGAAATTTGAGTTTTGGCTTTCTGCATTCAAATTTTTTCCCACTTCGTTGGCAATGTGTTTGCAAAGTTAAGAGTTTATTTGTAAAAATTTGAATTTCGCTTTTAATGGTCATATATTCTACATTAACAAGGTGCTCACGCCCCCACAAAATTATATATTATTCTGTCCATTGTGTCCTAATACTGCAGCACGTACCATTGCCATTTGCCAGCGTCGATCTTAGCTTAATTAGCAATTCTTGTTTAAGCAACTATAATATTTGGGGGAAAAAAAAAAAGCAAAGGAAACATTTTTCCTTTACTCTAAAGAATAATAATTCAAACAACTCCTGCTTGGATTCTGTCTAACAAATGTACTCAAATTGACTATGAAATTTCTATGCTTTGCTACTATGTAAAACCAATGATAGAAAGCTAGATTTTCAACATTGCTTAGCTCAAATGCCAATGCTGAAATGGTGTTTACTAATAAGTAGATTGTAGAATGTAACAAAAAGAAGTAGAATGAGGGACGAGAAGGGCATATATATGCACTTAGTGAATTCAGAGAGTCAGGCGGCTGATGTTGTATAAGTCTGATGAAGAAACGTGCCATTGTGACAATGTTTAATTACAGGAAACTAAACTCTGAAGAATTTACATCGAGGAAACTAGAAGAAATAAGCCCCACAAGCACCAATTCCTCGAGATTAATTTTATCTCGAGAAACTAGTACTGGGGCACCAGAAGAAGAGAAACGAAAAAAATTTGAACTTGCTTCTCTCAGTTCCTAACCTTTTTCTTCTAACTCATCCGTAACTGTATCAAAGCTTCTGAAAGATGTCTATTTCTCATCTATGTGACATAGAATGAACCTCATTCGTACTTTCTCTGATTCCGGTGGATGTAGATGTGTTTCCGGGAAGAGAATGCTGTAAAAAGAATTTGGAAGTTGCTGCTGATATGGACAATGAGCCATCCATCCATGGTTGCTTCTTGGGGAAGGAAATGTTTCTTTGTTGAGAGCAAGCATTGGAGCAAACACCTCCCTTCGACTTGTGTAGCGCACAATTGCAATTCTTGTGGTATGGCCTTCGCTCAATCTCAGTGTCCTGCATTGATATGCTTCCTTCAAGCACACACTGAAACATCATCCCAGAGGCTCCCAAGGTATTCATTCTCTTTAACTGAAGATGTTGTATGTGTGAAGCAGTGAGCAGTGTAGCTAGGTGTTTGACTGAATTAAAACTTTAGTGTGATTTGTAAAGCATTTATATAGAAAAGGGAATCAATGTATGATAAGGGGTGGAGGAGAAATCAAGAAATAATTTTGTGCTATTTCTTCGACCTACTCTTGTTCAATTCTAGACGATTTTGGTATGATATGGGGTTCTTGCCAAAGTCGAAAGCAGACTAAGACAAACGGTTTCTTCTAGGGCTGTTCAGCTTTGTGAATGGAGTATAAGTTTCAGAGAGAGAGAGAGGTACTAGGCTTGAACTTTTGTTTTGCGGCTTGGCTTTGGTATCTAAGTATAGGGGGATTTTATGCTTTCAATATACAAGCATAGATCGATCCGCATAACGTTATTTACCTAACTAGCTAGTTAGAAGAGCTGCGCAATTTTTTATTAATCATGCTTGGCGGTTAGTTCTATGCAGCTAACTAATTAACATAGGTCTTGTTCAAGCATCAATGTTCGTTATACAAGTAAAACGCACAGTATTCACTCACTTATTGTCAAGGTGATGGACCTTTTGGCTTTTTTTGTCTTTGTTTTCATAGTTCTTGCAGTGCACACCCTTTCTGTTATTATTCAGAATCAGATTTTTGGAACTTTTTTCTTTTGTTCTGAAAGTTGTAATTAGTACTTTGAATAATTGGTTAGGGGATTTTCTACTTGTAGCGCATGTATAAATCAATAGACTGCATACAACTCATATCTTCCCATTTGGACTCATTAAGGTTGACTTTTGAATTTGATACCTTGTTATTTTTGTTCTGTTTATGTCTCCATATTAATTGGTTGCTTTCACTAAAGTTTTCTCTTGTCCCTCTTCTCTTTAAGTGGTTGTAGTATTACAAATTTACAACTATTGATCAATTTCATGGTCAACTTTTGATCAGTAAAAGTTTTGAGAAACAATCTTGTTATATGATAGTTGGAATGCATTATGTTCTTGTATGTACTTTGAAATATCTTTTTTTTTAGAGAAGTATGTACCTAATTTTAAATCTGTAAGTGAACCCTCTCACAAATTTCATGTATAATGGTTTGACTAAACTGATCGACATGGGAAATAATTAATTTTAGTGAGAGCGCGCATTTTATAAAAGTAGGCCTTTGATCATTTTCTCCGTTTGACCAGGAGAGACAACAGTGAAAATGGGATGTTACTTTCGCTGGACTTGTCCATTTTTCTCAGCAACATAGTTGCACTCAGAGAGATACTAATTGAAATGCATTGCCCGGACAAGGAGGAACGTTGAGTTTTGTGTCTCCAACGGTTTTACTGTATTCAAATTCTTCCACTTTCTTGGCAACCATAGAAAATATGTTACCATGTAAAAATGGCATTAGCGCGCGAGTGAGTTTTGAAATTACAAAGCTAAAATTCTGCAGAAACTAGTTCTAACCCACCAGCTTGGTAACACTATTGATTGACCTTAATACGATTTGACACCGGCACAAATCTGAAACATACTCATTTTTCTGATATCCGGCAAGAAAAATTAAGGGAGGAAAGTCATCAGGAGAGAAAGAACAGAATTAGTGACTCTTCCTTCATCTCTTTTTATCTACTGGCTCTCTCTTTTCATTGAAATAGCAGACAATGAAAATAAAAACTTCATCAAAATGTCAAAGTCATCTGGAAAATCTAACCTCTCCATTTGATGGTATCTATGAGGAACAAAAAATATTTGGATTGTGCAGGCGCATTAGCATGGGTCCCACACTTCTCCATGAGATTTAAAATATTTAAAAAAATTCATCTAAAAATTCATATATAGAGAAGTAGAGAGTAGAGAACATAAACATCCTGCATTTTGTCCATACACATGTACCTAATTAAATTTTTATGAAATTCTGTTTTTTTTTTCCTCCCCAAATGTAACAAATTCATGATGATTTTGATCTTGGCATCTTAGTGCAACACAAGAAAAGCCAAGAAAACAATGCCTTCTAATCTAATGACTTGGCTCAAATACTACTATTCTAATGCCTTTGGATCTAATGATGATTAAGAAGTACTAGAGTTTACAATGTACCAAAAGAATGTGGAAAGTAGAATTAATGAGGAAGAGATGGGCACATGCAATTATGAACTGAGACAGTCATATCACTCTTAGTTTGTGCAAGTCTTTGTATGCAGCTTCAGTTGTATTAATCTTCACAGTAAACTCAGTAGATTTTACAAGGATGAAGCTATGATGACAAATTAGCCCACAAGCACCAAGTCCTCAAAACTAGTTGATCTTGAGTACTAGTACTGGGGCACCAGAAGAGAAATGAAAACTTAAAAATTGCTTCTCACTTCCTAACCTTTTTCTTCTAACTCACCGTAATCGTATCAACAAGCCTCTGAAACCTCTGTACATAATCTATGTGACAAGGACTGAACCCCATTCACAATTTCTCTGTTTCCAGTGGACGTGGATGTGTTGCTGAGATGAGAAGAAACTTTGGAAGTTTCTGCTGACATGCATAAGGAGCCATCTTTCCATGACTGTTTCTTGGGGAAGGAAATGTTCCTTTGTTGAGGATAAGCATTTGAGCAAGCACCCCCTTTTGACTTGTGCAGCGCGCAATTGCAGTTTTTATGGTATGGCCTTCGCTCAATTTCGGTGTCCTGCATTGATAGGCTTCCTTCAAACACGCATTGAAACATCATCCCTGAAACCCCCAAGGTAGTCATTCTCTTCTCTAGTCTTCTTTAAAGTTTATAATATTTGTATTTGTGTTTGAGACTTTGAGGCAGTGACAAGTGAGCGGTGGAGTATGTGTTTAGTGTGTTGAAACTTGTGTGTGCTTTCTAAATCATTTATATAGAAAAGGGGATTAGTGTAGGATAAATGGTGTGTTGGAGAAATCAAGAAGCTTGTTGATGCTATTTTCTCCTGCGTACTCTTGCCATAGTTGAACAAGACCAAGACGACAAACATTTTTCTCTAGGGCAGTTTGGCTTTGTGAGGAGGGAGAAAGAAAAGAGAAGCATCGGTTTGGCTTTTTTGTCTTGAAGCTTGGTTTTGGTATCTAAGTATAGATTAATCCGCAAGGACGTTATTTACCTAATTAACTAGCTAGTTAGAAAGGCTGCCCAATTTTTTTTTTATTAAGCATTGGTGGTTAATTCTATGTAGCTAACTAACTCACAGAGGTCAGTGTCAAGCATCACTTTTCGTTATGCAAGTAAAAGATACCCACCAAGCTACTCATATAATTTTGCTTTTAAATATTATATAAACCTTTACTAATACTTAATTAGTATATATGTCTAAGTAGCAGTAAAAGTGTAATTGTAATTTCGTATTACTTGGTGAAATTGTAATTTCGTATTACTTGGTGAAATTGTAATTTCATACAACTGATATTTACCTCATTTCATACAGCTTAAACATGATTTTACCTCATTTATAGCTTGAGATTTCAAAATGTGGACTTGTGGATCTTTCATTTAAGTGATTGTCAGCCTTAAGTTGCCTTCATTTTTTTTTTTGGGCTAAGAATATTATGATTATGGCTCATATTACATCACCATGCCAGTAACTGTAAGGTTCTGATATAACCCCTTGCAACTTTTCATTGTAGTTGAAGAGAACTGAAACTGCAGGGATAAATTTAGTTGAAATGTTTGCACTTAGCCAATATTTGAAGAAAAAGGAAACGAAACTCCTTTTTCTTCTTTATTTTCTTACTTTTTCTATATACATATATGAATTGCTTAGAAAATTTAAACGACTCCTGCCTACATTTGTCCATATATACATTTGCCTATGAATTTTGTGTGCTATCTCCTTTTCTTTTCCTCCTGTTGCCTACATTTTGTACTTTTGTTCATCAGAGTGCTAATTAATGGTAATGGCTTCTAGGAAGAGAAGGGATTCTAAAAATTTAACAAGGGAAAAAATTGAATGAGGAAGAGAACGGTATGCAATTATGAACTCAGACAGGTTCTATAAGTATGCAATTATGCAGTTTCAGTTGTATTGATAAAGAAATGTAACAATGTTTGATTACATTGAAATTAAACTCTGTAAAAGTTACATGGTTGAAGGTAGAAAAGATTAGCTCATAAGCACCATTTCCTCAAAGCTAATTGTTCTTGAGAGTGCTGGGGCACCAGCATAAGAAAAACGAAAGATTTAAAATTGCTTCTCAAATCCTAACCTTTCTCTTTTAACTCATCAGTAATCGTATCAAGCCTTTTAAATGCCTCTATCTAACATCTATGTGACAAGGAATGAGCCCCATTAATTTACATTTTCTCTATCTCTGGTGGAGGACATAGATTAAGAGAATTTGGAAGTTGCTGCTGATATGCACAAGGAACTGTCACTCCGCGACTGTTTCTTGGGGAAGGAAATGTTCCTTTGCTGAGGACAAGCATTGGAGCAAGCACCCCCCTTGGACTTGTGCAGTGCACAATTGCAGTATTTATGGTACGGTCTTCGCTCAATCCTGGTGTCCTGCCTTGATAGGCTTCCTTCACACACACACTGAAACATCATCCCAGAAACTCCAAAGGTACTCATTCTCTGCAAATACAAGATATGATATTCTGTAGAGTGAATATCTTGTACTTGTGTATGGGGGAGAGTGTTTGAGTTTTGAGTGTGCTTTCTAAATCACTTATATAGAGAAGGGGATCAATATATGATAACTAGAGTGTAGGAGAAATCAAAGATCGAACTATGTTTATGCAAATTCTCCCACGTAGCCTTGTTAGGGTAGTTTGGTACGATATGTGGTTCTTGCCAAAGTTAAAAGTAGACCTCTTTTTTGGCAATTAAAGTTAGAAGTAGACTAAGGACAACCTTTTTTCTAGGACAGTTCAGCTTTGTGAACAAGCTAGGCTCTAAACTTTCCACACACACACACACAAAAAGGAAAGTTTAGGCCTAGATGAATCCGTAAAGACGTTATTTACCTGACTAGGTAGTTATAATTGAAGGGCTAGCTAGCTGCCTATTTTATATGTATGCAAGCTTGACGGTTGAATCTATGCAACCAACTAACCCAGGTCTGATAGAGTTGAGCATCAATTTTTCGTTATACAAGTAAAAGACACACACTAATCACTGACATGGAAACATAACATGTTTTTGTGGTTTCATTATTCTATTAACTTTGGTCACCACTTGGTGTTGAGATGATGGATCTTCAGGTCTAACTACTGTTTAATTTCTTTGTCTAAGTTTACATTGACAGTTCTTGCACTGCATACCCTTTTCATCATTATTCTACATTAAGTTGCTTCTAGAACATGTCTATCAGTAGGACCGCTTAGTGTTTCAGACAATCAAATCAATCTTTAATTGAAGTAGGCTTCTCGATCTTGAATTTGATGTCTTTGTCCAGTTATAGCTTCATGCAAGAAATAAAATAGGACAAACAACACATGTTAAAATAGGACATGACGTACTCTACTGGGGAGGGCCGTTTGAAGTTGTTAGTAGTAATTTGGTGTGTTCTTAAATCCTAATTACAGAAAAAAGCTCATATATTAATGCATTTCTTAATCCAAATATTGCCCTGCTAATGTGGTAATTGGCTCTATTTGCAGCGAGTAATAACTAATAAGCAGTAATTTCAAAGAGACTAGAAAAATAAAGGGAACGAAAAATGAGGGTTTGTTTGCACAACACACAGAAATATGGATGATTCAAAGTAGATATTGCAAGCACATGCCTTCATTTTGATGAGTAGTGGACAAGAACTCAAATTGGATTATACATTTTGTATGCAGGAAAATGCAGATGGCAATTAAACAACTGATGTAATTTACAATACCCCAGATTATTCATTGTCTTGAGGAGCATCTAAAATTAGAAATAAAATGAATGAAGAAACAAATGGTTGTGATGGCTTCTCAGTTCCTAACCTTCTTTATTATAACTCTGCAGCCATATCTAGCTTCCAGGAAAATTTCATTGAAAGAAGTGGATATTGTACCTGCATTTTAAGTGGTACAGAGTTCTTAATAACCCAGGGGAAATGGAATATTAACTGTGGCCTTAATTATGGGCTGCACTCATTACCTATTTTAATTTGCTTCCTCCTCTATGACTCTAATGGTGGCCAGCCTTAGTGTTGATGGTCCTTCACAGGTCTATGTTCTCAATTGATATCTAGCTCTTCCCTAGGTACGTCCCGGCCGGGGCCATTGTGAATTTCTGTGTCTCATTTTAGGCAAGAAAATCTCAATACTGATCTTCTAATTTCCACATTGTGAATTGATGCACAAATTCCTCTTTACTTGTGTCCTGAAAATGCAAATGCAGAAGGATTTGATTTTGGTGGTAAGAATCGAATGATCGAATCAGTAGAGTACTCGATCAACGAAGTGTTTGTTATAATTTTTTTTTTTTATAATTCTGAAGCCATATATATCTAGCCTCCAAGAATATATCTTTCAATGAAAGAAGTGGGATTTTAACCTACATTTTGAGTGGTGCAATGTTGCTTAACATTAGCATAAGGGAACGGTAATGATGGCCTTGATTATAGTTTCCACTTATTAACTTCTTTAATTTGTTTCCCCTATATATGACTCTAGCGGTGGCCAGGATTAGTGTTAATGCTCCTTCACAGATCAATGTCATCAACTGATTTCATCATGTCCATATATGTCTCGATCGATTTCGGTAAGAAATGAAAAATATTTATATCGATCTTTCTAATTTCCGCAGTGCGAATTAATGCATGCAGGAAATTCATCTTTACTTCTGTCCTGCAAATGCAGAATGCAGGAGGAATTAATAGATATCTGATCGATACACTTAACAAAGTGTTTGGTGTATGCATGTATCCTTTGTGTTCTCCACCTCATTTTCAAGTTTCAACCATTAATATTGAACTCACACTTTTGTCTATGATGTTTTCCTATCCTATATTGTCCTTGTTTTTGGCACCACATGAACTTGGGAGCTTTGGAACCAAGAAATCCTTGTTAACTTGTAGCTTGTGTTTTCAATGTAGTCTTTTCTTGGTACAATTAAGTTAGTTACAATTACAAAGACGTACCCTACAATCGGAGACCGAATTCTGTATAGTTTATTAATTGTCAATTTTTGTTGCTATCGAACATGCCATATGGACTGTGCACCCCTCTGTCTCTCTCTCAGTTCCATGTGACCAGCTTCATTGACGGTGTAAATTGAGCTTCGTTGACGGTGTAAATTGAGTACTTATTCGTTCAACCTTTCAAAGAGAAAAAGATGACCTTTTCTTGGTTAGTGGTATAAACATTTCAATTAAAAAGACTGATTGGGATGCTTCTTCTAGCTATTTGCTTTTTCTTTCTCACTTTTTTAGTATAATATTATGAAAGACTGATATGGAACATGGTAGAGCCGACCAAGTGACCCATCATCCAACTAAGAATACGTGTGAGTGTCATGTATCAAATGAATGTGGCAATGGATTTTGGTAATTTGGTACACACACGTACTCAAAGGCTGATGATTACAACCAGTCCAGGAGAGCTCGATCTCGATCTTCATGCCGACTTAAAAATATCTCCGAGCTTGAAATATATTAGACTTTCTAAAAATTAAGACCCCAGCTTTTGCAGTTTTGCATGATTTTGACTCTAATTAATTTACAAATTAATTAAGATGAAAGGATTTGAAATAATTAACATCGATCATTTCATCACCAAATGACCAGATACAATTTCAACACCCAAAAAGATAGCCTTAATTCTCAGGAAAAACTTACAACGTACCCTGGCCTGAGTGTACGTCAACAACATCAGATTTAAATTTATAAAACTTGAACCATTGTAAAGTCATCTCTCATTCAGCTCCAATAAATTATTCATACACACAGAGCATATATGTACTTTACCTTTTATGCTAATCATATTTATCACCATCAAAATTAAGAGCTAGCACACTCATCGATCAAACCTTAGAGAAAACGTACAATATCTTCCTCCTCATCCTCATACAACGAACCCAACTGATCGAAGGAACCGAACCGATTATGAACCGGCTGCGGCTGCAGCCTCACCGCTTGCGCAGCCGCAGCCGGTGAGGAAGAAGGCGAGGAATGCGCCGAAGGGGAAGCATTAGCCACCACCAAACCTAAATTCCCTTCGCTCCAAGCCCGCCTCAGCGGATACGACACGCTTTTACTCTTTTGCCCTCCGTGCGTGCATTGCTGCTGCTGCTTGTTCTTCTTGTTACCCTTGGAATCCGACCTGTTGTGCAGCGCACAGCCGCAGTTGCGGTGGTACGGCCGCGGCTCCTTCCCGACGTCGCTGCCGGAAAGGCACCCCTCGTACGCCCCGCACCGGAATAATCCATCCGCGGCGGCTCCGGCAGCAGCCATTGTGCGTACGTTTGATGATGATATATCAAACGTACACAAGTATGTATATGGTGTCGATTTGTCTGTCTAACAACTCTAAAATTTTGGAGGAGGAAATGGTGGAGCTATTTATAACCAAAGGAAAGTAGTTGTCAGCTAGCTATAGCTGTATGGGGCAGTAAATTAAGCGTTGAAGGCGTGTCTTGTGGGTCGGTCATGGAGACCAATTTAGGTTAACTTAACCAATTAACTCTTTTCCTGCTACGTACACGTACACGTGCTGACGTATGAGGCTTCGGCAGTGTCCGTGTGTGAATATATATGTGATCGAGTATTCGAGTTTGATTGAGTTATTGAAATAGCTAAACACGTACAGATAATCCCCATATTAATTATAGGGTAATTAATTAGCCTAAACATATATATATAGCTACGAGTTAGGAGAGAAAACGAGGGAGTGAAGTTACCAACAACATTGGTCTTAGGTTGCCCCTAAACTAAACAACCACCGTTTTAATTTCTAGTCATTTGTGTAGGTGTGTGTTTGGTATATGCCTTAATTTATCGATACCAATTAAGGAAGCTTATTGCGATTATCGGATTACTCAAGGAGAAAAGCAACAACTTTTTCTTGGGGTTACTTGTCCATCTTTTGAGAAAAATTTGTTGCTTGAAGAGGAAGAAATTAAAGCATATGTACGTGCATTTGCATTAGGAGGTAAGATGGATCTAGAAAATTCTCTCCTTGTTTTGTTTGTTCAATTGTACGTTATTGTCTTAACCTAACTAGTTTTTTTAGGCAATTCTTTAAATACATTGTTAGAGTCTATTTGTTCGTCATTCTATTGTCTTATCGCATTTTTTTTCCTTAACGTGATTGAATTTCTTTCAAACATTTTAACAAAATTTCTTATCTACATACCGCTATGCATGTATGTACACCGGCCTTTAACATAAAAGAGGAATATATATATATATATATATAGCTTTCCAATAAGCATTTTTTTATGCTCGATTTGAAGGTGGATGATTCCCTTGGGTTGTTCCTTGAATGAGGTAAAATGGAAAGATTGTTTACCTAAAAAATGGATGATGGCTTGTAGAAAAAGAAAGCACATGCATTTTGGTGCCTTGTAGATCGATTGATTCTACAACACCTGCGGAAATTCATGGGGTTTGCTTGTGCTAGCTCGTGCTTGGGATTAAGAGCAAACTAACCTCCATATATTACTTAAACTTTGTTTACTCAAAGTAGCAAGAAATGAATATTAATTTCAGGAATGAATGTGGTTTACTTGGTTTAGTGAGCTTCTTGTCAGCATGAACTTGGAAATTAAACTAATAGATCAGATTAAATTAAATTTGGAATCTCATGCATGTAACCCAGTGTTGGTACACATGACACATGTGAGATAGTACGTGACTTGGTTCCAAGCCATGTGAGTCTGTGCGGTGAGGGCTGCACATTCTCGATCTGCTGCTCCCAGCTGGTTCAGTAAATATCAATGCATGCAATTAATTTACTGCGTGTAATTAAAAACAAAGGGATATATACGTGTCGTAAAGATAGATGCTCCAGCAGTCAACCATACATGTTGCCACCAGTCACGCTTTAAACTTTCCAGTTAATAAAGGCCACAATTCGATCCGGTCTTTTTCTTCTTCCAACTTGCTCTACTCGTTCTAGCTTTACACCTTTCAACTTGAATTTAGTTATTAAAAATTTAAATGGCAGCTAGAGCCAGCAAAGAAAATGTAGGATAATTAAAAAGAAAGAAAAAGACCCTAAAAATACCGTAACCAACTAATTAAGGGAACCAACCGATTTTTCTGTTCTAAGTTATACTCAACGGATACCAAGCACCGAACCTTATAATGGCATTGTACCCACATTCCATATCTCCTCCAGCTAGACGGTGGTCCACTGCTCGAAGGGATTAGCCTATTTTCTCGTTTTGGTCAGATCAATCATTAAGAAATTTGATTGCACATTATATATCAAAATAAAAACATAATTCGGACCCGAGTTGGGTTTGAGTTTGAGCTCGTGTTCGGGTCGGGCCCTTTGTCGAGACAATTTGGGCTCAAAAGGTTGGGTTGGGTTCGAGTTTACCCATCATGAGTTGCACTGCTATATAAAATGGGCTAAGCAAAGTAGGACTGTGGCGTTTTGATGGGCCACTCTAGGCCCATTTTAATCTTGGGCCTGATGTCCTAGGCCCAAGGATGATAAGCCTACTTGGACTAAATTACGGATGAAAAACATAACGGTACTTGATGTGACCGACTTCATTCGGGTAGAAATGAATGGGTTTGTTCTTGCTAAGCACTGCAGAGTAGGGTTCCGAGGTGTTTTGATGGGCCGCTTTAGGCCCACCTTAAACTTGGGCTCGAATCAGATGTTGATACTGGGCTATGTTGTAGTTTTGTGAAGTGAAACTATATACAATTAACAGAATATGCTAATATTCTGCCGCATCACGACCGTCCACGTCACCAAGTCGACTCCTTAACGGTCCAGATAGTACCACCGCGCGGCGATCGGGATCGAGATGGTCGGTCCAACACCATCATCAAATTCCGAGTCTCCGTCTCTGTTTCTCTCTCTGTGAAGGCAAAAATCGCGAAGCGCAGCCATGGCCGGAGGAAGAAGAAGACCCAACAACAACAACAACAAAAACAAAAACAACAACACCAACGAGGTAACTAGGAGCAGCAGAAGATCATCGTCGAAAGCCTCTGGTCGAGGAGCTTTGTTTGTTGAGGGTGGTATCTTATCTGATTGGTCTTCTCCTCAAACCCCTCTAAGAGGTTAGAGGTCCTTTATTCCTATGATCCACGATTAAATTTATGCTAGTTCTCTGGTTTTGTTTCCGAGAAAAATGGAAGTTTTGATTAATTTTCATCCGGTTAAAGTTGAAAGAATGAAGAATTTAAGCTCCGAGAGCCAAATATTGCTTATTGTACTGAACTGGGTAGGCGTTGATTTCATGTTAAGGTCTTAGATTGAGAAAGAGTTGAACATTTTATTTGTTTCTTCTATGCTTTTGTTCTGAATTGCGTTTTGGTTTTGGGTTTTCAGGGAAGAATCCGAGTTCGAACAACAACAAATCTGGGTCGAAATCTGGAGCGAAAGCAGCTTCTGATTCTAAAAGTGGCTCTCGAAAATCTAATGTTAATGCTATAGGATACCGTTACCCTTCTCTTGAACTTCAGGTGTGTTTTGTTGGCTCAAAGATTCCTTTTTCATTAAAAAAAAAAACAAATCTTAAATTGCACTTCATTTTACAACTTGTTAAGTATATTTTTAGCTTCTAAATGCAAACCGAGCAATGTTAGAGAGCAAAAGAATTAAACTTTTTTTAGAGGTAGACTGATAGGAGAGTGGAACTGGTTTTCCTGTTTTCTTTACTGGTAGTGAGTTTAACGAACAAATAAACCACCTTGTATTCTGTTCTTGTAGTCAAGACAAATTTACTGGAGCTAAAGAGTTATAGTCTCTCCTCAGGCTCTGCTTTTGAGTAAATTATAGGTCATAGAATCTTTGTTGGAAAAGTTCTGTAGAAAAATTCATGGGGAATCTTTTGTTTTCTCATTAACGTGACTATAGTCGCTGCAGAAATTTAAAATTTTCTGTAGAGATTTAAAGTGTGCTCAAAGCACATTGTAACACTAATTGGTCACAGGGAGTAATCTTCTATGTCCAAATTTTACCCCTCTTTTGAGAATGTGGAGAACTTTGATAATGCATTTTGTTTTCAATTGTCATTAAATATCAAGGTAGGAATTTGAGTTATTCATTCATTTAGTCTGGATATGCTTTGATATTTTTTAATTTTTTTTTCCAACAGGAGGGTTTGTATTCGGGATTCCATGTTAAGGGTGATGCTGACGATGAAAATATGGATGAGTCAACCCCTATGGTTTTAGTTGATTTCAACGATACCCAAATTTCAGCTCATGCAGACCAGACACCAGCTTCAGAACCCCATGATGTGAAATTTACTTATCATTATGGTTCAAGTTTTGTGTTAGGTGAAAGCTCTCATAGAGGACTGGGGTTCTCTGATGAACTTGAGGAAATCCCAAGTGGTGTTGAAGCTTCCTCAAAACAAATGGAAGGGGCAGAAGACATGTGTTTTGGTTCATTGTCTTCTGAGAAGGATGCCAACGAGGGGATTGATTATGAAGTTGGTGATGAGATGGCTGAAGATCTGCCGACAGAGGTGATGTCTTCTAATGAAAATTCAGGTTTTCTGTCATTTGGAGGCATTAGATTGTACACCCAAGATATATCTGATGAAGAAAGCGAGGAAGATGAAAATGGGGCGTCATTGTATGAAGGAAACTCAGATTCTTCTGAGCCAGGAGGACTACTTGGATCATCTGAAAGTGAAGACTCTGAACAGATGTCTGATAGTGATTCAGATATTGATGACGAGGTTGCGGAAGATTATTTAGAGGGAATTGGTGGGAGTGACAACATTTTACGTTCCAAATGGTTGGTAGAACAGGAATTGGATATGTCTAATACAGATAGTTCTTCGAGCAGTGACTTTGATGAGACTGTTGAGAAGTTGAGCGGAATTGCTCTTCAGGATGCATCTAGGGAATATGGTAGGAGGAATGTCCGTTCACAGAAGAAACACAATGTGACTGAAAGATATGCTCGGCCTTTGGCAATAGATGACCTAATGCTTGTAAAGGATCCTAGAACTGTTTCTGCAAAAAAGAAGCCTCTCACTAGGTTTCCTCAGTCTTGGCCTTCGGGGGCTCAAAGGAGCAACTATTCAAGAAATATTCCTGGTAAAGATTACTAAGATATGATACTCTCTATAAGTTTTGCCTGCATATGTTTAACTCAGTACATGCATGAACAGATTACGATATTGTTCTGCCTGAGCACCCAATTTATATTGGTTTTACAAATGAACTTAAGCTGAATTCAAAATTTATTTCATTTGTTTGCTTCATCCTTCAGTTGGAGAAGCAAATGATTTTTCTCATATAGTTCTAGTGTCTAGCATTGCTGGTATCCTTTTGAGATGGATTATGATGAAAAGTGGATACTTTAGGATTTCATTGGAATGACCGTGTGATAATTTTCCCGCATATATCATACCATGGGTGATAAATATTCAAGGACGTTTTGTATGTCAGAGGCAGCTATCCTCTATGATTTTGTACTTTTTCTGGTGGATGATTATAATTCATGCCTTCAGCTCATATTTTTATTGCTCTAATTGACTTGCCAATCAGGTACTAAAAAGAAACATCGTAAAGAAATGATTGCTGTGAAGCGTCGAGACAGAATGCTGCATCGAGGTGTTGATCTTGAGCAAATAAATTTGGTAAAACTTTTTATTGTCTTCAGTAATGGATCCGGTCCGGAACTTAATTTCATTTCGTTCCAATTACTCATTATAAAAACCAAAGACTACCTTTCAGCTCTATTCTTTTCATTTGTAGAAATTAGAGCAGATTGTTTTGGATGGAGTGGATATGTTTTCTTTTCATCCTATGCATTCCCGGGATTGTTCCCAGGTATGGAATTTTGATCTATCACTTTAATTTACAGTTTGTTTCACCATTGGCACTTCTACAAGCATGAATAATTTTAATTAATCTCCAATCTTAGTGAAATTATTTAGTTGCTGTTACTGCTTTAATCTCTATCCTGCAGTGCAGGAGTATTGTGCCATTACATCAAGCCTTAGCCTTTTTTTTATGTTACTGCTTGTGAATATGTTAGGTGCAACGATTAGCAGCAATCTATCAACTGAGGAGTTCGTGCCAAGGATCTGGCAAGAAGAGGTACAGAAGTTCCTTTTTGTGTGTTGTGCATGGAAAGTTGGAAACCATGATATTGATGTGTTTTTTTTTTCCTTTAGATTTGTAACATTGATGCGGACACACCACACTGGCATGCCATCAGCAATTGACAAAATTCGTCTTGAAAAGGTTCTCTATTACTTCCATTGCTACCAATATGTGTTGTATGCCTGGTTCTACAGTTCTCCAATAGCTTGTTTGATGTCGATTTTGTCGTGAATAGTGTCACTGGGTACTTGGATTTCTCTGTATGTCTGTGCAGCCACCTTTATGATTGTTTCCTGTATTTCAGTTGATTGGAGCTGGCATGGCGGATGATGATTTTTCTGTTGTTGAGCCTACTGGAGACAAAAACAGGCCAATGAGAATCAGAAAAGGGACTGGTTTAAAGCCACCAGAATCTAAGCAATCCACCCAAAGAAAGACAATGAAGGTCTCAGCCAAACGTGGCAGTGGCAGTGGCAGAGCCTTTGAACAAAAAAGTAGTGGGAAAGTGGATTCGTTTGCCAATAAACCAGTATCATTTGTATCAAGTGGCGTGATGCAATCACAGACTGAGATCACAACTGTTGAATCAGTGGCATCCCAGACTGAGATCATTACTGTTGATTCAACAATAGACGCAAGTTGTAAGAATAAGGGTGCTGTTGGCTCAGCTGATTTCCGTTCGTTTGAGGTACACACCAAGGGTTTTGGATCAAAGATGTTGGCTAAAATGGGATTTATTGAAGGTGGTGGATTAGGGAAAGATGGACAAGGTAGGGCAGAGCCCATTGAAGCAGTCCAACGTCCTAAATCACTTGGATTGGGTGTAGAATTTTCCAACACCATTGGTGTCCAAGTTGTGAATACCCCAGCTAAACAGAACCCAGCAAAGAACACTCCAGCAAAACATAACCCAGCAAAGAACAACCCAGTGAAGAACAAACCTCAAACTCAGAGAATGGGATCTTTTGAAAGGCATACCAAAGGATTTGGATCAAAGATGATGGCAAAGATGGGGTTTGTTGAAGGAATGGGACTGGGGAAGGATTCACAAGGCATTGTCAACCCTCTGGCTGCAGTCAGGCTGCCAAAATCCAGGGGAATAGGTGCCTGATCGAGGTCAGATATTGTGTGTTAGTGAAATTGAATACCCGTTGGCTAGTTTAAATTTAATTTATTTTCATTTATCCTATTTAGCTGATTCTGCATATACCTGTATTGTCATCAATTTTTAACTTACTACTTGTTTTTCACTCCCCACAATCTGTACATTAATTTGGTGTTATTAAAAAATTAAAACATGTGGTACAGAGTGTCTTTCTGTCCTCATTCCTGATTTGACGCCATATTGCAATTTGCAACATAGGCATTCAATTTCCTCTTCCTTGCTGTTTTTGACAGCCAATCTTTCAGACATTCGTGATTCCACTATTTTGTGTAGGAATTGCATCTCTCTATTGAATAGGACTTATAGTAGATGGGTTTGTGAGGAATGCGCATGGAACATCAGTTTTCGAAGGAATGTGTTAAACCCTGGAGGATGATTCAGTCACAGTTACGATCTTGACTTCAAAATGCATAATGCAAACGAGCTGCTATATAATAGTTGACCATCCCATGTTGTCTATATAATAGTTTTTTTCGATAGGATTGTCTATATAATAGTTGGGTTTCTCTAAAGCCACTCAAGGAATGGTAAACTAGTGAGTAGTGACTAGCATGTACAAAGAGACATTTTACAAACTTAGTATTGTGTAATGTAGTGATTGAAGCGTTCAAAGTGAAGTGACTTGGGAACAAAGAAATCAAATAAGGCTAGATCGGAACCACATGGCTCTCCTCCTTGTCCTGAGCTTCTAAAACATCAACAATGGAAGTGTGGCATCTGACATCTTATGTAGAACATTGCAAAAGCACTAGAAGAGAATTGGTAATATCTTCGTGTTATGTATGAGAGATTCGAGCTTATGCCTTCATTTAATATTAATATTGTAGAAATAAAAATTGCTAAACAAATTGTCACACTTTTAACCATCAATGCTTTTTCCTAATTCCATTAACCACCGTGCTAATGAACAACAACATTTTTCCAAACAAGAAAATGTCATTTTTTTTTTCTTTTTTTTGAGACAAAAGAAAATGAACTAAAGGTCTTATTAGGGAGACAAATAGCAAATCTCGGAAAACGACATCAAAAAAATTGAAAAAGGGCAAATGAAGCAAAAGGAGAGAAGAGCCCAGATCTGGCATTTCAGACATTGTGTAGGGGCATCTAGAAAAAAGCCAAAACTGGTGGCACTTGCTTGAAGAAGAACCAACCATATAAAACACGCAAAGTCTAACAGAGGCATTGCCACCCCAAAATTCCTCACTCTTTTCGTTTGCTGAGCCCTAAAATCCCAAACCCAACAGATTTCTGGAGCTTGAAGGAGGAGACCTCTGCTTCACTCAGACGCTTGCTCTACTTGTCCATGTCTAACACTCTGCTACAGGTCAGTTAGAGCCATTCAAATAAAAAATAAAGATTCAAACTTTAAGTTCCTTTGCTGTTTGTTTGGCTAGTTCTAGATCTTTAATGCTGTGGTAGTTTTTGTTTTGATTATATTTTGTAACTGAAACTTAATTGAAATCGAAATCCGTATATTTTCGTTCGTTAAATTTTGTTTTTTTGGCTCATTCTCTCTTCTGGGTGTTCCAGATCTGACGTAAACCCTTTCAAGAATGGAGCTTTCTCATAGATTTAGGATCTGGGCTTTCACCATTTTGTTGATATTTCAATCTGTGCATGGCTTTTATCTTCCGGGTAGTTACCCTCACAAGTATGCTGTTGGGGACGAGTTGTCGGTGAAAGTGAATTCTCTGACTTCCATTGATACCGAAATTCCCTTTAGCTATTACAGTTTGCCTTTTTGTATGCCCCCAAATGGTATTAAGGACAGTGCTGAGAATCTGGGTGAGCTCCTCATGGGGGATCGCATTGAGAATTCTCCATATCGGTTTAAGATGCACACCAATGAGTCTGAGATCTACTTGTGTAATTCGGGTCCGTTAAATGCAGATCAGTTCAAGCTCTTGAAGAAGAGAATTGACGAGATGTATCAGGTCAATTTGATTCTTGATAATTTGCCTGCGATCCGGTACACCAAGAAGGAGGGTTTTCTTTTGAGGTGGACTGGGTACCCAGTTGGAATCAACGTTAAGGGAGTGTACTATGTGTTTAACCATTTGAAGTTTAAGGTACTTGTGCATAAGTATGAGGAGCCCAATGTCGCGCGCGTGATGGGTACTGGTGATGGGGCAGAGGTGATCCCAACGGTTGCAAAATCTGATTCAGATGTGCCAGGGTGGATCATTGTAGGGTTTGAGGTGATACCTTGCAGTGTCACGCATAATGCGGACGCTGTGAAGAAATTGAAAATGTATGAAAAGTACCCTGGTGCTCTTATATGTGAGTCAACGACTGTGGCAATGGCCATTGATGAAAAGAAGCCAATTATCTTCACTTATGAGGTTGAATTCGAGGAGAGTGACATCAAGTGGCCCTCGAGGTGGGATGCTTATTTGAAGATGGAGGGATCTAAAGTCCATTGGTTCTCAATTCTCAATTCTCTGATGGTGATTACTTTCCTTGCTGGTATTGTCCTTGTAATCTTTTTGAGGACTGTTAGGCGGGACCTGACTCGGTATGAAGAGCTTGACAAGGAGGCTCAAGCACAGATGAATGAGGAGTTGTCTGGCTGGAAGCTTGTTGTTGGGGATGTTTTCCGTGCTCCAAACAATCCTGCCCTGCTGTGCATAATGGTTGGTGACGGGGTTCAGATCCTCGGGATGGCAGTGGTTACCATATTGTTTGCTGCTCTTGGGTTCATGTCCCCTGCTTCTCGCGGGACACTTATCACGGGTATGCTGTTTTTCTATATGATCCTTGGTGTTGCAGCTGGTTATGTTGCTGTTCGTCTTTGGAGAACAATTGGCTGTGGAGATAAAAAGGGATGGGTTTCAGTCTCGTGGAAGGTTTCTTGTTTCTTCCCTGGAATTGCCTTTTTGATTCTGACGACTCTGAATTTCCTATTGTGGGGTAGTCACAGCACAGGAGCCATTCCATTTTCTCTATTTGTTATTCTCATTTTGCTCTGGTTCTGCATTTCTGTTCCCCTTACGCTTGTTGGTGGATACCTTGGGGCCAAGGCACCTCACATTGAGTTCCCAGTTCGTACCAATCAAATACCCAGGGAAATCCCAGCGCAGAAATACCCATCCTGGCTGTTGGTTCTTGGCGCCGGCACTCTCCCATTTGGCACCCTGTTCATTGAGCTCTTCTTTATCATGTCTAGCATTTGGATGGGCCGTGTCTACTATGTTTTCGGGTTTCTCTTCATCGTGTTGATCCTTCTGGTTGTGGTTTGTGCTGAGGTGTCTCTGGTTCTGACCTACATGCACCTCTGTGTGGAGGATTGGAAATGGTGGTGGAAGTCCTTCTTTGCTTCTGGTTCGGTGGCCATATACATTTTCTTGTACTCCGTAAACTACCTAGTATTTGACCTTAAGAGCTTGAGTGGGCCTGTCTCTGCTACTCTCTACTTGGGATATTCCCTTTTCATGGTTATCGCAATCATGCTTGCAACCGGCACAGTTGGGTTCCTCTCTTCATTCTGGTTCGTGCATTACCTCTTCTCCTCGGTGAAGCTGGACTGAAGAACTTTTGCCACTCAAAGATTGGCACTTTAAAGAGTAGTGGTGATCATCATTCAGGGAAGAAAGAGTTTACAGATGTTCCTATCATGTTTTACTTTTCATTTGTTTCTGTTAGAAAACTTAGTTCATGTAATAACAATAATTCGTCGAGTTTTGCTTAATTCTTTAATAGATGGATATCATGGCTTATAGTTTGATACTGAAGTTTAATTGATGATAATGTGGCTTGTGTGATATTATCACTCTGTACTCAATTGGTCTGTATTGCCCAGAATGCAAAAGCACAACTTCTTGCTCTGATATTTCTGCATAATGGTTATTTTAGTGAAGATGTGCCTCTGGGGTTCTTGATATTGGTCACAAAATAAACGATTTCTTGAAAAATCATGGTTCTTGATCCAAGATAAATAAGGTACAGCATATCTCCTTTCTCTGTTCAAAAGCTCCACAATTTCTTAACAGTCTGGTGTTTGGTAAAGAAATTTAACTTCAACCCAGACGTGGCCCCCACCTTGTTTATATATGGTCAGGACAAAAACTATGCCACTGGTAGTGATCAGTGTCAAAATCTTAGCTTGAGGGCCTTGAATAGAACAGAGAGAGCGAACTAGTGGTGTCAGTTTTTCCGCTGGCTTCAGCCGCTTAAACTTGTTGCCCAGAAACCCATTAGCTTCCCAAAACTCTTTGGTTCATGCTTACACAGAGATCATAAGAATGATGCCCACCTCACTCTCTCCAATTCAATCCACTAATGCCTACTCCACTCCATCTCTCTTTCCTTTCTCTCCTCCCCTTCTCTCTTCTTCTTCGTCTTCTTCCTTTCTGTCACTCGAACCATCTTCTCACCGTCTCTGCTCTCTGCATGTCTACAGCAATGCCCATTTGAGAATCACCCACAAATCCAATGTTTGTGAAAAAGAAGAAAACAGATATTCAGCTTTGTGTTTTATGTTAATTTTCTGTTCTGGACAAGAACACTAATTGTGTTATTTCTGTTTTGATTTCGGCAGGGACTGAAGCTGCACTCTTCTTTAAAGGAGCCACCTTTGAAGGTGATGATTTCCGGTGCACCGGCATCCGGCAAAGGAACTCAGTGTGAATTGATTGTCAACAAGGTAGCCATTTTCATAGGGATTGTAACTGGAGACTAAGGAACTAAAGTAGCTAACTTTTTCATTGCTTTGATTGATATATGCTTCATTCTTGACTTTTTGGTTCTTCAGTTTGGATTGGTACACATTTCGACAGGGGACCTTCTAAGAGCTGAAGTGTCATCTGGGACTGAAATTGGAAACAAAGCCAAAGAGTTCATGAATGCTGGCAAGTTGGTTCCTGATGAAATCGTTACAGCTGTATGTATTCCCATGAATTCCATCATGACTTAAAAGTCTTACATTGTTCATGAATCCTTTATCAAATAGATGGTAACATAATCTCTTGCTTAGATGGTGACATCACGATTATCGCGAGATGATGCAAAAGAAAATGGGTGGCTTCTGGATGGATACCCTCGAAGTTTTAGCCAAGCACAGAGTCTGCAGAATTTGAAGATAATACCAGATGTTTACATTGTATTAGATGTAAGTGAGTCCCATGTACAATTGGTATTATCTACTTAGCCGAATTGGTTACCAAGGAACTTTAGACACAAGGAACAGAGTTTTTTTTTTTTTTTGGCTAATAGGAACATAGTTTCATTAAGCATTAAAAATAATAATAATAAAAAATAAAAAATAAAAAAATTCTGGTGCAAATATAAAACATTCATAGTTTTTAATATATTATAGCTGTTGATTCCATCCAAATTGCTAAAAATAAAATCTTTACATAGATGTTATTTCTTAATACTCAGGTTCCTGATGATATTCTAATCGACAGATGTGTTGGAAGGAGGCTAGACCCAGTTACAAAGAAGATTTACCATGTAAAAAATTTCCCGCCAGAGACTGAGGAAATTAAAGCAAGACTTACTACCCGGCCTGATGACACTGAGGAAAAAGTAAGTATGATTTGGCATCTTACATTTTACCCATGTTTATACAAGTTATCATAGGTGATTCTCTCATATACATTAACATATGTATGGCTTCATTGCAAAATCAAATTCAGCTCCAGTTCATTGTGAGGTCTTTCATTTGGTTGCTGACATGTAATTTAACTTATGTTTTTCATCTAGGTGAAGTCACGTCTTGAAATATACAAGAAAAATGCTGATGCCATCTTATCCTCTTACTCAAACATAATGAAAAGGGTAACTTAATAGTTACCGTTCTCATTTTTCCTTTTCTCTGTACTGTATGAATATGTATAGACAACTTAAACTTTATCTCTTGAATACACAGATCGATGGAAACCATCCTAAAGAAGTAATTTTTGGAGAAATAGACTCTATACTGTCTCAAGTGCTGAATGATAAAGAAAAGAAGAGGAAATTAGGTAAGCCTCTTCAGGATCTAAGTACTTTTTGTGAGTTTTCCCTAAACTAGATGATTAATATTTTAAGTGGATGGTGTTAAACCTTGCTTTTGAGGTATTATATTACTTATCTGGAGGTGAGTTGTTCTCATATACCAATGCAACTTTTTTCTTTTCTGTCTCTCATGAAGGAGATTCTTGATTGGTTTTTAGTGACTATTTTTGAAGAGAGCCATGAACTAATAAGTAGCACTCAAATTTGAAAATTCATGACTTTAATTTTTGCGGTTTGTCAAATTTCAGGGAGTAGCCTAAGTCAGTCATCTTCGATCCAGGTACATGTTTGGCTATACTGTGCAATTGTCTATGGTTTTTGGTGTCCAAATTATATTAGTTTTTGATAAATGGTTTATGTATTTTCTTTTATATTTTGCTTTTGCAATTTGATAGGATAACTGGAGGGGAATTCCTACTAAATTGAATAACATCCCACATTCTAGAGACATCAGGAACTATTTTTATGATGATGTACTGCAAGCCACCAAAAGATCTATAAATGATGGAGGAATTCGATTGAAGGTTTGCTATTGTTTCTACTTAAAACATTCAAGTGATGATGGATATAATATATATATATATATATATATATATATATTTGTTAGAATATTTCATATACATCTCTTTGTCAAGTCCACTGAATATTCATCTAATGAAGATTTTAGGTAGTGAATAGTACTAAATGTCAGTTGTAATTACTTGAAGTGCTTGTTAATTCTTCCTTAGTGACACAATCATCTTTTTTATGTTAGTTTCTTATCATCTCCCATTTAGGTTACTCTATTATTTGCAAAATTGCTAGTAAGGGCTGGATTAACTTGGCTTAATGTGTCATTCCAAATTGGCAGGTGGAGATTAATATTCCAGAGATGAACCCAGAAATGGTAAGGGACCTTTGCCTTAATCTTCCAAAACCTGTTTGGAGTTAACTATATCTTATGATGCACAGGATGTTTATCGAATAGGTACCTTGTTGGAACTTGTTCGAACTCTAGCTCTTTCATTTGCTGATGATGGGAAATCTGTCAAGGTAATTTGATCCTGGTTGCTTGTGACTTAGACTAGTGGTTAATGGTAATGTGAACTTTGCCTGGCATCCAAAATCTTCATTGTCAGGTTTGTGTACAAGGCTCTATGGGGGATGGTGCCCTTGCTGGAATGCCATTGCAGCTTGCTGGTACTCGACAGATCTTAGAGTACATGGACTGGGGTGAATATGGGGCTATGGGAACGTTTATCAAGATTGGTGCTATAGGTAAAAAATGATATGTATCAGATCAGATGTACAGTTAAGTTTCATATTACGGCATCTGTAGACATTGGTCATCCTTGATTCACTGTTATCTGTTTGAATTACATTAACTGTCAAGTTTCATAATAGTTGTTAATGCTCAGTATCATTATGAATCAATGAAGATGTTTATACACATTAACAGGACACTTTCTCTGCATCAATGATGATGTTTGGTGCATTAGAGATTCAATCCTTGTCTTGACAGCAGTTGATACACTTAACATGAAAATAGTACAGCCTCTAAAATAAATGTACTACAGAGCATGATTGTGTAATGCCATGCCCTTAGCTTCTCTTTTTGTAAGTGCAGGTGCCAAACATGTAGATGACACTGATGACCTGTTTATCTTAGTAGCACCTCAAAATGCTGTTGGGAATTGTATTATTGAGGTAAGTATCTTGAGGTTATGGTCCACCATTATATTTGGAGAACAATTGTGCTTGACATGCTTTACTTCTACCTTTTTTGCTGTTAAAAGTCCTTTAATTAAAATTTACAGGATCTTCAAGCTATGACTGATGCTGCTGGAGACCGACCAGTAATTCTTATCAATCCTAGGCTCAAGGTTTAGTTTCTATTTTGCATTCTTGGTTGGTTATCTTGAATTCTTGATGAAATGATGTTCTGTTAGAGTTATGCGGTATATAGATTTCACATACATTTGCATCTGCAGGACAAAAGAAATCTGTATGTACTTGATATTAAAATTCCGGTGCTCATAGTAAAGTTGTTGACATGCATACTCCATCTATTTTGCCTCTTAAAACATAATTGGCCATCATTGGTATAGGGAGGTCTGCAGGGAAATTTAATTTGAATTGCTAGAAACATGAAATTGTTTTGATCTTCTGTTATGTGTACTACACTGACCAATCTAGGGCCTTTCTTGTATCAATATTATGAGCATTTGGTGCATGACTTAAGCAACACTCGCCCAAGAAATTAGTAAAATTTGGTCATCTTGATGATTTTTTTTTCAAATTTCAGGATCTACCTGGTTCAAGTGGAATTATGCAAGTAAGTCAAGAATTTATGAGTTGGAATTAACTTAATACAAGCCAATCAGTTCCTAAACTAATTTTCTTTTCAAAGACCATGGGTCGTGACAAGAGGTTGAAGTATGCTGCAACATTCCAAAATTGCTATTTCTTCCGGCTTCTCTACTATGCAGGAACCCAATATCCAATTATGGGCGCTCTCAGGTAAGCTTTTAGCGAGTTGGTACTCCACTACTTCCTTTTGATTTTTGAACTTGTTTTTTCTCTCTATCTCTTACACACACAGAGGCCATTAGAACAAGATGCTACAAACTAAATCAATGTTTTAGTTAGCATGCAACAACAAAGAAAAATAGTGGATTTTTATTTATCTCCTGTAGCATGTCATGCCTAGAATGTTATGACGCATGACACTGGCAAGTGTTCTCACTTCTGACCTCATGTTTTAGGATGTCTTACCCTTATCGTTACGAATTGTACAAGAGAGTGAATGACCCTTCTGGGAAGGAGAAGTATGTAATCTTGTCTACTTATCCTCAAAAGCCAACTATTGATGAAGTGAACCATGCTTTCGAAGGAAAGCCTAGGTAACTCTCATTAACAGTCACATTAGCCATTATCTTTGTTTCGTTCCTTACATTCTAAAGACCGACACAGCCCTGACCGTATGATTGATTTCATCTCATTCAACTTGCAGAAATGAAAATAAGAAAGCTGTGGGATTTTGGTAAGAACCGTTCAACTTGTACAAATCTTCTTTTTTGAAAATTGACTTGTACAAATTTGTAGGCACAAAATATCTATTTTAACTCTTTCTTTTTTCTCATAGGGGATTCCTAAGTGGTATATTGCAAAACTGAAGGAAGGGCAGTACATATCATCATCACATGTATATTAGCTACCAAAATGGATGAATTCCTACAGTTCCTTATATGCCTTCTGTGAGTAAATTCTTCTCATCTGATCCCTGGCTGTGTTTTGTTTCGTACCAATCGAGGAGTAAAAGATCAAGAAAACAAGGTGTATAGTCGTCTCTCTCCAGCATCTGTAACTCTGCAGATACATAAGACAGCTTCTTATGATTTTTTTTTCTTCTTCTTATTTGCTTTTGTGACCATGCCTACTGTGTTTAGCAGTTTCTAGCTGCATATAAAAAGTTATAACATGCAGGAGTTGAATGTCATTGACAGCTCTTGGGTTTTGTAGTCTTTGTTTGAAATATAGTGATTAGAAAACCAAATACAAAATTCTGGGATTTTATTATAGAAAATTGAAAAGAAATTTAAAAAATATATATTGGCACGTTCAGGTTGAGTACTTAGACAGCTTACATGGGCTGTTGTGTCGACACCATTGGACTTTTGACTATGATTATAAAGAAGCAAAAAGTTATGGCGGGTGACATAATATTAGTGGAATAATGGAAACAAAAATTTACAACCTTTTCATTTCTAATGAGATTGATCTGATTTTGAGAAGACTTCAAACCACAACTCAATTTTTAAAAGACAAAGACAGAAAATGATCCTCAATCCCATTACGTTTCGACGCACCAAATGATAATATGCGGCTCACAGTCACACCTTTCTAGTCTCCATAGGTTTCATATCCATATCCATATCCATATTAATGCCCTAATTTCATTTCATTTCATTCCATAATGGATTAGTCGTTGTTTGAAAAGTTCCTCCTCTGGAATTGGTAGGTTGTTCACGAGAAAACTTCATCTAGGTTGGACTTGGACCAGCTGAGATATATGGTAGCACATCAACATCTTTGAAAATATCCGAGTAGAATACCAAACGGGTCTTAAATAATTTCGGCTATTTTCAGTGAAAAAAACTTAACTTTTCTTTCAATGCAAGTTATCTGTTTCAAAATCCTTATTTCTTTTCTGTAATAAATTAAATAAATGAGATCATCGTAAGTAAAATGTGGCCAAGATCGTGATATTCGATTAATATTCCACAACCATTAATCAAACACAAGCAACGAAACAAACTTGGTTGTGCCCACTTATTCACCACTATATTTTCATCAGCTTCCAACTTTCCCCAAAGTGTTCCTAGCACAAAAAAAGCTCTCTTTAAAAGTGCCTCTCAAAAATTTTCCCTTAAAGTGACAGTGAAATTGTGATATGACCACACTGATGATTGATCCTAGCACAAAAAAAAAAAGCTCTCTATCTGCTTGCCTCAACAGTCAGTTATTCAAAGGACACCTATCATTCGTGAATTTCTATTTCTCAAGCATCATACATTTTTGTGTGAATGGATTTTTTAAAAGATAAATACAAATATTAGATATGTATGTAGTCATGTATATTTTTTAATTTCAATGACTTGTGAGAATGAATTGTACATAAAGTCTCCCCCAAATTAAATTCCAATTTCCAAACAGAGAAGACAGTATTTGAGAATCTTATCTGCACCATCAAATATGAAACCAAAGGCATGCACCAAGTGGAGGTTACAAGTCAAGAAAACTCCA
The DNA here is from genome assembly GCA_029955375.1 of Rubus parviflorus. Taxonomy (NCBI): domain Eukaryota; kingdom Viridiplantae; phylum Streptophyta; class Magnoliopsida; order Rosales; family Rosaceae; genus Rubus; species Rubus parviflorus. The sequence continues at coordinate 22,448,889 of JARGGL010000004.1, forward strand.
TTCAAATTATGGAATTTTTCAAAAACAGAAGCGGAACCAAGATTGAAAATTTGAGATACCGAAATGTAAAATTTTTATGTGTTTATTTGTTTTTTGAGTCCTAAACATAAATCCGATAAATTAAAAATAACTATAAAAGCTAATTAGCAAAAGCCAAAGGAATAGAAGTAATTAATGTTTTTAACCAGCATTAATGTTTGGAACAGAATATTGTGAAAAAAGACTTGAATATCTCATAAAGATTAAATATATTTTATCCATAGTAACATAAGGAAACTAATAAAAAAAATCTCAGGCTCTAACACAAAAGTGGGCTTTAATTTTATGAAGATCAATATATGATTCAATGAGTAGCGCTCTAAAACTAATTTGTTAACTTCATAATATGAAATTAACCATACTCTTAATCTTCAGATTCATCTATTGACTCTGATTAAATTATAATTAATATATCATATCTGACTTAAAATTACAAAATGTTGAAAAAAAAACCTACATAATACCAAAACGCTAAATTCTAAATCTCTAAACCCTAACCCCTATCCCCAAACCCTAACTCCTATCCCACAAACCCTAACCCCTATCCCCCAAACCCTAACCCCTAAATCCCAAATTTCAAACCCCAAACCTAGGTGTTGGGTTTGGGATTAAGGTAGGTTTAGGGGTTAGGGTAGGTTTAGGGTTTAGGGCTTAGGGGTTAGGGTTTATGGGTTAGGTTTAAGGTTTTGGTATAGTATTTGTATTTTTCTTTTTTAACAATTTAATGGATTTTAAATTTGATATAATTAATATTTTATAATAGATATTAATTTTGATATAATCTAAATCATTATATGAATCTAAATGTTTAGAGTATGGTTAGTTTTATAGCGTTACTCATGATTCAATACCTTTTTTTTACTGGAACATAATTAACACCATTTTACACAAAATCCAAATTTAATTAATTCCAGTGTATATATTTCCTTCTATTTCATTCCTTATCTACCATATATTAATGTCTTATCCAATTTAACTTTGGATTAATTGTACGATGAGATAAAAAAAAAAGTGGTTATTTTGGACAATCGTAATGACTTGTGTAATCACCTAAAATGGTAATTCTATCAATGTGAGAGTGAAGCATGAATCTCTAGCAAAAATGACATGAGAGGATAAGGCAGATATATCATATGAGTGTATAAGTGATTCTAAAAGAGCAGAAATAGCAATTACGGAAAACAAAAACATTAAAACAGATTGAATAGTTTCCTCTTTCTCTGAAATGTGAACAGACATTATTAATTTACTAAGCTCTAGATATTAATTCTGTCCTATTAGAAAAGCCAAGTGGTACATTATTTTTTCATTCCAAGTCAACTGTAAAATTTTATTTAATAAAAACCTCAAGCATAGAGTTTGTGTCATCATATCTCAGAACCTCAGTTATTGGTGAGGCTTCAAAAACATTCAGAACAAGGAACTAGCACCTCCCTATTTTATCCATTTTGGAAATGGCAGGTGGATCTTTTGCTCCGGCCGGTGTGGCCAAAGATAGAGCAGAGCAGTACCAAGGCAGGCTCACCGCTTATGTCGTCGTTGCCTGCATTGTCGCTGCAGTCGGTGGCTCGCTTTTTGGTTATGACATCGGAATTTCAGGTACAAGCTAGGGTTTCATTTTCTTGATATTGGCTTAAATTCATGAGAATGGAATGATCAAATCCAAGAAAAGCGGTGAAATTGTTTTGCCTGAATATGCCTTGATTTCTCATTTTATGTTGAAGGAAATGAAAGCAAAGTTTAATGCTTTACAATCATTTGGTTATACAAGTCCATAGTTTATGGTGATTGTCATAAAAGAATGGATTGATATCAGAACTGTCACAAATTATTGGTTTGATTGTGAAGCCCTGTTTAATTTTGGTTTTGATTTGTGAATAGGTGGGGTTACATCAATGGATGGATTTCTGGAAAAGTTCTTCAAAACAGTTTACAAGAAGAAGAAGCTTGCACATGAAAACAATTACTGCAAGTATGACAACCAAGGTCTCTCAGCATTTACCTCTTCTCTATACCTTGCTGGTTTAGTCTCATCTTTAGTGGCTTCTCCTGTCACAAGAAATTATGGGCGCCGCGCAAGTATAATCTGTGGCGGAATCAGTTTCCTTGTCGGAGCAACTCTAAACGCCGCAGCTGTCAATGTGGTCATGCTCATCTTTGGTCGGATCATGCTTGGTGTTGGTATTGGGTTTGGGAATCAGGTATATCACACATTGCTTACCTTTAATTAACTCTTTCGAGTGTACGTTACTGCTGGCATGGGGTGTCACATTTTATTGTTCAAACAAAACTGATTGTTTCTGACCTAGCCTCTTTGTTGTCTTGAAGGCTATTCCACTTTATCTATCCGAGATGGCACCAACTCATCTTCGAGGAGGCGTCAACATGATGTTTCAGTTAGCAACTACACTAGGAATTTTCACAGCAAACATGATAAACTACGGAACATCAAAGCTCGAACCTTGGGGGTGGAGGCTGTCTCTGGGCCTGGCATTAGCACCTGCTCTAGTGATGACAGTGGGAGGAATATTACTTCCCGAGACACCGAATAGCTTGATCGAACGGGGATCTAAAGAAGAAGGAAGAAAGCTTCTTGAGAAAATCCGAGGAACTGAAAATGTGAATGCAGAGTTTCAAGACATGTTGGATGCAAGCGAGTTTGCTAATGCCATAAAGAATCCTTTCCGAAACATCCTCGAGAGAAGGAACAGACCTCAATTGGTTATGGCAATCTTCTTGCCAACATTTCAGATCCTCACAGGCATAAATTCGATTCTCTTCTATGCGCCAGTATTGTTTCAGAGTATGGGATTTGGGGGAAATGCTTCTCTCTACTCCTCAGCTTTAACTGGAGCAGTTCTTTGTCTATCTACCCTGCTATCTATAGCAACAGTTGACAAACTGGGTAGAAGATTTTTGCTCATTAGTGGTGGAATAGTAATGATTACCTGCCAGGTAAAATTTCACTCTTCAACAAACATAACATAGGATAAAATTTCTGATTAGTACTTTAACTAAGTTTTCTCTTCTGGAATGTGAAACAGGTCATAGTGGCAATAATCTTGGGGGTTAAGTTTGGCGAGAATCAAGAGCTATCAAAAGGGTATTCAATACTGGTGGTGGCAGTGATTTGCCTATTCGTCATAGCTTTCGGGTGGTCATGGGGGCCACTCGGCTGGACAGTGCCGAGCGAGATATTCCCACTGGAAATCAGATCGGCTGGACAGAGCATCACGGTGGCTGTGAACCTTCTGTTCACTTTCGTCATAGCACAGGCTTTTCTTTCCATGCTATGCGCGTTCAAATTCGGAATCTTCCTCTTCTTTGCTGGTTGGATAACTGTCATGACCATCTTTGTTTATGTATTCCTGCCTGAAACAAAGGGAGTTCCTATCGAGGAGATGATACTCCTCTGGAGAAGGCACTGGTTCTGGAAGAGGATGGTGCCTGAATATGCCGAAGAAGACAATTCAACAGTGTAGAGATGTTGTAGTCTGTAGAGTAATGAATGTGTATTATAAAGCACCCTTCCCAAATTACATGTTTCAGAAACACATTGAGCACACACTAGGCAAACTAGATCAGTCTAAATTTCAGAAATGCATTAGAGCTATTCATATCAACCATAGTGTAGAGATGTTGTAGTCTGTAGAGTAATGAATGTGTATTATAAAGCACCCCTTCCCAAATTACATGTTTCAGAAACACATTGAGCACACACTAGGCAAACTAGATCAGTCTAAATTTCAGAAATGCATTAGAGCTATTCATATCAACCATAAAACTTCCAAAACAATGCAAGTTCAGTCTCTTGTTTACAAGATTCAACAACGTCCTAGTGACCATCCGACCCCTGTTCTGTGGGAAATTGACGTCATCGATCATGGTCACCTAAGGACGAAGAAGGTCCAGAACACACTGATCAATCAATTCCATAACATTGATGGATATCCACCATTACAGTTTAACTAAAGTCATTGGCAAAAAGAAGACGCACATTGTAGATACAAACCATCAAATAGAACATATAAGCCACCACTTTCAGCTCACCTAAGCAAGAAGGCACTGATCAAAGGTTTATGTAAAGCAAAATAATCTACAGCAGATGTACTAAATAACTGAACTTTTATTACAATAAACTGTAAAGCTACATTCTTTTTAACTGGAACATGAAGACGAAACAGACTCGAAATAAACCCAGACATATCACCTCTCTCTCTCTTTGAACCATGCCAACATTATCATACTACAGAAATATACAAAGTAAACCCAAACTTCCTACTCCTTTTTCTTCTTTCAATTTAGAAACTAGAAACCTGCTATTACCATATCCTTTGATCGCACTCAATGCAAATTTCCTCTTGAAAAAATAAAGGAAGCAATTGAGACAATGCGACCAATCATCAGCTACCGATCTCAATCTTCAACAGTCACGTATCCACCGTCCGATCAAACAATCATCATGCAGGATCAGCCTTTCGGCTACTCGCCGATCATCCCAAGCCATCACACCACATCGAGACGCAACAGCCTGCGTAAATCGCTGGTCGCCGCACCGTTCTTTCCCAAAAAAGCAGGCAACGGCACAGAGCTTGGGGGCGGAGAAGCATAAGCGCCCGATCCAGCGTAAATCGCATCCATGACCTTGAATTCTGCAACTTTAATCTGCTTCTGCACGGTCTCCGGGTCGGGTCCCAAACGGTCCGTGGATCCCAATACCAGATCCGAATCCTCTACGCTCTTCGCCCGAGGTTTGCGATCAACAACTCCAACCACTCTGTTGTCGTTCATCGCCGGATTCAAGGGCTCGCCGCGCCTCAGGATCTTCACCTGCCCCATCACCAAATTTTTGCCGGGAACCTTCGCAACCATGGCGTGACTGCGATCACCGTACCGATCGCGTCCTCGGTCTTGATGATTGGATTGAACCCCCACCGGACTTCTCTTCCGGCGGCGAGATTGAGAGAAATTAGCGTTAGCGCCATAGGTAGGGCTGGAATTAGGGTTAGGGGTAGAAAAATTGGGGCTTCGGCGCGATCCAGAGCGAGGGCTCAAGGTTAGGGTTAGGGCTTGGTGATGAAAACGACCTCGAAGGCAATCCTGGGATCGAAGAATCGCCGTTCCCATTGTCTCTGAGAGAAGGAAAGAGATACGAAAATGAAATTGGATTTTTAAATTTTTGGAAATTGTTTTCTTCGTGGAATTGCTATATGCATTGCATGTGTGAGCGTGTGTATTTATAGGACGGGACGTGAGGTTTGGAACCGTCTATAGCGCGTGAATGGGTTACCCGCCGAAGTTAGATACCTTTGTTGCACTTTTATTTTCACAAATTTACAAAAGGTATCCCTGCAGTTGTCCTTTTCTCCTTTGGTCGGTTCCTTGAAGTTGTCTATCTGTTGTTGGTAGATTTGTAATTTTGAGACAAAGAAGGGATAAGGATGTGTGTTAGGAACTTTGGTTGCCGCGAAAGCGACTACCCATCCACGCGTCAAAAAGCCAATGGCTGTGGCGGTTGATCCTACCGCCACGTGTCTCCTTTGTCAACTGACTTACGTGGGGCAGTTTGGACTACACGGTGCTCTTCAATTAATAATTATGCACAACCTTCTCAAAATGGCCCAACCCATCATCAATTGAGCTAGAAAAATTTTTAAGTGAGCCCGTCACTCCACGTGGATATGTGACGGACCACTTTGATTTGTTAAGGATTTAGGGTTTAGGATTTAGTAGAAAAACTTATTTTGTTATCGTTGATTTTTATTCTTATCGTTGATCAAATAAGAATAAAAAAAAAAAGTTCAGTAGAATAACTTATTAGCTATTGTTGATTTTTTTATCTAATAAATTTTATCAATTATTGACTTTGAATCAATGACTTCCATCGTATCGTATGAAAGCAATGCTTTAACCATTGAATTAAGTATGTCATTTATCATTTTTTCATTGCAAAGAGAAATAAATGAGACCTATTGCATGCATTGATGGATTATAAATGTAATATTACTTATGACTAGTGTTCTAAAAATCTCCACCTAGGCCCGATTAATTCATACCTAGGCGGAGGCCAACCGCCTCAATTAGTTGCAAATCTGCCTGGGCGGGTAAAGACGGGTTTTAAAATATCAGAATTTTTTTACCTATGTTTTCAATCAATTATAGTACTTTTATATACACTTCTATTTTGTATGTTTATATCTCTTAATACAAATATTTTTTTTATTTTAAGTAGACACTTATTTAATTAATTATATGTTATATAATCAAATTAAAATAAAATAAAATAAAACTGCCTAGGCTTCCGACTAATCCCCCGCCTAAGCACTATGCCCCTTTGTCACTTTTTTATGTAGGGTTTTCTAATCAATAATACTCTATTTCACATGTATTTTAATTAAATTTGCCACATTATTGGTCGGCCCGACCACCTAATTTCTAGATGGGGAACTAGTTAACTCATTCATCAAATCACAACCATTTCCCTTTTTAAGTAATTAGAATTACAAACTTTGCAAAAGGCTCGGCAAGACAACAAATTTTAAAACATGATCTTGATGAATAATCAAGTTCGATATCATATTAAACAGTGGACAAACATAGCTTACGTGATCCATCACTAGTTGTTTTCTGGGCAAATAAACACGAGGATTTTCTAATTGTTGTTTTTGTTTTTTTGGAGGATTTTTCTAACTTATTTATTTCATTTAAAATCCAATTATTTTCATCACTTGCAAAATGGGGATCTCCCATCGACATAACGCTGCGTTTTGATAGAACTATAGAACCCTCTTAATTGTGAGGAACATGGCATGTTTTTAGCCGTCGATTCTTAATTCACGGCTCAGATATAAGAATCATCATTTCCTTTTCCTCGACCTCTGCTCGCTTTCCCTTCCGTCTAGCCTCTCTGAAGCTCTCACAGTCCGACTGCATAGGTACTGCGGAATTTTATTAATGGCACTTATCCTCTAATTTCTCTTTGGATTTAAAAAAAAAATTTATGCTCGCTATATTTCCTGTTCCTTAAGCAAGTAGATTATTTATTTACTGCATCTATGTTTAGTTTAATTTTATGCGATTGAGTTTCCTCTTTCAGTTTCTTACAGCCTTATAATTGTTTTAGAGAGCAATGGAATTTATCAAATGTTGTTGTAATTATTGTTTTTCATTGATTGTATTGTTCATTATTTGGTTAGCCTTAGATTTTTGCTAATGATGTTTGCGTATAGGTGAAAACAGATTGAGAAAAAGTCGAGCTGCACAAAGAAAAAAGAGAAAGAAATGCCTCTGTATGATTGTATGCTTCTGGCGAAACCCCATGTAAAGAAGGAGGCTCTGATGGACTTGGTTGCTAGAGTAAGCAAACATGTTTTCCGAAGAAATGGAGTTATTACTGACATGAAGTCATTTGGCATTGTTCATTTGGGTTATGGTATTAAGAAGCTTGATGGCAGATTCTATCAGGTGTGTTTTTCTTTTTCGGCTATCTTACAGTAAATTTTAATTGTTACCGGCTGAAGTTATTGCGTTTTTCAGTTTGACAACATATGGTTCATTTGTAATACATTGACCCTTTGTTGTTATTTTAATCCGGACAGAAGCTTATTATGCTTCTGGCCTTTTCAGTCGTTTCGAATTGTTTCGTATGCAATAGGTGTGCAAGCCTATGTTTTATTCATTGCATTATGTGCAGTGAATTCTAAATGAGCTTGTTAGATGCGTACTATTTGTCTAGGCTCAAAATGATTTCCCTCTGTGTGCTAATACATAATGTAAAGTGTACATCATGTCAAATTTTTCTTTAGTCATCTGTTAATATGTAAGGCTTTGAAACTAGAAACAAAGCTGATTAGAAAGGAAAATAGGTGACCAAAGCACGAATACTATATCCGTAGGTATAAAATGGATTTTGATTTGGGAAAGGACATGCAGATGTGCATCCACCTGATGTTTGTCTGTAGATCTTGAACTATTGGATTTGAAACTTAAGGTTGGAAATTTGGAACTTCTAAGGGATGGGATAAAATTTACTGTTTAAAGTTTATTGCAGATGTGAAAGACATAAAAGGACCTAGATACAATCGTAATTTGCACAAAGCTTATTTTGAACTATCATATGTTGTGATTCTGGTACATTCTCAGTAGGGGATGATGTGGACTATGCTCATGAGTTTCTAATGATACCCGAAAGCTTGAATACTTTGCCCTCCTGATAGAATACCAATGATAGGCTGTCGGGCCTTGCCGGCTCAAGAAAATTACACAAATGTAAAAATAGAAAGATTTTTTCGTTGTTGGATGCTATTTTGAGATGTAGACTTGGTGGACATCTTGCCTTCTGTGTTCTACTTTGTTTGTTTTCTTTTGATAAAAGTGTGTTTCTTGTATATATAATATATAACATTCACAATCCAATCGTATCTCTACTTTTTGAGATCTCTTTGTCTATCATCTTATATCGCTTAGCACTGATTAGGAGAGTGTAGTCTCTAAGTTATTTCTATAATATAAGCCATTGATTTGTTATCATTGAAAAATTTTGAGTATCTGTCCCATATGATGATGTACATTCATATTATGTATGCCTACCTTTTTAGAAGATAGATTTTGGTACAACTGTACAAGGAGTTGATTATATGTAAGAATTTTGAGAATCCAGATATGAAAGATTTTTCTATCTCGCTTGTGGGTCTTTATCCTAAATTGTTTTTAGTAAAAGAAGTAAAACATAGTGCTGATAAAATTGTAGGATTAAGTATTAAATTAGTCCTTTTGATTGGTAAAGATTAGCATTAAGACTTCAATAATTTTTTGAGACAATTTTGATGAGAAGGTTCAGTAATGGGTTTTTTTTTTCCTGCCATACTAATTAGCTTTCCAGAGCTCCTTTAAGATAGAGTTCTGAAGTGATATATGGTAATCTTTAGCATTTATGAAAGGGGACTTGTGTGTTGAAGTGCTTGTGTTGGAAGTGAAATTGGAATTTTATCCAGTCCTTAGATTTGGGTGGAAATTAATATTCAAATGTTTCAGAAGTTTTGAGCATCAGAATCTCATTAGAAGCAGCAATACAATCTGTACACTTTTTAAGGTTTCAATTTGTCTCTTTTCTTCTCTAATGTCCCTCACTACCTCTATTCTTGTCTAGTTGGTATTTCTAACTGAATAACAAATTTTCATCTCATATTGACCAGATAAAACTCTATTACTAAATCAATGTTGCACTTGATATAGGGTCAACTGATGCAGATGACTATGATGGCTACACCTAACATGAACAAGGAGCTGCATTACCTGAACAAGGAGGATCGATTGCTGCGTTGGCTTTTGGTTAAACACCGAGACACAAAGTATGGCATGGAATTCCTTAGTGAAGAGGATTCGAGAAATGAAATTAAAGAGTTTCAACGGGGCAGCATATATGATATGGCTGAAGAAGATGACGATGAAGACGACGACGACGACGATGAATATGATGTGGACCAGGAAGGAAAGCAGATTGATGGGTGATGGATTTTTGTCAGTATGATCCATTAGTATTTTGTTGAGATTTCTTATTTATGTTTGTCATATAGTTTTGTAGCAGCAAGTGTTGTGAACTATGTTGGCCTTGTTGGGTGAATTGGCTTATCAACGTTTTAGACCCGAATTCCTCTTTCTTTCTTTTTCTTGGCACTTGCTGAATATGAACTTAATCATCGGATTTTAGTTCATTTTCGCATTTGAAAGCATCTTGAACAATTTCTAAGATCTGAAATGACCCATATGGAACTTTGAGTTGAACCGAAAGATTGTACTTTTCGTATGATGACATATGTGTATACATCTGGAGAGGAATTAGGTTACAGTTTGGGTTCTCCTAATGGGGTGACTTGGACAAGAAGGAACCTTGTTGAATGAGGATGGACGCTAAATGCCCGCAAGACCGACAGGAGTTTTTTTTTTATTATAAATAAATGGGATTCGGAGGAAGAAAGAAGGGTTTGGTTGGTTAGCTTACGTGGCGGTTGGCGGTCCATGCAAAACCAGAACAGGGACCCACCCATAAATTCGTTAACGGCCTTCGTTTTCGATACAATCGCAGAGAGAAGCAGAGGAAGAAACCAAAAATAGGAATGAAAAAGATAGCAAATAGTGAGCAGCAAAAACAGGAGCTGCGACATTCTCTCTCTCTCAATGCTCTCTCGTCTCGATCCTCTCGGACCTCTCGTCTCGCTCGCTCGTTCGAAGAAGCTGGCTAGCAATAGCGATTCCCTTGGCTTAGGCTCAGCTTGCTAGCTGCTTTTGGCGATGGCGGATACGACGTCGTTGAAACAGGTGGGGAGCGAACGGTCCGAGGCGGGTTCCGTGCCGATAAACGGACTGCTCGGATCTCCAGGAGGAGGAGGAGAAGATCAGAGAGGCGGAGGCGGAGGCGGAGGAGGAGGAGGGTCGACATTTGAGTACTTCGGGTGGGTCTATCATTTGGGGGTCAATTCCATCGGCCACGAGTACTGTCACCTCCGGTTTCTCTTCATCAGAGGCAAGTATGTCGAGATGTACAAGCGTGATCCTCGTGAAAACCCCGACATTGTGAGCCTCACTCACTCTCCTAACTCCATTTCTATTGTCAATTTGAATTCATGTTCCTTCTTTTGAAACTTCAGATTTGATTGAGGTAATGTAGTATAATTTGCTCTTATCAATGGCCAGAAACCTATTCGGAGGGGTGTTGTTGGCCCTACACTGATGTTGGAGGAGGTTGGGCGTCGAAAGGTGTACTATGGGGTAATGACATTCTTCCATTCCAAGCATTTTCCTTCTTAAATTCCAAACTAGCTATTGACAATTTGGTGTATACTTTTTTTTTTGAAAAATTTCATTTATGTTCATTTGTAGGATGTTTATGTTCTACGGTTTTACAATCGATTGGATGAATCAAAGAAGGGGGAAGTAAGTTTGAGTGCCTTTTTATCAATTTGGTTGCTATGCTAGACTAGGAATCTATTTATTTCCTTATGAAAAATGAATGCGTTTATACACCTATAATTACATTTATGTGTGTATATGATTGATTCTAATTCTATTACCATCGGAGTTTTGAACTTTCATTGTTTGGTTTCTGAAGATTGCTTGTGCTACGGCTGGAGAAGCGCAAAAATGGCTGGATGCGTTTGACCAATCCAAGCAACAGGTACATGATTCTTCCCGCTAAATATCATGGCTGACTTAGAAAAAATAATACAAAATTGTAAAGGGTACTTTTCCTGTAGAGAGTTTACTTCTTACCCTGTGAATTCAATCTATAGTTTGAAAGGAGACAGAGACTTGCATGATTAATCCAGGTATTTGTTGTGTTTAATATACTGTAACTCTACTTTTGACAGGCTGAGTATGAGCTGATAAGAGGAGGTAGTGCCAGAAACAAACTGAGCATGGAGACCGAGTATGCTTATAATTCCTACGTTGGTGATACACTTGCATAAGTGCTTCATATTAGCTGTTTTTGTTTAACAGTTGACCAATGATATTGTTTGTACATTTTTTTGGTGGTGCTTGAACTATCTTACTGTGGGTCGAGGGGAAATTCTAGTTCATCTATTTCTTTTATACAACTACGTTGATTCTCTTAATTCTGCATATCCTTCTTTTCAAAATGAAGTTCTGTTTTCATGCTAAGGTTGACTCATAATATTTTATAATGTGGAAGGATCAATCTCGATGTCCATCGACCTAGAGTGAGGCGCTATGCAAGTGGATTGAAAAGACTTATAAGAATTGGGCAAGGTGAGGTGGTATGTGAATGGCTTCTTTTATAAAGTCACAATGGGACTTAGCAAAGTGCAGTAATGGTTGTTCACTTTTTGAGTCAGCATATTCACTCAAATATATGTTAGGTCTCACCATTTATTACCTAAATGACAGGGCTTTAGAGCAACAATCTTTTTCCGCCGAAATGACATAGCTAGCATATTTTGACACTTAACACTGCACACACTTATAGACTTTTGGGACGTCATACAAAGTGTTTTGCATATATTGACTGTTATCTGTCTCTTTTATATGTGCACATTGATTTCTAAGTGCTTTCTCATACCCGAGTGTATCTATCTGCTCTTACACAAGTCCTTTTTTACATAATTAAATGCAGCATCTGTATTCTATTTCACTTTTCAAATTTTGGAATTGAAACATGTACCCAATGCTATATTTTTCTAATAATAAATAAATTGTCTTTCTGTTACAGGCCCAGAAATACTTTTGTGCCAATCCTCAAACATGGGTGCAAACGGTGGTCCAGATGGATATTTTGAAAGGGACGGTGGAGATGCAATTGAGACATATCAGTGGAAATGTGTGCGAACAATTAATGGTATTCTTCTTTTGGCCCTTGTACTATTACCACTTTCTTTTGATGAACACTTAAGACTGCTCTTGCTCATTCTCAACCACCACCTTCTGATGTTTCTTCATCCATATTCATTTTGGTTTCAGGTGTTAGAATATTTGAAGATGTTGCTAACACTGAGGTATCTTGTTGTGGATAGATCATAGATATGTGCATTTATGTGTGTTGAGTATCTTTGTGTTTGTTTTTGTGTGCATGTGAGATGATGCATCAGATGCAGAAATATCATGTTTGTGACTTTCTTGTAATTCATTTTTTTAATTATTTGGTAGAAGTTTACATGTCCTATAAAAGCAAAAAAAAAAAAAAAAAAAACAAAACAAAACAAAACCTTTCTTTCGGTTTATAGTAAATAATGTAACTAGTTGAACTAGTACATGTTACTGACCCATGAATATCTTCACCTCCTGATTTATTAATATTTGATTGTTGGTAGAGTGGTAAAGGTGTTATTGTAAAGGCTGTTGGTGTTATCGATGCAAGTGCAGATACTGCTTTCGAAGTGCTTTTAAACCTTGAGAGACATCAGAGATATGAGTAAGTTGTATTAATAACATGTATTCATTACTCTATAGCTTTTGTTACTCTAATAATTTTCTTCACAGGTGGGATATGCTGACTGGAGACTTAGAGCTGCTAGATTCTTATGATGGACACTACGATGTTGTCTATGGGACATTTGATCCCAGGTATCTTACTCGGTAATGATGTTAGACAAGACTACCTCTTCTGTCTAACTCTTGCACTATCATATCCTTAATCCATTCAGCTTTTTGTTATATTATTTTTTTCTTATCTCATCGTTTTGCCATCTGAACTCATCCCATTCACATGCTCGCATTTGTTGCTACCGTTTTTAGAAACCATCTTGTGTAAGCATGTTGATTCTTAGCATAATAACTTAGAAAATTAGAAATTGTTTTTTTATGGCAATGTTCAGATTACATCTCATAATATAGGCATCAGAAGGATTACATTTGCCAATATTCATAAATTAAACCTTATAGTTTTATTAATTAATTTATAAATAAAAGGCATTTATAAGTCAAGAATTGATTCTCTTGAAAGATCTATAAGTAAAGGTTTAAGATATATAGACTGAAAATATAATCTGGTAGTATAAATTAGAAAAGAAAATCCCCTTCATCTCATATCTTCTGAATCTGCTTCTGATCAAGGGGAATTTGCTTCTGCCTATTCATAGTACTGGAAATTGCAATACTTTATTCATGAGAAATGGCTTCTTGACATGATATAGTCAGTTCCGCATAAACTTTCTCTTGGCTTCATCATGAGGTATTTATTGGTTATAATATGCTTTACAGGTGGCATTCCAAGAGAGATTTTATCTTTTCTAGGCAATGGTTTCGTGGACAAGATGGAGCATATAGTAAGTATATATAATTTTCAGCATTATCAATCAGCTAGACCTGCTTCTCATCATAAAGTAAACTTATGTTTCTGTTTTGCTGGCCTACTTTGTGGACTTCCTCCTATTCATCCTAGAGAATAAAGTTTTAATGCTCCGAATATGTAATTTCACATCGTGAATAGGGCGTAATTATTGGGGTGGGGGCTAGAAGGGATAGGAACATTGCAAAGGAGGTCGTAGAAGTTATGAAAGACCCCCTCCCCACCACTCCCGATCCCCACATGTTATTCCTTTTAACAAAATTGGGACATCTTGGTTTCCTTTCCCTCTCACCCTCCCTTTAACTGAGGTAATATTGGTATGCTTTACTACAATCTTCAAAAGGATGAGTTATCATGAACAAGGAAACGATTCTCAAAGGAGAAAAGGAAAAAAAAAAAAGTGGATGTTTCATACAGGTCTTTAGAAAGTGAAAGGTTTTGCCTTCCTCAAATTGACAAACTTTGAATTCAAACTGTCTGCTTGTTATAGTAGCTTCTTGTCCTGGTCAGAGCTACAGGGATAGGAGCTAGTTTAACAAATATTTAACAAAATCTCAGTGACATTTCTATTTTCTAACTTGAGTTGCCTGAAGTGATATGTATTGGTTTGCCTGAGTATTTGACTGATATCCTATGATACTCTTAATGCAGCAATCCTACATTTCCCAGCTGTTCATAAGAAGAAGCCTCCAAGATCTGGATATCGTCGCACAAAAATAAATCGTAAGAGATTTCATTTTTATCCATAGAAATTGATATCGTTCAGCGCAACAAAAATTCCTGTTTATTACTAAGATTTTTGTTTTCTACTGCTATAATTACCTTTTGCCATCAATTTTGTTTAAAGGCTGTATCTAACATGTAAGTTTACTGTCAGTTAATTTTGAGTTGTCTTCTGAATTTAAATAAATCAATAAGATACATTTGGTATTTAATAAATACCAAATATTTAATAAAAACAAAATATATGGTAAAGTATTGATCTTTTTGTAAACTCATTTTAAGCATCTGTGATTTGTTTTTTTGCTCTTTCGGTCTTTCCTTTTCCATCTTTTTATTTTTTTTATTTTCTCTTATATGCTTCTTTGTATGTACTTTCTGTTCTTTTGTAAAATCCTAACAAATTTTCGGATGAATTGACTGCCTTGATAGCATATATTTGTAGTTTTGTACTGCTTGATGACATACTTGTTTCCAAATATGATCGTGCTTGTTTTTCTCAGTTCAATGCTTGCATTGAAATTCATTTTCTGTGTGTTTGACTACTGTTTGGAATCTCAGCTCCTTCATTAAATTGACATTCTTTTTGTATTTTTATTTTCATTGCAGCATCTACTTGGGAGATTAGAAATTTGAATTCATCCATGGGTTCAGATACTCCAAGATGTATTGTCACGCAAATGTTAGAGATACATTCTGCAGGCTGGTGCAGATGGAAGAAAAATCACTGCTCAAAGTTCGAAAGGAGTGTACCTTATGCATTGTTGTGCCAAGTGGGAGGTCAGGAAATAAAATATGTGTTTTTGTTATTATATCGTGGCTTTATGATTTGAATATTCTATTATGAGGTCCCCTTTTGAGCCCTAAAGTTATACGGCCCTGAAGTAGATGTAACCCTTTCAATTCTGAACATTGTAATTGTTAGAGGGCGAAACAATTAGTTGGCTCACATCCCAAGAGCTTGAACATTTGGGAACTATGGTAAGCGCACAACACTTAACATGAATCCTGCAATTACAGCCTTCCGGTTCATGTTGAATTCCACGTGTTGAGCTCTTTTGGGGTGGAGAGAGGAGAGGACACGTGACATAAGATTTTTAGCAACGCTAAACCAACAAAACTTTGGCCTCAATCAAATTCATCCCAGATAAGGCCTCCGTTAGCGGTTCACCTACACTTGAAAAAACATACTGCGAGAACTGCCACCATTTAACAGGCTTTCAAATCCAAATAACTAGAATAGATAAAGTACTTCATAAAATGCTTATTGCATGGTAATAGTGTTTCCTTTTTTCTTTTCTTTTTTATCAGGTCTGAAGGAATATATTGGAGCAAATCCTGCACTCAAATGTGAATCTTCTACTACATTTATCCGATCAAAAATATCAGAAGTTTCCATTTCAAATGCTGAATATGATGAGTCAGACGTGAAGGATGAGTTTTATGATGCAATTTCTACAGACTCTTCTTCGGAAGATGATAGTGACAATGATGCACTTGACCACAAGGTTTTCCCTTCTCTGTTTTCTTTATTTGGAACTGAGCAGCGTTGATGGTCCAATTGAATGGAGCTCGCATTTGTATAGATTTTTTTTTAGATGTTAATACCATCCCCCATGCCTTTCTCAGGAAGCAAAATTGAAACTGAAGAAAACGTCAGGTCTGCTCATTGAAGCTATCTTGTGACATACATACATAGTCTCAGACTGGTTCGAATTGTGGTTACCCCTTTATATATTCTCATGCTAAAATTATTAGGTCATTCTGGATACAGCTGCAGATGCTAATAGGGAACTTGATCCTGAAGTGGCTCCTGTCATGATTGATCCAAGCCAGTTGCATGGTTCATTACACAAAGGGAAGGATGATGCTGACACAAACTGTTGGACAACTCCAAGCGCCAAGGGATTTATGATCAGAGGAAAGAATTACCTAAAGGACAATTCCAAGGTTAGTTCATCATAGTTCATTGTGGGATTTGGTTCCTCTGAATTTAATGACTTTCAGTCCTCATCTTATGATCATTGCTGACTACCTAATTTCAGGTCATGGGAGGAGATCCCCTTCTCACTCTCATAGGAGTAGATTGGTTCAAAGTTGATAAAACCATAGATAATATTGCACTTCATCCCAGGTGTCTTGTTCAGGTAGAGTTTATTTTTTTTTATGTTCAAATTACTATATTGACAACGGAAATTGTAAAAGTTAAATTTTTCCCCTGCCTTGCTTTCACAAGCTTCAATACTCCCATTAGTATTTAGAAGAACTATATCACTGCCTGATGCTTTGGAAGCATTTTCTGTTGTCATGTTGATAGTGCAACTTTAGAAAGCACTACCAAAAGTCTACCCTTGATATGATTTTTGAGATTGTATGTTTATGTTTGAATATAATTATAATACATTTAAGCTTCTGATTGTTACTTTGATTAGTTCTATCTGTGCCTAAGCGTATTCTTCTTGATTTCAGTCGGAAGCTGGAAAGAAGCTTCCATTTGTACTAGTCATTAATCTCCAGGTGCGTGCATAAATGCCTTCCTATCACGTCATATTTTTCTTTGATATGAAGGAAACTATTGTGCCCCATCTTGTCATACTTTTACATATGTTTAGAAATGCAATACTAACGTTTCATGAGGAAAAAAAAAGGTGTAAGAAAAGGTTCATAAATTTACTACCTTTTATTCATTTGGGATTGGTGCAGTTATACCAGTATTATAAAGTTGTTAAAGATGACTGTCATTTCTGTCATATATTTCATGGTTGTCCACAATTAAAATTTAAAATTTGTAAAGTAAACAGTTTTGATTATACAACTGTGTTTGTCATTTGAAGGATTTGAGATCACTTTCAATTTTTTTTGTCGAGTAAAAATGTGCTTGAATCTAGCTAATTATTAAGGGAAAAGGAGAAAAGTATTATAAACTCACGCGTGGAAAAGGAAACTATTTCTGAAACAGTAGAATAATTGTTGAGATTTAGTTATTCAATCTCTGGTATTTGCTCGATAATGCTGGGTTTAGAGAATAATGAAATATGTAAGGTTGCTTTATGATATTCCGTTTTTCTATTTCAGGTTCCCGCAAAGCCAAACTATAGTTTGGTACTTTACTATGCTGCTGACAGACCTGCGAGGCCAGATTCTCTGTTTTCTAAATTTGTGGATGGGGATGACATCTTTCGCAATGCAAGATTTAAATTAATTCCCAGTATTGTTGAGGCATGTTATACTGAAGTTGTGCAAAATCCTAGTGGCAAGTATGTTGTCTACATTGGATGGAACTAAATGCTAATGGTTAGCTAATTGTACAGGGATATTGGATGGTCAAGCGTGCTGTTGGAACAAAAGCTTGCCTACTAGGAAAAGCTGTGACTTGTAAATATCTCAGACAAGACAATTTCCTAGAGGTAATTGTATCACTTCTATCAGATTGTTCTTTGGTTCCCTCTATATTTGGTGCTCAGAAAATGCTTTTTGGGCATATTCTTCTTTCCCATATACTAGATGACTGTCAAAATTATATTTGGGTTTATCTAGCTGGCTTTTTCTAAAGAATATTTTCTATAGAAACAGAGGCTTTACTTAACAATTTGCTATGAAAATTTTCTTAAGAGTTTAGAACTAAAACTGTCATGTCGAGCTTATGATTTCCCAATTGCTTATGGCTTTCTTAATACTTGTTCTGATATATTTTCCTTTTATTTTTTTATGAAATGATTTATCGGATAATTTTTTAATTTTTCAGATTGATGTGGATATTGGATCATCGTCGGTGGCAAGGAGTGTCATCGGACTTGTCTTAGGATATGTCACGAGCATTGTTGTTGATCTTGCAATTTTGATAGAGGTTTGTGTCTTTTTGATTGTTACATTTTTTGGTCTCCCTACAACTTATGGACTTCTGGTTGTGAATTTGTCAAGATAGTCAGTACAGTTTAGTACTTCAGCCCATCAATGTGTATGCGGGTGTGTGGAAAGGGGAGAGAGATGTAAAACCAGTAGGGAGAAAAATAATCAAGTCTGTCTCATCCAGAAAATAGACAGTCAGAACCCATTATGAAAACCATACTAGGTAAGGAATTCATAATTAAATTAAGAAACCTATATAAGTCTCAAAACCCGACATAAATAAACCCATAATATCATTTCCCATAATATCTGTAAGAAACACATACTTCACAAATAAAAAATAATGGAAAAGAATTTCAAGTAAGATGAACGAAGTCCAATATAATGAGACTAGTGTCCTCATATGACCTGCATCACAGAGTCTCAGTCATTATGATTTGGTATTTATGCAATTAGATAATCACAATATATAGGTAACCTCTATAATTCTCTACACGGGAGTATCTGGATATATGTTTCTAATATTTCAAGATGATGTGTATATCAGCATTTAGTTAAGTCAGTCAGAGATGGTGTAGCATCTGGGGTCTTAAGGTGGTTATAGAAGCTTGTTTTTTGGTTCATCTTGGGGGTTCTCCCTTCTTTGACGTTCCTTTTGTAATTATGTCTGCCATATAAATTTTGTATAATGGCTTCAGCCTTCAGGTTTTCTCTACTAGCATCAGTCAGTCTTTATTACCATGTTTTACATTCTGGTGTATTACCTTACAAATAATGTCAGCAGCTATTAGCTAGAGCATGTGATAAGCAGCTAGATGTTAACCGCTAATATATTTCCAGGCAAGGGAGGAGGAAGAGTTGCCCGAGTACATTCTTGGGACTGTTCGACTAAATCGCGTGAGGCTCGACTCTTCTGTTCATCTGGAGGTTTGAGGTTGTTTCAAGATTCTTTATTCATTTTTCGACCTTTGTCAGAGCTATTGCTTCAGCGAGGGGTTTTATTTTTTATTTTTCATCTTTTGATAAGAGCTTTGCCGGGGTTTTGTTTTCTAACTGACAGTACTGTAGAATGAAACCTTTAATTGAGCAGTTTGATTGGCCAAAAATTGAGCAGTTCTACAAAGTAACACAAGGTGGAAGGCCATTTTTTTCTTTCTTCCACTTGAATTCTTTATCCGTCACACTCAGTTAGCAGTTTTAAGGACCAAAGATGAGCTCATACCTGGAAAGTAACCCGGCTGTTAGCTAGAATGTTTAAGTTAGACGAGGCGTAGATACTTAGCATATGGGTGCTTGTGTACTACTTCATTTCATTTCATTGTATTACTTCATTTTCCTCCGCATTTGGGCACTTCCTTTTGACATGTATAGTCATATAAAAAAAAAAAAGACTTTTCCTTGAATAAGTTAGCAAATTGTTTTCTTGAATTATATTGAACTATTGGGCGTGCAATCATATCATGAAGATTCCAAGATCACAAAATTATTAGGAAAGTTTAGGATAAAGCTTCCCAAAATATTTAGCTGCATTACTTGTGCTTCTGTTTATATCATGCATGGACGTACTATATCTGTTACCTAATCATCTTTTATCCCTAAGCTCCATCTTTCAAATTATTCATTGGCATTGCCTACTTATATATTAACCATGCAATTTTTTTTATTTTAACAGGAATTAATAAGAAAATCTAAAACATCTCTTCCATAATCACTTTACTAACTCTACCCACTCCCACTCTATTATGCATGATTCATGTCTTTTCTTGCAGAATGTTAATCACTTTTGCTCATTAATTAGTTTCCGCACAACTAATATTTTGACCCAATTTTAAATCTTTGGCCCTCACAAAGTCCAAATTAATTATCCCCAATTAACTTGCAATCAATGAGTGTGTTTGTTCATTCATATGAAAATAGTGAAGAACATAAATTCTATGATAATCGAAGTAATTAACTAATTTAATTATTGTACATACTACATGATTAGTTGAATTAGGTATCATATCAAATCAAGCATAAGCTCCTACTTTTTTGATTCTTATCCAATGGGAATCCAATTCACTTGAATTCTAATTTTCTGAAAAAGATGTGCTCTTCTCAGCACACGGCCAAATCCCAATTCAAATCATGAAGTACGTCCTTCTAAAACTATATTGCGGGCAAGCTTTTGGGATTGTATTTCTTATCCACCATCTTTCTAGAGTGGATGTCCGCAAAAATGAGAAATTATGAATCTTAATTTACTCATTTCAGACCAAGACGCAATGTAATTCAACGACCAAAACAACTCGATGTTATTTTTATGATCATCTCCTCTTTATATATATCGATTGTATTTCGATATATTTGGCTAATGGTTTAAGGAAATGACTCCAACGTACAACTCACCCAATGAATGATTTTGATCACTAAATTGCATTATGTAGTGGACGGTGAAGGGTCCTAGTACTAAAAAGTACAAAGTTACACCACGCATTTGTGTGCAGATGAATTATGTAGTAGAACTGTAGAAGCCTAGCTACATTCCTGATGGATGCGGCAGGGATATGAATTATCACGGGGGCTCTGTGAAGCATTGCAGGTCCCTCTCGTGAATCATATGATTCTGAATAGCTTAATTTGCACTGTTTCCTTTGAATCAACAGAGTGACTCGCAGGAGATATAAGCTTTGTGCTTTTAGCCTTTTTTTTGGATAGGGATTCTCTTCCCATGAAGGAGAATAATCTCCATTTGCGGAATGAGCTGACGCTAACCATTGATGTTTGACAGGTGTACGAATCTAAAGACCCCTCAAACTTGTTCAAGCTGAGTTTTAAATCTCTGACCTCCTATTATCAAGATGTATAAACAGTTCTCCCTAAACTTGGATGATACAAGTTTGACAACTCAACTACACCAAATAGTTTTGTGCTTTTAGCCTTTAGTCCATGCATGAATGTACAAGTTCAAATTCTTGTGTACAGAAATAATGGGAAAAAAATAAAAATTATGATACTCATATCAATCTGCTGATGAATCTGTTGATGAATTTGCTGATCCACTGTTAAGGTCAAGAACGGGGCACCCTTTATGTCCTTGAGGGACACAAAAGGCTAAGGCTCATTATAAATTAAGAAAAAGGCAACTTAATTTATCAGTAACCTCCTTGTCGTTTATTCTTTCACCTTCCCTGCACCAGCTCCTGTCATTTCAAAAAGCTCAATGAAATCCTCAATCAGATTTATTCTTGTCCATGCCCACGTACATCACCAAAAAGTTAATATGGCTCTGTGTTCTATCTTGTGCACCATGAGCATTGCCATTATTGCAAGGAAATAGCAACATTAATTGTAACTCTTTACACTATAGTAATACCAAACCATAATCATGAATTAATATTCCCCAACACATTTTCCTTGTACTCGCATTATGGACAATCATTACTAACATTAACTTACAGTAATTACGGTCAAAGAATAGGAAGTATTACCAGTCCCTCATTTTGATTCTTAAATACATCTTAGGGACTAAAATATTCTACTTACAACCGAAAGAGACTACAGGAAGGAATACACCTTTACCATTTTTATAACAAAAGCATGGATGTTGATGCTTTCGATTAGTGTCCCACGGTGCGCAAATACCAAGTTCAGTCTATTGCTTATTATTGGATTCTTTCTGGTAAAAAGAAAACAGATATATACAATCTCCTATATGACCTTTATTTCAATGGCCAACACCATCAAAATAAACAAACAACAAAAGGGTCCCGGCTGTGATATTCTCACATCCAACTAATCAGTATACAGTCGTTCCCATTTTCCCTTTTTTATGTTATAAGCTTTCTTTCTCTAGTTCCCATGCATGGTTCCCTCACCTTATTATAATCTGACACATTTTTCTTTCTTTCCGGTCTGAAAAATTGTCCTTCTCCAATGGAGATTTCCCATTGCTTCTTCTTCCACTCGAATCTTCTTGTCTTGTTCATATTCTTTGCAGCTGTTTCAGCAGCTGATCTCTACTCAGAGACCCTTCTGAGCTTAAAATCTGAGCTCATAAATGACCATGATAGCTTGAAAGACTGGTCTGTGCCTCCTGGAGAAAACCCATCTGGGAAAATCTATGCTTGTTCTTGGTCTGGTGTCAAATGCAACAACAACTCCTCCTCTGTTACCGGTCTAGACCTCTCAATGAAGAGTCTCCGCGGTTCAATATCCGGAGAGCGAGTCAATTTCAGTGTCTTCAGCGAGCTTCTTGATCTGAACCTGAGTTACAACTCATTTTCCGGCCAGCTCCCACTGGGAATTTTCAGCCTCGCAAACCTGACAAGCTTGGATATCAGTCGAAACAACTTTTCCGGCCAATTTCCCGGCGGAGTCTCCGGTCTTCGGAACCTGGCTGTGTTTGATGCATTCAGCAACAGCTTTTCTGGGTCGTTGCCTGTTGAGGTTTCAGAGCTTCGAAACCTCAAGATCCTCAATTTAGCTGGGAGCTATTTCAAGGGACCAATCCCATCAGAATATGGTAATTTCAAAAGCCTTGAGTTTATTCATCTTGCAGGGAATATGCTCAGTGGGAACATACCACCAGAATTGGGCAAGCTCAAAACAGTGACCCATATGGAGATTGGCTATAATTCTTACCAGGGAGGCATCCCATGGCAATTGGGCAACATGAGTCAGCTTCAGTATCTTGATATTGCTTATGCAAACCTCTCTGACTCGATTCCAAGGGAACTCGGCAATCTCACGAAGCTTGAGTCTCTTTTTCTCTTCACAAACCAGCTCGGTGGATCAATACCAGTTGAGTTCAGTAAACTCCAGTCTCTCACAAGCTTGGATCTTTCGGATAATCTAATTTCCGGGCCTATCCCGGATAGCCTTTTAGAGTTGAAGAACCTTAGACTGCTCAGTCTTTTTCACAATAAGATGAGTGGCACAGTTCCTCAAGGAATTGCTGAGCTTCCATCACTGGAGACTCTTCTTCTATGGAACAACTTCTTCTCTGGGAGTCTTCCACGGAACTTGGGCAGGAACTCGAACCTCGTGTTTGTTGATGTCTCTACAAATTATTTCAATGGCAGCATTCCATCAGATATCTGTGTGAAAGGTGTGCTCTTTAAGCTGATGCTGTTTTCGAATAATTTTAGTGGCAGTCTTTCACCATCACTGTCCAATTGTTCTTCGCTTGTTCGTCTTAGACTCGAAGATAACTCATTCTCAGGTGAGATCCCTTTGAAATTCAGCAATCTTCGTGATATGTCATATGTAGACTTATCCAAGAACAAACTTACTGGTGGGATTCCAATAGATATATCCCAAGCTCCCAAGCTCGAGTACTTTAATGTTTCCAATAATCCAGAATTAGGAGGCACAATTCCTGCACAAACATGGTCTTTGCCACTTCTTCAGAATTTTTCAGCATCCTCATGTAGTATCTTAGGCAATCTTCCTCCATTCCAAAGCTGTAAATCCATATCTGTCATTGAATTGAACATGAACAGTTTATCAGGAACTGTTCCACAAAGTGTTTCTAACTGCCGAGCTCTTGAGAGAATTGGTTTAGCCAGCAATAACTTATCAGGTCATATACCTGAGGAGCTTGCAAGTCTTCCTGCTCTCCGAGTCGTAGACCTATCACATAATAGTTTGGATGGACCAATACCTAAAAAGTTTGGTTCTTCTTCAAGCTTATCACTTCTAAATGTGTCTTTCAATGATATTTCCGGAACAATTCCCTCTGAAAAGGTATTGAGAACTATGGGAAGTAGCGCATTCGTTGGAAATCCAAAGCTATGTGGAGAACCTCTGAGATCATGTCCTGGTTCAGTGGCTATCTTTGGAAGCAGAGGCACGGGGAAGCTTATATGGGTCTTGCTACTCTGTGCAGGTGTAGTCATGTTCATAACTCTATCAGTTCTGGGAGTATTATATTTTCAAAGAGGCAGCAAAGGCCAATGGAAGATGGTGTCATTCGCTGGACTTCCTGAATTCACAGCAAATGATGTATTGAAGAGCTTCAGTTCCATAGAATCTATGGACGATGCATTGCCTACATTGTCAGCTCCAGTGTGCAAAGCAGTTCTGCCCACTGGAATCACAGTTTCAGTGAAGAAGTTTGAATGGGATGCGAAGAGAATGAGAGTTATGTTGGAATTCATAACCCAAATCGGGAATGCAAGGCATAAGAATCTAATCCGATTGCTGGGATTTTGCTACAACAAGCATCTGGTTTATCTCTTGTATGATTATTTGCCCAACGGAAATTTATCTGAAAAGATTAGAGTGAAGAGGGAATGGGCAGCCAAGTACAAAATTGTGGTGAGCATTGCAAGGGGATTATGCTTCCTTCACCATGACTGTTGTCCTGCAATTGCTCATGGAGATTTGAGATCAAGTAATATAGTGTTTGATGAAAACATGGAACCACATTTGACAGAATTCGGGTTCAAGCATCTGCTCGAGTTGAACAGAAGTTCAGGTACAGCAGAAACTTCCACAAGGGATCCGGGTATGCATAACAATATATGTTCTTACTATAATTTGCTCATTTTCTCCTTTGTTTGGAAAAAGAAGCAGTTGTTAAAATTTGTCAAAAATCTTTGGACAGGTGCTACAAACAGTGCTATAGAAGAGGAGCTATACAGAGATGTATACAGCTTCGGGGAGATCGTGCTGGAAATTTTAACTAATGGCAGGTTGAGGAACTCAGGAGCAAGCTTACAGAGCAAGTCGAGGGAAGTTGTTCTGAGAGAAATCTACACTGAGAATGAAATTGGTTCTAACATTTCTTTGCAAGAGGAGATGAAACGGGTGCTCGAGGTAGCTACGCTTTGCACTAGGAGCCGACCATCTGATCGACCCTCCATGGAAGATACGTTAAAGCTCTTATCAGGCTCTATAAGCCACAAGAAGAATAACCCAACTTCTGAAGCAGCAGGGTTATGATCTTTGATCCAGATTACCAATTATAACAAAGATATACACAAGTACTTATAGCTGATAAGAGTGGCAGTTTGTAGTCAATTTGTTTTTATAGCTTTCCTTCTATATAAGAGCATTAGAAATGTTTGTGCTGTATAATAGTTGCATATAATAAAAGTTTGTGTACCCTTTAATTCATCTTCCATTAACATCACATTAGCCTATTACAATCATTTTCATGCAAATAGCTTGAATCCCAAGTTATCCAACTAACTAAGCCTTGAAATCTCAGAATGTAAAGAATCAACAACACCTTGAAAACTATGAAACTGAGAACTCACCAAATCTACTCTCACTCCAAGCATTTGAGCTCCGGCTGCAGTAATGGGCCCGTGGGCCGCCACCAACAGTTTCGGGCACCAATTCTTGACACTCCCCCAGCCCAGCCCAAACTCCTTGAAGCTCTTCAGTAACCCCTCCACCTCAGCAGTGCTGGTAAACACAATCGCATCCAAATCCCCCTCCTTGATTTTCTTCACCACTTGCTCCGCACACTCCGGACCGGCCCACCTCGTCTCGTACGCATTGACCCGAACCGGAACCCAGTTGCTGGCTCTGAGCTCCCGGAGGAAATCCGGTACCACCGGAGGCTCCGTCAGTCCCAGCACGACCGGGACTGGACACAGCACCCGCCGACCGCCTCCGTCTCCGAGCGATTGAACCAATCCGGTCGGAGTTGCGATCGGAGGTATCAGAATTCTGACTCGGCGACGATCTTGACAGAGCTTGCGTACGAAATTGTCGTCAATGAGCTCGGAGTCCTTGCCGAGCGCGGCGACGGTGAACACTTCGCCGTCCGGTGGCAGGAGAGGGGGAGCGATGTCGTCAGCGGCGGCTGAGAAAGCGGCGATTGCGGTGCGCGAAGGGAAGGCAATGGCGGAGAAGAGGTCGAGGGAAGGGGGCGAGAGATAGGGTTTGAGAGCCGAGGTGGTCGATGGGGTGTAGTGTACAATCAGTGTGGGAGAGGAGAGGGGATTGAAGCCCTTGACGGTGAGGAGGTGGGCCAGCCGGCCGGCGTAAATTGGCGGCGTGGTGAATGCGACTGTGGGCGTGGTGCCCGTGATGGTGATGCTAGTGTTTGCTGTGGCCATTTTAGCTGTGAGCAGCAACCACCATGGTTGATTGAGTATCCAAGATCAAAGCTTTGTGTGCCAATGCTATTGCAGAGCATAAATGACCCAAAAAAAACGAGCATGAAATGAGATGATGTTTTTTTTATTTTAACAATAATGAGATGATGTTCAGTGTTGGAATTTTTGACGACATAATTCATAGACGACCTAAATCCTAGTCCTAAATGTATGAACGCTCCGATCTTGATTTCAAAATTGAAATAAACAAAGATCCAAGAAAAATAGAGTCTTCATGGCACCACCAATAGAACGAACTAGCCACCGCTAGGATTCATTTTCTCTCACTTTTTCCATACAAGAAAACTTGTAATTAATGCAAGAAAACAATGGGAAAAATGAATCACTTGAAGTATGGATGGATTCATTTTCTCCCACTTTCTTTTTCCACACACAACTAATTCCTACTTTGTACATACCAAATATAGAAAAATATTGCATTTTCTTTCCTAAAACCTAAAAACCACGAACCAAACAAGACCTTGCGCATGATTTAAAGAGATGCGTGGATGTGCATACCTTCTTAAATATTTGTACATCATCCTATTCAATCACTACTATATGATCATTAGAACAGTTCATTTAAGTCTCTTTATTAAAAAAAAATAACCATATTAGAAACAATTTAAATATGTAAAAACAGATAAGTCGTGTGTTGAATTGAAATTATAATGTTAATCATTGAATTTCGTAGTGGAAAGTGAACCTTCACTTTGTCACTTTTTACATCTAGATCTGAAAACATATTACTTTTTCCCATAAATAGAATATGAAACTCATCTATATACAATAAATGATTTTCTCTTTGATGATCCAAAGCTCATTTTACACGCATACGTTGTTCGGATAATTTTCTAATTTTGTATTAATCCCAACCATTTTTTGAAAAGGCAGAGAAACCCGGGAGACGAAGCAAAGAACAAAGTCAGCAGTCAAGTCTAAAAATACAAAGCATAAGAAACTCACTCCGTCACTCGTCCATATTCCAGAACCGCGGACCCACTCAAAGTCCGTCGTCAGAGAATCCAAGCAAGCAAGGAGATAGAGAGAGAGAGAGAGAGAGAGAGTCACAAGCACAGTCGCACGCGGCGGAGAGAAACCACAGCGTCGCAATGGACGCGCCTGATACGGCTTCACCGTCTCACGGCTGGGCTGCGGAGGGTGCGGTGGAGTCGGGTCATGGAGCTCCGAAGCGGGAGAAAGATCCGAGGAGGGTTGCCAGGAAGTAAGTTTGACTAGCTTCTCGACTACATTGTTATTTGGGTTTAATATATTTCTCTGTAAAGGTTGTTTCTGCTTTTCCAGTTCTTTCTTTGTGTGCACACCACCTGTTCTGTGTTTGGCTTCTGAGAAACTCAGAGAAAAAAATGGTTGAGTTTTGTATTTAGTGTCAAAGTTAGATTTTTTTTTTGTTTGTTTAATTTTCTTCACCAATGACATGAGCTAGTAGCTTCTATCAAAGAAATGCTAGGTTTTGTGTTTCATTTTGAATTTGATTTCTGAAATTAAGGTGTTGCCTTGCTAACTTTATTGCTCTAATTTTTTTTTTTCCCCAAATGTGTTTTTTTTTGTTATGACTCTCTATGTGTTCGTTTTCAAGGTATCAATTGGAACTATGCAAGAAAGCTTTGGAGGAGAACATAATTGTGTATCTAGGAACTGGTTATGGAAAGACCCACATAGCTGTGTTGCTTATGTACGAGCTGCGCCACTTGATACTCAGACCTCAGAAGAACATATGTGTATTTCTTGCGCCCACAGTGGCTCTTGTTCAACAGGTGTCATGCTCTTCTATCCTTTGGAACTTGACCAGTCTATTTCAATTTCGGGTGATTTTAAGTTCAGATGAAAGTTTCTACCTTTTCGGTTAGTGATATATTCCACAACAATATAGAGGTATTCACTTGGGCATTGCCTCTTGTGGGAAATGGATTAACTGGATTCAACAGTCAGGTTTCAGTGTTTAGTTGCACTTTCTCATAACATATTAACACCCAGAGCGTGGCCTCTGATTTTGAGTTCCTACTAGGGTTTTAATGCTTAATATGTGTGTGGACAAGTTGCATCAAATGTGTTCATTCTATATCTAAATGAGATAAATTCACCAAGAAGCTCTAATGTCTTCATTATCTCTCACCAAGAAGAAGCATACAGAAAGGAAGAAGATAGAACTCTGACAAAGCTATGGTCCACAATCACACTATTTATAAGAAAGAGTCCCGCTTGTTTTATTAGCTCAGAGCTGTAATAGCTCTGGGTGTGTTTTGACATTTGACAAAGACCAACTGCTAGACATCAACAGATTACTAAAAGTTTTTGTCATTTTTCTTTCATCTTAATAAACATGCATCACAATTGACTGATCATCATTATCCTTAGTACCTGACCATAAAAAAGGATTTAATTTTTGTTATAATACACGCGTGCACACACACACAGAGCTACTTGCTATCTAAACTGTCATGCTCTTGACATTTTCTATCTTTGACTATTGGTGCTGATAACGCCATTTCTTGTATGGTTGATTCAATAAATGTACTGAGCATTCAAGTTTTAAGTTTATGTAAGAATATTTTCAGTTTCCTTCATTTTCTTGGTTCGAATTACAATGTCAGTGTAACAATATGTATAGTTGCATTTTGATCATGACATGGCTTTTGTTGGGTTTCTTATAATTTGGTAGCAAGCAAGAGTTATAGAAGATTCCCTTGATTTCAAGGTTGGGACCTATTGTGGAAGCTCTAAGCAATTGAAAAATCATCAAGATTGGGAAAAAGAGATTGAACAATATGAGGTAATTAGGTGGTTGATTGACCTGTAAATTCATAATTGTCCATATTCTTCTCCCATATGGAATTCTTCACCCCTTAATAGATTTGAAGTTAAGGCAGCATGTATTTTAAGATCCACACACACATGCTAGTGGATTAACATAAAGAAGGCTAAAGTGAAGGAGACACCATCCTATCAAGTTCACCAAGTGAAATTTCCTTTAAATAATTAGGATATTCTTTAATTTCTGCGTTATTTTGCCCCATCTTATGTTAAGAAAATCAGTAAATGTAGACTTTTCTAGCTTTGTGAAAACAAATTATATTTCTTTTCCACCAACTCAGATACAGCTTTCTCAATGTTTTGTTTCTTCTCAAAGAAAAAGAAAAAGAGATACAGCTCAGTGCTTCATCATTTTGAATCACATTTCATTTTTGCTGATTTTTTTTATGCAGGTTCTTGTTATGACGCCTCAAATACTGCTACGAAACTTGTATCACCGTATTATTAAGATGGAGTTAATTACGTTGTTGATTTTTGACGAGTGTCATCATGCCCAAATCAAAAGCAACCATCCTTACGCAGCAATTATGAAAGTGAAGAGCTCTCAAACACTTGCACTTCTCGTATATGCTTCTTTCTAAGAGTTACTGTCGTTTGTTGACATAAGTTAACTTGAACATTTTGTTTGTAGTTCTACAAAAGTGATGTCACGAAACCTCCTCGTATTTTTGGCATGACTGCATCTCCAGTTGTAGGGAAAGGTAATGTTTTTTTTCACAGTTTTGAACTTTCACCTCATATCGATCAGTTCCTCATCATATTAATCTATAAATTATGTGGTATATATCATTGGTGCAAAGTATTTGATACATGCTTATGCGCTGCTTGCTATCATTATTCTAGAAAGATTTCAATCATAGATATCCTGACTTTATGGAACTGAAACATATTCTCTTAAATCAGATGTTATATAGAAACTTCTAAAGGTTGTTTAGAGTCTCTTCTAGCACTATATGAAATCGAATTTTTTTTTCCTGTTCTATGGCATATTTCTTGATCACTGCCATCCTGGTTGAATTTTACATTGTTTGTCAAACTGTTTGTTTCCTAGTCATTATTTGCCATGTCTAGAATGCTGATGACTTGCTCCTCATTTCATTTCCTAATTTATACATGTATGCTTTACTATTTCAGGCACTTCTAGTCAAGCAAATTTATCAAAGAGCATCAATAGTCTTGAAAATTTACTTGATGCTAAGGTGGGTTGTAGAGATTTTAACTTTGAGATATATATAGGTTAGGAAATTCTTGTTCTTTTATTTTTATTTTTGTATTTTCTTTATGATAAGTCGTGTTGTTAGCTTTTGCTAAAGATTGGGCCTTGTGAATTACCCATCTGATTTACAAAGACCTGATAAACTTGTGGAAGTATCCTTGTTTGACATACTTACAAGGTCCTCTACATGATCCTTGCCTAAGTCTTTCCTCCTGTTTTGGGCTTGTAGAATATTAGCAATGGTTCTCTTTATAGATTTTAGTGTTGTTGCTCAACAATTTGTTTTAATCTGGCCAAGCCTTTCTGTACTCAAAGTTAAAGCCTACCCTTAGTGAGGTCGGGTTGTTTAATTTTCTCTGGGGAAGCTTTCTGCAGTGGCAGGACATGCACTGATGCTGTTGTACCATCTTAGTGCTCGTGATTTCCATATCTAATCCATAATTTCTCTCTCCTTTTGTAGGTTTATTCGGTTGAGGACAAGAAAGAATTGGATTATTTTGTCGCTTCTCCGGTTATCAATGTTCATAGTTATGGTCCTGTTATAAGTGGCACATCCAGCCCCTATATGATTTTTATTAGTAAACTTGAGCAGGTGAAACGCCAGGTATGTTGTTTTGACATCTATTGTGGTTCTAGACAAGTAGACAGGCTTTTACTTGTTATCAATTTTGTATTCTTATTGTGGCTTTTGCTATATCATTGACAGTGTATAGCCGAACTTAGTACGAAGACGAGTGACAACCAAAGTCTAAGGAGTACAAAGAAACTGTTAAACAGAGTGCATGACAGTATAATATTTTGCTTGGAAAATCTTGGCCTCTGGGGAGCGATACAAGTAAGAAAATTTAACTCTAGTCTTTTTATTAGTTTCTCTAATTATTTGTGTTCTCTCTGAATAACTTTTATTCACAAAAAAAAAATGTTTGCTTATCTATCTTTGATATTTTCTGGATTCCTTTTGTGCAACTCTCTTTCTCTCTAGGGTTATTTAATTACTTGATGGTCCAAAATAGAAAAAAGGAGACACTTTCTTGTTTGAATCTGATTCTTATGATTTAGCTCTAGCTGCTCTACTTGTTTGTTTTTCCATTTAATTCTTTAATTCAAAAAAATTACCTTTTGCTTTTCTTCCCTCTTCTAAGGCTAGGCATATTCTTTCGAGTGGCGATCGCTTTGAACGAAATGAATTAATAGAGGAAGGCAATAATGGTATAGAGGCAGAACGAAATAATAGTGATGATACTCTATGTGCTAAATATCTGGCTCAGGCTGCTGACATCCTTCGTACCGATTGTGTGAAAGGTATTCTTGTGCGTTACCCTATAAATCATATTGTGTGGTTCTAATTATCATGGATTACACTTATAGAAAAGTTATCTGTGGATCACTACTTTTTGTTTTTCAGCATTTCATTTATTTGGTCTATAGCTGTTAATGAGGCAAAATTTGGTTTGAAAGTAGACATCTGTTTATAGTACTATTAATGATGGGGGTTTATTTTCTGTTCCCATAGATGCCGTCACATCTGGTCTATCTTGTGTAGAGGTCGTAAAGGAGCCATTTTTCTCAAATAAGGTCTTACGTCTTGTTCGAATTCTTTCATCCTTCAGGTTGGTATTTATGGCTTCATTTCTGTATTATCTAACCATTATGCCCGTCACATGAAAGCTATTGAAACAATAAAACATTCTCTTAGAAGTCTGCAACTGATACCTCAGTTTTGAAAATCTCAAAAAACTTAAGAATGACACTGGAAAATCTGAACGCAGTGATCACTTTTCATGTGACGCTAAATTTGATGCTTATTTTGTCATTCGTTTGAAATTCACTTGAACATTTGCTTTTACTGTTGTACTCTGGTCTTCTGTTGCCTGAGATTACTAATCATATGTATAGTAGTTATTCTCAAAAGGATTTCTATTACGTTTTTTGTTTCAGGTTGCAAGAGAATATGAAATGCATAATTTTTGTCAATAGGATTGTTACTGCACGATCCTTGTCTTACATACTACAAAACCTTAAGTTTCTAGCATCTTGGAAGTGCGATTTTCTTGTAGGAGTCCACTCTAAATTGAAGAGTATGTCAAGGAAGACGATGAAGATAATTCTTGATAAGTTTCGGTCTGGAGAGGTAACGACTTAACCTTTTTTCAATTATTAAGAAAGGATTGTTTTGGGGGTAGGCATATCAAATTTTAGTTCATCTTTCTTCTGCCAGCTATCAGATTGATATCCAATAATGTCAGTCAAAGAGGGTAAGGAATTGCTTAGAACTATGTGATAAAATCATAAAAGTATATCTTCCTCGAGAAGTGGATTTTGGCTTCTCTATATGGGATATTTGGCAAAGCACTCATGTTGGACGCAAGAAACTTATGCTAGATGGAAAATTTTCCAAGGAGAAGCAATATGCTTTATGTGACCTCTACGTATGTGCAAGGATAAACCATTATCACAAGTGAGATAAGCTGCAGTCGTGTAAAGCCTGATGTGGTGATGGCTAGTGTAAGGGATTGGATATATTGGTTGGATGTTGACCTTAGATTGGATGATAAGTAAAGTGTATATGTATCCAATCTCTTTCATTTTGCATTAAGGTGTAGTTGAGTTGAGTGGAGTTATGACATAGCTGTTTGTGCTGCCCAATTTGGTTTTTCTATGTGTGAGGGACCATGGAAGACATACACTTACAGTATAGAATAGTTTAGCACCTCACTCACACATGCTTTTCTCTATATAGTTGGTATAAATGGTAGTCAACAGGAGTCACAAGATTCTTCTTTCATAGTTGCAAGGATAATGACATATACAATATGCCATCCTGTGCATTTTTGAGGCTGGATACTAATTTCTTTAGTTATTGCTTTGGCAGTTGAATCTATTGGTTGCAACTAAAGTTGGTGAAGAGGGACTAGATATTCAGACTTGCTGCCTTGTGATACGATTTGATCTTCCAGAAACTGTTGCTAGCTTTATACAATCACGAGGTCGTGCACGGATGCCTCAGTCTGAATATATATTTTTGGTAAACAGGTGTTTTTCTAAAACCTATCAGTTTTATCATAGCTAATTTACTAGGTTCCTTTCCTTTCTCCAAGTCAGAGTAACCATTTTTGTTTATTCTGCAGTGGTAGTCAGAAAGAGTTAGATTTAATAGAAAACTTCAAAAAAGATGAAGATCGAATGAACGTGGAAGTTGCTTTCAGAACATCCAGTGAAACTTTTATTGGTCCGGAGGAACGTACATATAAAGTTGCTTCTTCTGGAGCTTCTATCACTTCTGGATATAGCATCTCATTGTTACACCAGTATTGTTCAAAGCTTCCACATGATGAGTATGCCCCTGTTTTGAATGCCTTTTTTTTTTTTTTGCTTTTGTCCATGTTTTTTTAATGGCTATGACTTCATTAGCTTGAACAGCTGTGTAAAAATTACATACTTTATATGTTGAGTTAAGATGTATCTTTTATTGCAGGTACTTTGTGCCCAGTCCAGAATTCTATTTTCTTGATGATTTAGAGGGAACTATTTGCCATATAATTTTACCTTCCAATGCTCCAATGCATCAAATTGTCAGTACACCACAATCTTCAATGGAAGATGCCAAAAAAGATGCTTGTCTAAAAGCCATTGAAGAATTGCATAAATTGGGTGCCTTAAATGACTATCTCTTGCCACAGCAAGACAATGCAAATGTGGAGGAGTTAGTGCTAGACTCTTCTGATTCTGACAGCATCGAAGGTTGGAAATGGCAACTCACTATTAAAACTTTGGTTTCTCTTATTCATATTCTTATTATTTTGTATGAATTAACTTTGACACTATTTGTGCCAGATGAAGACTTACGAGGGGAACTACATGAAATGCTGGTTCCTGCTGTCCTAAAAGAGTCATGGAATGAATTGGAGGATCTTGTTACCCTTAACTCTTACTATATACAATTTAATCCTGATCCTAATGATAGGATCTATAGAAGTTTTGGTCTATTTGTCAAGGCACCCCTCCCAGCAGAGGCTGAAACAATGGAACTTGATCTTCATCTTGCTCATGGTAGATCTGTGATGACAAAGTTGGTGCCATCAGCACTTGCAGAATTTAGCAAAGATGAGGTAGACAGTTGCTTCAAAATAAAATTGATTGTTTTTGGCAAAAATAAAAGATAAATAATATTGATTGTGACCGAGTCTCTCAACGTACTGCATCTCTGTTTGCAGATCTTGCTGGCTCAAAACTTTCAAGAAATGTTCCTCAAGATCATTCTTGACCGAACAGAATTTGTTTCTGAATTTGTTCCATTGGGAAAGTATGACTTTAGCAGAATGAGCTCATCAACCTTCTACCTATTGCTTCCAGTAACTTTGGATGAAAATGATAACATAGCAAGCATAGATTGGAGGACTATCAAAAAATGTTTATCATCCCCACTTTTCAGGGCTCCAGGAGCTGCTATGGATGGTAAAATTCTATCTTCGGGTATTCGACTTGCATCAGGTTATAGAAGCATAAGTGATGTTGAGGATAGTTTAGTTTATGCCCCATATAAGAAAACATTTTACTTCATCACTAATGTTTCTCGAGGAAGAAACGCCTACAGCCAATATAAAGAAGAGTCGGATGCTTTAAGCTATGTGGATCATCTAAGTAAAAAGTAGGTAACTTATTCCTGGCTCCTTAATTACTATTAGTTCATCAGTATCATTGTTTTTTCTATATTGGTTTTGCTTTTTAGCTTTTTTCTTCTTCTATGCAGAAAATGTCTATCTATAATGCACAATAATTTTTGTAGTGTTTTTATTTATCACAGATTTTTTTCTTATATGTTGTGAGCAGGTTTGACATTCATCTTAAATACCCTGAGCAACATCTTCTGTGCGCCAAACCAGTTTTCCTCTTGCACAACTTGCTACACAACCGCAGGCAAGAAGATTCAGGTAATTTCTTTTGTTGGACTTGGCCAATATTAAAATTGCAGGTTTCATATTGCTTCATTTCTTTTTCAGACTGCACATACCTACTTATATCAATACATGCATATGTTAGATTGTTATCTGCATATAAATAATGCTCACTGTTTTTGTGAAATTGTGATTGGCAATCTACTAATATTTTTCCTTCCCTGTTTTGTTTTCCCAAAAAGAAAACAAATGAAGCAAAGACTTTTGGTGATCTGTAAAACAATAAAAAAATTTCCGAAAGGAGAACGATTCATAAGTCTCTTATGTAGTTTAGGTTATTGTAATGTAATATGGTCTTTGTGTTAACTGTGTATTTTTTATGTGCATCAAAGAATGAAGGATTTATTTGCTAACAAGAAATCTATGTATGGTTCAGTAGGCAGAAGTAATTTCGTTTCATGCACAGCTTATATTCCTACTTTAGTCTTTCCTTTTCCTTCTTTAGAGAATATCATTTGTGATGAAGAGCTTTTTGTTTGACTTTGAACTCATCTGAATTTTTCTTGCATCTATCTGTGTGCCAGATAATCATTAATCTATAAGATTTTCATTTTCTATTAAAACAGAAGCGCAGCAACTGGATGAGTATTTTATTAATCTGCCTCCTGAGCTTTGCGAGCTGAAGGTAGTAGGCTTTTCAAAAGATATTGGGAGTTCAGTATCTCTGTTACCATCAATAATGCATCGTCTGGAAAACTTGCTTGTTGCCATCGAGCTGAAGCATGCATTATCCACTTCATTCCCTGAGGGAGCTGAGGTTACTGCGCAGACAGTAAGGCCGTTCTCCATGATATTGTGTTGAGTATTGGCTTTGATAAAAAAATTATTAATCTAATTTGGCCATTGCACTACCAAATTTTTCAATATGATTTGACTAATCTAAATTCTAAGGCTTTGAATCTTCATTTAAGGTTTTAGAAGCACTCACAACTGAGAAGTGCCAGGAGCGGTTTTCCCTTGAAAGGCTTGAAATACTAGGGGATGCTTTCCTCAAATTTGCAGTTGGACGGCACTTTTTCCTTCTGCATGATTCCCTTGATGAAGGTGAACTAACAAGGAAACGTTCAAATGTTGTAAACAATTCCAATTTATTGAAGCTAGCCACTAAAAGCAACTTACAGGTCTGACTTTATTTTGTTTTATTTATCCTTTTGAAGATGATTCTTATTTTCTATTTATCTATGATTTCTTCAATACCTCTACTTGAAATTTTGTAATTATTATGCTGCTTAACAATTCCAGGTCTTTGAATGTTTCCCAATGGGTCACAAATTTATTGCCTAAAAAATATTCATCAAGTGATGGTAATTCTCATGTTTATTAAGGGTTTCTTTCCAAGATAGATAATAGGTGACAAACACGCTACCTCCAATGAACTGAAAAAATGAATGTTCGATAAATTTTTTGGGACTTTTCTATGGAAGTAATGATCATCTGCACAAACGGATTTTGACATGGAAGTGTTTCTTTTTTGCATAAATATTGTCCTCTCCGCTTCAGGCACCTCCCAACTTGTTTTATTAGTGGAAAATGTTTGGCAAGTTTGTTTCCTGTAACCTATGCTACATGTTCTACTCTGTTTCATTCAGAAGCATTCAGTGAGAAAAATAAGCACCTTTTACATTTACTGGTTTTTATTATTATTATTTTTTCAATGAATTTCAGTTTTTATCTCTTTTCAGGTATACATACGGGATCAGCCATTTGAACCCTCTCAGTTCTTTGCTTTAGGCCGCCCTTGCCAAAAAATTTGTGACCAAGAGACAATAGGATCTATTCATTCTCAAGATTTAGGCAGTGTGGTAAAACAGTCGCATGCTCGTGAAGTCAGATGCAGTAAGGGTCACCATTGGTTACATAAGAAAACAATTGCTGATGTTGTTGAAGCCCTTGTTGGAGCATTCATAGTTGACAGCGGTTTTAAAGCTGCAACTGCATTTCTCAGATGGATTGGCATAAAAGTAGACTTTGAAGCATCAGAAGTTACTAAAGTATGCATAGCAAGCAATAGATACATCCCACTTGCTGCTTGCATAGACATTGCTGCCCTCGAAAATTCATTAGGGTATCAGTTTCTCCACAAAGGTTTGCTGTTACAGGCATTTGTACATCCTTCTTACAACAAACACGGAGGAGGTTGCTACCAGGTATGCTCTTTAATTTTTTTTTTCTTTCATGGAGCTAGAACAAAAATATTCATTGTTACCACTTCAATTGTGTTGCCTTGATGGTTTTGATCAGAGATTGGAGTTTCTTGGAGATGCTATCTTGGATTACTTGATCACCTCATACCTGTATTCAGTTTATCCAAAGTTAAAGCCTGGCCATTTGACAGATTTGAGATCAGTGTCTGTGAATAATAAGGCCTTCGCTACTGTTGCAGTAGATCGATCCTTCCACAAATTTCTAATCTCTGATTCCAGTACCCTTTCTGAGGCTATAAAGATTTATGTGAACTTCATCGAGACATCTGCATCAGGTAGTGCCCTGCTTGACGGGCCAAAATGTCCCAAGGTATGAATTTAGGCTTCTACCTTACTTTTTTTTTTTTGTTGCTTAAGATGTCCTAAGATGCTTAAGATAACAAAGTTACCATAACTGAAACGGAAGACAATGATGCTAGAGGTGCCAAGTGTTTACAAAGGTTGTCTTAGAAACTGTGGCAGTGTCACATAAACATGGAAATTTACTGGTGCCAAATAAACAGGTCGTGTGTCAGCATGTTATTTAGTAAAGCCGTTTTGGTAAAAAATTCTGTGTACAAATGCTGGTTATCCTTGAGGAACATGCATATGCTTCTTGCATCACTGTTGGTAAAAGCTAGCCTTTTACTTCTGACTCTTTGTTCACTGTCCTTGGTGTTCAAAGATAGAGCCAGACAGGCTAATGAAAAAAACTGGATCCATGCAAAGCCATGTTATACCATCTACTATGACAATAAGTAAAAGAGTAAAAAGACAAATTTCCATCCAATACATTTTTTATTCTTAGATGATATTTCCTAAATTTGAATATCTGTTGTACTGATTATCTCTTGTATCATCATATCATTTCCACTCTGTTGTCTTTGTCATAAACCAGATATCATGAATGTAAAAGAATCATGTTGGAAACATAGGAACCATAAATGCTTTTGTTTCAATGTCATCCTTTTTCATATCCTCTGGCTCACTAAAAGGAAACTTTGCAAATATGGTGTTTAAATTCTATTGTTTGAAGTTGTGGGAAGAAGTAAACCTCTGGATTTAAAAAAAAAAAAAAAATTTGGAGGAATTGAAGCATGCTTATG
Organism: Rubus parviflorus; assembly: GCA_029955375.1. Classification (NCBI taxonomy): domain Eukaryota; kingdom Viridiplantae; phylum Streptophyta; class Magnoliopsida; order Rosales; family Rosaceae; genus Rubus; species Rubus parviflorus. The sequence continues at coordinate 22,487,686 of JARGGL010000004.1, forward strand.
GGTAGAAGTACAAATTGTTATTATGAATTAGTAATGCTTCTTCATCTGTCTCTTATGATTATAATTATTGCTTCAGGCTCTGGGCGACTTAGTAGAGTCCTGTCTGGGTGCAATTCTTCTTGATACAGGGTTCAATTTGAACCTTGTTTGGGACAAAATGCTATCCTTTCTGAAACCGGTCATGACCTTTTCCAGCTTTCAGCTTAGTCCTATTAGGGAACTAAGGGAACTTTGCCAAGCACATGCATGGGATCTTAAGTTTTTATCATCAAAGAAGGGTAGAACATATTCAATTGAGGCAACAGTGAATGGGAATAATGTTTCTGCAACTGCTTCCTCAACTGGCTCGAACAAAAAGGATGCTATTAGAGTTTCCGCACAATTGATTTTTGAGAAGTTGAAGGTAAAAACTATATGCTTAATGCTCTATATGCTGCTGTTTAACCCCTATGAAACTAGTTTCTTCAAGTGTTCAATTAGATTCTCTAGGATACCATGTTGGGTCAAAAAGTTGTGGTAGGGACATGGTGAACGCTCACCTTTTTCCCAAGTGATAAGGATGGGTGTTGAATCAATAACACTATTCTCTTTTTAGAATCTTAGTATAAAATATTATCTCACAGAGATGAGTTTGTTTTTTCTTTATTTTTTCCTTTTTTCATGAAAAAGAATCACACAATAATATGAATCAATTTGATTCGGTTAATAAATCAATTCTATTATGAACCTTGATGCTGACCTACTGTAAGTTATTAATTATTAGCTGTGATCTGAGCATACCCAATGTGCTCATTCTGCAGTTGCTTACAATAATGGTGTAGGTATATCTGAGCTCAGATATGGAAATTGACCACATTTATCATGTGTGATAAGTGATAACTAAGCAAACCTGTTGCATCAAGAAATTGCTAGCATTTTATTGCAAGAAAGTCCTTAATGTTGTGTACTGGTCCATCTTTGATAGTACCTGCTGATTTGTCTCTCAAGATACTTGTTTGGCTTGAACTGTGGAATTATGTCCGGAAATCAAGGACTTTGTGGTTAAGATAATAAGATGCTGCTATTAATGAAAGTATACCTTTGGGTCTCATTTTGTTGGAATTGCAGGCTCAAGGCAATATACCAAAGTCTAAATCATTGGAGGAAATCTTAAAGTCGAGCTGCAAGATGGAAGCGAAACTTATCGGATATGATGAAATACCAATAGATGTAGCTCCTGATGTTGTTGGATTTGAGAAGTTAAATGTACAAGAGCCTTCTAGCAGCAATATTAACTCAAAAGTGCATTCTATCAGTGCAGTGAGCAATAGTAACTCCTCCTGCATTAAACGTGTACGCCAGCCCTCATCTTCACTTGGAGCAGTCAAAATGGACTGTGACAATCATAGCTCTGATTCTAACTCAGAAACTAGAGGTACTGTTGATGCTTCTTGTACTTGTTGATGCTTCCAGGGTATCAAGAGCATTTTTAACATTTGCTTACTCTAAAAAAATCTCCAGGTGGGCAACACAAATTAACAGCAAAATCTCGTTTGTATGAAATCTGTGCTTCTAACTATTGGGGACCCCCTGTATTTGAATGTTGCAAAGAGGAAGGACTAAGCCACTTAAAATCGTAAGTCCATAGTTATATCTATTGATAATAATATAAGGTGTTTAATTATTAGAAAAACATTATCTATAAGGAATCAAAGTCTTGTTTGAAGACTGAAATAGAAGGACCAGACTTTGTTTTTAGGTTCTCCCTAACATGTAACTTGAATGAACAGTTAATGTTTTAAGCCGGTCTTTTCTGGGGAAAGGAAAAAACTTTGCAGGAAAATTGGCTAGTACAAGTAACATCCTGTACTGATTTCTTACATGCTCATTTCAAATCCTTTGCAGATTCACTTTCAATGTTACACTAAAGATAGACGATTCTTCAGATACGGTATTGGAGGGCTTCGGTGCACCTTGTACAAGCAAGAAAGCAGCAGCAGAGCATGCAGCAGAAGGGGCTCTTTGGTACTTGGAAAAGGCAGGTTACATAGAGAAGAGTGGTTAACCAGAGGAACCTTAACCAGAGAACATTTCTATATACATAACGAAGATACACACACCCTCACCCTCACCCACATATCTGTATATATAGGTTAGTTATGGGTGATTAATGGTTATTATTATTACTATTACTATCAGAGACTAGTCTATGGAAGGCAAAGAATCTTATTGTGTAAAATCTCAGCACAACTAATGTATAAATGATGACTGCTTGACTTCGATCATTAAGAGTTTCTACTTGGTTCTTAAATGACCAACTTCTCGAGAAAAACTTCCCTGTAACAGTTGTATTTAATGGTTCTCACTCCTCGGCTCTCGCTCTCTCTCATCATGTGACTTCATCGAGCAATAGAGAGACCATATACACTGGTGCCATGGGGGTATCAAGTTTTTATCCAACTTCTCAAAACTAAACCAGTAAAACGTTCATTTCTATCTTTCTGATAACTCCCAAACACACCTCAATCTTCATACATTGTTCTCATCTCCTTGCGTTTTCATCTCATGCAACTTTTGGCTATGTGTTTTTGTAATAAGGGTCAATGTCACCGACGGGATCCAAACTAAAGTCCACTGCACATTTCAGGCCCAAACACAATTCATTTTGACTACTTGGACGTGGCCCAAACACATTTCACGCCCTAATTTTGATTGTGGTGAGAAAATGAAAAACCCAAATTGGGTTGGAAAGTAGGTTTATGCCTGATCAGTTACATATCTTGATAAAAGTCACGTGCTAAAGCCAGACCTTAACCCTACGCTCATTTCCCGCCAAATCCTTCCCGCCAAAAAGACGCTTCATCCCGCATTAGACCACATAGAGGAGAGAGAGAGAATCTCAGCCTCTTTTAGAGAGAGAGAGAGAGAGAGTAAGCTTGGGTTAGCATTGTAGACCGAGGAAGAGGTCAGAGAAATGTCAGGGTGGGACGAAGGAGCGATCTACTACAGCGACCAAGCGCAGTCGCTCGGCGGCGACAACGATGACCCCGGAAGCAACGCCGCCGCCGCCAGCCGCCACTCGGTCCTTCAGAAATTCAAGGAATTCATCCGAAACTTCGAGACCCAGTCAAGTACAAATGTGTTCCCTTACAGAGAGAGCCTCCTCCACAACCCTAAGCACCTCGTCGTTGACATGGAAGACCTGGGCGATTTCGATTCCGACCTCCCCGCCAAGCTCCGCTCCGCACCCGCCGATTATTTACCCCTGGTAAAAAAACTGAACCGATCTCATCTAATTAGTGTCTTTTGGTTTCGTTAAGTTTCTTTGTTCTTAAATTCTGTTTTGGGGGTTTGTAGTTTGAGAACGCAGCGGGACAGGTTTTGGCGAATTTGAAGACGAAAGTGGCCGGAAACGAAGGGCAATTGGAGGAACCAGTACCGGAGGATGTTCAGATTTTGTTGACCTCCAGAGAAGACCCAGCTTCCATGCGCCGGCTTGGGGTTAGTTCTTATTCGTTTTGTTGGTTTGGTTGATGTGAAAGTTTAGGAAAATTGGGGAAAATGGAATTTTAATTTTAGCTAAGAAAATGGGTTTGTTTAGGGGATTATAACTTACTGAGGTTAGATTTATGAATATTTCTTTTTGTACTATTGGTGATGGGTAGGCTCAAAGTATATCCAAACTCATCAAGATATCTGGGATTACTATAGCTGCTTCAAGGGTCAAGGCAAAGGCGACTTATGTGATTGTGATGTGTAAGAACTGTAAAAATGTGCAAAGGGTTCCTTGTCGGCCAGGCCTTGGTGGGGCAATTGTCCCTCGCTCGTGTAACCATATTCCTCAGGTTTATAGATCCCCTATATCTCTCATGTTGCCTTTCTTTTTTACATTTTTCGTGCGTTGTATTGTTTTCTACTGTGAAAATTAATTCAAGGGATTGGAATTTTCAGCCCGGTGAAGAACCGTGTCCACTTGATCCCTGGGTTGTGGTTCCTGACAAGAGCAAGTATGTTGATCAGCAGACTTTAAAATTGCAAGAGAATCCAGAGGTGATGATGGTCTTAACATTTAAAAGAAAGTAAAGAAGTTTAATGTGAGTTATTGAATCTTCATTTAATTAATAGGTTTTTTTTTAATGGTTATTGTAGGATGTACCTACTGGAGAGCTTCCAAGAAATATGCTTCTATCTGTGGACCGCCATCTCGTTCAGACAATTGTGCCTGGCACAAGATTAACAATCATGGGAATTTATAGTATCTATCAAGCTTCCAACTCTTCCACCTCGTAATATTTCATAACTTGAGATAAATACTTTAATGTCCTTGGATAGTACTCTTCATTACTGAGGTTTGATGTTAATTTTATTTTGTTCTATGTAGTCACAAAGGAGCAGTTGCTGTTAGACAGCCTTACATCAGAGTAGTAGGAATCGAAGAAGCAAATGATGCCAACTCTCGAGGTCCAGCTGCTTTCACAGCTGAAGAGGTATTGGTTGAAATCATTCTGGAAGCTGTTCTTTGAAATCTTCATTAACTTCTCCATGTTGCAAGTGTGTGCGTCATGCGTAATTCTTATTCAATAAAGTAGGTGCTTAATGAAATTGTATAGTAGATTTTAACCCATTAATGAGTCAGTAACTGTTGGAGTGGAGAAGAAATGTTTGCCCTCCAGGAGGCTTAACTAGTAGATATCAATTTATATGGGGCGGCTTTAAATCTATTAAAGATGTTATGATCATAAGCTCCACTGTGCTCTGATCATCTTTTAATTGGACTAGGCTGTGTGGTTCAACTAATTTGCAGTAGCTTTATATGATTTTTCAACTTTTCTACGCTTTCCTTTCTCTAAATATGCCAGAACAGACCCTATTGTATTAGATCCTTTATCTATTGTCTCTGATATGAAGGATGTCCTTACATTGCATGGTTTTGATTTTTCTATTGTCACTTTGCAGATAGAAGAGTTTAAAAAATTTGCTGCAGAACCTGATGTATATAAAAGCATATGCTCAAAGATTGCCCCCTCTATCTTTGGTCACGAAGATGTAAAGAAGGCCGTGGCTTGTCTTCTTTTTGGAGGATCTAGAAAGGTATGTTGTGAATTTTTTGCCTTTTAGTACATCTGTAGTTTACTGATGGTAACAAGCAATTCGTGTGTGAACAGCATTTGCCTGATGGTGTGAAGCTAAGAGGTGATATCAATGTCTTACTTTTGGGGGATCCATCTACTGCTAAATCACAGGTTAGTTCTGTTATATATATTTTATTGGCGCATGTGCTAAGAGGCTCCATGCTAGAGAACAATATGGATTTTGTGTCTTCTCTACCCCTCAGTTTAGTGGAAAAACTTCTGCACTTAGTTTTAGACCTATTTGCCTAGGATCATGAAACAAGCATAAGCACACTACCCTCTTCTCCCATTCCCACAACTGAGACGTCCTGATTTGATTTCAACTCATTTGTGTAGTTTCTCAAGTTTGTTGAGAAGACAGCTCCTGTGGCTGTTTATACTTCCGGGAAAGGGTCATCTGCGGCTGGTCTTACAGCTTCTGTGATCAGAGATAACAGCTCTGTAAGTTCTTGTTTATAAGTACAATTGTTGTCATTAGCTTCATATTGCCTTTTACAAAATCTTACTAGTGAGAAAATTGTCCTTTTTGTTTTGGTATGAAAACTTCCCTAATTTCAATCTTTCTGATGAATCCAGCGAGAGTTTTATCTTGAAGGAGGAGCCATGGTTTTGGCAGATGGAGGTGTTGTCTGTATTGATGAGTTTGACAAAATGAGACCGGAGGATAGGTAATGGAAACTATGTCATATCACTTTGATTCTCCTTAGTTTTGTTATCATGGAGTTCTAAGAGCCTGCATTTATGTGATTTAGGGTTGCTATTCATGAAGCCATGGAGCAGCAAACTATATCCATTGCCAAAGCAGGAATAACAACAGTTCTAAATTCTAGAACCTCTGTACTTGCAGCTGCTAACCCTCCATCTGGACGTTATGATGATCTTAAGGTCTATTGTCATCCTGATCTATCTTGCAATTTTTTAAATGCAAATTGTGACTTCCCATTGAGAACGTGTAACGCTCTTTTCTTCTTGCAGACTGCACAGGATAACATAGATTTGCAGACAACAATTCTTTCTAGATTTGATTTGATCTTCATTGTTAAAGACATCAGGATGTATAGTCAGGATAAGGTAGTTTCTTAATCTGGCTAGGTTGGTCTTACTCAAGCAAGTATTATTTTTCCTGGCAAGGGAGTGCCATTTTTTTTTTTTGAGGCAAACTGCACTTTATGTTTTAGTGTCTTAGTTCTCATTATAAACGAGAGTTGAAAACCAAGTCTAACAGGCATAAATATATTTCATTTGGTTCTCAAATGCCTAACTCAGCTTTTCAATGACAGATAATAGCAAGTCATGTCATAAAGGTTCATGCATCTGCTGGGGCAGCAGTGGGTGACACTAGAGTTTCTAAGGAAAAAGAAGAGAATTGGCTGAAGAGGTATATAGTACACATGCTTGTACGTTCTTTGTAACTCTACAAGTGAAATTTGATGGAATGCTGATATTTTGTCTGCAACATTTGAAGGTACCTACAATACTGTCGAACTGAGTGTCATCCCCGTTTGTCAGAATCTGCATCCAAATCGCTGCAGAACCATTACGTCAAAATCAGACAGGTATTCTTGCTGTTAGCTAAACATTTTGAGGAGATTAACCTTGCTTGCTTGAAAAGCATATGGTGCTGAAAGAAATATATAAGATGTTTTAGAATCTAATTGACATTATCTTCATGAATTTTCTCACAGGACATGAGACAGCAGGCAAATGAAACTGGAGCAGCTGCTGCAATACCAATCACTGTAAGGCAGCTTGAAGCTATAGTGAGGCTGAGTGAGTCGCTTGCAAAAATGAAATTGTAAGTATTAGTGATACTGATGGGTCCTTAGAACTTGGAGTTCTAATGCTTATGAACAGGAAAATGGGAACTATTAACTTTGTTTTTTTAATGAAAAATCTGCTCTGTTGAATATTTAGTGGTGCTGCATCTACATTTGTAACTGAACTGCAGCTATTTCCATAAAATGAATTCAGGTCCCATGTTGCTACTGAGGAGAATGTGACTGAAGCAGTGAGACTGTTTACAGTATCCACGATGGATGCAGCAAGATCTGGAATATATCAACTAGTCAATATTACTCCAGAGATGGCAAATGAAATTAAGGTACTTGGAAACTATATCACAGTCACCTTTCCTTCCTAGAGAAAATAAAATAACTAAACAAGAAACACAATAATCTTTTTCCTTTCTTTTGTGATATTTCTCAATACTTTTTTTCCAATGTGTTCTTAAACTTTTGTCCCTTGAACAGCAAGCTGAATCTCACATTAAGAGAAGAGTAGGCATCGGGAACCACATTTCGGAGAGAAAGCTGATTGATGAGCTCACAAGAATGGGGATGAATGAATCCATTGTAAGTATCCCTTTGAAAACCAATAATACATGTCCCCTTAAATTTCCGTTAGAGTTTCATGTTCTGCCTCAAATCTCATACCTTTGTATGATTGAGGCCTGTCGTTGATATGATTTATGAACTATGGCAGGTGAGAAGAGCTCTTATAATTATGCACCAGAGGGATGAAGTCGAATACAAGGGAGAAAGACGCCTCATTTTACGTAAAGCATAAAGTCTTCGTAATATTTTCTTAAACAGTCTTTGCCTAGACATTTACAGAGACAGTTCTCAATGCTTGCTTGTGTAATTTACTGTGATGGACTTACGCGGTTAATTGTAAAATGTCAATAGTTGATGATGATCTAAAACAAAACTCAAAAGCTATCCAAACCAGCAGTGAGACACTCCTTTTTGCTGCCTTCAAGATCCAAAGTACTCTACATTCATCTTCATTCTTTTGTTTCATCAAGACGTGAGGGGGAAGTGGAATTTTAGATTTTTGACGACACTTTGTTGAAGAGAAAATTATCATTATTCATCTCTTCATTTTTTTGATCATATAACAATTAGTAGACGACTATGAGAGTCGAACTTAAATCTTCCACTTATAAAAAGAAAGTCTATTGATTAGCCAAAAAAAAAAAACTTTTTGTTTCTTTTAAGTTGCACACGCAGCAAGATCTTATTGGAGCACTGAAAAAACGCGGGCATTATCCGCACCACTTTGGGCGGGGGCAGGAGAGAAAATCCAATGCGGACACCTTCTCCGGTTGCAGTAGTCTCTTCGACTTCAACTCCTTACCTCTTGTCTCAGTCTCAGAGTCGTCTGAGGTACGCAGTCCTCGGTGCTGGCTTCGCCGGCCTTTCTGTTGCTTACCACTTGTTAAAGCAGAGTCCCAAGGACTCAAATCTACGCATCGACATTTTCGATGAAGTCGGAATCGGAGGCGGCGCTTCCGGCGTCTCCGGTGGCCTTCTTCACCCTTATTCTCCCAAAGCCAAGCTTCTCTGGCGCGCCGCTGAATGCTGGGACGAGTCTTTGAGACTCTTGACCGTTGCCGAAGCTGCAGTGCCTCCAAACTCTGATGATGCGCCAATTGTTAGAAGAAGGTACAACTCTCTTTTCATTTCAATCGCTATTATTATTTCCTCAAATTCTACGCTGCTGAGAATGCCATGGTTCGATTAGGTTTCGAATTTCAGTAGGATTTTGTTCAAATTGTGAAAATTCTGAAAGTTTGTCTCCATTACTCATTTACAGTGTTTAGGGTTTAGTGTTGTTTTGTTCCTCCAGCTTTGCATTAGTTTAGCTAATATTCATGGCTTGTATTTCTTTTCTTCAGGGGCATTTTGAGACCAGCTTTGAGCATGAAGAACATGATGATGCTGAAAGATGTAATTCATGATCTCCTCCATATTAGTACATCAGCTTGAAATATTTGAAGCAATCAAACTGACCTCATATTAATGTTACTATTTTCTTTTATGTTATAAGAATGCCCAGAATGGCCTTGCCAGTTGCAGAATCGAAACCATTGACAAGGATGCTGCCCAAAATCTTGTACCCGGCATCTGTTTACCTTTCAATACATCTTTTTATATGCCTGAAGCTGTTAATGTCCATCCTCAACGCTATCTCCAGGTATCAAATATTACTGTTATTTTATTTGTTTCATTCCCCTCTCTCCCCTTTTAAGTTGATATGCATGCTTTTGATGACTGTTTGTTCTCATGGTGATTTTTTCAGGCACTCTTCTTAGCATGTCAAAATTTGGTGAAAGAACTTTGTGCTTCTGGCTTGGGGGTAAAAGAATTACGTTTGCACAAGGACTCCATTCACAAACTGCTAGACTTGGAAGGTACTCGCCCATATGTAGACTCATCTTGTGGACTTCCTCAGCACTCTCATATATGTACTTAATGATATCACCTTGTGCTCAGTCTTGTCTTGTAGTTCATTTTACAAAATAACCTGTAAACTTAAAATAAATATGAGGGTATACCTAAATGTTCCTCTTAGCCTAAAAGCTTTCAAATAGACATGATACATCATTTAGGTTTTTAGCTTGCCAGGCATTAAATTGAAAATTAGATCTAAAATCCAAGATGAGGCACATAAGATATCCTTCAAATGGTGAGTTGAGTCTTTCTTCCTTTTGACTTTTGAGCAACACTATTGAGTTCAGCCCATCTATATGACCATTGGTTCTGAACTTGGCAGGGCCATTATTGTGCATCAATTTTGTTTAAGATATGATTCTTGGAATCTCTATCTTTTTCTTTTTTATTTGTTTAAGATAAGATTTGCTTCTGAAAATGTCAGCTTGTAATGCAGTAGTTTTAATGGTTCTACAGGTTTAGAGTTTCTATCTTTCATATCTTGTCAGTGTCTGATTACATTTAACGTCAGGGGAATACCAGGCAGTAATAGTATGCCTAGGTGCCAAAGCAGATCTGCTTCCTGAGCTCTGTGGGAGGCTTCCACTGAGGACATGCAGAGGTGTCGTTGCACATCTGCAGCTTCCTGATTACATGGGGTAAAGCGTTTTTCCATGCTTTATAAATATACACAAACAGGATTTGTATACAAAAAGAATGTAACTTTGACGCTCAATTGACGTTACTTAAACTTTTTTGGTTTAGCAGCTGAATGCTCAAATAACTTTTGTTCTATATCTACAAACTCATCTTTCTAAAATTGTGTGGTGTGTTGAAGAGAGGAATATCCAAGCTTTGGCCCCTCAATATTGTCAGATGCTTGGCTTGCTGTCCAAGGTCCTCGCAGTTTATATATGGGCTCAACATGGGAATGGAACTCGAGAAATTCATCATCAAATGTATTTGCAGATGAAGCCGCGGAAGCCCTTAAAGAGCTTCTACCAAAGGCATGTGGCATTTATCCTGCTGTAAAAGATTGGACCTTTATTGGAGCCAGGGCTGGCCTTAGGGCAATGCCACCACTCACTCCTCATGGGTCACTTCCTCTTTTGGGTTGTGTCAATAACATTATAGGTGATAATCGAACTTGCAAATACTGGTTATTTGGAGGGCTTGGTTCAAGGGGATTGTTGTACCATGGTTGGCTTGGGAAATTGATGGCACAAGCTGTGCTTTCATGTAAGGAAGAATTAATTCCATATGAATTAACCTCCTGGAAAAGAACGAAACAATAATTAACAGAGAAAAAGTGCTTCAAGGTTAATTTTGCCTATCACGTTTCTTGAGCCTTTTGAAAGTGCTTTGTGTTGTTGGCAGAATCCAGTTTCCTAGTACCTGTTGTTAGTTATTATTCCTTGATGAATGTGCAAGTGTTATCCGGTGCATATATGGGACTGCTAGAAAATAACATGTGCTATAGCAAGCAACTTTTAATGGGACTCTGGCATTCTCAAAAGCTTTTTGGAATTAGTTTTACGAGGTTTATGACATGTGCTTTAGAACCATTGAAATCTCTTGATAGAAAAATTCTTCAACAATGAATCTACGGAAGACCAACTCGAGCAAAAACCAAGAGTCAAGAACTACTTTCTCCATTCAAGCTTATCATGCTTTCCCTAATTCAATGTCCATACATAAACTTGGCCTCCACCTGTAGCTCCTGCTAGCATTCCAACTTTAAAAGGGTGAACTGCCAATCTACATGGAATTGCGGACATATATGGGCTCTGTAAAGTGAAAATTGTTCTTCTTTGAAGGGGGGAGATAACATCGACTCCTCTGTTCTTATTTCCAATGAAGACATATGCATCATCCCAGCCCCATATTGCCCTGTTGCACAGTGTTAATAGCAATCATTTTTCATGTAAGCAAAATTTAGTACTGTACATATTCAAATCCACATATACAAAGTCAGAAAGAGCAGACTATATAGAACATCAAGCAGAAGAGTTAAGCCGAGGAAAATTGCATGAGCATATGAAAATCTGGCAGAAATCTTACTTGAACTTAGGAATCCATCTGCTTGTGACATTTTCATGGTATATCATTGATATGTCCTCAAAATTAACTCCATTTGCTATACCAACTGTGTTGTCAATGCTGCATGAAGAGGTCAGAAAATTAGTGAGATCCATTTAAATTCTTGTCATTAATCACCATTTACACATTATGTGAGTTACATTAGACCCGAAACAACATTTATAGTACAGCAAGAATATAGTCACCTTGTCGTCACTAGCGACCTTCCAGAAGGCGAGAAGTAAGCAGAATGCACAGCCCTTTTGTGGCCAACTGTCTTTAAACTTTTGAATTTATCTGCATCAATACTTCTCAAATCCCAAATGCAGGCAGTTCCATCTGTTGAACTAGTGGTAATGATGTTTGAGTTCTCTGAGTTAAAGTCTATGGAATTGATTCTATCATCATGCGGACTCCATTGGGCCGAGATGTTTCCTGTTCTCTCATCCCATATACTTATACCTCCGCGACCCTCAGCAAAATATAAGCACTTTGGGTCATTTGATTGTTGGGAGAGAGAGTATATAGTCTCATCACTGGAATACACAAGATCAAACACCTCTTTCTCAACATCCATCAATCGGATAAATCCATCATAGCAACTAGTAAAGATCTGCACTTTTATTCAACAACCATTCGTTAGCTAAAATTTATATCAAAGCTTGAGACTGCTTGAAAATAGTCCGGAAAAGTAGTTGCTGCGCCTTATCATAATCAAACTCATTTTTCACAAGTTCTAATGTCACTACGCAGATACCCAGCATGACAAAGAATGTTATATATGCAAAGCTATAACTGAGGAAATAGCAAAACTTGAACCCAGATATCGGATGCATAGGATAAGATTAACAATTGGAATGGAGAATATAAAGACTCATCTCACTTAACATTCAAACCAAGTTATCATGATAATTACTATGAAGTTAAAACTACTTAATGACATATAAATTGAAAACATATATACCAGAAAAATTACCTTTGACATGCAATGTTGTTGAATGGAAATCCCCGAAATGGGACCAGAATGCGGGCGATACATATAGATCCCACTTTGTTCCCCTTGCTCAGAATCAATATTCCAAAATCCAACATTCCCAGCCTTATTCCCAACCACAACCATTCTTAAATTACTAGTAGGAAAAAACCTCATGTTCATAATATTTCCCGGCACAACCCGGCCTATATTCTCCTGATTCAGAGTCAAAGACTCCAACTTCAAATCCCTCTCAACTTCATTCTCTTCCTTGTTAATTCCACCATCAATTCCCTTTACAGCGCCGCTTGAATTCTCGCCCTCAAATCTGCCAAATTTACCTTTAACTGAAGCACCCAATTGGGGTTTCTTCTCAATACCCAAAATGGTCTCAATCAGAGCTCGATCCGACACTCCGTTATACACTTCTCTCATACTAAGAGGACCCAAATTACGAGGCGATGCCTCCGGTGGGGTTGGGGATTCAGTACCAACATCATCGCCTAGGCCTATCGCATCGGGCGGTAATCCTCTGGTACGTAACGAACGCCTTATAACAGTTGGGTCCTGGGTTTTGGGTTGCTTCTCCGGATCGACTTTGTACGATTTGGTCTCAACCCTAGAAATTAGAAATGAGTTTTTTTTTTTTTTTTCAAATTACCGAAGAAAATAGTGAATTCTATACAGAGAGGGTTACCTTGGGCGTTTGGTTGAGGCAGAGAGTTGGGCGGCCATGGATTGGAGCTTGAGGGAAGCTATCAATTGTTCGTTTCTGCGAATGTTCTCCAGCCTCTTGAGCTCATAGTCGGTGAGTTTCTGCGGCGCCATGAGAGAGCCGAGCGATGCAAAGATTCGGAGCAGAAAGTGGTCTGAGAGAGAGAGAGAGAGAGAGATTGGTGAAGATACTTTGAACGATTAGGGCAGTTATGTCTATCCCTATTATTTGTTGGCTGTTGGCGGGAAATAAACTGGCGGGAACGAGACAGAATAAAAGTTTGTCTAATTTAGTTTGGAAGTTTCGTTTCATTTTGTACTTTTTTTCTGGTTTTTCTCATTTTTCATTTTATTTTCCCAATGTATACTTTTATAGCCTACTTATACTAATTAAACAGTATGCAAATACATACGTATATACGTACACGTGTATTAGTATGTGTGTGTGTGTGTGTGTGCGCATGTGCGCGTACAATGACAGTAAGGTAAACATATAATTAACTAGCTAGTTAGTAATCTTCATACTATCTCAAAGAGGTTTGGTTTCCATATATTCGATCCCTAAATGTACTAGGACAAATCTCATCATCTGGTTATATCCATCACAGCACCTTGCTTACTTTCATATTACAAAGAAATTAAGCGCAAAAGAAGAAGAATTAAGCAGAAAAGAGCTTGTATAAGCTAAGCTTCTCCTTAGCACCTCCATACGTCTCCAGTTAAGTCCTTCCCTATACATACTGATAGCTCCATCCGAGTCTAAACGGTGTAGTGGTGTTGGTTGGTGTCGATGTCAAGCCCCTTCATCTTGACCACTGATTCGACGTGCCCCTTTAAGGTGTGGAGCTCCCTCAGCCTGCAGATGTATGCATGATCAATGAATGCAACTTTCATATATAGCTAGCAGAATGCAACTTACTTTCAAATCAAGTCTTAATGTTCTAATTAATGTGACAATATATTGCTCATTCCTCGTATCTCTTTCGTATATATACACGTGGCTTTGTATTGTACAGAACGTCAATAGAGACCTTTAAATTGAAGAATTTCTAAGGTTACAAGGAAGCATCATGTCAAATATGGATGCCCTTTTGATCAAACTCTTCAACTATGTATAGCATTGGTGTGTATACATTACTAGTACTAATACTTGTCTGGTTATATATGTATTAATTTACCTAGCAACTTCTGCTCGCTTCTTGGCCTGCTCAGCCATCGACTTCTCATCTCTGTGGTGGCTGCCGTGAAACAGTGCGTCCGGGGGAGGCTGGAGACCATTGAGTGAACGTTGAGCCGTTGCCCACTGTGCCTCCCTCTCAGCCTTTCCGTAGTCATTATTTGTTGAGAAGGCAGTCTTGATAATTAAGTAGTCAAAACATGCACATTGCACAAACAAGATTAAGTAGCTAGACTAGTCATCAAGAGAATGATTTGAGTAAGATACTAGCTAGCTAGAAACAAACCTTGTTCTGCACAACATTATCCCAGGCCTTGCCACTCAATGCATAGCGGATTATGAACTTGAAGATATCAAGAGGGAAATAGGTGATAATGCTGTAGACCCAGATAACTCCTGCCCATCCCCATCCAACACCTTCGATTCTGGCAAAGCCCCAGCTACAATACACAGCAATGAGGGTAGCCACCTAAACAACATATCAAAGTACCAATATTAAGCAAGGTTAATTTGTACGTTATATATATATATGTGGTGTAAGCTAGCTAGTTTGATCAAATACATAATGGAAGTGAAAAAGAGAAAATTCAGATACTAACCAACTGTGCTGCAACAAAGGCACCAAGAAGCATGCAACCAGGGCGTTCAAGAAAGGAAAAGCTCCTTGATCGGGTCACGAAGATGAGCGCTTGACTGATAATGCTGACTTGGAGGTAAAGAGCTGAGTTAAGCTGCGCTGGGTCTCCCCCAATATGGCGCACTCCAAATACTTTCTGTAAATATATAGTTGAAACTTTCATTAGCATTTATTTTAGATCAAAGCTAGTCATCTGTTTAGTTTTTCGATCAGTGTTCACATTTTAATCTCTAAGTGTGAATCCCATGCACTTACAGAGAAAAAGTTAGTGCTGTATGCAAGCCAGAAGAAGACCACAGTCATGACAGCCATGTAGGTTCCAAGGACAACTCCGGTGGCAAAGATTTCCTTGAGCTTCCATGAGTCAGGCAGAGGAGATGGCTTCACTCTGTCCTTAGAGATGGTCATGATGGTCCCGTCGTTCAAGATTGCAATGACCAAGACCATGAATGGTGAGAAGTCGAACTTCCAGATGAGAGCAATGAGCATGAATCCCACCACAATACGGATTGTGATGGAAACAGCATAAATGGTGTAGTTCTTCATCCTCTGGAAGATGGCCCTGCTTGTCAAGACAGCGCTCACAATCACACTCAGTCCTGGCTCAGTCAGTACAATGTCCGAGGCACTCCTGGCTGCATCAGTTGCATCAGCCACGGCAATGCCAATGTCTGCTCTCTTGAGCGCTGGGGCATCGTTCACACCATCTCCAGTCATACCACAGATGTGTTTCCTCTCCTGCAGCTTCTTAACAATCTCATACTTGTGCTCTGCATATATGCATTCCCAAACTGAATCAGTTTCTTCTTTCTTTCTTTCATTATGCTTAATAAAAAACCATATAATTAACTTAATTACCAGGGAAGACTCCAGCAAATCCATCGGCCTTTTCAATGAGCTCATCAACAGGAATTGAAGCAATGGACTCGTCCATGCTTTGGCCAAGAAGGGTTGATGAAGGATACATGTTAGTGCCCATTCCAAGCCTTCGACCAGTCTCTTTTCCAATGGCAAGTTGGTCACCAGTGATCATCTTAACATTGACACCAAGCTCAAGAGCACGGCGGATAGTCTCAGCACTGTCATGCCTTGGAGGGTCAAAGAGCGGCAATAGACCCACAAACTCCCATTGATCACCAGCACTTTCCCTGGTCTTCTCTGATACTGTCTGTAAATGGATAAAGCATAGACAGAATCCAATTTAAGTGTTTCAGCAAATTCATCTCTTTTCTTTGGGGGAGTGGGGATAGAATGAATTAACAACACCATTGAGTAATATTAATGATGTCACATGTATTCACCTGTCGTGCAACTCCCAATGAACGAAGACCGCGGTTAGCATAGTTGTCAATGATATCATGGGCCTTCTTCCTCACTTCCCCCACGAGGTCACAAAGGTCAATAATCTAGAGAACAAGTAAAACAGTTGGATGTCAGTGTTGAAAATTCAGCTACAAAAGTAAGTCGATTGGTACAATAAGACTATATATCTTACTTGCTCAGGAGCACCCTTGCTGCATCGGTGCCAGTCGCCATTGCTATCAATGTAGGTGATTGCTGTGCGCTTCTCGACAGGATTGAAGGGCAGGAAATGCACCTCAGTGATTCCTGCTCTTGCCTACAAAATTAATCAGCAAGAGATCAATATATAGTTGATCAGTTGCTCCGAGCACTACTACATGTTGCATGATAACAAGTAGATAACACTATATGAATGGTGATATGTGTACCTCCTTGGGGTCACCTAGCATCCCAACAATTGAAGCATCGATTGCATCCTGGTTTTCGACCCTGGAAGCCCTGGCAGAGAGCAAGACCACTGTGTCCTTGTCCATGTTTCTAGGAAACACCTGCAATTACAGTTCCACCAGAGTAGCTAAGTACTAACATTATAACCAGGATCATAAGCAGATTAATCATCATATTCTCTTTGTCACTGACCTCAATCAGAGTCTTGTCGACAGTAAGCTTGTTGAGAGTGAGGGTTCCGGTCTTGTCACTGCAAAGGACATCCATTCCTGCCATCTCTTCAATGGCTGTCATCCTTTTGGTGATGGCACCTTGCTGCGACAGGCGGTGAGATCCAATAGCCATGGTCACAGACAAGACTGTTGGCATGGCAATGGGGATACCTCCAATCAGAAGCACCAACAGATTGTCAATACCATCCCTATATGCCCTGCGCTGAATTGGGTACATCACCAATAACTCAATCGCCATTCCAACCGCGATGGAGCATATGCAAAAGTTTCCTATGGAAGTCAACACCTGTGAAGACAATCCAATATGTCATATTCCAAAAGGACTCAAAGATTGAATCAAAATGCTTGACAAAAATTTGATCACCAACAAGTGAAAAGCCAGTATATATACCTTTTGGAAGTGACCAACTTGGTTGGTGCTATCCACCAAGTGCGCAGCCTTGCCAAAGAAAGTGTGGACTCCAGTTGCGATAACAACAGCCTCAATCTCTCCCTGTTTGCAAGTAGATCCAGAGAAGACCTCATCGCCGGGGTTCCTGGTAACCGGCAGGGACTCACCAGTGAGGGCAGCCTGGTCAATCTTTAAGGGATCGCCTTCCAGGAGACGAGCATCAGCTGGGACTATATCTCCCAACTTGATGCTGATCACATCTCCTGGTACCAGAATTTCTGCCTCTTGCTCAGCCCATTTTCCATCCCTTAACACCTACATTTCAATTTCAATTTAGTCCTAGCTAATTCAAGCACACATCAACTGGTCAGATATCCTTGATGAACATGAATATAGATATGAACCTTGGTCTTGGGGGCAAGACTAGCCATCAGAGCTGCGGCAGCATTGCCGGCATTGTTCTCCTCTATGAAGGAAATAGTTGAGTTGATGAGCAGAAGCACCACAATACCAACGAAGTCCGGCCAATCCGTAGGCTTGCCCTGTTCAGAATTAAACTGTGAATTTTGAAGTAATATTTGCGAAAATCTTTAATCGATCGAGTACTACATACCCCTCCATTGGCCATAGCAATGGCCATGATAGCAGCAAACTCCATAACCCATGATAGGGGATTCCACATGAACCCTAGGAATTTGAGGACCTTGCTCTCTTTCTTCTCTTCGAGCTTGTTCGGTCCGAAGACCTGGAGCCTCTTCAGACCCTCCTCTGCCGTCAAACCCTCCTTGGTACATTTCAGCTGCTCGAACACTTCCTCTACAGGGATTTTCTCCTGCAAGGCACAATTCACGGTCAATTAAGAACAAGAAATCAAGAACAAGGCGCATTAATGCAGGAGAATTAGAGTCTTACAAGGTCGACGTTCTCGTTCTTGACGTCTTCTAAGGAGATATCGGCCATGATTGATTTTTGCTAAAGTAAAAACCTCTTTGAGTTCTCTGATGTCTAACCAATACTAATTACTTCACCTCTTCTTCTTCTTCTCTCCTTGTTTACCTCTCTTTCTTAAGCCTCCTCGTCCGCCATAGCCTGGCTTCTGAAGAGACTGAGAGGTCGAGAGAATAGGGATCGATGAAAGTAAAGATAGGTGGAATGAGATTTGCCCAACTCTACAGACCCTCTGGTTGTTCCTCAAGGCCTAGCTCACCCTCTGCACCCTTTGCTGGTTTTTATATCAGAGCAAGACGATGGGAATTGGAGGGTCGCCTAATTCCTCGGAAGTCGGGAAGAGTTTGTTACAGCCGTTTGTGGCTCTCAATCTTATATATTGTTGGGCGTCGATGTAATTTGCATGCATATAGGAACGGGAGTCGTTTTTCTGTACGGATTACTTGTACCCACCATTTACAGATAGATACGTACGTATTCAGACAATGATTTGTTGTTATATACATATACGAATTAAATCTAAATTTAATCAATAATCAACAACTAACCATCTAAAACCGTTCATTTTTTTCTCTGGAGTCTAAGCTCATCCATGCCTCTTTGAACACATTTTTTTGTTTTTTCCAAAATCATGATTTTTCAGTCAAAACTGTGGACTATAGCACACAATATTTTGGTCAAAATTGTATGTTTTTAGTTTCTCACCAAAATTTTTCCACCCTCAAATCATGATTTGTAAGGACTTATCGAACTAATGGAATACAAAAATCTCTACTCATTTATTTGTTATGATTTTCCAAAGTCGGAAAACTAAAAAATTCATAAATTTTTTTTTTAAAAATCGAGGTTTTTGAGTTCCGTCAATTGGAACACCTTCTAAAAATCATCTTTTACCAATGGTGAGATTTTGGCATAGGCAAATTTTAAGAAAAAATGGTGTTGACCAAGTTTGACATTTTCTAATAGGTCATGGCACCTCCAAACGTGCTAAACCCTGCCAAGCCCCTTTGTTTTTGAACTTTGCCCATTTCAAAATTTCACAATCGGTAAAGAATAATTTTTAGAAAGTGTCTCAACTGACGGAACTCAAAAATCTCGACTCGTTTATGATTTATGATTTTCCAAAGTTAGAAAACTAAAAAAATTCATAAAACATAAACGACTAAAGTTTTTCGAGTTCCATCAATTTAAACACTTTCTAAAAATCATGTTTTACTAATGGTGAAATTCAAGCATAGACGGATTTGAAAAAAAAATGATGTTGACAATGTTTGACATGTTTTGGCACGTCATGACACCTTCAAACCATGTCAACCCCCCTTTCTTTTCTTTTTTTAAATTTCCATGTGCCAAAATCTTAGAATCGGTAAATTATGATTTTTGAAAAGTGTTCCAACTGACGAAATTCGAAAAACTCGACTCGTTATGTTTTACGATTTTTCAAAGTTTAAAAACTAGAAAATTCATAAAATAGAAACAACTCGAGTTTTTCGAGTTCCGTCAATTGGAACACCTTCTAAAAATCATGTTTTACCAATTGTGAGATGTTGACACATGTAAATTTGAAAAAAAAAATGGTGTTGATAAGATTTGACTTGTTTTAGCATGTCTTGGCACCTCTAAATGTGTCAAACACTCAAACTATGTCAACCCTTTATTCATCCCCGATAGCTCTGGATCAAAATAAGGTTCTTTCTTTCAATTTCTTAAATTTCTAATTAAAATAAGTTTATAAATAAAAAAACATTAAGGTAGCTACCTTTCCCGACGAATATTTCGTCGGAAAATGTGGTATTCCTTTTCTAATTTTTGTTTTAATTTTTACCCATTTTATTAAGAGTAGTGCTAGAGATACCAAAATTTTATACCAAATGATGTGGCACATGCCACGTCACTCTTTAGACTTCCAACATGTCTTCACAATATATTAATTTATGTTAAAGAAAAATTTGTAAAAAAGAAAAAACATAATTAACCATAAGACTTTACAATCTCAAAACTCATATATGCAGCAATAATTTTATATTTTCCTTAACAACAAATTAACCACAAATACATAAACGAGTTGCTCATCAATTTCAAATTTCAATCAAATCTGAAAAATATTAAGGTTTCCTTCATCATCTTTGTGTTTCATCTTAGGGAGTTAATCATCCTCAAGATCAAGGTATTGAATCCAATGAGAGTTTACCTTTGCTCTTGGTAACGGAATACTTGTTGAAGGATAGAGAAAAAATATTGGAGGAAAAAGAAGTAGAGATTTGATGAAGAAGGAGCAGAAGCAATAATGCATTCAACATGGCTTTGCAAAATTCAAAATTGCATATCGCAAGTGTTTTGTTTGATTTGAGGTTGATCACGTTTTATTGTTCAATATTGTTTATCTTTCATTCATATATTATTGCAATTGATCATGAATTGAAGTCGTTCCATCATGGAGGTCATAGTGCTTCATTTATTGTTAGGCAGTTCAAGAAAAATCTGAGATTTTCTTCTTCACACTTGATATTCAGGGAGAAGGGATCAGAGTCTCCATTTTGTTTTGTTTTTTCTGTGAAAAATAGTTTTTATTTAGTTTTTTTTTTCGTTTTAAATGGAAGTGAAGTAAATCAATATCAATACACAGTGGAAATTGTTAAAGCTAAAAATGATTATGTGGCAAATGCCACATCATTTGGGACTTGAATTTGGGGAATGAGATCCTCTCCTCACCAAGGGGATCTCTTATTTCCCCACCAAGAGATCTTGGCCCTCCATTTTGAA
This sequence comes from Rubus parviflorus, assembly GCA_029955375.1. NCBI lineage: Eukaryota > Viridiplantae > Streptophyta > Magnoliopsida > Rosales > Rosaceae > Rubus > Rubus parviflorus. Next base: position 22,508,672 of record JARGGL010000004.1, read on the forward strand.
ATGGAGGGCCAAGATTTCTTGCACTTTTCCTAAACCTCATACCCCACCCCAAAAGTGTAAAAAATCTTGGCCCTCCATTTCGAAATGGAGGGCCAAGATCTCTTGGTGGGGAAATAAGAGATCCCCTTGGTGAGGAGAGGATCCGGATCCTGAATTTGGTAAACAAATTTTGGGATCTTAAGCATTTTCCTTTTATTAATTAAAAATTCCTCCTCAAGCAATCATTCAACTTAATATAGTTACCAAATATAGCTTACTGGTAGCGATTTTACAGCTTTAGATAGGAGTGTTGCAGCCTAATTTTTTTTTGGCGGTTGGTCATTTTATCCCCAATACCAGAAGGCTTTCACTGTTATATTCAGTCCCAATGGATGGTTCTATTCCGAACTTTAGATTAACTAATGCAATTCATGAGTTTATATAGGACTAGTTTTTTTCTTTTTCTTGCCCATAGGACGACTCTACTAGCATTTTTGGAAATACCAGCTGCTCTTACTTGGCAACTCAACTAGTATTACGTACAAAAATTGTCGCCTCAATAAGAACTTTAAAGTTTAAACATTATCAATATTAACATTTCGTCATGCAAACAAGTCGCGCCATCATTCACTATCTTTACCTATTCCATCTATAATTGTTCTGGATAACAGAACTTGTAAAATTTAGACTGGTATGCATTAAAAAACTGAAAGATAACAAACAAATTTAGTGGGCATTTAGCAAGATGATGAGACTTGGTAATCCAAGACATATCATGAAATCAACACCAATGGTTAACATTAAACTGCCAAAAAGAGCAAAAACTCTACTCTTTCCCAAACACTTGTTTAGGCTACAAGCACCGAAACAGCCACATCAACTAATGCATCTCTTGCATCAAAGAGATAGAGTAAAAACCAAGTCCCTGGAAATCTACTCTCTCTAAAGCACTTTTTTTTGGCAAGTACTCTAAAGCACTTAAACCCACTCTTTCCCAAACACTTGTTTAAGCTACATGCCCTGAAACAACCACATCAACTAATGCATCTCTTGCAACTAAGAGATACAGAGTAAACACCAAGTTCCTGAAAACATGAAGCTCTAGCATAACGCGCATTCTAGTCTGATCCTAACTTGTGCAAAACAGCAAACAAGTCGGCATGATACAACTAATCAGGGGCAGATCTCACATCACAAGCAACATAACAAGCAGACTAGAACTTCACCAAAAATCTTGCCAATGTCAACCAAAATACCAGCGGAATTTCATATGTTCTTCACCTTGATCTCGTATCTCAACAAATAACTCCAACTTATATTCACAATTAAAAGGGAAAAACAAGGTTCAAAGCACTGGTTCATTAGCATCTAATGAATTACAAAACTTAGCAGAAACAGTTGCTAAAGGTTCCCAAATACTCACAAGTAAGAAACAAAATATCTCGCCCTGAAGAAAAATGCTAAGGTTCTAGCAGACTCCAAAATGGAAATAATCTAGCAAGTATCCCTACAATCATAGAGTACATAAACGACCTAAGCATGCCATTCACACAAAAGTAAATAATAAAATTGCATAGACATGATAAACTCATAAATTCAAAAGTCGATCCAACCCATTACTTGAAATACAAATTAAACTACAAATCAAACACCAGTCTCATAGAAAATCTCTGCTAAGGGACTCCATTAAAGTTCCCAATTGATTAAACATAAGGATTACCAAGTCTATCTCTCAAATAAAAATCTTCGAACAGCAACAGCCCAATTTCAAAGTAGCAGTCATCCACCTTAAAATCCGAGCTTTGTGCGGCGCCAGTGCCTGCGCTTAGCGTTGTACCTGAAAAGAAAATACGACACCGTATTAGAGGCTATGAGTCCATTTCTAATATCGGACAGATATGCAGAAATACGAAGAGAAAATGGTAGCTCTTTAATCGTTACCTGATGGTGTTGTCGGTCCTCATGCGGATCCAGTGAGGAATGGGCCGGTTCTGCCTCATCTTCTTCCCCAGCTTCTTCTTGATGATGAAGGTCTTGTGTGACGGCTGCAAATCCAAGGGTGGAGATTAGATAAACAAGGAAATCAACGGATGGATAGAAGATCATGCTAAGTTCACAAAGGAAAACATAAAGACGGATCGAGAGAGATGGAGGTTGAGGAGATTACCATTTTCGCTGTGGGAGCTCTTGGCGACTTGATGAGCGCAGCTTGCAGATAAAACCCTAGCGATAGCAAACCCTAAATGTTTGAAGCAACATATTTATAGTGTGTAACAATTAGTTTTATGGTCTGTTGGGCCTATACGAGATTGTGGGCCTGAATGAATGCTGACAGAATTTGAAGAGGCTTTTGAATTTTGAGTTAAGGCCTTTTAATTTTCTCAAAATAACTTGAGAGTGAGTAGTGTAGCATGTGTTATTACATGACTCAATTAGACTTGTCAATAGATCGGATTATAATCGAAAATCCATCCGAATCTGATGTAATTAAGACAAGATGAATTTGATTGGTCGATTTGATATTTCACTTATGATTCAAATTGCTAACTCTAATTTAATGACACAAAGTTGCAAATTTAAATTGACGATCCAAACAATAGTCATATATAATTAAGAACACACATAATTTTTATATACGTGTAAAGCTAAGTATGACTTTAAAATATTTAATATGAGAAAAGCCCCGTATATATGATACTTTGTAGATGTATGAGACTCATCATATGTGTTTGACAATTGCATTGACCAAGAAACTTTGGCCACACACTAGTAAAAAGTAATTTCATAAAAAAAAAGGTAGTAGAGCAATTTTAATTGGCAATTTGGCACAAGAAAAAAATATAGTCGGACCAAAAATAAAATAAAAAAGTGGAAATAAAAATTACCTTAATTGTAATTCGTTTGTGGATAGTGGATACAAAATAAAAATCTCCAATTTTACTTTTCTCCTATGATTGAATATTTTTTTTTTTAAATGTCTTTACGTAACGGTTCGTCAAAATTATCAAAATATGTGCAAACGCCGTAACGCAACCGTGTAGATTGGCAAATCACTATTCCGCACCACCCAAACCCGCGCACGTAAATTTTTGTGAATTTCCAATATTGCCTGCCCAAAAGATCCCCACCACGCTCCGATCAGCGCGTGCCATCAATCTCCCGCTCCCTTCAACCTCCTCTCTATCAGTCTTTCCATCACAAATTACACTATAAAACAAAACCCTCTCATCTCTCGCCGTCGGTTCGTGATTCGAATTTCAAAACCCTCATTCTTTGCGCTTTTTACTGACTTTCTCCGACGTCGTTTCGAATCGGCGCTTCTGATAAACCTGATCGTTCCAGTTCACACCATGCCTCGCGCCACTTCGAAAAGAAAAGCGCCATCATCGACTTCGGCTTCCGTCACGTCCTCCGACGTCGTTTCAACGCGTCCCGGTATCTTTCTCTCCTCACATTCTGATTGGTTCCCCAAAATTCAGAACCCATATCTGTAATGGAGTTAAATTTTGTGAATGAGCTGAGTCTAGTTACCAAAATAGCAAAGATTGTTTCTTTTTCTTTGGCTCGATTGTATTTAAATTGGTTTGCAGTAATCCAATTACAATGGCTTGGATTTCATATGGTCTTGGGCATCACTATGAACTTCACACCCTCTGATATAATGTGATTGTGAAGTTTTGAATTGTCAAATCACTTTATCACCATGAACTTGTTAAGTAATAGTTTTTGCGTGGCATCTGGGTTTATTAGACGGTCTTTTTCCCCATTTTTATGACCCAAAGTGCCTATATATATAGGTTGTTAAGTTAATTCTCTTCCTCATTGTATTGATGATAGTTAATTAAGAATATATAGTAGTAGTTATAAAATATTTGTGGTAATCATCATTTGAAAACATGCTCTAAGGTTGCACATATTGGTCTTCATATTTGAAGATTGAAGTGAATTGTCAGCTGCTGATCTTGCTTGTCTGATTTGCATTTTGACGTAGTTGCATTGTTTCAGATGTTCTAATGTTTTTCAGCCTCAGGTAAAAAAGGCAAAAAGGAGGTAGACAAGATAGGTAGCCTATTTGATGTGTACGCAAACAAGACGTTGGACATGATTGAGTAAGTATATTGTGTTTGGATAAGTATGAATTTATGAAGTTAATGGAAATTCAACATATCAAATATGCATTGTCAAAATGCTGACTTTCTTATACTCTTATGTTCGATTGAACAGTCCAGAAGGAATTGTGTCTCTTTGTTCACATTTGGGAGTGGATCATACTGATGTCAGAATCCTGATGCTTGCTTGGTAAGTTGCTATGTTTGTTTGCTATGTTTGTTGACATGTTGCTATAGACATACTCCAATTTTATTTGTTTGTTAACCTCATTGACATTGATGATTTTATGTCACAGGAAAATGAAAGCTGAAAAGCAAGGCTATTTTTCCAGGGTAAGACAAAGCTGTGTAATTTAAGCAGTCGTCTTGTTTCCAATTGATGTACATGGCGTGCTTGCAACATATTGAATGTTCGTATTTGGGATATGATCTAATTAGTGGAATGTAATCTGTGAACTATTCATGTGTACACAAACCAGCAGGATATACATCCATATGTATATATAGTATAATTAGTATTTGTGGGATATCCTCTAATATGGTGAATACGCTAAAACTTGAACTGCTTATGTGTACACAAACCAGTAGCATTATGTATATTTATGTATTTATACATATATGTGTATATATATATATATAGCTGATGTGAGATAGTATGATGAACACAAAAAGAGACCTACTTCAGGCTCGGTTGCATGGCAATAGCCTACGACAGGGCTCTCTCACGGCCTACACTGAATACTTGGAAAGGCCGATACCTATATTATGATTCTGTAGAGGTTCGAGTGTACTTAGCTAGGTCCAAAAGTTGCTTTATTTGTAAACCTCAAAAGAGTAAGAGTGTGAATGTTCCCTGTTATTATTTTTTTCTTTTGCTTGATGGGATTATGACCCACTGCCTTACCGGTGTACCCTCGGACTAAATTATGTTGTACATTTATCTCCTTACTGCCCATTAGGTCTTTTTTTTTTTTTTTGAATCTTGTTTTTCACTAATTCCTAGTCAACAATCCTCTTCCAATTAGGAAGAGTGGCGAAGAGGCTTGAAAGATTTAAATGCTGACACCATCGCTAAATTAAAGAAAGCACTCCCAGGTTTGGAAAAAGAGGTATTCACAATTTTATTTTTATTTCAATAGTTCTTGGGTTCACCTATAGCTGTTATTGAGGTGATTTTGGTACCTAGTACTGGATCCTGCTTGTGTTAATTGGTAGTTTGGTACTGATCTTGCTTTTTGTGTCTTTGAAAAGTTGATATCCACACCCAAATTTGAAGATTTCTATGCTTTTGCATTCCAATACTGCTTGACAGGTGAGGTTACTATCTTAGTATACACATGCCTGTAGTTTAATAAAATAAAAATGCAACCTCTTTTATGAAAATTTTCTCTCCCACTCACACTTTCCTGAAATTGGTTAAATTCTCGCAGAAGACAGGCAAAAGAGTGTTGATATTGAGACCATTTGTGAATTACTGAATCTCGTGCTGGGTCCCAAATACTGTTCTCAGGTTGATTTATTAATTAAGTATTTGAAGGTAGGTATATGTGAATGGCCCATTATCTTTGAAGCTATTATTTTCCAGTAATTTGAGGACTCAATGCATTTCTTTTCTGAAACAAGGCTCTGTGATTTGTAATGTGATGGTTGGATTTAATTTTTGGCAGATCCAAAGTGAGTACAGGGCTTTAAATGCGGATCAGTGGAGACATTTTTACCGTTTGTGCAAGGAGGTAAGCCATTGTAATTTCTTATATTTTCTTCAGAAATTCTAGTTCATACGTTCCTTTGCAACCTTAAATTCATTTTATTTGGTTGGGTTGCAGGGTCCTGGACAGTGGCCCTGGTTTAAGACTGCAATCAGATGATTTTATTTCTTTTGTTACAATCCTATTCATGATTTTCGGAAGCTACACATGCGTCTATTGACTGCAAAATATTTACAACACTATCTGTTCATTTATATAATTCGTATGGCATGCAATTTCTCTTAGAAGCTCCATGTCATTGTTTCTCTGCATAAAATGGATTCAGCAAGGTATCTGGTGTATACGAACGAAATTCAGAATAATCTCTGATTAGCACCATGAGGAAAAATAAAAGGGTAACCCACCTCCATCATTCATGGGATATTAGGCTATTAGCTATCCCTTTACCTTGAGATTTTTATTTGTTGCATCTCTCAATTTGCCTTTGCTGAATCTAACATTGCTGGTAATAACTATACTACTTCAAACTGAATCCGTTCTAGTGAAAGTAATTGAAGTATGATACCATCAGTCTTATTCTAATGAACCATACTTGTTGTTTTATTCAAAGACTCTTTCCTTTTGGCAGATAAGTTTCCCAGATCTCGAAGACTATGATTCTGATCAAGCATGGCCTGTGATAATTGATAATTTTGTTGAATGGATGAAAGACAACAAGCAAAGCTAATTTCAGCATCCTTGGGGACAATGTGATCCCTTTTCTGAGAATACAATGCTAACTATAAGAAGGTAACACAATGGTTCTTTTATTCCTTTCTTTTCTTCCCTTACATGGGTTTTACTAAATTACAGAATGGTTTTTGTACTAAATTACAGCTATAGATTTTCAAACTAGTATAATGTTTTATGCATGATCTGGAGTTGTAATCGACTTTGTTCTGTTTGATCGATTTGCAGGGCTTTCCAAAGAATTCAACTTTTCGATTTTACTAACAAATGATTCATGCTTGTCGTTTTTCTTTGTTTGGGACTTGTGGAGCTGCCTTTTATGAGAAATGCTACAATTTTTGCAGTGAGGAATTTTTCAGTTTTAATTGTAATTGTATTATTGAATGGAGTTCTGTGCTATGATTTTGGCCATTGATGAATTGATTCATGACCTTGCTTGCAACTATATAAAATTCAAAAAATATGCTGAAAATTTTAGTCGATGATATCGATCAAAGCCAGAAGGGTCAATTATAAACAGATCATCTGAAATTCTTTTGCATAGAAAACCAAAAAATAAAGGAATGTTATTACTTTGAAATTTGACTAGAGGCAATTACACAATTTGTTTAAGGTGATGAACAGCAACAGAGTCGCATTCAACATATATATTCTTTATTCCTTCAAGAATTAAATAAAGTAATTTATTTATGGTATTAACAATACTATATTATGATGACCACATATCTTCCTAGGATCAATCATCAGTGTGGGCTAGTATGGATATCATTGTCACTTTAAGGGAAAGTTTTTTGAGAAGCACTTTGAAGAGAGCTTTTTTTTTTTGCTAGGAACACAAGCTGAAAATGTACGTAGTAGTGAATAAGTGGGCACGACCAAGTTTGTTTCGTTGCGTGTGTTTGATTGATGCCATTTGATGGTTGTGGAATATTAATCGAGACCTGGTGATCTTAATTGGCCACATTTCACTTACCATGATCTCATTCATCTGATTTATAACAAAAAATAAATAAGAGTTTGAAACAGATAACTTGCGGAGAAAGAAAAGTTACATTTTTTCATTGAAAATAGCTGAAATAATTTAGGGCCCATTTGGTATTGTACTCGGATACATAATTTGTCTTCAAAGATGTTGATGTGCTACCATAAATCCGTAATACTCATGTGCATCCAAGTCCAACCTAGATGATGTCGATCTTTTCGTGAAAAACCTACCAATTCCAGAGGAGGAACTTTTCAAACAACGACTAATTAATCCAATATGAAATGAAATTAATTAGGGCATGTGTCGAAACGTAATGGATTTAAGGTCATTGTCTGGTTTGAAAATTGGGTTGTGGTTTTAAAATCTTCTCAGAATCAGATCGATCTCATTAGAAATGGAAAAGTTGTATAATTTTGTTTCCATTAGTCCACTAATATTATGTCACCCGCCATAATATTTTTCTTCTTTTGAATCATAGTCAAAAGTCCAATGGCCATAACAGCTCATGTAAGCAGTCTAAGTACTCAACCTTTCCATATCAGCTGAGGGACTTACATTGGCAGATAGAGTTTATAGGAGACTCACCACTGGCATATATACCAGTACCAGCTCTAAAACCACTAATACCATTTTAGGTAGTTTGCATTCATCATGATAAATGGGCACCTAATAGATTGATGTTCTAATATTTTGGTTTAGGCATGCAAACTTCAAAGTCTAGTACTTAAAAATCAACGGCTGCAAGTGAGCGACTTGGAACTTAGAAGAAAGAAAAGTTAAACAAGGAAAATTAATTATAGATGGATATAATAGAAGAAATTACTATACAGATTTTTTACTTTTTATGTTTCACAAAACTTGACTACTTGTGAAGAGGGTAAAGCATATTTATTCATGACATATCTGATTCGAATATGTAACGCTTCCTAGTTTATATTATAGTTCTTAAACATGCTGCCATTCCAACAGAAGTTGCAGCATAAATTTGGTCACATTCTTGAACCTAAAAGAACCACTAAAGCTTGAGAGTTTCGATCATCGGGGTAACAATTCGGAAGTTGATACAGTATTAACTGAACAACTGCCTTGCTCTGATGGTACGTTTTCCACAATTTCATCTCTTTTTCCTGAGAAAGCTGTCTTTCCAGGAATAGCAATGGCTTCGGTGTCTGTCTTGAGCATCGAATAAACTTGCAACATTGTAGGCCTATCCTCCGGATTTTCCTGGACACATAATAGAGCTATTTGCAAACACCGCAATAATTTACAAGAAGAAGAAGAAGAATCATCTAATGATGGATCAATAAATTCCATTCCTTTGTCTTCTTTCCATGATTCATATGCCTGAAATAATTTAGTGTTACTTCGTAGCATGTCTAAATATTAGTTTACAGTAGTGGTAGTGATAGAAAAATGTATATAACTAATAACTTACATATTCCAAGAGGTGCAAACTTTCGTTCGGACCATAGAAGCTAGAATTTCTCCTTCCACTGATAATTTGCAAAAGAAAAACTCCGAAGCTGTAGACATCATACTTCATAGAGTATATACCGTTTCTGACATATTCAGGAGGAACATAGCCACTGCATTGCATTCAATAACAAGTGTGAAAGAATATTATGTGTGAGAATAGAATCGATCAATGAGACGCAGTTTACTTACTATGTTCCAACAATCCGGCTTGTGTTTGCTTCAACTTCATCTTTTCCGAAAAGTTTAGCCATTCCAAAATCTGATATCTTAGCGTTCATCTCATGGTCAAGTAAAATATTGCTAGCTTTTAGATCTCGGTGAATAATTGTAAAATTAGAGTATTCTTGGAGATATAGGAGTCCTTGAGTAACCCCTTCAATGATGTGCACACGCTTACGCCAGTCTAGGAAATATCGTCTGGTAGTATCTGGCAAGATATCAAATTCATGTCCAATGAGGTATAGGCAAAGAAATTAGACACACAATTTAAATTTCACAAATAATTACAGGTAAGATGAAAAAAAAAAAAAATGGGTTCAAAATATTAAAAAAAAACTGCATACCGAAAAGGTAGAAGTCCAAGCTTTTGTTTGGCATGTATTCGTAGATCAACATTTTTTCTTCCTTGTCAGTGCAAAATCCAAGAACTCTCACTAGATTTACATGTTGTAGTTTTGCAGTAAGAGTTACTTCATTACTAAACTCCTGATGTCCTTGAGTGGACGTTTTTGAGAGTCTTTTCACTGCCATTTCCTGTCCTCCTTTCAATTTCCCCTATAAGTTTCGAAAACAAATTAAAAAACCATGCATCGTATTTTACTGCTTATCTAGCTTGTAACACTTGTTTTCAGTACAATAGCTACAAATGCATTATATGTCTAATTGTAACTATACTTCTCATTGTTTTAAAAGCAGCAGCAGGGTTTCCACATTGTAATATATATACCAAATGTTACCTTGTAGACAGGACCAAAGCCACCCTCTCCGAGCTTGTTTTCACTTGAGAAGTTATTTGTAGCCGCTTGAATGTTGGAAAAGCTGAATACTTGAAGATGTGGAGCGTCATTGTCAAGAGCTGATGTACTAGTAGTTCCTGATTTTGATACACTTACTATTGTTTCTGAAACCAGAAGGGAAAAAGTACAAAAAGAAATTGAAAATCTGCTGATATCCCAGTAACAATAGGAGAAGTTCTCTTCATCTAATTGTTACTTAAAGAAACCCATAACAGTTGAAAAAAACTTACCGTTTGTCTTCAATAGTTTTTTTTTTAGGTAACAGACCCCCAAGGCGATGAGCATTATGATCAAACTAAGTGGAAGCAAAATTATAAGCAATAACCGCTGCCTGTTTCCATGATCACTTTCTTCCTCCTTAGCTGTCAATTGCAATCATAAAAGCAGTTAGACCTAAAATTACTTGCTCTGAATTCGTTGGATGCAGAGATTTCAACATTTTGAAACGAAAATAATCCAGTCAAAATATACTGGTGGGATAAATGTTAAGTAATGCCTACCTGCCTGCTGAGAAAGCACCCAATTTTTCATCGTTGGTGACTATATATATATAAACACATTGTAACCAATTCACTTGAACAAAAAGGAAAATATTTTATTGTCCTATCTTGACAAGTAATCAGCTCAGATACTCCCAAAATGATAAAAGTAAGAGCATCTCCAATTATACTCTTTTTTTATTTATTTTTTCGGTCAAATTTGTCGAAAAAATAGCTAAACGCTAAACTAGGAGCTACCTTTGGAGAGCCACAAAGGAGTCATTTTCTACTACAAGCACGCAGGGTAATGAAACTAACTTAATTGTATAGCATCATGCAGAGAAATTATGTTCATCAAGTAGAGTAGTATATATAATTCAGATTCATTATTTTCTTACCTGCTGCAAGAGAAAGAGTCCAATTGTCATCATGTGAGACTTGCCAGACAAAGTAGCCAAGCAGACCCCTCTCCTTAGCATAAGAAACTTTTAATCTAACAATCTCAGCATCATCAAATCCGATCCAAATCGATCCAATTACACAATACTTAGCAACATAAGTAGCATTGTATACCACATCAGAACCAGCCCCGTATTTCTGAATGTAACCATTGATATCCTTGTAGCTCATGGCCCCACCTTCAGTAATGGCTGGACCTATTGCTGGTGCACCAATTGAGTTGTCCTTACTAGGATTCACTAGTGTCCAAGCATAGCCATAAAATGGTAAACCCAAAACCAATTTGGAAGCAGACAATCCGCTCCCAATCCATGCCTTGATACCATCATCTGTGTTTGCAAAACTTGATGGATCATACAGAGCTGCATGAGCGCCTGTGAAGTTACTCCACTGCGGCGTATAATAGTTATAAGAAACGACATGCACCCAATTCAAGTTGTTCCTGATGGAGTCTATTGGATATAAACCCGGTGCGTATAGAACCGAGGCTGTCAAAATGAGCTGGTTTGTAGCAGCCTCAGAATTGACAGCAACTCGCCACTCTTGAAATAAAAGGGCCAAGTTGGACATGTCTGAGCTTGTGTTACCTGTAACCCAACAAAGGTCTAGGCCTTGAAACCCATTAAGCCTCGCTAACTTGATGGAAGATTGAATGAAAGAGTTTCTATGAGAAGAGCTACTGACTAGGGTTGAAAATGTTGAAAAATGAGAAGAAATTTGGATCTTTGTCGATCGTAGCTGCATGTTCAAAGATTGATCGTAGCTGCATGATCAAGGCAAGACAAGAATGATCGTAGCTGCATGTTCAAAGATTGATCGTAGCTGCATGATTAAGAATTATTTTTCAAGCTGTTTGTTTGGAATATCCAAACTCCAGCTTGAGGGGGAGTGTTGAAATATCTCCTCTGGAAAGTTTCTCTTTACAGGTTGTGCATGTGTGTTGTGTATGTTCACATGTACGTGTGTTGTTGGTGTGTGCTGCTTGCACATTGTCTCCTACTTTTCCTCTTGTTGTTATTGTTCACATGGCTGTCCTAGCTACTTTAGTGTTGTCCTTCTTTACTTTAGCATTGTATAAGAACTCCTATTGTGGAGATGTAATCAACCAAGTTATTCACAATGTAATCCATTATCTATTTCTCAACATGGTATCAGAGCATGTTGCTCTTGAGACCCAAATACTTCCGCTGCTTACTGCTATCCTTCACCAGAAAAAACCCATTCCAGAAATATCCAAACTCTGCCATACTAGCCAAACTCTTGCTCAAAGTATTTCTGGTATGATCAAAAAATTGTGTGCCTGCTTTGTGCATCTTTCTACTTATATATATATATATATATATATGATATTATTATCTTTGATTGATCAAAGTAGGCAAGGGTATGTCCTTCCTACAATGATATTTGAAAAGAAAAGAAAA